>OY284486.1:34667234-35867234 GCA_958336395.1 Ctenicera cuprea
GGTTTTTTCATTTTCTTTTTCTCTTCTGAAATAAGCTAGTAGATTATTACGATTAACCTTTTTAATCGGGGATGAAAATTATGAATGAATCTTCCCCAATTCTAACTGAGAAGCCTTCAGCATAGTGGTTAAGTAGGGTTCGAGACAAACAGCGGGTGTAGCCTGAAGGATAAGCGAAAAAAATGCCGAGAAAAAAATCCGTGAAAAAAAAAGCTTAAAAAAAGGGTGGAAAGCCGGTAGAAAAAATGGTGACAAAGAAACGAAGAAAACAATAAAAATAAACTTATGCTTAAGAGGAATTACTTATATTGACCAGTAAAACCAAAATCTAATGCTAGTTTTCAAAAAAATTTATATTTGGTGGGGCTACACGTCCCCCTCCTCTAATTTAAAATATCATTATTGCTGACGGTCACAAACTGAGAGCTATAATAAACTTCATTATAGTTTTTCCATTATTTTGGTAAAAACTTCGGAATACATCAAGTGATTATACCGTATTGACATTTTGATTATTGAAAAAAATAGGGACTGCTTAGCAGCAGATTACTTTCTCGCCATGGTAAATATTGAGACATACCGCACAAATTTTATACAGTTGTCAAAAAATGTAAGAGGTAAAAATGTAAGTCGAGCTAACCTGATACAGCCCTCATTTTAGATGAAAGTTTGCTTTACTATACTCACTTTCAATACTCTAGTATGGGGTTTTGTCATTGCAAGGCTAGCAATTTGGTCTATATCATTTAACTTGAATCAAACAGCGAAAACGTACAGGACGCGCTAGACTCAATAAACATAGCGATTTTTATGTAACCAATCAACTATTTTTATGGATCGGAAAATTTTCTTATTGCACATTTTTTTTTAATATTTACAATTCATTGACATGAAAATGGACATTAAGGGGCCAGCCCCAAAGACCGAATCTTCGACCGTGGACTCAATTCGGTTGAGCCCCTTGTAGGTATGACATTTCCCATGTAAGATTCCCGGTTAAGGGACTTGTACGACCACTTTGTTAGTCAGCACAACCGCTTTATTTTACGTCTCTCTCTAAGCTTGTGAAAGATACTTCGTAGACCAAGGCATACAGGCCAACGGTGTATGAATGAAGTATACAACAAATGTTTCCCCGTGTTATCCCAAGCACAACCTACTGTTAAAACCGGCTAAAACGAGACGGACGCTATTTCAGCACTTGTTGCCAATTGAATAAGCGCAAGGTTGTTATTAAAAAGTTTATATTGTTTTATTTTCAGATTTCACTATTTACGGTATTTTAGTATCACGTAGTTTATCAGCTAACAATCTCCAATCATTGTTGGGTCGTACACTAATCTACAGTACAATCAACAAAATTTTGGATAGAGAGCGGCTTTGTAAAATAAAACTTGTGCTGTTTTTTCAATCCTACTACCAAATGATTATTTTCATTTACCACTTGTCACATCATCTTTTTTGAAATGCTATTAAATACAGAAATGATAAAAAACAAAAAAAAAGCAAGATATAATAAAATATAGCCGAACAACTAAGACTTAATTTTACACTATTGACATTTTCAAATCTAAAAACACGTCTTACACTGTACAAATGAAGTTAAAGCACTTTGTCTACAACGATATAAACCGCCTTGATTTTGACACCAACAGAAAAACACACAAAAGAAGCTGGAAAACCTTCAAACAAAATTGATGAAGTTTATGAATGCAACTTCGTTTTAGCATTTTTTTAAATAACCCCTTTTAACCACAAATTCGTGTTAACCGCCTAGACCAACAACATTGTATATAGAAATAGAAAGCAGTATAAATAAAAAAAGGTGAGACCTCTAAGGGATTCGATTTCACAACCAAAACGCTGCATTCCCGAGTTTCCATCTGCGCTACCGAGAACCTTGTAGAAAAATGCTAGAACGAAGAATATAGAAAAAAAGCTCATCTATGTCAGCACTGCGTTGTCAATGTCAAAATCAATAAGGTTCGGTGTTAAGTATCGTAGTGTACAAACTCTCAATGATATCGGCATTCCAGTGGCAACATTCACTGCATATTGCATACTGTCAATTCTAGATAGCCATGGGCGTGCGTTAAGCTATTTACCTATACCTATGTCAGTTATGGGTCATCATTTCCTAACATATTTTTGTTTGTAGTGTTATACCTCAATTAAATCTAACAAATAAACCTACCGAAGCCTTTAATTTCACGTCCGCGTTGTTAGCGTTAAATAACACATTTTTTTTGCAAAAACAGAAAATATATTAACACCTTAAAATTAACAGAGCGCCACTAAGTTCTAAGCGCATTACCTCTTAATGTCAAATAAATTGCAAATTAGAAAAATTAGGTTAGGAATTAAATGCAAACTGCAATGCATTGTGGGTTAATGGAAATAATTATGACTAGTTGAACTCATGGGATACGCCACTTCCTCTTATTTGTTTATTTTGTTGGTAACGTAGCGATACGTGGACCGAAATCCTAGTCTATTTTTCTATATTCTGTAGTAAATCCTAGTCCCTTCTCCCTGTCACAACTTTTAAAGACCGCGCATTCAGTGGCATGTCTTATATATAGGTACTACATCCGGATGCAGAGAACGGCTTTGCAAAATAAAACTTGTGTCGGTTTTCCATTCCTACTACCAAATGATTATTTTCATTTACTACTTGTCACATCATCTTTTTTGAAATGCTATTAAATACAGAAATGATAACAAAACAACAAAAAAGAAGATATAATAAAATCTAGCCGAACAACTAAAACTTAATTTTACACTACTGACATTTTCAATTCTAATGACACGTATTATACACTGTGCAAATGAAGTTAAGACACGACTCATTTTCCAAATTTTACTTAAAATTAATTCGATCATACTATACCACATTATCATTGAAATTAATTTCGTTGCCTAATCAATAGACGTATAAACCCAGGTTAGATCTGTAATTCCGTTGCAGAGATAATTATACCTAGTAGCAATTATTAACGATATTCAATAAAAATGCACTAGATTACTAACCAGTGCTACGAAGAAGAGCACACCAGCTTTGGCGAAGTTATAATACTTAACAGCTCGTAAACGACGAGAATATTTGCTTTTTCCTTGTGGTTCCAAACCAAACTCGAAGTAATACTAACGAAACCGTTTTACTGACGAGTGCCCTTACTCTGTTTGATACGTAGATTAAACTTGAGTTTACGGAACGCTAAAAAAAGCACAAGCACAGAATAGATGCTTTTGTTTAATTTAGAGGTGTGAGTAACAAACAAATATATAGGATAAAATCTATTGGTGATGCATATAATTTGGCGATTTTCAATTTTGCTTTAATTTACTTAACTTTATTTAACATTAGTGTATCGGGCTTGATGTAAAGAAAATATGTCTACATCAAGTAAGTTTATTTAACTGGAGATAGAGTTTTTAGTACTAGAATATAATAAAATGTATTAATAGTAGGTATATTATGCAACGAATCTATAATGATAGCTATTAATACACGAGTGTATTAATAGCCATTATATAAGAGTTTCATACACTATTTTTTCTAGGACTAGTTCATTAAAAAAATATTTAATAAAAAAATGTATTTTGAAATTTTTAATTACCTTTTTATGCAAATACTAAAACTGGAACTGTGTTGCGATGTTAACTGAGAAATGTCGACAACTCTTGTAACCATAGTTACCAAAAACAATGCTTTGCTGCTATTGGTCAGTTTGGGTCATTTCATAATGAAAATCTGTATCTTACGGGGTATCATTATAGTATGGGCAGCACTTAATAAGTATATTAAACCATGGGAGTAGAAAAATAATATTTATATTCGTGTTGTGTCATACACAGAGTGTGCCCCAGAATTAAGTGCCCAACTGAGAAAACTTTTTTATTTTTAATTTCACAAAAATAAAATTCTTTTTAAAAAGTGTTGCTTCTTTAAAAAAAACCTAAACAATGTTCGTATTTAGTTTTTAGTATAAAAAGTTTTTTTACCTTGTTCACTATACTTTGCTCACTATACAAAGTATAGCTATAGAGAAAGGCATTATGCCTAAAAAAAAAGTACTTTTATGCCAAATATTTTTAACCTAAACATTTTGACTAATAAGCAGGTTTTAGGGCCTTGGAAGACCGATAAAGTGGGCGCTACAGAGGTCTGTCTGCCTGTATACACTTTACAGTCCAGACGCCTTGACGCAGGAAAATCAAATTTGGCTCAAGGATTAATAATTGCAGTACGATGACACCGCAAAAAATGAGGTTGGTGCGTCAAAAACATAGAGGAGAGGGGAGGGGTGCTCTGTTTCCAAATAGACGCTCTCGAAAAATAATCTTAAATTCGTATTCTGCGCATGTCGAATAGCCGATTTGCGCTAACGATTTTTTGTTTTTTCGAAAACTTAGGAATTCCGGCTTCAAATCAATGGAGCTTTTCTTTTGGTCGTTTACCTGAACAGTTTGTTTGAGTAATCGCCACAAATACAGTTATCGCTCAAATTATCAAATCGATTTTGAGATCAAAATATCATAAAACCACTCGACTGCTTCCAAAAATGGAGGGGTGTGTGCTTTACTTCAATATAAATGCGCTCGTAAGAAGATTTTTAGATTATTATTCTACATATGCCGAATGGCTGATCTGCGCAAACGTGATTTCCGTATCATTAAAAAATTTTTTTTTTAATTTACGAATCTCGGCTTCAAAATCGGTATGAACATGTTAAATAATGACCATAGCAACAACTTTTCATTGGGATGTGTTCTTTTGGTCGTTTACACGAACAGATTAATTGAGTAATCGCAAAAAAACGGCTATCACCAAATTACGAAATCGATTTTGAGATTGTAAGAGATAAACATTGTTGTAACTAGAAAATACTAAATATGATACAACCATTCGACTGTTTCAAAAAATGGGGGGGTGGGTGTCTACTGTCTACTTTAAAATAGATGCGCTCGGAAAAGAACCTTAGATTCGTATTTTACGCTTGTCGAATAGCCGATCTGCGCAAGCCCGAGCTTCCTACCACCCCTCAGTGTGCCCCCAACAAATTTTCGATTTAAAAAAATGACAATAGGAACAATCTTTCATTAAGAAAGCACCTCTGGGAGGTTTCCTTTGGACAGTTTAATTGGATACTTGCCTAAATAAAGACTATAACCAACTAATGAAATCAATTTTAGATTTCAACGAATAAATATTGTTTACAATTAACAAATACTACAACCAACAAAATTTCAAAATTTCAAAATTTCAAAAATTTTTCCTATTATCAATTTTTTTTTAATTTTCAAAAATATTCAAAATGTACCAACATTTTCAAAAATTCTAATTATTTCAACATTTTCAAAAATTATTAGGTTTCAAAATTATCAAAAAATTTTCTAATTTTCTAAAATTTCAACTCGAAATTGTTTTAAATTGTAGTTATTTTCAACGTTCCCCAAAATTTTTACCATTTCAAAATTTTTCTAGATTTTTCATGCAGAAATTTTCATGATTTTCCAAAATTTTCAAGATTTTCCAAAATTTTTCAAAATATTCGAATATATTAAAAATTGTCAGAATTATCAAAAATTTTTAAATTTTAACATTTTTATAACTTTTCAAAACTGTTCAAATTTTTACCAAATATGAATTATAACAATTTTTAAGAAAATTTCTTTGTATTCAAAATTTTCCAAAATTGTAATAACGCTTCCATAAAATATGCTAAATTTCTATAAATTTCTCAAAATTTTCAAAATATATTAAAAATTTTAAAATTTCTATAAATGCAAGAAAGGTGAAGTGGCGGTTACCCAACAGCTTTTTCATTTGTATGTTTGTGAAAATCAGTCAACTGGTATCAGATCTGGTGATCTGAATGATCAATTTACTAATCCAAACCCTCCTATTTAATGTTCTGGAAAATGACTGTTCAAACAGTCTAGGGTTCCTGCTATCGCATTAAAAATGCGTTCGTCTTTCCGGAAAAAAAATTAAAGCAATATCATCCAAAGATGGCAGTAAAAAATTTCAAATATGTCCAGATAACTACGTTGATTTTTTTACTTTATTGCAAAGTATGCCGTACTAAATGACAACTTTATTATAATGTTGACTTTCGACAATTAATGTTGAAATTTGACAAATAACGATAAATTTGTGAAGATACTTCACGTCACCATCAGAAAAGTACACTCATCAGAAAAAATGATACGATGAAAAGAGGTTCGGGACGTTTTTCGTAATCTCGCGACTAGTTTATTTAATAAAAAATATCCCGAAGCTAACGTTCCTAGAAATTGCCTGAAGAAATTGGTTGAAAAATTCGTTGAGAGAAGATCTGTAGGAAATTTTAAGAAGAAAAAATCCTGTGTTCAACAATTGTTAGTTTACGTTCTGTGCATGATAATCCTAAATTATTTTTACAGAAAAGTGTAGTTATTATACTTTACTGATATTAGTTTTCACAAACATGCAATTAAAAAGTATATTAAAACTAAAAACTAACAGTTTTTTAAAAATATTCAGAAAAAACAAAACCTCTTTTAATAATGGTTTTTCCCGTAAAACCGAAACTAAAAAGGTTTTCCCATTTTGGGCACTCAATCCTGCAGGGCACGCCGTATAATAATTTGAGGTTTTGCCTTCCGAAGAAACTAATAACTGACATTTCTGTTTTAAGTTCTGGACTTATTGAATTTGATTTAAATTCAGAACTTGTTGAGTTAACTTACAATTATTAAATAAAGAGCAATTTATTACAATAACTTTTATTGAAACAAAAGCATGAATTCAGTAGCAAGACAGTTGCAAGATTATCGTAAGACTGTTATTGTAAGACTGGTGTAAGACTGGTGTAAGACTGGTGTAAGACTGCTTACATTTAATGGGTACAACCTATTTATATTAAAATGTTGATGTGTTTAATAATCACGAGTTTTGTATGAATAAGCAAATGAACAAGACGATCCTGAGTGGTTTTGGGGCCCGATGAGGGACCTTACATGCATTACTAATATTTATATGTTTATAATAACAGAATCCGAGCAATCTAGTGCATCATCTTCTGATGTGTCATGATAAAGCTAACAATTGCATCATGATGGTGGAATTGCTAAATTGCAACATTAAAAGCAATATAACGTAAAGTAATTAAGGTATTAAATACATGAGTAAACGATTATAAAGTATATGAGTAAACAGGTATAAAATATATATAGTAAATAAGGTATAAAATACATAACACCTCCCTCATTAAGAATGGAGTAAGTGCATATACGAACGTAATGTTAAACACGACGTCGAGAAGTTATTGCTGATGATAAGGGTAGTTCTTCGTCTTGATAAACAAAAGTATCTCCTTTCACATTGTACACTGGGTTTAAACTCACTGTTGGGCTAGGGGTTAACGGTGTTCTGGCACGTATACTGCAGAAATTGTAAATCTTAGGACAACAAGGTCCATGTCGAGGATCATCTCCGGAACTGGAATTCTTTAGGTAGCCTATGAACTTACGGCAAAGGCCACACTTGCAGCAAAGTACGTAGAACAGAACAAATGATAATAGGACAATTGTTATAATAACAAAAGTGCTGAGGTGTCTTGAAGCAAATGTTTGTTTTCCTAAGGAATCTAGCTGTTCTTGGTATTGGTTTAATTTGTGTTCTGCTATCTTGAGGTCATCTAGATTGAGATTATTCAATTTAAGAGGAGTTAACGTTATCTTGGCAACATCTTCGTGGTTGAGATTAAGACAACAATCAAATGGGATACTAGGAAAATATATAGTATCAGAAATGTTTGATGTTTTCTCTTCATTAGCAATAATTTGTGTAGTACCAACATAGGCACTGCATTTTGGTAACAGCGTCAAAATGGAGTTTTCTTGTAGGCTGATTGTTCTTGGATTGATGCCAGGACAAGTATAAGTCAAGGGTAGTTGTTTTTGTAGTACAACAATCCATTTATTGTTGTTAAGTGGTTGGAGTCGGTATCCATCTATATTAATAAGTAAGGGATGGCATCTAGTGGTTGCAAGATTTAATATTAAATCCACTTCGCATGGTGCGTCAGCTACCGAGTATGGTAGGGTGGCTTGACATATACCCATTTTGGGTTGTAATAGTTTGCATGAGTTTATATCATTAATTCGTAAATACTGTCTGTTATTTTCAGATAATCCCACATATTTGGATTCAGGAATAATAGTGTGGAATAAGGTAGAATTAGGGTCTTTTGTGGGCAAGGAATATAAGTGATACAAGGTATACGTATCCCTTTCGACAAGAGGTATTTGTAAAATAAAAACTAGTCTTTGAGAAGTTTGATATGCAGACATTGATATGACATTAAACAAGTTTGGCAAGGTTTCAATGTTAGGAGTTAGAGGTAAATTGTTTTTTTCTAAATTTTGTGCAATAATCTTAAGGTGAGTAATTAAATCAATTGGTTTAACAATGGAACTATGAATAACTCCAAGTTTAGAAAACGTTATGCTTTCAATTGTTTCAATTAATTCTTGTTCAATATAAATCAAGGATTCCAATAATTGCTCACACATATCCATTACTTTTATTTGATCATTAAGGTACGTTTCTTGGCCTAATAGATTATTTAAATTAATTTGAATGAGGGCTATGTCTTTATTAAAGGTTTCTTCATCAACTTGAAGCTTATGAATAGTATTATTAAAATTATGAATGGTAGAGGTAATGACCTGAATTTGGTCTTTCATGAGATTTTGCAGTTCTTTGTCGTCCTTTTCCAGTTTATTAATACTTTCGTCATAAAATTTACCATCTGAAGCGTCTAAATTTCCGGTAATGAATTTCCATATGGAACCTAATCCATCAATGGCTCCGCGTCTGACACGTGTTGGCATGGAAAAGTTTATTTCATCAAATTTTGAATTTATTTTATTTTTAAAAGTATTTAAAAATCTAAGGTGTGCTTTTAGGGATACACCAAAGTGTTTAGTACGAAGGGGAAGGGAGCTTTTAAGTGTTTTAGTATTGTCAATAAAGGTTTCTAATGAATCAAGGATACGGGTTGTTTGTACGAAACTATTTTTTAATAATGTGAGGTCTTTGTAGATTATCAACTTCCAGTTGTCATTTGAAATTTTTACTTGCATTTCTCGTTCATAAAACAGTCCAATGGTGTTACGTAAAGGTGTAACTGTAAGTTCTTTATTCATTGCTGTTGTTCCGACTAGGAACCTGTAACAATGAAGAAAGGGGTTCATCATCAGATTCAGTGAACTCAGGTTCAGATTCAGGGTCAGTGAATGGCTTTAAGCGATCAAAATTTATTGTATATTTGCCCCGTTGGAGCTTTATAACAGCATTGTTAGTACCTTTTATTTCTAAAATTTTATGGGGACCAGTAAAGCGGGGTGCGTGCTTGACATGTTTCATGTTAGCGCCTCTTTCTACCCAAACCAATTGTCCTTGTTGATATTGAGGGGGATTTTTTGTGACATGTTTATCAAATCTATACTTTGATTTGTCTTTACTGATATTAATGTTTTGTTTAACAAAGTCACAAATGAACTGACTCCAATTTTGTAACTCCTGAATAAAAGAATGTGTTGGTTCTTGTTCATTGTTAAAATTTAATATGTGTCTTTTAAAGTCTACATGTCCAAATACAATTTCTTGGGGAGTAAATTTGGTAGTTTGTGATTTGCTATTATTAAAAGAAGTAATGAACATAGGTAGTGCGTCAATCATTGATTTTGTTGGGTATTCTAATTTAAAACATCGCATCGAGTCGGCTAGCGTACCATGGAAACGTTCAACAGTACCATTTGTGCGAGGATGATCAGCAGAGCTATAGGTTGGAGTAATATTATAAAGGGCACAAAATTCTTTGAATTCTTTACTAATAAATTCGCTTCCTATGTCTGAGTGTATTATTTTTGGAATTGGATAATGTTGAAAATAAATTAGTAAATTTCTGACAACATTTTCAGAGTTATTATGAGACAATGGGTAAGCTTGAGCGAATTTTGAAAAATTGTCAATAATAGTTAGGTATTTAATATCTTCAAATTGGAATAAATCAATGTTTATTTTTTCAAAAGGAAAACTAGGTGTTTCCGAAAGTGTCATAGGGTAGTCTGTATTTTTCCTACAAATTTTTGCTTGACTGCATATTTCGCAAGAACGGATTACTTCAGTGACATCATTTTGCATATTTGGCCAATGAAAGTTTTGTTTTAGTTTCCTAAGAGTTTCATTTATGCCTTTATGATAATTGTCATAAGAGAGATGAGCTTCTCTAATAGTTTTGATGCGATTCTTTTTGTCTACGAATTTCAAGGTGTTGTGGCATATAACGAATTTGAGCTGTTTTTCTTGGAATACAAAACTAAGAATTTGGGCAAGGGGAATTTTATTGTTTTCAAAAATATAATAAGTGGTATTATTATCAAAGGATTCTTTGTGATTTTCAAATAAACGATAGTAATCTTCGATAGTAGCATGAGAAGGTCTTTTAAAAATATAAAACTTTTGATCTTTATTAGCTATACTACTTCTGACTTCAAGTTGGTTAGTAAAGGTAAAATCTTTACCATCGGCTATGTTATCTAGGATACAAAGGGTAGTTTCATTTTCTGCATTAGAGGGAACTCTTGTTTGATTGGGCAGAAAGAAGTGAACAATTTTCTTGTGTTTTTCATGGAACAGGTTTTGTTCGGTATGTCCAATGAGTTTATAATTAACAGGGTAATTTGTTAAGAATGTATTAGAGGGACTGCTGGTTAAAGCATTGATTTTTATTCGAGAAAGGGCATCGGCATTAGCATTGATTTTTCCCGATCTGTATATAACTTCATAATCATATTGTTCCAAGATAAGCCTCCACCTAACTAATCTAGAACCAGGGTCTTTTATAGAAAATAACCACATCAAAGGTTTATGGTCTGTAATTAATTTAAATTTTCTACCATAAATATAAGGCCTATAGTGTTTGACAGACCAAATAATGGCTAATAGTTCTCGTTCAATTACAGAATAACGAGTTTCAGCAGGGTTTAGGGTTCTGGAAGCATAAGCAATTGGTAAGTCGTTTCCTATTTCTCCTTGAGAGAGGACAGCACCTATTGCAAAAGCGCTGGCGTCAGTAGTGAGAAGAAATTCTTTAGAGAAATCGGGGTATTGTAAAATAGGGGGAGTAATTAGTAGATGTTTACAAGTTTCAAAAGATTTTTTACAATTTTGGTCAAAGTTAAACATGACGCCTTTTTTTAATAAATTGGTTAATGGTTTAATTACTTTTGCATAAGAAGGGACAAAACGTCGGTAATAACCACTAAGCCCTAGGAACATCTTTATTTCTTTAGGGTTTTTGGGTTCAGGAAAATTTTGAATAGCCTTAATTTTATCAGGGTTTGGTTTTACACCATCTTCCGTTATTATGTGACCTAAATAGGCAACTTCCTTTCGAAGGAACTCGCATTTATCAGGTTGGATTTTTAGATTACAATTTTGAAGTCTGGAAAAAACATTTTTTAAACGAACTAAATGTTCCTGAAGAGTGGAAGAATATATTATAATATCATCCATATAAATGAGGCATTGCTCTCCTTGTATTCCCGTCATGATGTTGTCCATCACTCTTTGAAACGTAGAGGGAGCATTTTTAAGACCAAAGGGCATTCGTTTATATTCAAAATGTCCATTTTCAACAGAAAAGGCGGTTTTCGGAATGTCTACTTGGTTGACTTCTATTTGGTGAAAACCGGAAGCTAAATCCAACGTGCTGAAGTATTTGCACTTACCGAGCTGATCAAGAAGATCAGAAATATTGGGCAATGGGTATTTATCTCCTACAGTGATATCATTTAGTTTACGGTAGTCTATTACAATACGCCACTTCTGGGTACCGGAAGCATCTAACTTTTTCGGGACTACCCAGACCGGCGATGACCAGGGGGAAATTGAAGGTTGTATAATACCTTGGTCTAACATTTGTTGTACCTGACCTTTCACTTCTTGTTTGTGTACCTGAGGGTATCTATAAGATTTTACAAAAATGGGATTATGATTGTTTGTGTTAATTTCATGTTTAATTTGGTTTGTAAAAGAAAGGGTATCTTCGTTCAAATGAAAAATATCCGAGTAGTTTAGGCAAAGTTGAGAAATTAAAGTTTGTTCTTCTTTGTTTAGATGTTGAAGTCGTAAACTAGAAAGGATTTCGTCATCTCGTGATGTATGTTGAAATTGTAAACCGGAAGTGATTTCATCATCTTGTGATGTATGTTGAAATTGTAAACCGGAAATGATTTCATCATCTTGTGACGTCATAGGGTTATCAACATTAAGAGAATTTATTGAAAAACTATTTTCAATTGATTCTAACTCGATAGGGTTAAACTTTATTTTATAAGGGTTTGTTCCTATATTCACAATAGAAGTGATAAAAGATTTGTTCTTAATTTGAACAAGTGCATCTGGAATGCGAACATGTGAATTAAAATTCATGCGAGGACAAATTGCACTAGAATTATCCTTTGTAGAAGTAGGAATAGAAATGTACATAATAGTACGAGCAGGAATAGTAATTTCATTATTAAGTTCCGTGTCATACAAATCAGTATTTGTTTGTACAGGGGCTAATTGCGATAAACACATTGACCTATCACTGTGTATATTCACTTCGTTATTACTAGTAAATAATGAGTCACTGACTAGCGAACTATCATTAGTCATATCGTCATCATTGCTGCAGTGCAAAGTAAGAGTTTTAAAATTAGTTTTAAGAATTTTATTTGGGATATCAATAACACACTTATATGTTTCAAAAAAATCGATTCCCAATAAGCCGTCGTAATCAATATCGATGTCTATTACAAACAGTTTATGAGCAATTCTAGCATTTTCGTGGGGAAAGTAAGTTATGCTTTTAGTAACAGGAATTTCCACTTTGGAAAATCCATGAATGGAAACTTTTTCCTCTTGTAATTTTGAATTAGGTATTAAAATGTGGGGTTTACAAATTGAAATGGAGGCACCGGTGTCTAACAAGAAACGGTATCCATTCTTATTGTACACGTAGTACAGATTATTAGATGATATATTTAAAAGTGTAAATTTTCGATTTGTTCTGTCAGGTTTTCTGGACAGGTTTCGTTGAAAGGAGCGTGACTGTCCTGTTCGAGCTCCAGTTCGGAGTTTAAATGGTTTACAGGGCGTTGGGGATTATGTTGTATAACCGAAGGTCGGTTTTGATTTAGATTTTGAGTCACGTTAGGAGGTTTATTATTATAACCACTAGTAGAGGGTTGATTATTGTTTCGTTGGGAATTTTGGCGTGCATAACAATTTTCAATTAAATGTCCTGTCTTTTTACAGTACCGGCAAAAACGAGGATTAGAATTAGGTACAGCACTAGTTACGTTAGTAGAACTATAATTTTCTTTAGGAAAAATTCTTTGAGTTTGTTTTGAAATAATAGTAGTTTTAGATCTATTATTTTTTAAATAGGCTATATTTTCTTCTTCTAACATAAATTGTTCAGCCTGATCCAAAGTTTGGGGTCTTTGTGATCTAATTATAGAACCGAAAGGATCTGTTAAACCAGAAAGAAATGTTTTTAGAGCAATTTTTTCATGGGACCTGTTTAAAGTAACACGATCTGCGTCATTAAGGGTAATGTCAATAGCAACACTATTTCGTAATTTTGTTTTTAAGTCTTCTATGCGTTGAACAAAAGCACGAGGTGTTTCATTAGGTTTTTGGAAAGAAGCTGTTAAATCTCTGAGTAAACCTTCAGTATCTCTACAATCACCAAAATGACCAGTTAAAAGTTCTTTAATACTGTTCCAATCTGGCAAGTTACGTGAAGAAATAAACCTTTTAGCCTTTTGAGTTAATTTATTTTTTAAAATAAAAATTAGAGCGTTAGCGTATTCATCTGGGCAATTATCAGAAGCAAATTGACAAGCTGCAATGAAGTCAGCAAGGGTTGCTTGATCTCCATCATATTCAGGAATCATGTCCTTTAATTCTTTTAGAGTATATTCAGCCATTATAAAAGGATAGGAATGGATTATAAGAAAGGATTTCAAATAGCAAAATTAGAATATGTGGTTATCTTACTTACAACAGCAGTAGTTGTAGCCACATTCGCTTGCGTTGGAATCCCAAATGTCGCAAAGACGTCTTGACAAGAAGCAATCACAGGAGTCCTGAATGACTTTCTTGTAGTTGGTTGAGGTGTGGGATGAGAAGTTCGGTCCGCAATGAAGTGTTGGAACACACAGTGTTTAAATTTCACAGGAAAGGGGCCGCTGTTAAATTTTAAAACACCGTTGCAGAATCCTCCAAGACTGCGCCACTTTTAAGTTCTGGACTTATTGAATTTGATTTAAATTCAGAACTTGTTGAGTTAACTTACAATTATTAAATAAAGAGCAATTTATTACAATAACTTTTATTGAAACAAAAGCATGAATTCAGTAGCAAGACAGTTGCAAGATTATCGTAAGACTGTTATTGTAAGACTGGTGTAAGACTGGTGTAAGACTGGTGTAAGACTGCTTACATTTAATGGGTACAACCTATTTATATTAAAATGTTGATGTGTTTAATAATCACGAGTTTTGTATGAATAAGCAAATGAACAAGACGATCCTGAGTGGTTTTGGGGCCCGATGAGGGACCTTACATGCATTACTAATATTTATATGTTTATAATAACAGAATCCGAGCAATCTAGTGCATCATCTTCTGATGTGTCATGATAAAGCTAACAATTGCATCATGATGGTGGAATTGCTAAATTGCAACATTAAAAGCAATATAACGTAAAGTAATTAAGGTATTAAATACATGAGTAAACGATTATAAAGTATATGAGTAAACAGGTATAAAATATATATAGTAAATAAGGTATAAAATACATAACATCTGCTTGAGAATATTTTCGCAGATTAATATAAGTTGGGTGGAAATTCTCCATACAGTACAACAAGTTTCAATATTTTACTTAAAACAATACTGGTAAAATGCTCAAATTGTGTTTTTTAAATGAAGTTTTGCTGCATAAAACACATTGCAACAGCGCACAGAGCTTTATAGTGTTTCTCCTAAAAGTTTTAATACGTTTAAAAGTTGGAAAAGAAATCCCACTTTCGACGGTAGTAATGGGTAAGATACAGATTACTTTTAATAATACCACAGATAGCGGAAAGATACTAATTAAATTGTTGACAGTAAATAACTGTAATAATACCAAAACACCAGCAGCTTCTGAAACATCTTTTTTATAATTGACGGTTTATTTACGTTTGAGCCCGATCGGAATGCGAAATTTAAACCTCGCGGGTACGTTTGTTTATACAATTACAAAAACATGGCGATAAAGCGCGGACAAAACTGCAGCATGAAAAAGACCGCTAGTAGATGAATATTAAAATATCATATTCCCGTTTGTTTTTCAATCCCGCACCAATGAAACAAATCCACCTGCCATGGCAGCTTAGAATGTTTTATCTCGTTTATTTACATAGCCGCTGTTATTTTCTAAACACAACCGTGAATTTGTGAGGCGCGGACATTTGAACTTTTGCAACTGCTACATCTTTTAAGAAAACATTGCTCTCCTGTAGTAAAACTTAAAAACCGGTATTATCCGTTTTAGAAAAACTTAGTATGTAATAATTCTTGTATAATATTGTTTGCATTATGTGTATGCTAGGGAGAGCATCGCCCACGTTGTCTACATTATAAGCCGCCGCTGGTCTTCAGAAGGACATTTTTTTAATGTTGGTAATGTTGGTAAACCTAATCTGGCCTCAAGAATGAATTATAAATTTTTTGTTTGAACTTTTTTGGGGTATCTCCCTCTTTATCTATAAAATACATAAAACAGAAAACAACTGCGAAAGATAATACCTGTTTTGACTTGAAGACATGCAAATTTGTTCAGGTACCTAATTTTAAATTAAAGTTTGTTCGTAAATAGATTTTAATTAATCATTGTTAGAAAAACGACCTGGAGAAACAAAGACAAGGTTTAGAGTTTCACGAAAGACAACTAATTGAATAATCCTAAAGCAAAACATGCTTTTGAATTTCAGAAATTCAGGCACGAGGGCGTAATAGATTTGCGAATTAACTACCAAAAGACAAAGGTTATAATACGAGAGGTAAACCGCGCATAAAGATTTTGTACACCTACTTCCATTAACACAGGTACTTCCACATACTTCCCCGTACTTCCACTAACTTGTACACCTACTTCCACTCGCGGTTTACCCCTCGTGATAATACAATCAGAAAACGTCAACAATCCAGAAATTCAAAGATGGAAGATTTGACGTAGATTCTAAAATAATACACTTGGGTTTTCTGGTATCAAACACAAAGAAATCGGGACAATAATTAATAAGATGACAAACATTTGGGCCGATACACAGAGAGGAAAATACTACTAGTTAATACGCTGTTTTACGGGTAACGACGAGTAGTGAGAAGGAGAGGGAGTAGAGAGCGTTGTGATAGAAAGAGGGGAGTAGAAGGAGTAGTCAGAGGGAGAGGGGGTAAAAGCGGTGAGAGGAAGAGGAGAGCGGGGAAAGAAAGAGGAAGAAGAGGGAGAGATAGGGAAGGACAGGTGATAGAAAAGAAGAAGAGCGAGGAGAAGGTGAGAAAAGGAGGAGAGAGAGAAGACAGAGAGGTTTCGTTTTTACTTTTTTAAAACTTAGTTTATACAAACATTTCTCTAACGTAGTCTAAAAATGTTTTTCGTCGACCTTGTTGGAAAGTAGGCTTTTCGACCTTCATTTGGTGGTCAAAAGTTCCCAATTGTTGCTTAATAATTTAATTTAGATTAATTTTTAAATCAATGTTTTTGTATATATTTCTGAAAGTCGACGAAAAAATCATATGTGAATCTCGGGAAGAAAATGTCTTTTTTCTCTTGTGTGCTTTATTTTACGAGACGAATGCGAGTGAAATAAACAGCAACGCGGAAAAAAAAGTATCACTTTCTTGCCCTATTACAGAAAGAACTATTGTGTAACTCAAATACTTTTTGTAAGGTATGTAGTATTTGTAGGCTTGTAAGTCTTTTGTCAAACTTGAATCTGCAAACATTTTTGAAGTAAAATAAATTTTCTTTGCCGGCAGGAGTCAAGGTTAGTGACGTCATCGGGTATGCTTAGAGCTTGTATATAGAGGGGGGCTGACGCAACCGCCATATTTGCTCTTTGGTTGTGTGTAGTGTATTGTTGTAACGGGCTTTTTTTTAAATGGGTGGTTGCGCTGCTCCAAATTGTTCCAACAGCGATAAAAAGGGCTATAAATTGTATTGTTTCCCAAGTGAAACAGAATGAAGAAAAAAGTGGCTTCTAAATTGTCGTAGAGATAGATGGACACCTACAAAATATTCTAGGTTATGTTCGGTAAGTTTGGATTTTTTATGTTTATAATTATATTTAGAGCTTGTGGATATGCATTGCAACGCTAATTTAATTTTCAGGTGCATTTTAAATAAAATCAGTTTGAACTCGCACGAGCAGATGGTTGGAAGAAATTGAAACCGAACGCTGTTCCAACACTTTTTAATGTTCCAAATCCTCCTCCAAAATTTGAGCTAAAACGAAAACAGCAATCAAGGGTAAGAATAAAATTCAAGATTATATGAAAAACATCATAAAAATTGAAATTGATTCATGAAGTATATTGAGTAAAAAATTAAGTATTCTCCACGAAATAGTTGTTTATTAAAATTGTAATTGTTATTTAGTTGCAATGCGACATGTTTCGACATGAAAATATAATCATCAGGCCAATAGTCAAGATTAAAACATCTAAGAAGAATAATTTAAAATTAATATGATAATGATATCAGAGCGAACAATCATAATAACCACGTTTTTTATTTTTAGAATAAGATTGCTAGATCAACTGAAGACTGTCCAGTGAAAAATTCAGTTGAAGAAGAAAATGTGGAACAGAACTCGGATAGTATTATTGCTCAAGAAAATAAAAAAATTCAAGAGCTTACTCTACAAAATACAATTTCGAGAAGAAAACTGAGAAAATTGAAAGAAAAAAATGATATATCATTAAAAAATTTACATAAATTTTTATCGCCTGAACAAATTGTAAATTTAGCAGTAGATAAAGGAAGTACTGCGCCGAAATGGAGTAATGAGAACATAATAAAGTGCTTAAAAATAAGGTTTGCTCTTGGCAAAAATGGGTACATGTATTTGCGCAATACAGGCTACCCTGCACCTGCATATAGTACGCTCAATAGAAAAATTGCAAATTTAAATATGGACTTTGGTTTATATACTAAACTTATTCCCGCTTTAGCAGCTAAAGTATCGGCAATGAAGGAATTCGAGAGAGACTGTGTTTTATTCATCGATGAAATGCAAATACAACCAGAGGTAATTCACGTATCTAATTTTGAATGTTTCAAATACATAAAATATTTTCGTTCCAGAATTGTTTTGATCCATGTACCAAGAGGTTCTATGGGCATATTACTCTTGGTGACAATAATGAAGTAGGGAATCACATCACCGTTATTATACTTCGTGGGCTCAATACAAATTGGAAACAAATAATGTCTTGTGATGTTACGGGAGCCAGTACAAAGGGAACTGATACAATTGTACGAATTAAAGAAGTCATCAGTGCTGCTCATTCAGTAAATTTAAAAGTACGAGGGATTGGCTCGGACATGTGATCCAATAATCTTGCGATGTGGAATATGTTGGGCGTTGAAGTATCACGGAATATACGAGTGCCTTTTTGCCTTTTTAATGGATTAAATGTACATATATTTGCCGATTTCCAACATCTACTAAAGAACCTTAAATCAGCAATGCTGAATAAATCTGTATTAAAAATAGATGAAACTATTGCTGCTGCAGAAGAACTTCCTACAGTTGCCATAAATGGTGATTATGTGCGACAACTATGGGAAAAAGATTTACAATACCCTTCGGGATTAAGATATCTTCATCATCTTAAAGATACAGATGTGTATCCTAACCATTACAACAAAATGAATGTTGGTGCAGCAACCAGGTAATAAATATTAGATTTTTTTAATGTAAACACCTCCTTTCATGCATTTTAAAATTTTTACTAGGTTTTTCTCTGTGACAACTGCAGCAGGACTAGAAACTGCAGTACGGATACAAATTTTACATAAAGAAGCTTTGACTACCGCATGGTTTATACGTCTCATCTGGACTTGGCATTCTCTTGTTACATCAAGAAGTCGAAAAGCATCTATTACATTAAGAAATATGGATATCAAACTTCAGTTTCTAGAAAAATTTATAAAAATTGTTCAGTTACTTAAAATAGGAGCAGGTGGTTGGAAACCTTTAAATACTGGTTTAATTATGTCCACATTATCGTTTATAAATTTGTCAAAAGAGTTGTTTCAAAAAAAATATTTGTTTCTATTAGGATCACGATTAACCCAGGATGCTTTAGAAAACATATTTTCGCAAGTTCGAAGAAAGGGTGGAAAAAAGCCTAATGCACTAGAATGCAAAAGGATTATGAAACTTTTAGTTGTTACCCAATTTGTTTAAGATATTAACCAAACCAATTATTGCAGTGATGGTGATATTCATCTGATTGATTTCATAAAACATATTTCAAAATGTTGTATAGTTGATAATAAATAATGTAAGATAAGTGCATGCGCATGATCGGGTACGGAGTAATGCTTTTTGGGGAGTCAGTGTAAAATGGTATGCTGTGATAGTTTGATGTATAATGTATTGCTAAGTGTTTAAATATATATAATGTTGCATTAAAGTGTATTAATATATTTGCCCCTTCAAGAACCAAAAATATAACACAAAAGATAAAAACAGTTCTGAAAATAATGGCGTTATTTTAAGTTCTACCGTTGTGCAGTGTGCAACAAGAAAGTTCACAAATCTCGGTAACTGACAAAAACAATTTGTATTACATAGCGGGCAGTATAGTTAATCGTTTACTAAAAAAAACAGTGTGTCCAACATGTACAGAATTTCTTTCAAAATCTGATAAAGAAAATGTTGATGAATCCTGTGCATTCTTAACAGAATATTCAAATCTTGGTGGATTGAAATTTGCAAATGACGCAATTTTTTCAATTATTATTGCATGTGAAAATGTATTTTTAAATAAAAAAAAATGAATTACTCTATGGTAATATCTCATTAGATAACAATCTAATCGCAGCTGCGATAGCAGAAAAATGTGTGGAGATAGTCATACCAGAGTGTTGTGATCTAAAACAAAGAATTATTAAAGATTTCTTGGTTACAAGATCAATTTCCTATGCTAAATATGTAAACACAAAACCATGTACAGTAGCTATGGCAAGAGGTTCTGCTTCATTCCGATAGTTTTTGTATTCAATAAACATGTGCTATTAGTATGGTTTTTATTTCTAGCACCCACTTGAAAAACTAAAATATCTATTAGATTCTGAATTTAGATTCAACCCATGTTGTTTACTGCATGTTAATAGAGATAATTCAAATTTGGCGCTCAAAAAAAGAGCAAAAATGGCCGCCCCATAAGAACCATTAGTGAGCCAGCTCCCCCTTATATACCAGCCCTAGGTATGCTGGTTTAAAGTAATGCATACATCGCAGCACATTTTCATTGTTCAAATAAAAGCTGTTTCTATACAATAATACAATTACATTGTAATCTATTGGTGCAATGGCAACACACACGTTTAGAATGTCACTAGTCACCAAAGTGTCAGTACTATTCAAGCGTGCTGTGAGTTACAGCAGATGACGCGTATCTGGAAAGTTACAATGCAACTTACACACTTACTTAACTAACCTTGAGCAGGAGTAACCACGCAAATGCTATAACGAAAGTGGTGAAACGGAAGTGCGACGCGGAAACACCGGACCCCGCTGACCTACTGAGCAGATCTTCGTAGATACAAACTAAAGCGATCAAATGTTTATTGTGTCATCACAGACACACACACCTCTAAACGAATGTCTTTTGTAGCTTTGCTTATACAAGGTGTCTCTAAACCTACTGCCATAAATTCACCAGCAGATTTGTGACGCAAAGACAAGTCGAAATTGTCAGTACAACGTTTGTCCTAAACCGCTCCATGAGGAAGCTATACGTCTTTGAAAATGGTGTTGATAAAACGGAAATAGACAAAAGTTGTACTGACAATTTCGGCTTATTTTTGCGTCAGGAATAGGTCTGTGAATTTATGGCAGTGGGTTTAGAGACACCCTATACAGGAAGAAAATGAACAGTATATCATGCGAGAGATATGATTTATAACAATAACTGTGTAAAATTGAATTACTTTCGAATTGTATTTCCTTTCCATAAAAACAAAGGAAATATAATAACAGCTGTATATGAAAATAAACTAGAAATTGATGAAATTTCCATGTGTAAGCTTTGTCTCGCCTCTTTCAAAAACCGTGACATAAACTCTGACCTATCTTTCTTGCAAAGTGTGTGTGATCTTTGCCGGCAGGAGTAACCATGCGAATGCTGTTTTGTTAAATTATACAATTTAAAATACACTTTCAGTAAGAACACGCTAAAAAGTTTCACTTAAAACTTACTTGTGCTCGTGGCACATTTCTTTTTTTTGTGTTCCGTACATTGAATTGTTACTTTTTAAGCGATCGTGTGAATTATTAATATTAAATCGCTGCTAAATTTATGAAACAGTGCTGATGAACCGTAAAAGGTTTACAATTTACAGAATCTCATTAATTTTACAATGTATTAGTTTCATTATCAATGTGAAGGCAACTTTAAATTCATAATGAAGAATTCTAAGTACAGCAAACGAGTGTGGATCACTAATACGAATTAAATTTTGAAATCTTATTAATCACTTATTACATTGTCAATTTACTAATTCAAACGTGCCCAGCATTTAATAAAAATTGAAATGGTGGAACAGATAACAGATCGCTAATATCGATGTTATTTTTCAATTTACTTCCCACGCAATCTGATATCCTGTGTTTTACGATACCTTTTCTTTTATTTCTAATGGACATATATTCGTGCTTTTATTTTTATTTCAGGAAATTAGATAAAGAAACGATATCATTATTGAAATAAAAGGAAGTTAAGCAAAGTGATAAATAATTTTGTAATGTACGTATAAAATAAAAAGTTCACCAATCAACTAGTACTGCTGCCTAATCATATGCAAAAATTAGATTATCTAGAGAACAAATACATTTATAGACATAACGACTAATGACTATACTTTTTGGAAGCAGTAAAAAAGTTTGACTTGGTTACTTTTCGTTACTTTAGTTAGCTCGCAAAGTTGCCTTGTTATAACTTTGTTATAACAGAAATTGAAGCTATTAGTTGGATTCCTTTCTATATAGGAGTATTTCGACGATTAAAAAGAGTGGAGATGCACCTAAGGAGCTATAACTTTTGTAAGTATTTAGATATTTAGAAAAATGTTTAAAAGCCAACTAATAGCATATTAAGAAAAACTAGCGAGAGAAGCAAGAACCATTGCTGATTTGTAATCGCTTTATTATTGGAGTGTGATACATCAACCCTCCACTGAACTAAAGGTTCGGGAAAGGTTGAATAACTCAGAAGTCAGAACTCGTGAGAAATAATCAGAATACTGTAAATAAAAATTATATACAAATTCTTTATAACCCCCGTTTACACAACTTTAAATATCTGATTGTGTATATCATGTTATGGATTAATATCATATTGTTGACAACAATTATATGACAATTAAGCAAAACGACTTCCCGCAACGGTACGCCACTGGCTAATTTATCCCTCCGGAACGGTACGCCCCTGTCTCTCTGGTCGTTGATTGGTTAAAAAGAGTGATTAATGATTTTCTTCTGATGAAAGGCAATAGTTGTCTAAGGACCAATCTAATATTTATCAATCTGCGTTTTCTGATAGAAATGGCCGTCGTTTAACATCTTTTCTTTCTGTAACTAACACGAAGTTTTGCACATACAAAATGTAATTTTATTCACTCGTAATAAAATGATATGTAATTAAATGTAGATGTTTTCTTGATGTGTTGTTTCCACACTTTAGCTCTGCTTCGATTCTTTAGGTATTTTGGTTATCAGGCGAAGAAAAAATAGTTTGCGGTGTGTTTTCTAGTGAGTTCCTCAGGTAAGTACCGAAAGTATACTTTTACTGGCTTTAATTAACTTAGAAATTGATAATTAAAGTAATTTTGAAGCTTGTGTCGAATGCACGTGGGATAGTATAAAAATTCAATAAGATTTCTGGTAACCTAACGGTCAAAATAATACGAAGAACATTTCTAGCATTTAACGGTTAAAATAAAACTAAATAAGAATCTTGGAAGTTTTAACGATTCGAATAAAATCACATTATTACTGTTCTAATTTTGTTCAAATACATTAAACTTTCTGGTTAATCACGGTCGTGCAAAATCGAAGTATTGCTTTCTCAATTTTGCCCAACACAAAATCTCTGGTAGTTTAACAATTCAAATAAAATCGAAATATCACTGTTCCAATTTTATTCCAATATATTAAAATTTCTGGTTAATCGCGGGTTGAATTTAAATCTGGTTCTTTGAAGAAAACGGTTTGTTCTGGTTCGTAGTTCTAGTCAGAGATAATTTAGAAAGAATTCTGAAAGAATAATTCCTAAAGAATTTTAAAACAATAATTAATTATATTGAGCCGGTCGTCGATGAAAGTTGGAGTGAGGTTGAATAGGATTCGAGCTTCTCCGAAGAACGGCGTTCTGACGCGGTGAATGTTAAAATCCACTAGCAGCGCCACTCGTGCGTCGTCTTGGAATCATTACAACAAAATAAATGCTTCTAATTTTAAAACTGTTATCACCAGGTATCGTTACAGGAGCCTGAACATTTTTAGAAGATATGCACGATATCCTCTTGAACAAGCCGTAGTTGTGTTTATAGACTTTGCAAAGTATACGAAGTGTTTCCAAATGATTGAAACTCTGATCGATTTTGTAGTTTTGCCTTGTCCATATAATGAACCTTGTTGCCAGTCGTATAAGCGGTTTACGATTCGACGTAGTTGCTTATTAAAATTGTTTATTCCGTTGAAGAAATGGGTATTGTACGAAAAGAGAGCACGAGCATCGTCTGAATTTCAAGACATGTTTTGATCGTGACAAGTTTTAGATCTTAAAACTCACTAAGTGAAGAAAAAGTTGGCTGCTATTTGAATTTATCCAATATCTTAGAAGTATGCAGAAAATACTTCTGATTAATTCTAATTTTAATTGTTCATAGCTTATTTAATGTCTCAATAAAGAAATTTTTTTATTGAAAGCTTTGTGCAACTAGTGCATGGAATGATACTTTATCGCACAAGAATAACCAAGTCCAGAAATCATTCGAAGGCGCTAAAGGCATTTTCCGCAGGAGCTGCACACAATATTTTTTCTACAACCGTATTCTAATAACAGAAATTGAGGTAAAATCGTTTCACTTTCATTGCAAAAAACAATTGAAATTTTGATTTTAAGCGTGCGGTAAAGTATTTTAGCGGCAACGTTAAAAAACAGACATCTTAAAAAAAACAAACGAGAACTTATCCGCAAGAATTACTTTTTTTGACGGCGTAGAAAAAAACGTATCTTTAATCTACCCTAAACCATAATCTAAAACGCTTTCTTTAAAATATTGAATAAATTGAAAAACAATAAACTTTGGAGTTGCTAAATTGAAAGATAAATTTGTTAGCGTCTAGGCCCCACACCCTAGGGAATTAAGAAAGTGGATTAGGTTATGACTTCAAGAGAAACTTTGTGTTCAGATTGAGATAAGTTATTCACGGACGTTTAATTGGGGAAACTATTGGCTTCGCTACTGCTGATATAATAGCAAGCAAAATAATTTTATATGCCTATTTTGCTACGAATAAAATTAATTAAAACTTAATACTATAAACGACGCCGAATTTTTAGAAAACCTAAACCCATTTAAATTCTCTTTATATGTTTAGGAGAACGAATAAGCAAAATTGCCAACAATCAGTAGTTATTTATTATATTTTTTGGCCTATACTTACCAATCGCGACTGAGAAAAATTTCTCATACTAAATATTTTTAAGCTAGTGCAGAGTAATCTCGGTATCAATGAATAAATAAGTTCTCTTCGGGATTTTCTCTCCATCCAAGAAACTTCTGCCTGCATTCAGTGTCAATATTAGATTAACACTCGTGAGTGAGATCGTAACGCCATGATTAAATTAGTTTCCTTACTAGACAAAGTTTCAGTGGCGCTGCAAAAGCAACGATTCACTCGCTTAATTACGGTTATATTGTGTTTTAAATTTTGATTCGAGAGATATCAAAAATTTAATTTAAATAATGATAGTTTTATTTCTCAAAGGTTTGGCAAATATAAAAAAGGAAGTGTTAATTTTAGCAACAAAACAAAGCTGTTTTATGTCTAAGTAATGTTTAATGCCTTAACATATCGAATGTTATATTTGGATAAAACGCAATTATACTGAAAATTATGTTCATTTAAACTTTAGTATTACATAACGGCATATTTTTAAGTTTTTTTTTTATAAATGCAAGCATATTTTAGAAAATTTGGATTTTAATGCATATTTTACACTGTTTTGGTATTTTACATGCTTTTCTATAAAATTGCTAGGTATTTTATTAGCATTTATCTACGACTGCTTGGATAAGGACTTATTATGTCATTCATTTGCGTTCAGTAATGAAGTTGATTATATCTCATTAGTGAGAGCTTTGTTTATAAGAAAACTGTATTTTCTTGCTGAGGAATCACTCCAGAATTAAGAAAAAGTTTTCCCTGAAAATATTTTGTAGTGCGTATTTATTAGTTTCAAAAAAAGTTTGGACATCTCCGTTAAGGCACTCCCCTGGAAATGAGGAAAAGTGCTAAGCTTGACGGCTTTACTAACTGTTTCCCCGCCTTTTTTTAAGAAATTGTTTCGGAGGATGTTTTTCACGGGGATTTAAAAAAAAAGTTTTATTTCTTAAAATTTCTTTTAAGCTGATTTTAGGGCTCATTTTAGATTTCATTCTACACTTTTTTTTTACTAGGTCTACCCATCACCTAAAATTGTAAAATAATTAACTTAAAAAAAAAAAAGAAAACCGACTTCAAATAAATAAAAACACAAAGGTGACATAAGTTAACTAAAAAGCAAAAAATAAATGTTTTTTATACAACAATTTAATACTTATTTGTTGTTCCGTTTAATGTAATTAAGAAATTGTTGTATATTAAGTATATAATTTTTAATTGTTTTATAATTTTGAAGTCGGTGCCAATTTTTTCGTTGTATCTAATTTGTTATTGTAGCAAGATATATATTTTTATGTTTTACTTGGCACCGACTTCAAAATTAATTATTTTATTTATGTTACTTTTGTTTTTTTTATTTGAAGTCGGTTTTCTTTTTTTTAAAGTTAATTATGTGGGTCATGTTTGGTTTATGATGAAAACGTTCTTGAAAAAGAGCACACAATAAAAACGTTGAAAAAACTATCGAGTACACCCGCTGAAATAATCTAAAGAAAGCCTACTGTAAAAACAACCCCAGTAAAACTATTTCCCACAAAAACAACCTAACAAAAGCACGTGTATTTTCATGCAGTGTATAATTAAGAAAGAGCTTTCCCTGAAAAATATACGTGTTCTGTTACTTGCTGCGATTTGTATGATTAGGGGCAAATTACATTTTGGAGTTATATGCAAATGTCTAACGAAACTTTTTTGGGCGAATTTATTAGATCCAAAAACATTTTGAAAATCTCTGTAAGGCACTCTCACCCAGAAATGAGCAAAAGTAATAAGTTTACCTTACATCTTTCCCGCTGTTTTGTAAAGGAAGTTTTTATGGGATTATTTAAGCACTATTTCGGAGGATGTTTATCCTGACGATTTTACAAGGTTTTGTCTTTCTTAAAATTTTTTTACGAAGCTGTTTTTTCGGGGTTGTTTTTTGGGATTTTTACGCTTTTTTCACGAGATTCTCATACCGGGAGTCTCTCTCAATCCCGAGACCAACTCAGCGGAGAAAACATTTGGAGTTAAAATAAAGGAGGGCGTAGCCCACGGGTTCTGGTGGTTTTGTTTAATTGGGAAATACGTGGTATTTAGCAAAATTTTTATAAATCTATATTATTTTAAAGCAATAAAATAATGATGTTTGAAAAAAAAATTAAGAGAAGTTATTTAAGTTATTATTTTCTATAAATTATAGTAATTATTTTATTTTCAGTAATTTACTTACTTTATAAAATTGACCTTAAATACATACTTTGCAATTTTTAAGTGCATATTTCAGCATTTTATAGTGTATATGTGCATGCCTGTTTTGGCATTTTTAAGTGCATACAAATGCTAATTCTAGTTATAATACAGTATATCAACTTATATTTGAAAATCTTAATAGATTTAACTATTAGGTCTCGGTATACCACCCCATTCTCAAACCGATCTGTAAAATACGACCTATTAATTAATACGGAGAACCATTAAAACAAAGGCTTCTGAATATTTTAATTAATCCAGGATATTCCGACACTGAAAAATGAGCCTAATATTGATTAAAGCTGACTACGACGCCTTGCAGCACCAAATTAATTATTTATCAAATAAATTAACATATTCTTACATTAACTTTTGAAAATTTGCTACTTCATTCGTCGTAGAAAAAGAAAATTTTAAGAGCGTAGATTTGTATTTAAATCAAATGAAGAAGCATAATTATTCAATGAATACTTATAAACCATTGCAAAATATCAAATTTATTAAAATGCAAACTAAAACAATAAAAACTCTCAAAATATTCCTGTTATTCGTCTCAATCCCTTTTATGCCCAAAACACGTCACCCTATTTCTAATATTCCCATCCTTCTTTCTCCTACTTGTTAATCATTCTCTCTCTATCACTGGTTTTATTAAATTTTATTTTTCATGCTGAAAGTAGTTAGTTTATAACTACCGCAAACAATCTCCTAATTGAAATATCTAATAATAATGCTCTTTTTCTCATTTAATTTTAAAGCTTAATTAAAAATAATGTGCGTACATATCATGTGTGATACTACATACAAAGGTAAGGTAGTCCAGCCCTCCTATTCTCCGAGCATTTAAACTAATAAACCCCTTTTGTCGGATGCTGGTGTTCTTTAGTCTCAAACTACGTTTAGTCGTTGACATTTCAAAACTAATCTGTTTTTCTCATATAATAATGTTTCCCAGGAGAATTGAGTCGTATTGACTACGTTCCACACTAAATTTCTTAACATAAAGCCCTGAGCACAGAAACATACTCTTTTCAATCCAACACTAGCAGAACCCGTAGGCTACGTACGCCACACACTGATTTTTATAACTTGATCAAAAATAATAATTAAGCTGTGTCGAGATGTACGACATGTACTGAATGAACGCAAGTGGCGTAACTGCGTCAATGCAGCTAATGCAATTGCATTGGGGTCTTGTTAAGCAAATAGCTAAATGTGCAGGTGACATGTCGCTAAGAGTGTATGTTATTATTATACGTTTTTGAAAAAGTTCTCTAATCTGAATTATATGTTTTTGCCTAAAATGCCCATCGCAAGAAGTTTTGAATTATTTTTTCTATTTGTAGATTTTTATCGCGCTATAATTTAGGGATTTATAATAAACAAGAAAATGTCATCTTACGTTAAACTGTATAAGGGAATATCCAATCGAGTCGCTTATTTAACTGTAGCTATTTCAGGCAAATGTACATTGAAAATAATCCAAGTTTATGCCCCGACCACACCATACGAGGAGGGACGTGGAAAAATTCTATGAGGAAGTTATACTCAAGCACTAGAAGAAAACACCACAAGAATTAACATCATTATAGGAGACTTCAACGCCAAACTGGGAACAAAAACGGAGATAGAAGAAGACAAAGTTGGAAAATACGGTTACGGGCAGAGAAACGAGAGCGGCGACAGACTAATTGAATTTCTAGAAAAAGAACACCTTTACGCTATGAACACGTTTTTCAACAAAAAACCACAGAGAAAATGGACGTAGATAAGCCCCAATCGAACAGCAAAAAATGGAATCGATCACATACTATCATCAAAGAAAGATATAATTGAAGATGTAACAGTTCTAAATAAATTTACAACAGGTAGCGACCATAGATTAGTACGAGTAAGATTGAGTATAAGTAAAACGCTAGAAAGAGCAAAATTATATAAGAAAACCAATGAAATGATAGATACGGATAAATTAAAATGGAAAAATAAAGAGTATCAGGACGAAATAAGAACAAGGCTGGAACAACATCAAAATATATCCGAAAGAAATATAGACGAAATCAACTCAATACTAACTACATCCCTCAGAGAAGCAAGTACTAAAGTAGCCACAAAAGAAAAAACAAAAGAAGATAACATTAGCGAAAAAACGAAAACCCTGATGAAGAAACGAAGAGAATTAGTAACATGAGGAAAGAGAAATACCGTGGAATGTGCGGAAATAAACAAATTAATCAGGAAAATGGTTAGAGAGGACGTTAGGAACAGGAAAGAAGAAATGATAGAGAGAGTAATAGAACAAAATAAAGATATGAAATGTCTAAGGAGAACAACAACAGGAACAAAACAAATCATTGCTCTAAGAAATAAAGAAAACATAGAAATTAGAGATCGAGATGAAATGTTAAAAATTACAGAAGAATTCTATAAGGGACTATATACCTCGAAAGTAACACCGCAACCACATATTAAAGAGGAACTCAAGAGGAAGATAATAAACTCCGAAGAAATCCCAGAGATAGATGAAACAGAAGTAACCAAGGCGTTGAAGGAAATGAAAAACAAAAAAGCCCCAGGAAAAGACAAAATTATCGCAGAAATGCTAAAAGAAGGAGGACAGGAAGTCATAAATATGCTTAAACTCTTATTAAATAAATGCCTTCAAAACGAAAAAATACCTAAAGAATGGAATGACGCGGCAGTGGTAATACTGTTTAAAAAGAGAGACAAGAGAAGATTGGAAAATTACCGACCCATCACCCTACTCCCACAAATATACAAGCTGCTAACAAAAATCCTAACTAAAAGAATAACTAAGAAACTAGACAGTTACCAACCCAAAGAACAAGCAGGCTTTAGATCCACATATGGCACTTGCAACCATCTACATACGTTAAAAATTTTGATCGAAAAATGCACTGAATACAACATCCCACTATACCTGGGATTTATTCACTTTAAAAAAGCTTTTGACAGCGTAGAGCTGTGGGCCGTGGAAAAAGCGCTTCAAAACTGCAGAATCGATTATAGATACAGCCAAATGTTACATAACATCTATGAAAATATGACATCCAGTATCAGACTGCACAGAGAAACTAATCCCATTCCAATAAACAAAGGAGTACGACACCATATCTCCGAAATTATTTACATTTTTAAAAGATATATTCAAAAAAATGAATTGGGATGAGAAAGGTGTAAACATAAATGGAGAACGGCTAAACAACTTAAGATATGCAGACGACATATTGTTAGTGGCAGACAATTTCGAAGATCTGCAAACAATGATACAACAACTAGAAGATACATCACAAACAATTGGCTTAACAATGAATCGCAAGAAGACAAAGGTAATGACGAATACAGAAGACGAAAGAGAAGTGATAGTAAGAAATGACGAAGAACGAGTTAACAGTTATATATACTTGGGACAGGAAATAAGAGTGACTAAAGAAAACCAAACAGCAGAAGTTAAAAGAAGAACCAGATTGGGATGGGCGGCTTTTGGTAAATTAAGCTATATATTGAGGAATAAATCAATACCGCAACATTTAAAAACGAGTGTTCGACATGTGCGTCCTTCCAGTTCTAATATATGGAGTACAAACATGGACGTTTACAAAAAATAACATTGAGACATTAGCGAAAACACAAAGATCAATGGAAAGAGCGATGCTCGGACTCTCATTAAAAGATAGAAAAACCAACGAGTACATCAGACAAAAAACAAAAGTTGCGGACGTTACAGAAAGGATGGCCCGTCTGAAATGGAAATGGGCCGGTCATAACGAGAGAATAACGGATGGCAGATGGAATAGTAAAATCAATCAATGGAGACCTTGGTATGGCAAGAGGAAGAGAGGAAGACCACAGCTGCGCTGGGTAGATGACCTTAAGAGAGTCGGCGGACTGGGATGGATGCGAACAGCAAGAAATCGGGAACAATGGGAGACCTTGGAGGAGGCCTATGTCCAAAGATGGAATGAATAGAGAGAGAGAAAGAGATAGCTAACTTACAAAGTAGAAGTAATTAAAACAAAATTCTGATCATAGTTCTGATGACAGATGTCAAATGAGACTGTATTTTACAAATTATTCTTATTATTTTAAGGTAATTGCTGCCGGTAGTGGGAAAATATGCGGCCGGTAGTAGGAAAAATATGATAAACAGCACGTAATGTGAGGATATAACATTCTCGGAAATTAATATAAACCTCGGCTCCGCCGCGGTGCACATTATCTTCTTCGAATGTTAATACGTCCTAACATTTCTTCTAACTTAAATAACTATTAAACGTAAACATTTAAATACAAAGTTAGTTGCTATAGAAACTAAACAGCTAAATGTAGAGAAAGATAGCCATCGACATAGTCTATGATGAAAAAGTAGAATAATAATGCTTGGATAAAATGACTAAACTAGGTAGGTATTTTCATTTAACCGGCTAATAAAACTATTTAAGTTGTAAAAGGTACTTCTCTTTAAACATGATTTAATTTCATGTTAGCATAATTATCAATATGAAAAAAATAAAACTCTAGATGCAAATTACATATAAACCAATTCCTACTTTAATAAGCAACTTTAAAAACTAACGTACTGTAATTGGTTTAGACCTTTAATTCTAATTTAAATATTTATTAATTCTAGAATTTTTAAAACCTTGATATTAGCTAATAAAGAAGACGTAGCTGTATATAATAGAGCAAATTGTTTTGAAAAGAGACCCTGTATATTAACAGAATTCCTCCTTGTGTCCAAACGTCCTTGCATTCAAACGCCCCCCGTTGAAACGGCCGCGTCCAAACGACCGCGATCAAACGACCGCGATCAAACGGCCGCGTTCAACCGGCCGCGTCCAAACGGCCGCGTTCAACCGGCCGCGTCCAAACGGCCGCGTTTAAACGTTCATGACCGCACGAAAACGTTCGTTAAACTGAGCCACGGCCCGGGTAATTTTCCTGCTGTTAATTAACATATGTACAGATCCCCACTAAATAACATAAAAAAAATCTTTCAACAACGAAACTTGCCCTTAAAACCAAAAACAAAAAAAAATACCTATTGAAGGAATATTACTATGGACAATAATATTCCCTACCTGCATTCCAAGATTTAAAACAAATTGTTGGTAAGTAATTGGTAGGTTCAAATGGCCGGGCCTACGTTATCGCAGAAAAGGCAGGCAGAAAGAACCAAAGGTTTATACATGAAAAATCTACAATGTAAGCATCAACAGGGTTAGTTAATTAATTTTTAAAATTATAAATTATTTTCTGAGGCCTTAAGTTAAATCTCCCAAATAATTTATTAGAGTAAAAGGGACCTCTTAGGGACAAGTATGTATAATGTCTTAGCCGCCCTTAACTTGTAGATACCAAGGTAGAAGCATCCCTTACCTGGGAAATATTTATGTATGTGTAGGTACCAATTCCAAACACGCAGACGGAATTCGATCAATGTTAGAAGGTGAAGGTTAATATTTTGCAAGTTTTAAATTAAGTTCCACGAAAGTTTGGGTTAAATTATTAATTAACCAGTTGTGTTTGAACGCATCCAGTTTCGTAATTAAATTGCATCAAATTAATTTAATTATTAGCGACTTTTCCATCATTAATGTATTTTTCATTAAAAATATTAATATTTTTAATAAGCGATTCGATAATCGAAGGTATTTCGGTAGAATTAGCACATTAATGTATTCTTATTATAACCTTACAAATTTAATTATACAGGGTGATTTTGAGAACCGGGCCACTATTGCCAACTTTCTTATTTTTAAAGATACAAAGTTGATTAAATTTGGAAAAACGTGTAACCTTTTCTTCTGGCTACGATGGTAAAAACGAAAAAACAATTGCGCATTGCCTTTTCGAGTTATTTGTTAAAATGACTTTCTTTTAAACGGAACGCTCTGTATATTGTTATATTTTTAAATTGCTAATTTTATTCTCTTTATAAAAGTATGAGGTCAAACTATAATTAAATTACCAAATACAGCTATATTTTAAATTTTAATGGTTTAATAATATAATCGTAACGGCCGTAAAACAAAGCTACTTGCTTTATGGTATGTCAAAATATCATTAAATTAATATGTATAATAGTGATTATTATAGTAACTGCTCTTATTGGACACTATCGTTTTCTAGACAGCAATATTTTTACTTTTAATACTTTAATACCATCATTGCAACAGCCGTGAAACCAACGGTAGAGTTCGCTTGTTTTATTGTCTCGATTTTGGCATTTAGCAGCTGTGCTAATTTTTTTAACATTTAAGATATACGTTGGCCCCCACGGTCACCTGACTTGAATCGCAAATTTTCTTTGGGGGATATCTAGAAGATACTATTTATTGAGAGAGATACAACAGTGTAGAGATTTACAGTCGCATCTATTACAAATGCATTGTAAAAATTTCCCACGGAATGCTACGTCAAGCTTCGAATACTGTAGTTCAAGAATTTACCGCTGTCTAGATAATGATAGTGCCCAATTTAAACAGTGACTATAATAATTACCCGTATACATATTAATTTAATGATATTTTGACTTATACCATAGATCAACTAGCTTTTGTTTCACGACTGTTACGATTATGTTACTAAATCATTAAAAGTTAAAATATGGCGTTATTTGTTAATTTAATCATAGTTTGACCTTATACTTTTTTAAAGACAATAAAATGTGCAATTCAAAAATATAAAAAAATACAGGTTGGTTCGTTTAAAAAAAGTCATTTTACCAAATAACTCGAAAACGCGATAAGCAATTGTTTTTTCATTTTCACCATCGTAACCAGAAGAAAAAGTTACACTTTTTTTCTAATTTAACCAACTTTGTATCTTCAAAAATAAAAAAGTTGCCAATAGTAGCCCGGTTCCCAAAATAGTATATGAATCTGCGTTGCATTGTAAATTATATTAGTTTCCGTATCATGTTCCAAATGACTAATATTTACGTAATTCTTGTTAAAATAAGATAGGCATTACATCTCAATTTAAATTCAGTGGTTTAGCAGCCTCATTTACCAACGAAAACGATTCTTTGAATACTAAAAGAATAAATTCATGAATAATTTCGGGGGGAAAACAATAAGAAGACAAATTAAGTCAGCAGTCTGAGTTTTCAATTACAAAATTTCCATGTAAAATTAATGGAACATGAAGCGGTTTACTGACACACCAAGTTTGACCGCTATGAATATGAATGTTCCGCAAATCCCGAAGTTCAGCACAACTTGTTACACTCAGCGAAGAGATTTCGATATTATGAACTTTGGAATATTCAAGCTTGGAGCTTTGTGAAATTGGTGGATCTCTCTGATTTACTATTTACAATTACACAATTATCTTACCTTGAATTTTCGTTATTAGAAATTATTAATTTATTGTTATAAAATTAATTATGCTTTTGTGATGTTGTTTAAACATTATTTATGTTATGACGATATTTCATAAAATATGTAACTGCTTTTAAGCACTTGCTTTGCTTACGGTGCAAAAAGGTTTGAGCTGTATTATAGATTATGCAGTAGTGTTTCCTGACCTTTTGTAAGCGTACCTTCTTAAGTTCAAGCTTTTAGGCATTACTACGCCTACCCCTTTTCAAGTTACTTATAGCAATTTGCGGTAAGAATTCAACCATGTCGATCTCTGCGCATAAGTTTAAGAAAATGTTCTGATAGCCACATAAAAACTTCAGTTTTATATTTTCGGCAGTACACATAAATTGAGTTGGAAGAAAAATAGACAAAAGAATGCATGGGTAAAAAATGACTCAAAAAAGTTCCTGGTGTAATTCTCAGGGGTTATAAATGGTCGTTAAAAATTCTCCTACCAGAGAAAATCATAAAGGCCTTCAAAGAAACAACATAGGAGCGGATTTTTATAAATCCGGCGCTCTAAGTAACTCGAATCATAAGATAACTCAATTTTATATACTTTTATCCATAAAAGCAGAAAGAAAATTAAAATGAAAATTAAATACATACACTAAAAATAAGAGTATGTCTTTTTCCAACACTTTTTATTGCGGACTATTTTTAAATTATTAGGATATAAGTGATCCCTCCATAGGCAGTAATCTTTGGTTTTCACTTTCCTATACTTTCAGTGTAATGTTCATGAAAATGTTCGAAAACAAGATTTTGGGGAAAATACATCTCTAGATTTTCAGGAACCCAATGCCTCATAACTCCTGAACGAATACTTCAATTCTGAAGTACGGAAGACGGAATCTGATAGAAGACCTTAGGACAAATCCAACGCTTTTCATCCAAATTGGCGGCCGTTCCATTTTTTTTTTTGAAAATTTGAGTTTAACGCCTTCTTACTTAAAACTAAGTAACAGATCGGGATCAAATTTGCTGCCATGATAGCCGTATATAGACACAATCTTACTGCACACGAGAATTTTGAAAGAGAAGAAAACTGCGAATTGGAGAAAATGTTCAAAATTTTAAAAATTTTCAAAAACATATTGGTGAAAATCTGGCGACACATTTATTTTAATTTTTCTACGCTCATAGAGCTAGGGATACGTGCCCTTTTATTGAATAAACGAGGGACGATAAAATATTTTTCTTTAAACTAAATTTGTTTACTGATTGATCGGCGAATGTTTATGTTCCAGTCACTACTGTTGGTATAATTTGGTTATTTATGGTTTACTTCAATTCTGATATATTTATAAAATGAATTTGTAAAATGCGACTAATTCTTACTTTCAAGTTTCATAAGCAAGATCTCATAAAAATATAGGTCTAACAAGAACTGTTAATGGTGTAATCCAAAATGTATTCTATTCGTTCGTTCTAAAAGCGTATTACCTTAATACTGTTCCTGTATTTATTCTATTAATTAGCTATATTTCCTGAAGCCTAGGCATCTAAACTACTGACAAGTTAATTTTCTTGGCGTTGCAGCTGTATAGCACTCAATTGTTCTTAGATACTTTTTGGAACTAGCACATCAATACTCTAATATACCTGATTTGCCTTAGCTACACAAATAAATAAGCGCAAATCTGGTACCTTAGATTGGTATTGGTCTGTTTGAGCTGCTTCGAAACACTATCAAACAACAATTGAGTGCTCCGCCTGCAAGATCAAGAAAAACACCTGCTGCATCTGGTATATTAAGTCTAAGGTGCTTATTTGTTAACACTAACACAACTTTTATTAGTCGTTCTAGAAGTTATTTACACTCTAGTTGTCTTTTTAACCGTAAAAAACTCTCGATTTTGTTTTTCAGAAGCTGAACAGCGTCGTCTACATATGTGTAATCAATCAAGGTTCACACAGAACTTAAAGAAAAATATTTCATTTTTCGTTACTCGGTACATCAAATAAAAACTCTTAAGTAATACCAACAGGTAAATGAATAAGAAAGGGATTTGGTTTTAAGTATGGCTACAAGATACCTAGACCACTACATGTTTCGTTATTTTTAGAACTTGTCGGCTGGACAAAATCCTAGCCATAGTTGCAACCAAAAGCAACAAGCAGAAATATGCCAAGAAGGCAAAACTAAAATCGCACAATTTTAACTAGGCTAAAACAGCCACGAAAGGTAGGTTGCAAAGTAAGCTTTTACGACAGGAATCAAACTAGTAAAAACGATCAAATGGATAAAATGTTAAATTGAAAATTTGAAAAATAAATGATTTCTATTCCACGGAACAACCCTTGCATTTAGCTGAAATAAAAAAACAAACAAAATGCTTCTATACAGTAGTAGGTGTAATCTATTTTCAAATTTACCTCTTACTTCTCCTTGTCGTGGCAGATTCTGTCTTAAATACAATTTTAAATTTGTTTAAGCCGTAACTGGGAAACAAATAGTTCAAATTTAATTTTGGTATTTCTGTTAGAAAGTATTTTAAGCACTTTAATTTGGATGTATCACAAGGGGTATGTTGCCACTTAATATTTTGTTTTCTATATATTTAGGGTAGATCGTTTTAAAAAGAACACCCGGTATATATATACGCATTTACTGTGTTGATAATATAATTAAATGTCAATATTTCATGACTTGCACGTCGAGTTATTTTTATATATCCAATTATACCTTCACCGCAAAAAATGGGTACTTACTCAAATCAAAAGGGGTAGAATTATTTAAATTAGTTCAATAAAACGCATTTCAAGACAGATTTGTTTTGCTATCGCCCAATCGTGAGGTCGGTAATTAATTATTACAATGCAATTACATTTTACAAAAAATATTGAATTAGTTAATAATATTATGTATTCAAAAGAACGATAATTGATAATGTAAAGCAGTAGTCTAGATAATAATTAAATATTGGAGGTTAAATTTTCAATTAAAATTTTAATGAACCAGTAAAGAATGTTTTCTGATTTAAAAGGATTTTATTAAAATACGCGAATAGATATGACAGACAAAGCCGCGTCCTTATGATAACAAATTGAATTTCGTTTGCCAGGAATTTTTTTACACACAAAGCTCAAAAGTATAAAGTAATTTGGATTTTGCTCCAACAGAGGAACACCAATTAAAAATTACGATGTACAAGTACTTCGTTAAATATCTCTTCTTAATACAGCGCTTTTTAAAACTCAAGTTTGATTAAAAAATATTAAATGAAATAATAATAATAAGAGCTTTATCAATGATCTATCAAAATCTTTTTTAATTACCGAAATATAAACTTCGACAGGAAAAATTTAGGCAGATATCTATTGTAATGTACTACCAAACTGTGCAATAAAATCGGAAAGAGAAAATCAATATTGATTTCTATTCGTTAAACACGTACATCATTTTAGGAACATGTAAATCAGGAAAATCTGAAACCCTTCTCTATATTTAATTAATTTTATTAGTTTAAATTAGCTTCGTCCTAACTTACACAGCACTTGCTTTGTCAGGAAGAAGTTTAAAGCATGGAATTAATAAAAGCATATTTTAATAATGCGGCTTACGCAATTTAGTTTTGTTCAAACTTTTACGAGACGGCAAATATTCAGATGAAAGTATTTCTGTAAATTTAGTTGAGACGACTAAATAATGTTTAGTGCTGAACTAATGTAATTCCTAAATTATTATCTTTTAATTTTACGGAAAAACAACTTTGAATCGTTAAAAGTAAGATTTCGAGTATTAAATCGGTTAAAACCGCGATATTAGAACTTTAAGCAATGTACAGTAATAGTTATTTAAGTATCAAGGAATGTAAGGACGTAATAACATCCGAGGTAGGCGAATACGAGCTGAGGCGGAGCCGAAGTTTGTCGCCTGCCGAGGATGTTATTAGTCGATACATTTCGTGTTACTTATTAAATTTTTCACGCTACCGGCAATGTAAGTAGGCCTTACATCCATAGCTACAGGGATCGTAAGTGGCTGATAACATTCGTGTACTAGTTACCCTTGACGACGGAACTTAATAGTGTCACTTACATTCCTAGGAAAATAATATTGATTTTAACTGTTCGTTGATATGGTAACAAGCACAGACAACTTAGAATAATGGGGCTTTTAAAAAATAATTCCGATGACAGCTGTCAAAACGAACTTTTAAAAATATGATTAAATTTCTACCTGTAGGCCTACTTACATTGCCGGTAGCGTGAAAAATTTAATAAGTAACACGGAATGTATCGACTAATAACATCCTCGGCAGGCGACAAGCTTCGACTCCGCCTCAGCTCGTATTCGCCTACCTCGGATGTTATTACGTCCTTACATTCCTCGATACTTAAATAACTATTTCACGCTACCGGCAATGTAAGTAGGCCTACAGGTAGAAATTTAATCATATTTTTAAAAGTTCGTTTTGACAGCTGTCATCGAAATTATTTTTTAAAAGCTCCATTATTCTAAGGTGTCTGTGTTTGTTACCATATCAACCAACAGTTAAAATCAACATTATTTTCCTAGGGATGTAAGTGACACTATTAAGTTCCGTCGTCAAGGGTAAGTAGTACACGAATGTTATCAGCCATTTACGATCCTGTAGCTATGGATGTAAGGCCTACTTACATTGCCGGTAGCGTGAAAAGTATATTAAATGAAATTATTCTCTTTACGGAATTCATACTTTTAACATATTGTTCTTAAAATCAGTATTTTTCCGCAATAAGTCCTAAACGATTACTTTGAACAAAAATACAGATAAATTGAAGTAGACATGCATTTAGGTGAAAGAGAAAGAATTGAAATTTTAGTCGTGGCTGTTGACAGCACTAGCATTCTGTTCTTTCAATTATTTACGTTACGCCTAAGAAGTTCTCGAATTTTTCTCGAAAACTTGTGTGTCTCACATAAACCGAATTACAGTGGTTTATATAGGCCAGACAATTAGAATTTTAAATATTAGGTACAAAGAACAGGTACTTTGTTACATACATAAACACCCACATAAATCCAATTGCACTAAACACTTACTAGAACAAAATCATTCAATGACATCTAATAACACTACCTATTAAATGTTTACACTTTTGTGATGAGAAACGTTGGATACACTAGAAGCATTTGAAATGCACATACATTAAAAAACTGTACAATTAATGAATAAGCAAATTATTCTCTTAAATTCACCATTATTGGACGTTTTGGAATGATAAATCAAGTCATCTAAACGCAGATATAAAAAACTAAGATCAAGTTATGAAGATTTAATGTGCCTATAACAACACCACCTGTTTATTTTTAATCTTGGCTCTGAACATGACATGTCAACATGTCGAAATACGTTTAAGGCTAAAATAAAATTGTTAAATGCAAAAATTATCAAATGCAAAAAAAAATTTGTTGACGTATTGCTATGCTTATATAGCACCGATAACACAGGAGCTTCCTACAAAAGAGGATTATCGCGGTCAGTCACAGTCTAATTGGTCAAGAGCCCAAAAATAAACGGCTGCCATTGGCTGTTTATAATGCGAGTGGAATATTCGGAGATACCATGATTTCTGTATGTTTTGGGGTTTCAAAATATGTACATACTGAATCATGTGCTGTTTATTGCAAATGGTCTACTGCATTGTAGCAGAATTTAAAGATAAAAAAACATATTGAGTGCTTTTGAAAAAACCAATATTTTACTTATTACAATATTGCACAGAGTACTATTAAAACGTTTCTAGAATACAGTTTTTATTGATGTAACAGTTTCAGTTTACAACCTATCAATAACAGTGTAAATAATTTATTCGATCTTTATAGTAACCATTAGAAACATACAATTATTACTATCAATTTGTATGTGGTATGTTTTCTCTTAACGTAATTATTATTTTACAATTCAGATTCGTTATGGAAAAAAATGACATATGCGTTCTGAGCAAAACGAAGAAGATGTAAAAGGCATAAAAGTCTTTTTCGAGCGCGTCTATTTTGAATTACAAGCGCCCCTCTCCTCGATCCCGTTTTTGGCGGACCAACCTCATTTTCTTGTGGGTTCATTGGACTGCAATTACTAATCTTTGGCCCAAATGCGGGTTGTTTGCGTTAACGCGTGTAGACTGTAAAGTGTGTACATATGTTTATGTATACAGACACAAAGACAGACAGACACAGACACCTATGCAACGTCCGATTTATCGGTTTCCCAAGGCCCTACAACCTGCTTATTAGTTAAAAATTTAGGTGAAAACTGTTTCTCATAAAACTACCTTTCTTTTAGGCATAACTCGTACATCGGCCAGTAAGCCCAAAGCAAATAAAACTACGCTGAATGAACGCATTTGCTCCAAATCCTACATGACAATCACAGTACCTTCCTCAAAAACGATGGAAAGATCTGTACTTTGACGAATAGCTCTACAGCTAGTTGTTTTTAAATCACATATTTAATTACACAGCGAGTGATGAATTACACATGCCATCAAGTTAATGTTTAGGCATTTGGTGGGCCAGTGGGTGGTCTAGTGGTTAGAGTCCCAACCTCTAGAACTAGACTCCCAACGGCAGTAGGTTCGAATCCTCTGCCCGTCGGAAATTTTTCTGAATAAGTTAAACCCGGCGAGTCCATGGACGGTGTGTGTGTGGTGTGTATGTTGGGTTGCATGTCTTTTCGGGGTGGGGTATGTTAGACGAGTGAAGTGCGCTGAGCCCGGGTAAGGGTAGGATGGGATGGGGGGATGGGAACCATGGAGTCGTGCTCACGCACGGCCGCATGATTCTTAAAAAAAGGAATTTGGTGTAGCTAGGTAAAAAACATCCTTATGAACAACTAAAAGGTCGTTAAGGTCAAGTACCTCAATATATTAACGTAACCATAGCCAAAACAGCCAACTTCCGTGAACAAGAGAAATGAGAAGATAAAGAAGAAAAAATAAAGGTAGATTATAGCAAAACAAATGTTAATGTGAAAAGATACCGGGGCTTATGTGAAAAAAGTCTCACGTCATTGATCTGTCAGTGTTGTAATAATATGAATTTTTTTTTGTAATTGCTTGTTTATATATAAAAATGGCTCTTCTAACAAAAATACAACCACAATTGGGAAATTAATATCCTTTTATAAAATAAACGGGGGCGGCGAACCATTTTTGTTATCCTTAATCGCTGACTAGTGATATAAGAAGCAGATTTTAATGTTAGGTGCAGCAACATTTAAGGCGGCTAATATTCCTCTCTCTTCGTTTGCCTGAAATTGATTTTTATAGTTTTGATGTTCTTTTATCCCAAGCGATGCTTTCCTAATACCAAAAAAAGCTGAAGTGTGGACTTCGAGTGGACTTTCCTATACTAGATATTAATACTTACTTACCGTATTTGCAAAAGTGTAAATTTTTTAATTATAACGTACATTTCGCCGACTGTTAGATTTCTAAGAAAGCAAGCTATATAGGCAACCCCCATGCCATCCATCCAAATTCATAGAAAGCGCCACAGTGAAATTACAGCTTTCAGAAAAAAATAAAATTGTAGCCAATCTTCCGTTCCAACAGTCTACAAAGTTAAAAAAACAGGTAGGCAAGTTTTGAATAATACTTTGTTGAAAATTTTTAAAATTTTTAAAATTTTGAGGATTTTGAGCGCGATAGTTACCAGATTTACAAAATTAAGTTTGTTTCTCATCTAACACCCACAAAGGGCTCTCTAACAAGTTATAGCTGATGCCTGTCAGACGACTACTTTTTGAGTAAGGAGGCGTTATATAGGCAACCCTATGAAGTCGCATGCCGCATAAAAATAGTAGGAACAGAACCGCCAGCCCTACAGCAGAATCAGATGCGCTTCGGATTTCGGACTAAAAGTCGATATAAATGGTTTATTTACAGAGTTATCAAAAATATGCAAAGAATGAAAAATATATTTTTTAACTAGAGCTAATTGACAGGCATAGGTAAAATCACGTAACTGCCGGAAAACGCGTCGTTGATATTAAAAAGTATCGTTTTTTTTTCTTAATTTTAAAAATAGTTGTAAATTTTAGCAATCCTAAAAAAGTACTTTAAATAATGTATCAAACTGATAAAAGTTTATAACGATTGGCCTTTGCGTTTTTAAATAAATAATTACTCAATTTAAAATTTTTCAAAAACTTCTGGAATGCGTCACAGTAAAATTTGGGAGATAAGTAAAAAACAAATTTGTAGTTCAATGCAAGGTCTATCGGCTCAGAAAGTTTAAAAAAATGCATGTGTACAGTTTGAGAATTTTTTTCCCTTATACCGAAGGTTTGGGAAAGTAAAAACGTGTGCCTTAATTTCTTGTGGAGGAAATATTTTTGAACGCAGCCGGTGTGTACATTTCTGATCTTATTATATAGTAACTGTTAGGGCAGTGGTTGTCCAGTGTGACCATCAAGCAATTATACGGCGACCATAGAAATTTTTAGGGAAAAAATAATTCAGAACACAAGAATTTCTCTGTCATAGACTTATAAAATATTTAATGTCTTGATGTTCTGTTTTACATTCTTAAAAACAAATTAACATCGTTTATTTATTTACTTCAGACACACTGTTTAGAACTGTCCTGAATACCGCCCTGTGTACCGTTCTGGTGGATGATCAACAACTACCCCAAGAACGCGCAGTAGCAGCTTAGCACTCGCGACAATAAGGCATATTTTTACATGTGCAAACTTCAATCATTGTGAGAATAAATTATTATAAGAAAATAACATTTCTCATTTATTTGCCCCAACACACACTTTCATCGCACAAAGCAGATGCTAAATCCCTGATACTAAAAGGCATTATAATTCACACAGGAAAGATCACAGTTTATAAATACAATAATGTAAAGCCTGACTACACGATCAACCAAAGCACGAAATCCCTAATTTATTGGTGTGATGGGATCTCTCCCTAAAAGTAATTTGGTCTCGAGTTCGTCTAAACTTAATCGAAAACCAATTAGTATTAGTAATTCAATGCAATCTATACTGGGTAACAATCTAAGTAAAAGAATAAAGTGGTTGATTTATTTCTGCGAGATACCAAACTAGTTACGAGTAGTAGTAATCTAGTGGGACAAGCAAAGAAAATTGGTATCAACGTTTTTAGTCATAGTATCTATCTAATAAAAACTTTCCGGGAATAATTAAAGGAACAACTTTACTTTAAGGCTACCAGTGCAATAACATAAAAATAAAGTGGATAAGTAAACATTTATTTTGGATGAAGTGAATTAAATGTGACTAAAAGTGAAGATGAAACCAAACTTTATTATTATTATAAGTGATACGTAAACCATCATAGAGGTTCGTGACGTAAAATTTAATAAAAACATGCTATTATATGTGTGTTAATAATTTCCCATATAGCACAGGATATATTATGGATTTAGATCCAAAAAACATCCGTATGCTTATGGACCTAAATATTTAAATATTTGGACGTCATTTTGTTTATCCTTTAATAGTTTTTACTAGAACGGAATATTTTACTGTAAATTTTAAAATTACAGTAAAAACATAAAAGAATTTTTCTGAAAATTAAATAATATTTATTGATATGCAATATTTAAGTTTTATAGAATTTGCTTTATTAATATGAATGTACACAACATTAACAAAATTTAATAGGGTTCTTCGGTTGCCTGCACCCTGGTTTCCGGTCTTTGTTACAGTGCAGAGAGCTGAAGCAGAAGCCTGCTGAAAAGATATGTTTGGTTTGGTGTTTATCATAGTGTTTATATTCTATGTGTAAATCCACCGTTGCCAAACACTTAAGAGTTTAATAAAATTAAGCCTATATACCTAGTGTGCTACTGACTATAAAAGTGAATTAAAAATGTAATTTAAGCAGGTTTAGAGGCAACTACATAAGAAAAGGTGGAAGAAGCTTTTAAAAAAATGGCTAAAACGAGCAAAAAAGAGGTAAAGCCACTCCAAAAAAGCAAGTGCTTGATGTCTGTGTTACTAAATACGTTGTAACCCGATGCATTTAATAAATTGGATGCTATTTAGATTTCAATATTTTAAATTTATTTCAACTATTTTTTTACGGCCGCGGATATCTATAAAGCTTCTTTGTAGGATGTCCATAGAAACTCCTGCAATGTATATTCTTTAAAAGTAAAGTTGTGGCAAACGGACATCCATATGACGTCCAGTGTACTCAATACGGATGTCTTTTCGATATATCCATATCCATAGCGGGACATTTTGTGAATATTTTATGAATATCCTTGTGCTATATAGAATGTAACCATTACCAAGTGTCTTATGTTATATTCGAAATACTAAATTCAAATTTACAATTTTTACGTGTCATTATGCAATATTAGAAATTGATATTAAGTTAAAAAAAAACTAATTGCAACATAAAAAACAAAAAATTCAGTTGGTGAACATTTGTTATTTAAATTTTCCACTTACTTGTTTTTTTAAATTCAATGTTAATTTCGAATATTGCACAATGGCACATAACAATTTTAAATTTTAATTTAGAGATCTATTGCAGTGTTTGCAACACAACACATCAAAATATTGGCCCTTAGTTAGCAGTTCTGGGGAACCATCTTATAAAAAGAAGTGAATTAAGTGAATACCTTATACATCAAGTGAACAAAAGTGAATAAAACTTTCTAAAGTGAATTAAAGTGAATACGTGAATCGCCTGGAAGCCCTGCATTAATTAACGACATACGCACTAGTACGTAATACATTCCACAGCTCAGATTTTAGCATTTTGTGACATCACTTGAAGTTTGATTATTTGATGAGCGTCTTTCCGGGTGTACACACACACACGACCATATTTTAAAAACCATATTTTAGAGTTCCTGGCGGTACAAAACATGTATTTTCACCAAAATCCCAGAGTCGAAAATTTTCACGATCACATAAGTAAATACGAAAATGAATGACATTATTGCTTTAAGGGGAGATGATTTGATAAAATATTACTTTAATAAAGTCGACGTACAGTTTAATAAGCTGAAAGCGGATTGCCGACCAAATCCGCCCCGCACTTAATTACTGCAATTCAATAACGTGTTTTTACGGTGCTCTGAAGCGGTAACGGCAATGTTCAAATAACGTTGCCAATAATGAACCTTATGCGAACAACAAGCATATAAAATTTTAATTTGCCATTTAGCTACACCAGAATTTTTACAGGGGAATCAGAAATTGTAGGTAAAAATAAATGCGAAAAATATTGAGAATTTATGACATTCATTGCCATGAAAAGAATTTTAAGTTAAGTTTGATGGTTATCGAAAAATGCTAAAAATCCAAAATATAAATTTCATTTATTTTCATTGAGTTTAAACTGACTGTAATAAAAAAAATAATGTGCCCACACGCATTAGTGCTACGCATTCTAGGTCGAGTAATTAGGTAAAAGAAATAAAAGATTGAAAAGCGCATTCAGAGAAAAAGGACTAGGTATTAACATAATAGACAAAAAGTAGGAAATAATAAATAATAAAACCTTTCGTGTAATTAATGATACAAAAAGTAGCAAACCAAAAGTTCATATCTATCTATTAATCTATATATTAAACGCCCACCCTTCCACTTTTCTCAACTCTCTAATTGAATAGCGCGCCGCCGACCTAGCACGGCCGGACGCTCTGTCAGGAAATCGCTTTCACGGAGAAACGTAGGTCAGACACAATGATATAATTTTCTTTCTTTCTTTTTGTATAGTACAAAAGTACTGTTCAGAGAACATTGTTAAAATTTTATTATAAAGAGCATTTAAAACTTGGGCTGGACTTTTTAACCAATATAAGTATTAAAAATAGAAAATTATATTTTAGGAATCAACAGTTATAATTTTAGGTAAAATAAGCGTTTTTAAAAAAATTTTATTTAACAACCACAAATAGAATCAAAACTCAAAAAAGAGACAACTATTTTTAACATATGTCAGTAGACGCCAAAATGGCCGCCAAATATTACGATCGCGATGACCTATCTTTCTGTAAGTTATAGTTATTTTTTCACGATCGAGCATTTTCATGCGTTTACTCGCTCTATTTCCAAGGCAGTAAGTTGTTTACACTATATTATTTGAGGCTTTCGCGGTTTCTCGACCTGTCAATATTACAATTTACTTTCGGCTTAGACCGCGTCGTCATTTAGGGTAAACACCCAGCTTATTCAGGTAAGAAGCAACCTGTAGCTTGTATGCCTTTACAAGCTTTTGCTATAAAAGTTTGAGCCATATTTGTTCGTGGGCCCTACCTGCCTAAACAGGGCCGTGTGCTTAGATTATTTAAACCTTGGGACGGACAAGGATTTGATCTTAATGTATTTTGTTTGCCGGGACAAGAATATTAATCGGCTTATGGCTGTTTGTAAACCCATACAAACTAAAGGCTTTTGTTTTTATTATCCAAGCTTTGTTGCTAAGTAACCAGGCAAATTCCACGGGCGGTCTGTAAAAAATAGTAGGGTAACAATAGTCTTCACAACACAAACTTTTCTAATTAAATTTTAGGATAAGTAAAACTGGTAATTTGTTAATAAAAAAAGAAGTACAGAGAAATCTTTATTTATTAATATTAAAATTATTACAGTTATTGATAGAAATTGGAGTTTTCTAAGAGAATATTGTTTTCAGTATTACTTAAACAGGAATTTGTGGAAATTGACACTGTAGCTCGAGAACAATCTGGAAAACCAAAACAGTTGGAACTACACGAGAAACACAGTTAGAAACCTCATTGCAAATTGATATTTCAGTGTTGTCATCCTGTAAAATCTGTTGTGCAAATTTTACTTTATTTTGAAGAAAATTCTTCAACATATCCTTCAGCAACAGCGGACGATTTCCAGACTCCGTGCCGTTTTAAACCCAATACATCTACGCCTTTATTGCCAGAAATGTCGACAGTTCTATTAATTGTTAAAATAAAACTTTGAGCGTTCTTTTGGACTATTTTGATTTTAATTACATACGTCTTCTTATACCGTCTGTCTATAAAGTAACCCCCCCCCCCACCCTAACTAACTTTTGAACGACTTGATATTTTACCACAATATTTGGTGTGCTTTAATGGGAAATTAAATACTATTTTTTAGCCAAAAATTAAATTTTGTATTCAAAATGGCGACTGGGCGCCATTTTGAATTTTTTTTTAAATAGAAAGGAGGGTCGAGTAACACCTCATTTGAAAGGTCTTTTAATTCTGCGTCTGATCTTAGAGCTTCAAGGAAAAATATTTAGCCATAACAAAATGGCGGATTTTAAACAAATGGACTCACTCAATTCAAAATTGTTTTGATTTTTTTTATACAGGGTCGAGTGACACCTCATTTGAAAGGTCTTTTAGTTCTGCGTCTGATCCTAGAGTTTCAAAAAAAATATTGAGCCATAACAAAATGGCGGATTGTAAACTAATGGACTCACTCAGTTCAAAATTGTTTTGATTTTCTTATTCAGTAGTCCACTTTTTCATATGGAGTATAAAATTTTCCCAGAAATAACTCAGGTGGCTGGAAATAATATTGAAAACGTTATGTTCCAACAAGACGGTGCGCCGCCTGGCCTCATCATTATAGGCCTGTTTCTGACTTTCTCAACGGACATGTTCTTGGAAGACGGATTGGTAGGCGGAGGCCTGTAGAATAGCCGGCTCATTCCGCAGATTTAACTTTCTTAGATTTTTTTCTATGGGAATATCTGAAATCAAAAGTGTACAGAACCCGCCCAGAAACAATTGAAGAACTGGAGCAACGCATTACAGAAGTTTGCAGAAATATCACTCCAGAAACTTATGACATGGTAAGGCAGGAATTTCATAACCAACTTTTTATGTGCCAAGAAGTGAATGGTAAACATTTCGAACACTTAATTTAATTAATTTAAGTTTTAATTCTTAGTTTTCTTAAATAAACTCCTTTATCTTCAAACATTGTCATTTTGTTATGGCTGAATATTTTTCTTTGAAACTCTAGGACCAGACGCAGAACTAAAAGAACTTTCCAATGAGGTGTTAGTCGACCCCCTTTCCATTTAAAAAAAATTCAAAATGGCGCCCAGTCGCCATTTTGGATGATACAAAATTTTAATATGGTCTGAAAGATAGTATTTAATTTCCCATTACAGCAAACCAATCTTTGTTAAAATATCAAGTCGTTCAAAAGTTAGTTGGAGAGGGGTTACTTTATGGACACAGTGTGTAGACAGGATCTAATCCATATGATAAAAGAATACAAACGGCGCAATATATACGCGATTATTATAATATCACGAAACAAGAAAGCATGTTCACACTCGCTGACTCCTTGCATATTTGAGAATATAAATTATTGCTGAACGTATTAATAACATGTCTAACATCTCGACAAAGCGTAATTTATTATGGTTTTTAAACAAATTTACAAAAAAACGGGTTCCGCTAGTTAAAAATTCAATAGTAATATAACTAATTCATAGTTTAAGTACATAACTATACCTTTCAAGTTTTTAAATAAAAAATTAAACTTTAAAATCGTAACCGTATATCGTACTGTTAATGTAAGACATTTCTATCTTCTGAACATTGAAATGTCTTAAGTACGCATGAAACTGTAATTAAATTATCACTAATCTTAACAAACGCAGTCAGGCGGGAGAAGCACGAATTTACATAATAATTCAATTCAACGGAAAGCAAATAATCTCAACTGAAACTAGACAATATTTCGCAGTAAATTTACTTTCGGAATTTTATAAAAAAAAATCTTTATAAGTAAACTACAATAAGTTATTCCAAGTTGTTTGTGTTAACTTTATTTAGTGAAAGTTAAATAGCTCGTGATTACACAAATTAAACTTCCAATTTATATTCCGACGTCGTACCTTCCGATGTTGCTGTAAAACGTATAATAATAATCATTCTAATATTAAGACAAACGCTCTGCTGATAAGAATAGGTTTCTAGAGCACACAATGAGAATTTATAACGCAGTAAAACAATTCTCAAATGATGTTACCTAGAGTAATTTTCCAATGAAATGTACTGCCGACGCATAAATACGTAAAAACAAACAACTTTATCGTGGAGATGAAGTTCTAGGGAAGTTATGCAAATCGGAAATTAAATACGCAAGCGGAAGTCCCCGAAGGTGCTTTTTAAATTCATTGTGCTGAATAATAAGTTTATAAATAATTTGAATCGATGCCTGGCGTTGAACTAGCATGATATAAATCTATCGAAACTTGTACCGAAACAAATTTAAATTTAGATGTTTGAATCATGGATTAAAACAGATTTAAATTTCGAGATTTGTATCCGGAAGTATTGTATAAATACAAAGAATCAATACTTGCATCAGAGGTATTTGTGTATTTCTGAATTGTTAACTTAAGATGCCTATTTTGGAGGATGCTACGAAAATAGGCTAATAAATAAAGAATCTATAATAATGTACATTATTTTGAGATCCAGTTTAAAAATACAGCTTTAAAAATAATTTTTATCGTTCTGAAAAGGTATTGATTAAAAGTAATGAATTAACTTAATAAATGAATTTCATGTAATAATTTTTTATTCAGTATATAACAAAGCAAACCATGATTAATTACGAAAAAGGTTTACATTGCATTACCCTCCCTCATTAGCTTCATTTTGTTCTCTTCCTAAACAGAGAACAAGACCATCTTTCAAAATAAATAAAAACATTTTCCAGCATTACATTTCATCCGCAGGTATTGGTTTTACGACTGAAATTTTCGTGTTCTAGGCTGTAGCCTAATGCAGGACTGCGCCCTTTATTCTAGAATAGCAACATAAAACTAATGGAGTATTAAACACTGTACTTTTATTTCCTTGTGCGTTTTAAATTCTAATAAACGACACAGTTAGAAATGATACCATTGTTTCTAAAATTTGAAAAGCTATACACGCATCTACCTATACTGGATAGCTTACCAGCTCTCAACCAAGGAACAGTCTTAATTACCGAGTATTGCAGTTGTGTAAAGGTGCGCTGCCCGAGATTAAATAATTTGCATCTGATTTTGATTTAATTGTATTGTTTTACACTTTAAAGTGTGAGCTCCCCAAAGACATAATGCACTTGTCTAATAACTTTGATTTATTTACAGCAATATTATATTTCTTTCAGCAAATACAGACTTTAATTAACAGTGATCACTTGACTTAGCTAAATTGCTGTGATTGAATTTTACTTAATCCTAAGCAGGTGGGCGTCTCAGGGCAGCTGCACACATGTTTGTACATAAATGTAAATAAACCATGATTGTAAAACACATGTTGACATGTATCAATGAGTTTGACGCCTGTTGCGTGGATTATTGGAGCCGATCTAATATTTAAAATTTCACGATCTCAAATTTTAGGGATTGGGGCAAATATTAGGTTGTAGTTACTAACATAAATTAGGAAGAGTCGACAGTATTAATCAGCAGAAGTGTCCAAGAAAGACTGAGAGTGCGAGACAAAATTTTATAGATACTTCTATCCAATCAAAATTATTGGTAAAATAAACAAGTCCAACCTCTTGGAGGTTGAACTTGAGTTTTAATAAAAGAGTATGTTCCCTGAAGGAATGGATCAATCTTTTTGATTCTAAAAGCTAACTTAGTTTACTGGAATCTTAACGTCAGTTTGAAAGCATCATTGCTAACATTCTGTCACAGTATTACAAGTCTGAGACTTGAAATTTCAAAATAAAATATCATAATAGTGGGTTTTGGGCTAGGAGGAGCATTTTTCCAAAATCAAAGAGACTTAGGCGTAGATGCTTATTCTTCTCGGTGTACCTGATTAGGCGTATCAAGCGTGGCGTTATTGTCCTTCGGGAGTTAGGCGTAAGAATTGAGGTGCTATTTCCACTATGGTGGCGGGAAGACGCTCTTTTCGCGTGTTGTTATTAACATTTGTACGTAATCGATCGCTGTTATTGGGTTAAGTTGTCAGGCGTATTGGCAAGCGGCGCTATTGTCCTTCGAGAACTAGGCGTAGCGGCCAAGGCGCTCTTAGGATGAGACCTAATCAGGTTGAGAGTATTGCGTACAAATAAGTGGTAGCACACGGCGTTCCTGTAAAGAGTACCCAGTTACTTGCGTAACCTGTACAACGCTCGGCAATCCCAAAAAGAAGTATCAGTCTAAGTTAAACTGAAACTGAAACACAACTGAAGTGCAAATTATAGATTAATGGTTGCCGCACTCATAACACCAACATTTACACCACAAAAATAAATAAATACTTTAAAATATTTACTGTTGTTTAAATCAGCTTAACATCTTATCCTTTTTAACCTCGATAAAGACAGGGTAAATGGGACATGAGTAATAATTAAAACACAACGTAGGTCCGACACCGATCATTGAAAATAAATAATCAATTGAGCATAAACACCTGATTAATTTTAAATAATACTATTAAAATTTGTAACAAAAATATCTACGACACTGCACGATCACAATAGAATCTAAAATTGTGATTTCATTAGATAGCGAGTAACACGCACTACAATTATCTTCCCCTCGTTGGTTTTATTGCAAAGTGTTTGTATATGTATTCAGCTCTTATACTGAAATGAACAGACTCAATTAAGCCACACCAGGAAATTAAATTTTACGAAAACCACGAAGCTGCAAATATTTGCAAGAAATCGTTAAGAACCCGTTGTGCGTTAGGACTTCTAGGTGAAACGTAATTAAAAACGTAATTATATAGACATTACAGGTCATGGAAGGGGTACATTTTTGATAAACCTATATCGAGTGGTGAATTTCATTAAGCTCCTTAGGGAAAATTCATCTATTTATGAAGTCATTTAAATTCCTGCTTCCTATTGCTTTTTATGTAAATTTTGTTTAAATATTGACTATGTAATGGACTGCCAAACCAGTTGCAACACAATTTCAAAATATTCTAAAAATTGTGGAGTGTGTATCGGGCGGTCGAGATATCTATTGTGGAAAATATTCAAAACACTTTTGGCACTATTTTCGTTACTGTACAACTTATAACATTTAGTGTTTCTTCAACTGAATACGATTTTGAAATAATATTATGAAACAACCAAACAACACAAATGACACAAACGTTCGACCAAGTATTCAACTGCTTTGGGAAATCATGCTAAGCGAAAGGTTTTTGAATTTGTGGGAAATGAACCATTTAAGAGGAGCAATATTTTACTATTCTTCGGATAATTTTTATAGGTTTGAACTAACGTTTGCTCATCACGTAATCAGTCTTTAAACAAACATTTTCTCTATAAAACTATGGGAATATAAAAGATTTTATAAGCACATGCACACACTTCCTCATGGAGCGTAATAAAATTCACCACCCGGTATACAAAAGCAGTATTATTGAACTTTAAAATAGCGAGCAATGGAAAAATAATACATATACTTAAAAGTTCACATAACAACTGTTAATTTATAAAAAAAAAAGCTGCTGGAAACCGCTAAGGAACCTCGCATTTTTGTTATTTTTAAAAATTAAATAGTATATTTTAATATTCGAAATGTTCAGAATATTTCATGTGAAAATTTGTAATAATTTCATTAAAAATTTTGTATATTTTAAAAATTTTTAAAACTTCAAAATTTTGTAAAAAAATTTTAAAATTGGTTTGGAAATTTTTTAAATTTTTACAAACCGGCGCGGCGCGCGCACCCGTCGCAAACAATATAAGGTAATATAGAAAACGAGGCAAGCGGTTTTATAAGGAAATACTTGTCGGGCAACCGCTATACGGAACCTTCCTCGCATTTTTGTAATTTTTTTAAATTTCTAAAATATTTCAAAAATTATGAAGCTTTTTGAAGTATGGATAGTTATGATTATATGGAAATTTTTGAATTTCAGATTTCAAATGGAAATTTAAACAAATTAAAAATATAATTGTTGAAAGCTTTATTGAAAATATTCCAAAATTTTAAAAATATTAAAAAGTTTCAAAAGTTTTGTTAATTTTTGAAAATCTGAAAATTTTTCAGTTTTGTAGAATGTGAGAATTTTCAATAACAAATTTAAACATATTTAAAAATGGTACAGACAACAATTCCTTTTAAATATGTTTATTGTTTTAAAATTTTTGGAATTTTTTAAAATTTACAAAATTCTTCAAAATTTTGTAAAAATGTTTAAGTATTAGTTAAAAAATTATAATTAATAGTTTCAGCCTTTACTTGGTGATACTGTATTTTAAAAATAATAAAAACACTACAAAACTTTGTACAAAATATCACATTTAATAAACACTACAAGTGACCGCGGTTTCGTTCTTCACAGAGACATTGTCAAACTAAATACTTGTATTTAGTTTGACAATGTCTCTGTGAAGAACGAAACCGCGGTCACTTGTAGTATTTATTAAATGTGATATTTTGTACAAAGTTTTGTAGTGTTTTTATTATTTTTAAAAATTATGAAAATGTTGAAGTTTTGAAATTTGCAAAAATTTGGGAAATATTGAAAAATTTCAAATTTTAAAAATTAATAAAAGCTTTCGCAATTTTGAAATTTTTAAAAATTTCTAAAATTCTAAATCCAAAATTATCAAGCTTATTTACTTTCCCATATTTCTACTGAATTATGGAAAGTTATACTTTCATGCAAATTTTCGAATTTCAGATTTTAACGGAAATAAAGGTTTTAGAGATCCAGGGAAATTAACAAGGTGGTTTTCAAAAAATGTCTGTCTGTGGGTGGGTGGTGCGTTCGTTTCCATATATCTCCAGAGCCCCTTTACCGATTTAAGATATTGTGCCTGGAAGTGTTTCAGTTGCAGGTCTTTAACCGGAATCGAAAATTTGACAAAATTTTTATTAAAAATTTTAAAAATTATGGTTAAAATTTTTCAAAATTTGAAAATTTTTAATATTTGTAGAAAGTAAAACTTTTCAGTATTTTGAAAACCAAAATTCTACAAATTTTAAAAATTTAGAAACATTTATAAATCTTATAAATTTTAAAGATTTTTTAAAAAAATTTAATGTTTTAAAATTTTTGAAAATCTTGATTATTTTCAAAATCTAGAATTTTTTTTAAAAAGGTTTGAAACTTGTGAAAATTTTGTAGTTTTCAAAATGTTGAATATTTTGACAATATTAAAAAAAAATTTAAATGGGCACATCGCAAGCAGAATAAAGAGGTGTTAGTTACTCTGCTCATTTTGCTATTACATATCATACCTTAGTAGGCTTCGCGTAGTACCCCCACGACGCTTGTAGATGTTTTTGTTTAGTTAATAAGCAGTATTTTTGCGTAGCTTCCATTTTCATAGCCTCGTAATCTTAAACTGAGCCTGTCAAAAGTTAACAGGAAGGAGTAACCTCAACGAATGAATGCACTGTAAACAGCAAATCTGTAAACACCTCTAAGGCGCCAAACTTTCAAATGTTTTACAAATATTGAATAGGTCATTCGTTGTGCTAACAAAATACCCTGTCATTTTAGGTGAATAATAAAATTTTGATTGTATACCTTAAGAATTTCATATTCAATTAATACGACGAGGTAGCCAAGTTCTTTTCAGAGAAAACGCAATTACGACTAAGAGCACTTTTGTATTATTGTAAGGTGTCTGTAACGAAGTTGCTGTTTCCTTTTCAGAAACATTTACTGAAAAGAAATGGAAAAGCTAGCAGTGAAGGTGACCGATTGATTTTTGGCGAAAATCCATTTATTACCACCTACGCATCTCGTTGTTATACTTTTTAATTTAATCTAATTTTTTTTGTGAAAAATTGCCTAGGGTATTGGGATGCTACATTTATGCTGCGTAAGTCAGGTAATGGTCTGAGTAATTAATAACTGCTACACCCACATAAAACATATACAAGGTGTGTTCGAATATTCTTAAATTGGATCACTGCCTGAGGAGGATACGCTAACAGTAAATTTTAGGCAAACTACTTACTAGTAATTATATTAAGGGTATATTAAGATTCAACACTCACCCTCAATATGAACTTGCATTATTTTCATCATCATCATCTCATCATCATAATCTATAACCTCATATCTCCGAAGGTGTCAAGATATCCTTTCACTCCGAGTAGGCTCTTCGCTGTGTAGTAAGAGGTAGTGGGGCCTTGGCCTTTAAACCACTATATCATTCATTCAACGTGTTTATTTGTATGTATAATGTTGTGTGTGGCTTTGTTACTTGTCTTGGTCAGCCAGTAATTAAGGCCAGCGCCGTTGATTGTAACCCAACGTTGAATGGTTACCGAGCTCAATACCGATCCAAAGAATTACAGAAAAATTTTCTGCTTCTTCCGGGATTGGAAACGAGGACTCACGCATTGTGAGGTTGATCCTCTTACCACTGGACCACTGCTTGTACTTGTTTATTTTTCCAATAACATTACAGCCCCACTTACTTTTAATGGTTGATTGGATAGAAGTATCAATAAAATTTTGTCTCTCACTCTCAAGCTTTCTTGAACACTTGTGCTAATTAAAGCTGTCAAGTTTTCCCAATTTATGTTAATAACTACAACCCCATATTTACCCCAATCCTTCAAATTTAGGGGCGTGAAACTTTAAATATTAGATTGGCTCAAATAATCCACACAACAGGTAGCAAACTCATTGATACATGTCAACATGTGTTTTACACTCATGGTTTATTTACATTTACGTACAAAAATGTGCATGTGTTCCTGTAAACAAATCAAAGTTATTAGACTAGGATTTTTCTATTTGACTAATATTTTTGGAGTTTTGAAAAATCTAAAAATGAAAAAAAAATTGACTCAAATTTAGTTGTTTAATCAAGTACTAAAATAGATACATGATCAATTACAAAAAACAAGGGAGATTTCATAACGCTACTTAAGAAGAAAATTGGCAAATATTGTTCAAAATGTCCGAAAAAACTCAAATTTACGTCTTAAATTAGGCAGAGGATTTTTCAAATTTTTAAAACTTTAATAAGTCCATAAATACTGGTCGAATCGAAAAATCGTAAAGGATCTTTGTTCAGTTTATGAAGAATACCGTCCCACAGTCGTGTCGGCGAGTTGCGGAACAGTCTCTATACTTTTAGGTAGTACTGAAGGAATTTTTAGCGTGCAGCATTTACTTTATCACAGAAGCGATAACTACAGGTTGATCACGTTTTATTCTTTTCACACGAAAGTTACACTTATTCGAGGCAGATCGTATTCGAAATAATGATAGAGAGGTCGTTTAGCCACACTTTTTATGAAATTCTATTCGAAATAATATCATATTTGTAATATTAGTAACATAACAGTAAATTAGACGATAATGATGAAAATCTAATATCGCTTCGAATAGCAGATATAAAACAAAAATAAAATTGACATAAAAAGTTCATGCCTAAACCTTAATCGGTTTTATTCATTACGATAAAATGGCACTGTTAGTAAAACGACAAAAACTGACAAACCGTCCGTAAACTAAGATTAATTACAATAATTGTACAAAAAATCTAAGCTCTGAACACAGAAGGTGTCCGAAGAACGAGTGATATTACCGTGCATCAACACAACTGAGTTCGTCAATGAAAGACAGCATTATAGATAATTTTTAATTCACGAGTGGTACGTTTTAGACAACTTAGTTCATGTGTAAATAATGTCATAAGAACCATGGAGTTTTCACCGATTACAGCGGCAGTTACACAGACAAGCGCTATTTTTTCGACAATTTTTTCTGTAGGGTGTGCAATTTTTTCGACAATTTCTTTTGATAGGTCCTGTCAATGTTTAAAAATCGTATCAGTAAACGGATTAAACGTGACATTTCAGTTTAAAAAAAAAACATTTCTTGTACTAATTTGGCTGTTACGTTTCACATGTATTTAACGACCATTTCTTTATAATCCGAGGCATCACTTTTGCAACTTTTACACTTTTACTACTACACTACAATTTTACCAATTTCATCATCGGGTGTATCCCCAAATCTCATTTTAAGCACTTAACACTGCTAAACACCAAACTTTTTGAAAAAACTTCAATGTATTTAGTTGCTTATACACAAAATTTATTTATTTCGTCGTCGTCGACGACCATGGAAGTTAATTCGCATGTAACTCGATCTAAGTACGATAATATGTTATGAAAATTATTGTTATTTAACAAATTGCCGCCACAAAACACCGTTCGAGCCCAAATTTATTGTCGACAATTTTTGTACTCGTGCTATTTCCAAGCAAAATCGACATTCGTGACGCTGACGCAAAAATTGTCGACATAAATTTGAGCTCTTGTATTATATATGAATATTCCACGAACAAGAAAATTAAATTATTATTTAGCATAATTAGTTATGTACTATTGTACAAACTCCTTATTTAATTATTAAGAACAAAAATTTGTTGAACTATTGTTATATGGTTACACACCACGGATAACACCTGAGCTTTAAAAAAAAAACGGGCGAAACAGGTTGCTGGTATTTTCCCATACTTTTTACTTTTTAAAAATTCTCGCGTCAAGAAGTGATGGAAATTTACATCTAAGCTAGCGAGTAAAAGCCCGCTGCAGACTCAAGGCGTTGGTTACGTTTACTTTACGTTTTTACGTTTTAAATGTTCGCGCGCCAATAACTGAGTAAATAATATTGTTCTACAAAGATTAAAACAAGAAAAAAAATTAAAAAAATAATAACGCCCCAGCGTCAATTTGACAGCCTGTGCAATATGATATCGTGTACCGCCTAAAGTATAGCGCTATAACTTCGGCTAGTCGCATAGAACAGCGGCACCACAGCCGACCGCGTCCCACGTTTGATTAGATGCGCTTCAGACTAAAATCGCTGTAAAAGCTTTATTTTAACAGCTATTAACAATATGCAAAATATGAAAAATATTTTTTTAACTAAGAGCTAATTGATAAACGTAGTTAAAATCACGTACCTGCCGGAAAACGCGTTGTTGATAATAAAAGTTATCGTTTGTTTTTTCTTAAATTTTAAAATAATTGAAAATTCCTGCAGATCCTAATAAAGTACTTCCAATAGCCTATCAAACTGATAAGAGTTAATAACGAGCGGCGTTTGCGTTTTTAATTAAAAAATTAATCAATTTCAAAATTTTCAAAATTCCTAGAGGGCGTCAACGTGAAATTTGGGAGGTAAGTAAAAAAACAAATTTGTAGTTCATGTCAAGCTCTATCGACTCAAAAAATGTTGTGGGCAGTTTTTGAGGAATTTTTTTGATTATATCCAACATTTTGAACCGCTACTATATTTACAATTTTTATATTTTCCAAAATATTTTCTATCACTTGATTATACTTATCAAGGGCTATCAAATAATATGATAATTTGTATTGATTGGATACTTTGTTTTTGAGTAATCAGGCAATAAAGTAAAATTTTCAAAAATTCGTAGCAGCCTTCGTTTTGAAGATACAGCAATTAGAATAAAAAAACATTTGATTTGTCTTTAGATGCACTGCAACGCTATGTATTCAAAATTTTATAACAATGTTTAGAAAAACTTATATCAAAAATACAGGCCTAATTTCCGTTTCCGGTTCCGATTAACGACCTTACAAAGAACTTCCTGCAACTAAAAAACTTCCACACACCAAATCTTACGAAAATCGGTCAAGGAGTTCTGGAGATATAGAGTAACGAACGCACCCAGACAACCACCCACAGACAGCCATTTATTTAAAACCACTTTTTTGGGTTCGTTGAACCCCAAAACGCGTATTTCCGTTAAAATCTGAAATTCGAAAATTGACATGAAATCATACTTTCCTTACTTCAGTGGAAGAATGGGAAAGTAAAAAGGCCTATCGCGGTAAGTCAAGGTCTAATTGCCTAATCTAAAAGAACCTGAAAATAAACGGCTGTCATTGGCTGTTACAATGTAAGTGGAATATTCGCAGAAGTTTCCAAACTTAAGTATGCGCTATCCTGTGACGTTAAACGATGGTTCTCCAAATACAAATACATTTACACCGTCGAAAGACAAAATTTTACACTATACAAGATGTGAATAAAGTATGGCTCAATAATTTTACGTTTATCGAAAAACTCTGACACACCTCTAGTGGATGTTTTGCTGTACTTGAAAAGAAATTTCCCCCACCCCTTTTGAAGCAGTGATGCCATCAAGTTTTTTTAATTGACACTATAAATTTTTTATTTCGGTTTCGAATAGCTTATGGCATTTCTTTTATAGTAGGTAGTATAATTTTTTTAGCGCTACGTAACAATAATTTCGAGCTTTACGTCAATTTTGTATTCTTGTGAAAATATTACTTTTAATCCACTGGTGGATCAAGCAACCTCGATAACCACTGATTAGAAATAGCTATTTATGCAACAAGTAAATAAAAGTGAATTTTTCCGTACCAGGCTTGAGATTTTTGATCGAAGTGTAGGCGGGATTAAAAACACGCCGCATACGGAAAAATACACTTTTTCTACGTGTTACACACAATATCTTTTGTACAACCGTTTGAAAAAGATACTAAAATGGTTATTTTCATAACAAGTTTGGAAGGTAAGTGTTTCCTACACGAGATTCAAAATTAATCAAACGAGTGGGGGAAACACGCTTCCCGAACAACGTGTTAAGAACAACGCTTTTTCTACAATCGTACAGGAAATTTAAAATAATAATATTTAAATAATTTTCAATTTTTATGACAAGTCAAAATTCGAATTTGCATGTTTTAAGTATTGTTAACATGAATATATTAACAATATTTTTACTTTCCCACACTAGTGGTTTTGTACGTCAAAAATTTTCAGATTAATGTTTTCTATTGATTGCTGAAACTACAAATACGACATTCGCCGTAGACCCACGCCGTAGTGGGTGGTAGACATTTATAAGTGGAATAATTATCGTTAAATCTGTTTTATGTAAAAAATGTTTTTTTCAGAATTATAGTAGCAGTATAACTTTCAGTAAATGTATTATTCTGAATACTGTTTGCTCTACTTATATGTTGCATTACTTGCCTTGGTTTGGTGTTCGTAGTTTTCACATGCCTGTTGCGAATTTAATAGACTGTAATTAAATTTCTGTCAAACAATAACCAGCATTTCTACAATAGCGTGCTTGCTAATAAACTAAGCTTTGAAATTTTCATTATGTTAATACTCGCAAATTTACAGTTTGGAAAGTAATTTTCTAAGTATACATATTATTATTTATTAAACTAGTATTTTAAATGAATTTTATAGTGAATGATCAATTATTTTTCAAATAACCATTTTACTAATTTTGGGTATTTTATACAGGGTGATTCACAACATGTTGGACTCACTTTTTAGGATAAATTCAGAATCTGAAAACAATAAAATAGTGCTTAGAAACATGGGTTCGGAAACGCATCCTTACAGCTAGCTTCCTGAAGATGCTGCAGGTAATCATCCTGAATAAGTAAACTTTGGTGTCTAACAGGCGGAAGAGGGGGGGGGGACATAATATTTTCTTTTAAATATTTTAGATTTCTACACTTTTTAAAATTTGGATACCTTATTTTCTATACAAAAATATTCAAAAAACATATTCTTGTTGAAAGTCGCCAATTGCCACAGTTTTCAACATAATTCAATGTTTTAGTAAAAAAAAAGTTGCCTTGAAGTTCTAAGTATGTGCTTAAGATGCCCAAACGGTGTTCACAAACTTTAAGGAAAGTTATACACATCAAAAAAATGCAAACGCTCCTATAAAGATGAGCAGAAAGGGTTTCGCTCCGGAAGTGGGAACAACTTCTGTTGCTTGTTTCGGAGGCTGTAATTCCCTAACAGAGCGTTCCCAGACCTACGTTTATTAAAATTCTTTTTTATTGTTTAGATGTGTAGAGCATATTCTCAATATTTGTATGAACCATTTTCGCATATTATTATCAATTTAACGACATTCAACAAAAAATCCTATTTTCGTGTATTTTGGTATGGGAAATAGATGTTACTGACAAAACTTTAAAAGCTGTGTTAATCTAAAATATTTAGAAGAACTATTTCGTTATCCCTCTTCATAAGAGACATCTATAGGACACTTATTAGAAAAAAACAAGTAGAAATACGAAGCTTAACTAGAAATGCTCAGATAGGAAATAGCAAAATTTTAGTGCAACTACTGTGGAAGACATAGGATTATGTCATCTTCAAAAAGCTAAAACCTACCGTAAGGAAGCGTTTTCGGACGCATGTTTATGGGAACCCTTTTCATTGCTTTCAGATTCTGAATTCTTATAGAAAGTATATTCCACGTACTATGAATCACCATGTATAGTTTAGAGGAAAACGTCCAGTAACCTTAAGACTTCAATGGAAACTAGTTCGTTGACCCCTTCTCCATCCATATTATTCGGAGCGTGGGCGCGCACCTCGAGATTTAGTAAGAGTAAGCGTAGTTCCCTTTCAAGATCCTTTTTGTTATAAATTTTCCCAAGCGATATACTGGGTGGTTGGAGGCCGACGATATGGGCAGGTGAAGGTGAGCTCCAGGAACATTAGGGGCTTGAGCCTAGGGGTGAGCTGCACAGTGCCTGCTCACGTCCACTATTAAAATGTCGACTCAGAAGGCTCGTGAATCTGCATACCCGACGCTGTTGAGGTACCGGTCACTAAGATCAGACCGGCTACAGACCAATCTGGGCGGTGCATAGTCGACCAGTACTGGGTACTGCAACCATTGACTTTATTGACCACGGGAACCAAGTCCGAGCCCGTGGAGGAATAGCAGCCCCCGTCTTGGTCGGGTAAGTCTATGCAGGCTAGGTCGTCCTGATGCGGCTCGATGAGTGAGCTGCGTTTCAGCTCGGGTAATGATCTGCGGAATCAGTAGAGATTTAGGTAATCTCCCCTCGCCTGTAGGGAGTTAGGGCTCGCAGCCTGACTTCATGATCTCGTTGTTAACTTGAGCAGGCTTGCAAATTGAGCGTAAATCAATTCGGCTTAAGACTCGCACTAGGTGCCGCCACGTTAATCAACCGAGGTTTGTTGTAATGGCCGCACTCTGTGCGACAGTAACAACATTCGTAAAAATGTCTCGTAGCAACCAAGCAAACCAAGTTCAGTAACCAAATATAGATTATTAGATTAAAATCAAGGAGATTGATAGAAATAACAAAATCTAAAGCAAAATGATTTTAATTAATTAAATAATTAGTTAACTGAAGTGGTAGTAAGTTAAATGTAATTATTGTTTTGTTTTTAATCTTTCTATAAATGTCACACAAAACACACATTGCTAAAACTATTTTTTGTAAAAATATACAGAGTGTTTCCTAGGTACACATAAAAACTTGAGGAGGATACTCCTGGCGGGGTTATTTCATGAATGTGTGGAAATGCTTCCTTACGGAGTTTCAGCCCCCTGAAACAAAGAGTCTATAATCACTTTTCTGTTGATAAATTCCGCAGTAGCTGCACTAACATTTCAAAATTTTATATGTGAGCACCGAGCACTACTGGTTTAGCTTAGTATTTCTGCTAATATTTGTTGAAATAATTGCACCAGAGGTGACTCACGTGGGAGCGGGCACGTAATATTATCTTCTTAATATTAAACATCTTTATATCTTGTCAATATTTTGCTATACAATCTAATTGTCCCTACGAGACTACACAAAAAAAATGTACTCTTGGCCAAAGTCGCTAAATCCAATAGTTTTCGGGATAATTCAATGCTTTTGTAAAATTGAGTTGCCATAAAAGCAAAGTCTATAAGTGTTTCCCCAGATAACCAAATAGCTTCCACAAGTTTAAGGGGTAAGTTTCACACATGAAAACGATGAAAAAGTTACAATCAACATTTGCGCAGAAACGCTTCGTTACAGAGGTATTGTCTTCGGAAGTGGGAAATTTCAACAGCTGGGCTATTGCCTCGGGAGGCTGTAACTCCATAAGCAAGCGTTTCCGAACCTCCGTTTATAGGAACTTATTTTATTGTTTAAATGTGTAGAACGTATCTGCAAAATGTGTATTAACTATTCTTGCATGTTAAGAAAACACTCGGACTTTCATGGCAACTTGATTTTTCACAAAAATTGAGCTACCTCGAAAAATTTTAGATATCGTGACAGCCAACAAGAGAACCGTTTGTGTATTTATTCTCTCTTTTACAGACTGTAAAGAAGCATTTCCGGACATATGTTCACATGAACCCAAGAAATCATTTCTTTATGTATTTTTACCGACATAGGAAGCATATACAGGGTTCCCACTAACTATCAAGAATTAGAATCCATGACTTTTCCAGGATATCCATGACCAAAAATCATACTTAACCATGACTTTCGACAAAAAAAATCAAAATTAGAGAGGCAAAAATAATCACGTTTATGCGTTTTTATCAATTCACAAGACAGTATGTGGCGGTCTCACTTGCACCTAATCATAAGCCATATTACGTTCCTTGGAATTTAACAAGGATAAGAACAGTACCTCAATGATATTTTAAAAACCTTTAGCAGCAATTGTTTTATAAGGGGCAGTTTTAAAAATTCATTCGGAAAATTTTAAATTTTTTTAAATTATGTTAACACTACTGCAGGAAAATCAGGTTTTTTACTGTAAATCAAGAGAAAAATCAAGACTTTTGCCAAATTTTGCATAAAATCCATGACTTCCAGGTTAAAATTTTAATTCCCTGACTTTTCCATGACTTCCAGGTTATCCAGGGTCAGTGGGAACCCTGATATAGTTTAACACACTATCATGCATACAACGCGAATTTAGTTATACTTTTAGTGCTGTAACACGCACTGGATAATCAATCAAGATAATAAATAAAGGTTTTAATTAAAAAAAATAGTAATCAATTTCTGTGTACTTGCAAAAATGTTTTCTAGAGCACCCAAGCTGCTAAGGGCAAAGCCATTATATTAAGTGGGGCTTCTGTGCAGAGTGTGATTGCTCGGGGTAAAAAATGTTTACATATCAAACTATTCGTGCATGTCAAATATAATTTATGCGTTATTAATTTGATATCATTTTGTGATGTCCAAGTAAAATTTCCCCTGAGAATTGTTGTAACTATTAAATACAGTACTTTTGTAAAAAAGCTTCTATGAATTTAGGCTTTAGTAAATATGTGTTTGGTAGAGTATAAATCATATTGCTGTGTGTTCTAATTCAAAAATTTATTTATAAACTTAAATAAATTAAAAATTATTACTATTTTTTTTATTACTAAAAAAAGTATGAGATTTTGTTGAGGTATGAGATTTTCTTCGTGGTCTTATAATTCATTGAAGTTTAATAATAGCGACGGTAATGCAGTGGTAATCTTGATTTCTTGTATTTCTTTAATAATTAAATGCATTTGAAGTGGCATTGAAATTTTTCCAGGATACTATTCCTAGAATAGAATTGTTTATATTAGTAAAACTTGATTATGAAAAAGTATAGCATATATAAAACATGCTAAGGTAATTTAATATTGATGTAAACTATGCATAATTTAACTTGAAGTAAGTTATTTGCCAATAAAAATCGTTTATGTAAAAATATGAGTCGAACTGTGTATAATCTTAAAAAAGAAATCCTTATTTAAGATGTTATTTGTGTTAAAAGAGTGTCGTTATGTTAAATAGGAGTTAAGAATTCTATTAGAAATGTATTGATTTTGAAAAACATTATAATATTAATTTTTAAATATAAATGTAATTGTTGCATAAATAGGTCAAGGTGATAATTTAGCCAGACAGTTTTTATTTTATTTAATACTTATATGGGGTAGAAGTCAGTGACCTAATTTAGATAAAATCAAGGAGTTCATAGAAATTATTGAGGTGGACTTATATATAAAAATGTGTTTATTGTATAATTACAAATTGTAAAATCTAATGATAAAGTCATTAGATTATATTGGGTGTCATTTAAAATGAAAAATTGTATTTAATTATAATATAAGTGGAAAATTTTCATGAGTGAGATTACCGTGTAATTACACATTGGTATGGAATAGATAGTGCTGGGGATTGCCAGTTTTTATCATATTTGATTTTGATATATTACCGTTGATTTGGAATATGACATTTATGTAACAGGTGATTAGGGGTGAAATTTGGAAATTATTGAGAAATATGGTCGCTGGTGTCGAGATTAAAATTTGTAAAACAATGGGAATTATATTTGTTTCCGGTTTATTGTTATGTAAAGTATACTTAAGGGTTATAATTGTATAATTTGTAAAATTTGTCTGAGGGTACGAGGCTATCAGACAGATTTTTCAAAAGAGCTTCCGGTAAGAAATTTGTTAGCGTGGGTGACGTTGTTAATTGCTCTCGATAAATGTACATAATTAGTGTTAAAATGGTTAATTAAAATTATTAAAAGTATACCAAATTAATTACAATAATGTGTTTTATTATTTAAAGAAAAAGAAGTAAGATTTACCGTATAATTAAAAAGTTATCAGCGATTTGAAATAAGGTGAATTGGAAGCGTCATTACCTGAGAAATATTTGTGGCGTCAGTATAAATTTAGAATCAGCGTCTCTCCGAATCAGATGATATTCTTCGTGGTTTTATATCTACGCTAAAAGATAAAAAAAAGTTTATTTAATTAGTGATTAAAAGTGAAAATAATTAATTATTATAAAATTAAATAAAATATTCCAAATATTAAAATTTAACAGAAAATAAAGAGAAACTAATTTTGAAACAACAAACAGTGATTATAAATAATATATCAATAAAAAAAAAAAATATATTAAGGAAAGAAGAATATGAACTTACCAGTGTTTTAAATAGAAAATACAATTTTAAAAAAACAGCACGTGTCGTCGTTGGTTGGAATGCACACGAGAAATGAACACAAGTTACAACAGTTGGTTGGGTCCAAAACACTCCAGAGAAATGCGCATTAGATTTGGATGTTAAAAAATGCAGACATCAACTATCCCGAGCTCCAGAGAAGAATGTCGTCAAAAGCTAAGTTAATAATTTTAGATCTCATTGAATAAAGAACTTTGTTTTATTTATTTTAAGATGTATAAAATTGTTTTCAATTTTAATTTATGGTGAGGTGTTTATGTATAAATTTAGTAGGTGGTATTCTGGAAACTTTTATGTCCATGTTTCAAATAACCCTTTCGAAAATAGTGAAGCTGCGTCATGTGCAAGAAATTAAATTTATCCCTGAGATTATTTAAAATAAATAATGAATTTATTTCAATCAAGTATTTAAATATTATGAATTTAGTAAGGGTCTCATGCTTTGGAAAATAAATTCCATGCTTATAAATTTATTTGAAATTTTTTTTTTTATAGAAATGCTTAAAACTAAATTAAAACACACAGCATTTGATTATATTAATTGTATTACTGAGCTAGCAAAAGTGGGTCCAAAATAAATAATAATTCAAAGTTTACAAAATTTAACATTTTTTTTTAATGTTTGGAATTTTTAAAAAAAAATTTATAAAAAGAAATTGTATAATTCATATTACACAGCATAATTTATGCCTATCCCAACGTGGGGCATTTTATATTTATTTATATTCAAAACTTTAAATTAATTATGAATTTTTATAATTCATAATTCACAGCATAATTTATGGCTTACCAACGTGGGGCTTTTATGTATTCCAAAAATATAATAAAATTTCAGAATTTTTATGGATTTGCTAAATTTTAAAATCCTTATTACACAGCATAATTTATGTCGCCAGGCAACGTGGGGCTCGATTGGGTTATTTATGTACAATTAAAGGGTAATATTTTTTTATAAATAAAGTTGAGGTTTATTTGAATAATATTTGGGGTTATAAAATAATTTATGTGGGGTAAATGAAAACATTCTGGGACAACAGCGATTTAAGTAATAAAAAAGGAGAAGAGTTCCAAGTAGTTAAAAAGAAAAAGAGGAGTAGGAGTAAGAAATCTAAAATGGAACCAGAAAAGAAAATAGAAGAAGAACAAGATGTTGAGAAGGAAGAAGAAGAAGGTGCTGCAAGCACAAGTAAGACTAGTAAGAAGAAAGAAAGTACCGATTTAGCAGAAATGATGAGGGAAATGATGATGGAAATGAATAAAGACTTGAGTAAAAAAATTGAGGAGAGTAATGATGATATGAAGAAAGAGATGAAAGAGAGTAGGGAAGACACTAATAAAAAATTTGAAGATATGAGTAAAAAAATTGATGATACTAGTAAAGAGAGTAGGGAAGAAATGAAAAGAGAAATGAAAGAGAGTAGGGAAGAAATAAATAAAATAGAAATAAATTACAGCAATCATGGAAATGTGGAAGAAATAACTAAAGAATTAGAACAACAAGTTGAGACAGGTCATGTAGAGATAAATAAAGAATTAAATAAAGAATTAAATGTTGAAGCAGAAAAAAAATGGAATAATACAGAAAAGAATGATTTAATGAATTTACCATCAATACGACTTAGATTGAATAATATTGAATTTGTTACTATTATAGATATGGGGGTTGATTTATCACTTATAAGTGAAGACGTCGTCGTTGATAATTATGAATTATTTGAGAATAATATTGTAATATTTGGGGGGTTTAATCTAATAGATGAAAATAAAATGAAGTTTGGTCGTATTGAGGAAAGATTGGATTGTGATTTGAATATCAATGAAGTTAAAGTATCTGCGAAACTATTAATTGTTCCGGACATGATTGTCGACATGGTGCTTGGAAGCGATTTTTTGGAATATCATAATATGATTATAGAAGAAGATTGTCTGATTTATAAAAACATCAAATTTCCATTGTTAAATAAAGAAAGAAATATTTTTAAAATTAATGAAATGAAAGAAGAATTACCCGAAATCTATGAATTGGTTTTAAATGTTAGTGAGTGTCCAGAATCATCCTCAATTATTAATAAAGAAGAAAAGGAGTGTGAAATCCTAATGTATCCAGAGGGGGATAAAACAGAATATTTTAAGCAACATCATGAGTTATCAAAAGAAGAACCAGACTTGGAGGAATCATTAAATAAAAATGAAATAAATTTAAATAAAAGTAAAAATGAAGAAAAGAAGACAAATGGTGATGAAATAAATAAAGCAGAATTGAATAAATATGAAATAAAAAATAGTAATATTGTTAATGACATGAACAAGTATAAAGAGCTTGAAATAAGTAAAGATAAAGATCAAATAGAGAATAACGTAAAGGAAAAGGAAGAATTTTCAGAAAATAAAATTTATTCATGGATAGAGAATAAAGAGGAAACCAAAATAAAATCTTCAAAATATAAAAATAATCAAATTTATTTTAAAAATCGGAAAGTGAAAATAAAATTTTCAAAATATGAAAGTTATCTAATGCTATTAGAAAATCAACCAAAAGTAAAATTAAAATCTACAAATTATAAAAATTATCTGATGTCAGTAATAAATAAAATAAATACTAAAATGAAAATTGTTAGTAATATAAAGTACTTGAAGAGTATTAAAAATAATACGAAATTTAAAATGAAATTTTTAATTAATACAAAATATTTGGAGAATTATAAACATAAGACTAAAGTTAAATTAAAATTATTAAATGATAAAATATATCCAGAGAATTTTAAAAATAAAACAAAAGTTAAATTAAAGTGGTTAAATATTAAAAAGTGGCCAGAACATTTTAAACAAAAAGCGAAAATTAAATTAAAATTTTTAAACAACAAGGAGGATCCTGGCAAATTAAAATACAAGAAGAAAGTTAAAATGAAAATAATAATTAATGAAAAATATCCGGATGCCTGTAGATACAAAAAGAAGGTGAAAATGAAAATTTCAAATAATAAAATTAATGCGAAGGCCTTAGAAAATAAAAAGAAGGTCAAGATGAAATGTAGAAATTACATGGAAGAGCCTGTGCAATTTGAAATTAAGAAGAGGGTGAAAATGAAAGAATTTTAGATAAAAGCAGGATAGGAGTTAGAGGGGGATAATTTTTTTTAAGAATGCTAAGAGGATTTTTGGGGATTTTAAATTATTATCGGAAATTTACTCCAGGATCAGAAGATAAAATATTAATTTTGACTGAAATTGTTAGAAGGGGGAGAGTGATTTTTTTGTGGTTAATTTTTGCAAAATTTGCCATCATTATTATTAGGGGTTTTCAAATTTTGAAAAATTAAAGGGGGATTTATGCTGTGTGTTCTAATTCAAAAATTTATTTATAAACTTAAATAAATTAAAAATTATTACTATTTTTTTTATTACTAAAAAAAGTATGAGATTTTGTTGAGGTATGAGATTTTCTTCGTGGTCTTATAATTCATTGAAGTTTAATAATAGCGACGGTAATGCAGTGGTAATCTTGATTTCTTGTATTTCTTTAATAATTAAATGCATTTGAAGTGGCATTGAAATTTTTCCAGGATACTATTCCTAGAATAGAATTGTTTATATTAGTAAAACTTGATTATGAAAAAGTATAGCATATATAAAACATGCTAAGGTAATTTAATATTGATGTAAACTATGCATAATTTAACTTGAAGTAAGTTATTTGCCAATAAAAATCGTTTATGTAAAAATATGAGTCGAACTGTGTATAATCTTAAAAAAGAAATCCTTATTTAAGATGTTATTTGTGTTAAAAGAGTGTCGTTATGTTAAATAGGAGTTAAGAATTCTATTAGAAATGTATTGATTTTGAAAAACATTATAATATTAATTTTTAAATATAAATGTAATTGTTGCATAAATAGGTCAAGGTGATAATTTAGCCAGACAGTTTTTATTTTATTTAATACTTATATGGGGTAGAAGTCAGTGACCTAATTTAGATAAAATCAAGGAGTTCATAGAAATTATTGAGGTGGACTTATATATAAAAATGTGTTTATTGTATAATTACAAATTGTAAAATCTAATGATAAAGTCATTAGATTATATTGGGTGTCATTTAAAATGAAAAATTGTATTTAATTATAATATAAGTGGAAAATTTTCATGAGTGAGATTACCGTGTAATTACACATTGGTATGGAATAGATAGTGCTGGGGATTGCCAGTTTTTATCATATTTGATTTTGATATATTACCGTTGATTTGGAATATGACATTTATGTAACAGGTGATTAGGGGTGAAATTTGGAAATTATTGAGAAATATGGTCGCTGGTGTCGAGATTAAAATTTGTAAAACAATGGGAATTATATTTGTTTCCGGTTTATTGTTATGTAAAGTATACTTAAGGGTTATAATTGTATAATTTGTAAAATTTGTCTGAGGGTACGAGGCTATCAGACAGATTTTTCAAAAGAGCTTCCGGTAAGAAATTTGTTAGCGTGGGTGACGTTGTTAATTGCTCTCGATAAATGTACATAATTAGTGTTAAAATGGTTAATTAAAATTATTAAAAGTATACCAAATTAATTACAATAATGTGTTTTATTATTTAAAGAAAAAGAAGTAAGATTTACCGTATAATTAAAAAGTTATCAGCGATTTGAAATAAGGTGAATTGGAAGCGTCATTACCTGAGAAATATTTGTGGCGTCAGTATAAATTTAGAATCAGCGTCTCTCCGAATCAGATGATATTCTTCGTGGTTTTATATCTACGCTAAAAGATAAAAAAAAGTTTATTTAATTAGTGATTAAAAGTGAAAATAATTAATTATTATAAAATTAAATAAAATATTCCAAATATTAAAATTTAACAGAAAATAAAGAGAAACTAATTTTGAAACAACAAACAGTGATTATAAATAATATATCAATAAAAAAAAAAAATATATTAAGGAAAGAAGAATATGAACTTACCAGTGTTTTAAATAGAAAATACAATTTTAAAAAAACAGCACGTGTCGTCGTTGGTTGGAATGCACACGAGAAATGAACACAAGTTACAACAGTTGGTTGGGTCCAAAACACTCCAGAGAAATGCGCATTAGATTTGGATGTTAAAAAATGCAGACATCAACTATCCCGAGCTCCAGAGAAGAATGTCGTCAAAAGCTAAGTTAATAATTTTAGATCTCATTGAATAAAGAACTTTGTTTTATTTATTTTAAGATGTATAAAATTGTTTTCAATTTTAATTTATGGTGAGGTGTTTATGTATAAATTTAGTAGGTGGTATTCTGGAAACTTTTATGTCCATGTTTCAAATAACCCTTTCGAAAATAGTGAAGCTGCGTCATGTGCAAGAAATTAAATTTATCCCTGAGATTATTTAAAATAAATAATGAATTTATTTCAATCAAGTATTTAAATATTATGAATTTAGTAAGGGTCTCATGCTTTGGAAAATAAATTCCATGCTTATAAATTTATTTGAAATTTTTTTTTTTATAGAAATGCTTAAAACTAAATTAAAACACACAGCATTTGATTATATTAATTGTATTACTGAGCTAGCAAAAGTGGGTCCAAAATAAATAATAATTCAAAGTTTACAAAATTTAACATTTTTTTTTAATGTTTGGAATTTTTAAAAAAAAATTTATAAAAAGAAATTGTATAATTCATATTACACAGCATAATTTATGCCTATCCCAACGTGGGGCATTTTATATTTATTTATATTCAAAACTTTAAATTAATTATGAATTTTTATAATTCATAATTCACAGCATAATTTATGGCTTACCAACGTGGGGCTTTTATGTATTCCAAAAATATAATAAAATTTCAGAATTTTTATGGATTTGCTAAATTTTAAAATCCTTATTACACAGCATAATTTATGTCGCCAGGCAACGTGGGGCTCGATTGGGTTATTTATGTACAATTAAAGGGTAATATTTTTTTATAAATAAAGTTGAGGTTTATTTGAATAATATTTGGGGTTATAAAATAATTTATGTGGGGTAAATGAAAACATTCTGGGACAACAGCGATTTAAGTAATAAAAAAGGAGAAGAGTTCCAAGTAGTTAAAAAGAAAAAGAGGAGTAGGAGTAAGAAATCTAAAATGGAACCAGAAAAGAAAATAGAAGAAGAACAAGATGTTGAGAAGGAAGAAGAAGAAGGTGCTGCAAGCACAAGTAAGACTAGTAAGAAGAAAGAAAGTACCGATTTAGCAGAAATGATGAGGGAAATGATGATGGAAATGAATAAAGACTTGAGTAAAAAAATTGAGGAGAGTAATGATGATATGAAGAAAGAGATGAAAGAGAGTAGGGAAGACACTAATAAAAAATTTGAAGATATGAGTAAAAAAATTGATGATACTAGTAAAGAGAGTAGGGAAGAAATGAAAAGAGAAATGAAAGAGAGTAGGGAAGAAATAAATAAAATAGAAATAAATTACAGCAATCATGGAAATGTGGAAGAAATAACTAAAGAATTAGAACAACAAGTTGAGACAGGTCATGTAGAGATAAATAAAGAATTAAATAAAGAATTAAATGTTGAAGCAGAAAAAAAATGGAATAATACAGAAAAGAATGATTTAATGAATTTACCATCAATACGACTTAGATTGAATAATATTGAATTTGTTACTATTATAGATATGGGGGTTGATTTATCACTTATAAGTGAAGACGTCGTCGTTGATAATTATGAATTATTTGAGAATAATATTGTAATATTTGGGGGGTTTAATCTAATAGATGAAAATAAAATGAAGTTTGGTCGTATTGAGGAAAGATTGGATTGTGATTTGAATATCAATGAAGTTAAAGTATCTGCGAAACTATTAATTGTTCCGGACATGATTGTCGACATGGTGCTTGGAAGCGATTTTTTGGAATATCATAATATGATTATAGAAGAAGATTGTCTGATTTATAAAAACATCAAATTTCCATTGTTAAATAAAGAAAGAAATATTTTTAAAATTAATGAAATGAAAGAAGAATTACCCGAAATCTATGAATTGGTTTTAAATGTTAGTGAGTGTCCAGAATCATCCTCAATTATTAATAAAGAAGAAAAGGAGTGTGAAATCCTAATGTATCCAGAGGGGGATAAAACAGAATATTTTAAGCAACATCATGAGTTATCAAAAGAAGAACCAGACTTGGAGGAATCATTAAATAAAAATGAAATAAATTTAAATAAAAGTAAAAATGAAGAAAAGAAGACAAATGGTGATGAAATAAATAAAGCAGAATTGAATAAATATGAAATAAAAAATAGTAATATTGTTAATGACATGAACAAGTATAAAGAGCTTGAAATAAGTAAAGATAAAGATCAAATAGAGAATAACGTAAAGGAAAAGGAAGAATTTTCAGAAAATAAAATTTATTCATGGATAGAGAATAAAGAGGAAACCAAAATAAAATCTTCAAAATATAAAAATAATCAAATTTATTTTAAAAATCGGAAAGTGAAAATAAAATTTTCAAAATATGAAAGTTATCTAATGCTATTAGAAAATCAACCAAAAGTAAAATTAAAATCTACAAATTATAAAAATTATCTGATGTCAGTAATAAATAAAATAAATACTAAAATGAAAATTGTTAGTAATATAAAGTACTTGAAGAGTATTAAAAATAATACGAAATTTAAAATGAAATTTTTAATTAATACAAAATATTTGGAGAATTATAAACATAAGACTAAAGTTAAATTAAAATTATTAAATGATAAAATATATCCAGAGAATTTTAAAAATAAAACAAAAGTTAAATTAAAGTGGTTAAATATTAAAAAGTGGCCAGAACATTTTAAACAAAAAGCGAAAATTAAATTAAAATTTTTAAACAACAAGGAGGATCCTGGCAAATTAAAATACAAGAAGAAAGTTAAAATGAAAATAATAATTAATGAAAAATATCCGGATGCCTGTAGATACAAAAAGAAGGTGAAAATGAAAATTTCAAATAATAAAATTAATGCGAAGGCCTTAGAAAATAAAAAGAAGGTCAAGATGAAATGTAGAAATTACATGGAAGAGCCTGTGCAATTTGAAATTAAGAAGAGGGTGAAAATGAAAGAATTTTAGATAAAAGCAGGATAGGAGTTAGAGGGGGATAATTTTTTTTAAGAATGCTAAGAGGATTTTTGGGGATTTTAAATTATTATCGGAAATTTACTCCAGGATCAGAAGATAAAATATTAATTTTGACTGAAATTGTTAGAAGGGGGAGAGTGATTTTTTTGTGGTTAATTTTTGCAAAATTTGCCATCATTATTATTAGGGGTTTTCAAATTTTGAAAAATTAAAGGGGGATTTATGCTGTGTGTTCTAATTCAAAAATTTATTTATAAACTTAAATAAATTAAAAATTATTACTATTTTTTTTATTACTAAAAAAAGTATGAGATTTTGTTGAGGTATGAGATTTTCTTCGTGGTCTTATAATTCATTGAAGTTTAATAATAGCGACGGTAATGCAGTGGTAATCTTGATTTCTTGTATTTCTTTAATAATTAAATGCATTTGAAGTGGCATTGAAATTTTTCCAGGATACTATTCCTAGAATAGAATTGTTTATATTAGTAAAACTTGATTATGAAAAAGTATAGCATATATAAAACATGCTAAGGTAATTTAATATTGATGTAAACTATGCATAATTTAACTTGAAGTAAGTTATTTGCCAATAAAAATCGTTTATGTAAAAATATGAGTCGAACTGTGTATAATCTTAAAAAAGAAATCCTTATTTAAGATGTTATTTGTGTTAAAAGAGTGTCGTTATGTTAAATAGGAGTTAAGAATTCTATTAGAAATGTATTGATTTTGAAAAACATTATAATATTAATTTTTAAATATAAATGTAATTGTTGCATAAATAGGTCAAGGTGATAATTTAGCCAGACAGTTTTTATTTTATTTAATACTTATATGGGGTAGAAGTCAGTGACCTAATTTAGATAAAATCAAGGAGTTCATAGAAATTATTGAGGTGGACTTATATATAAAAATGTGTTTATTGTATAATTACAAATTGTAAAATCTAATGATAAAGTCATTAGATTATATTGGGTGTCATTTAAAATGAAAAATTGTATTTAATTATAATATAAGTGGAAAATTTTCATGAGTGAGATTACCGTGTAATTACACATTGGTATGGAATAGATAGTGCTGGGGATTGCCAGTTTTTATCATATTTGATTTTGATATATTACCGTTGATTTGGAATATGACATTTATGTAACAGGTGATTAGGGGTGAAATTTGGAAATTATTGAGAAATATGGTCGCTGGTGTCGAGATTAAAATTTGTAAAACAATGGGAATTATATTTGTTTCCGGTTTATTGTTATGTAAAGTATACTTAAGGGTTATAATTGTATAATTTGTAAAATTTGTCTGAGGGTACGAGGCTATCAGACAGATTTTTCAAAAGAGCTTCCGGTAAGAAATTTGTTAGCGTGGGTGACGTTGTTAATTGCTCTCGATAAATGTACATAATTAGTGTTAAAATGGTTAATTAAAATTATTAAAAGTATACCAAATTAATTACAATAATGTGTTTTATTATTTAAAGAAAAAGAAGTAAGATTTACCGTATAATTAAAAAGTTATCAGCGATTTGAAATAAGGTGAATTGGAAGCGTCATTACCTGAGAAATATTTGTGGCGTCAGTATAAATTTAGAATCAGCGTCTCTCCGAATCAGATGATATTCTTCGTGGTTTTATATCTACGCTAAAAGATAAAAAAAAGTTTATTTAATTAGTGATTAAAAGTGAAAATAATTAATTATTATAAAATTAAATAAAATATTCCAAATATTAAAATTTAACAGAAAATAAAGAGAAACTAATTTTGAAACAACAAACAGTGATTATAAATAATATATCAATAAAAAAAAAAAAATATATTAAGGAAAGAAGAATATGAACTTACCAGTGTTTTAAATAGAAAATACAATTTTAAAAAAACAGCACGTGTCGTCGTTGGTTGGAATGCACACGAGAAATGAACACAAGTTACAACAGTTGGTTGGGTCCAAAACACTCCAGAGAAATGCGCATTAGATTTGGATGTTAAAAAATGCAGACATCAACTATCCCGAGCTCCAGAGAAGAATGTCGTCAAAAGCTAAGTTAATAATTTTAGATCTCATTGAATAAAGAACTTTGTTTTATTTATTTTAAGATGTATAAAATTGTTTTCAATTTTAATTTATGGTGAGGTGTTTATGTATAAATTTAGTAGGTGGTATTCTGGAAACTTTTATGTCCATGTTTCAAATAACCCTTTCGAAAATAGTGAAGCTGCGTCATGTGCAAGAAATTAAATTTATCCCTGAGATTATTTAAAATAAATAATGAATTTATTTCAATCAAGTATTTAAATATTATGAATTTAGTAAGGGTCTCATGCTTTGGAAAATAAATTCCATGCTTATAAATTTATTTGAAATTTATTTTTTTATAGAAATGCTTAAAACTAAATTAAAACACACAGCATTTGATTATATTAATTGTATTACTGAGCTAGCAAAAGTGGGTCCAAAATAAATAATAATTCAAAGTTTACAAAATTTAACATTTTTTTTTAATGTTTGGAATTTTTAAAAAAAAATTTATAAAAAGAAATTGTATAATTCATATTACACAGCATAATTTATGCCTATCCCAACGTGGGGCATTTTATATTTATTTATATTCAAAACTTTAAATTAATTATGAATTTTTATAATTCATAATCCACAGCATAATTTATGGCTCATCAACGTGGGGCTATTTATATTTATTTTTCTATTAAAAACTTTAAATTAAATAATTATTTTAAAAATTATGAAAATGTCTGGATATTTTCAAATACCTAGATACACAGCATAATTTATGATCTCATCAACGTGGGGCTTTTTAGCAATTAATTTTATTAAAAAAATTTAAAAGTAGTATGAATTTTCAAAATTCTTATTACACAGCAATATACTTTTCGGATATCTAATTATTTCTGTTTATTGGACGCATTCGATAATAATTTTTTTACAAATTTGTCAATTTTGCACGAATTACGTACAAACTACACATTGCCATAGAGTCGTTCTTTCCATAAGCAAATTTGATTTTTCGAAAATTGTCTAGCACATAGATTTTACTGGTATTCTCGCGAAGGTTGTAAATCCACCGACTGTTAGTTTTGATCTTGTTGGCGAATATAGAGTGCTACTGCCCACAGCTTTGCCGTGTAGTTTTCGCTCAATGTATTTTCTTCATTAGCTTATATTTAGCTTAAATCTGTACAATTACTAGTGTTTCACGAACTTCTTGTTCTTGTCTTGCTTTTTCTTGTTCTTGTCTTGTTCTTGCTGCAAGAACAAAAACGAGAAGTAGGTGTGCAAGAAACAAGACAAAACAAGACTAGCTGGAGCAAGAACAAGATTTCTTGTCAAGACGTTTGCAAGAAACAAGATTTCTTGTTTTATGTAGATACATGAAATAAAAGTTTTAAAACCCGATTCTGGAACTGGGGTGTGTGAAAACAAAATGATACCGTAGTGCAAAGTAATAATTTATAAGTTTTGTTGCAATGTAATATGAGCGATAAATGAGTTATTTTCATAATAGACCCATGATTAGGCAATAGGATAGCCCCTGCCAATTAAAAAATGAACAGGCACATTTCGTGGGTAGGTTCCAATCTGATCAATAAATTCAAAGCCAGTAAATTGTACTACATTTAATATATTGCAATGATATGCGTGTGCATGTACTTACTAGAAAACAATTCCCCAAATGCCCGCAATTCACGCAATCACAAATTATATTTCGTATGAGACTCTTATTAACTTTCTCAGGGTCGTTATTTAGCTTGTAAGATAAGTTATTAATAAATAAATAAGAAATAGAATAAACACAAAACAATATCAACGTTACAAAAAAAAGGTTTTATTTAATAAATCAATTTCTAAATGAAGTTTTCGAAAATCAAATAAATTTTACTAAATACTATCGTCTTTCTAATAGAGAACTTTTATCTTAATGTCTCCTTACTGGGATATTCTTCACTCGAGCAAACGATGAATGTCGAAACTTTTACTTCACTAGTCTGCTGGTTCCTCAAGTAACCACAAACACTCGCCTTTAATTTGAATCCTGCTCTGGACTGCTTTTATGTTATTTTGGACTTGGTTTTAACACCACCACAACTGGAGAAACTTTCTAGATCGCTTTATACTTGTAATTCTTCTGAATTTTTTTACAATTCGTTGATAATTCGTTGTATTTTCTTCTTTTATATTCGTAATCACTTTTATATTACTTTTAAACTCTTTTTTTCTCTTTATTCATCCAGAGGATATAAATTTCTCTGTCTTTGTTTACAAAGACGAGTCGTACTAACTAAACAAATTTTCCATTATTTTGTCTTCCTTCTTGATTCCCATTTTTTTGAACAAACGAATAAATCTCATGACAATGAGTATTCTTTTATACGTTTGTGACATTGACACTGACATCCATAATGACATTAATCGATGCACAAAACAAGTAAGTCTAAAACTTCTTATAAATTAAACCTTTTGAACAATTCTGAACTAAATTATAATTAAAACTAACATAAATAGCAATCGTATCAATCTGATTGTGTTTTTCTTTTCTTTCAGTAAAAACAAACCTCACAAATATGAAAAATATAAATTATTAGAATTTATAACAAGAAATTTCAGCAATAATACGCAACCCTGAGTTTAAAAGTTAGAATATCAAAACCTTACAGTCTTAACAAACCTCCAATCACAAATTGAACTGTAGCAAGCATCTCAAAAATTGCCTTCCAGGAACTACAATACCCCAGTAAAAACATACACCTCCAAATATCATAGCAATATGTAGATAACTCTTAATAAGCAGTGCGTTTCAAACAAACTCCAAAGATCAGTAAAATCAAAGTTTTTTCGCAAAACTGCTATTTTAGCTGTCATTTCTGTACAATAAAACCATGGGGAAACCGAAGCAGATGTAAAAGTCCAAAACTAACAGTTCAAAACATAAATAACTAACGTTTTTTTGCTATTTGTTTAATATGTGCTTCGTTTGGAACGCTCTGATAAGATACAAAAATTAAATTGTTAATGCAAAGAAACCAAATAAAATATATGCAAGTATAGAGTGTATGTTAGTCTACTAACTACGAAACCCGCTAACACTACTAACTACCATACCCGCTAACAAAATATAAAAATTTCTTAGCGAGTACTACGCGGTACAAAGGCGTTTAAACAGTAGGCGCACGCGACAGGAAGCCGGGGCCGCTTTATCGAGACTCGATAGCTCGGCAAGTCCCCCAACTAGCAAGAAGAAGAAATAAGCAAGAGTCTTGCTAGCAAGACAAGAATTAAGCTAGCAAGAAATTTGCAAGACAAGAAGTTGTTTTACTTCTTGTCTTGCTTAGCAAGACAAGACAAGAAGTTGCCGAGCAAGACAAGAAGAAATCTTGCTTTGTACATCACTAACAATTACTATATGATAAAGTTTTTTCAGGGGGGGCTTTGACTCTCCTAGATCGCCACCTGCGATTTTTCTCAGGGCGACTCTAGCCCCTGAGCTCCCGTACTCAGCACTGATGGTTGATGGTGATGGTGGTGGAGATGATACGCAACGTTTCTCTACCTGCAACCTCTAAATTTAGACCTGAACTTGGTTTAATTTTATCTATTTGAAGTAATATATTTTAAACTTGCCAGACGTAAGTCCGAGATGTTCTTTGTTAACCCTCCACAATTTTCCAACGACCCCAGGTAGCGCACCACTGGGTAACACATGCATAATGACAATATACAGGATGCAAACAGTCAATTTTTCAGAGTAGGCAACACACGTTGCATATCACAAATCCATACACCCTATATATTTTTGGACATTTGGAATTCGCGCTAAAAACACTTTATGGTGGTACACTTAATCGAAATTTGAGAGTGCATATTTTTTTAAATAAAAAAAATACAGTTTGTTGTTTTGTTTTTTCAAAAGCCAATTTTCACCAATAAGGGAAGTATGGCATATCATTGTAAAGCTGTTTTATTGTAGATTTCAACTATTTGATGCAACTCATGAGGTTCCATTAAAAAAATTACCTTTTTAGGCGACCTTAACAAAAAATTGAATTTTTAGTACTCAAAAGCGGCCAAAAAGTAACCGTTTTTTGGCCGAGGACGAAAAAACACTTTTTAGCAGTGGTGCACACAAATGTTTTTAGGCGACCTTCATTATAAAATTTACAAATTTGTTAGATTTTTATTTATGATTTATTGATATAATTATTTATAACAACTGAACAATTGTACATATTTGTGACTCCTTCAGAAACGTTTATATTTTCTTTATATACACTCAAAGTAATTTCGGCATGTATAGCTTCATTATTCGTATGAATAATTTGTGTGCTTTTTGATGTTGCTGCAGTAGTAATTTTATCTTGATTATTTTAAGTAAAAATCTAACAAATTTGTAGAAAAATATAAACGTTTCTGAAGGAGTCACAAATTTGTACAATTGCTCAGTTGTTATGCATAATTATATCAATAAATCATAAATAAAAATCTAACAAATTTGTAAATTTTATAATGAAGATCGCCTAAAAAATATTGTGTGCACCACCGCCAAAAAGTGTTATTTCGTCCTCGTCTGCTTTTTGGCCTCGGCTTCGCCTCGGCCATTAAACTCAGACACGGCCGAAAAAAAATCCACTTTTTGGCCTTAGTACACAAATAACTATTTTAGTTGTTTTAATTAAGTTCGGTGTGGTAATTCGGCTATGGTGCACTTTTAAAGGTAAGTGGCATTTGTTTTACCTTCCTTGAGCATTTGTTAGTGATTTTGCATAAGTTATGGCCTACTTTAACAAAATATGTTTTTTTTTTATTTAAAAAAATATGCACTCTCAAATTTCGTTTTAAGTGTACCACCATAAAGTGTTTTTAGAGCAAATTCCAAATGTCTAAAAATATATAGAGAGTTCAATTTAAAAAAACAAAAGTTATATGTCGTTGTGCAAAAACAGTAGGCGTTGCTTAATATTGGCATACGGCATTTTGTGCTATACATTCTCCCAAATTAAAACAAAAAAAGTTTATTTTGATATCTTTATTAATAACAAAGTTACAGGCTGTAAAGCTATTTACAAACACGTTGTATAGCTTGCTTTCTTATAAATCTAACCGACGCGTCGGTGAAATGTACAACGTTATAATTATAAAATTTAGACTTTTGCAAATACGGTATTAATACCTAGTATCGGAAAGTCCAATCGAAATCCACACTTCAGCTTTTTGTTTATAGCCACAAATTGAATAAGCGAAAGGTTTTAAAAAAGTTTAAGCCGTTTTTGTTTTCACAGGTACACTTTCTATATTGTTTACGCTATTTAGGTATCACCAAGTTTTTCAGTATTTAACATTGTACATCATGTTATCTATATTTAAATATTGCATATAACTATAAGTATTATAACTAAGCTAACTTAGTAATAAAGATAAGAAGCTTATCGAACACCGGTGTAGGCTCACTAATTCGTAATCTTACTTCATACAGTTCACCGTACGGAGGTTTAATCATCTAGCGGAATTCGTTCCTGGGATATACATATATGTTTCATATAATTAAAAATAGAACAAAAACTCTATTGTAAGAGCATAGAAAATATCTACAGTTTTAATAACAAACTGACGAACATGCCACAGCGTTTGCAGCAATATAGTCAAAAATTACATTAAAGTATGCAGAAAGTTAGGGACTTAAAAATATTCTTAATAAGTTTCATCTAAGTTATTGTTTGGTCAACCCAATGTTTACGTAACTAGAACGATTCTTTTGCACTTTTGAAAGATCCTGTATAAGCACTATATATTTCATAAAAGTCTGGTGATTACTAGGTGAAATATCCCATGAGTTAATATAAAAATATAGTATATCCTTCAGCATGGGTACCCGCAAGTGGGGGCAAGCCCAGGCAGTTGCCCCCCTCCCCCCTGGATATTTAGGTTTAAAAATATTGTGATTTACAATGTACTTATAAAAAAGAACGTAACAATGGATTTTCTCTTTCTCTATTTTAACTTCTTCAATTAACAAATCACGAAAACAGTGTAACACAAATTGCAATGGTAGAAAACTAAGGGAATCAATCAACAAAGCAAATTGTACGATTCACTTATTTCCTGTTCATTGTGAGAATTGAATATTCAAATTGTACTGCCAAGCATTTAAACCAGGCAACGAAAAGTTGGGGTACTTAGAAGAGTTTAGTAAAAAATTTCAGATTGCTTCTGATTTCTTTTAATTTTAAATAATCTAAACTAAATCATAATAAATGTAAAACGCTATTAGTTCACATAGTTGGTGTGGTTAAACGATCAATTACTGGATGGAAAAAAACGTTCAAGTAAAAATTAGCAAAGAAAATGAATTATTCAGAAAAGTTGTTCATTCAGTAGTCTGAATACTATTTTAGTCCCAAGATTACCATGTAAAAAGGCAAAGTTATCCCTTAGGTAAACTTTAATTTAAAAAAAAGGTTTCTAGAAATTGTAGCTCACTCAAAGAGTACCTTTTTGTTACTTTAGTTCTGCCTGAATTCTTTATTTTGCGCTGGTTTAAAAAATGTAAATGGCTGGCTATGTGCAGGGTTCACAACTGATTTCAACAAAAAATAGTGACTTGGTCGCTATTTCACTTGGAAAAAAGTGACCATTTAGTGACCTGGCTTTTTTAATTATAATCGAAGTACGAAACAAAGAAGAGTAGATCTGCATATGTTTAAGAAATTAATTTGCAGAAAAAAAGCTTTTATTAATTTATAAATTTACAGAGATTTTATTTAATCTGCAAATACAATTTGATATACAGGGTGAAATAAAAGTATGGAACCCAATGCCACAGCCTTAAATAATAACTCAAAGAAAATAAGTTAAATGCAAAAGTTGTTTGGTAGACAGTTCCCTATCATCGTAAATCAATTTTACTTATAGAGGGTGTTTACTTTTCAAAGTCCAATAAGCAACTTGTTATTTTAAATAAAACACCCTGTGCTTCTACCTTTTTGAATGCGAAATTTAATTATCTGTAAGATGGTATTTACTAAAGGGTATTTCTATACCTAAATTGTACGGTTGCTAAGTTATTCGCGTTTTTTTTAATTGACACATTCCGGCCAAATTTAAAATAGTAATAACTGACCAATGAAATGTTTGTTTAATGCGATTTTTTACAGAGTGGTTTGGTTTTAAGAGCAATTTTTTGGACTTCGCATGAGAGCGAGAATACTCTCGTTCTCACTCTCGTACGAGAGCAATGTCAGTAAACCGAAAGCAAGAATTTTACTGAACATTTGCGGAAAAATTCTCGCTTTCGCCTTTTTCTGGATAAAAATTTAAATTAAAATTTAAAAATTAAATATCGCATGCGCTTTTGCACTTCGTAATACTTTGGTTGATAATTATTCAAAGAACGTCATACTATATCACTTCAATAAAAAAACTTAGAAGTTGTAGAATAAGAATGACATATAATACTTAGAAACTTTGTTTAATTTAAAATTAATAGTAATATAATAATAATGACCAATAAAATAGAATTTCAAAAAAAAAACTACATATGCATTGCCAGAATAACTGTACAAAAAATCATAAAACTGAAAACGCGTTATTAGTCACAAATAATTTGATGCTTCAGTGAGCACCTTGCCCATGAATTTATGCGTAATAAATATTTAGTAGAGTCATCATTAAGACTACTTCTGCGTTGTCTTATTAGTAGTGAAGCCTGTGAAAATTACCGTTCTACAGGTACAGAAGTAGTAGTAGTAATAAATAAATCCTTTGCCGTTTTGGCCAAGTTTGGGTAGGTGACATTATATTTTTTCCAATACTGTAGAATATTTTGATTCTTTAGTGCTCTATTGGCTGATAAATACTCTTCAATTTCATCTTTCCAGTTTTGTATATTTTGATCCTAACGCAGTTGCTTTTCAAAAAGAAAGTTTATATTCATCATTATCACTATCATGATGGACTTCCAATGTTTGCTCTGTGGATTAGGCGGAGATGTAGTTTCAGTTACATGTTTTGCATAATACCGCGTCTCCAGAAGTATTATACTGTGCCAGAAGCATCCAGCAATCAAAATCAAAATGTGATACAAATAACAAAATAAGCAATAACGATCAAGTTGCTATAAGATTCGGGGAAGTACCGCGGTACAGAATTACGCAGTCTGCGACCCGTCAGTTAGTGTAAAGTTGTATGATATCAGATATTAACATACTACATTAACGCAATTTTGATGATTATTATGGAACGGCTTTTAAGCAAATTAAAAATGCATACAACCAGAAGTAAATTTATCGTATATCATAAAAGCTACAAAATATAATGGTCCTGCGTAACATTTTAAATAGAATTAGTAAACCAAAATATAAAATAACTGTAGTGTAATGTATACACGTATAAATAAAGTCACGCATATATTTGTTTTTCGTTAGCTGTTAAGTACCCAATTACTGTAGTAAGAGATTACCTGCTACCGAGAGTACCGAAAACGAGACCGAGAGTAAGCGACCCGAGAACGAGAGGGATATTTAGTGAAACGAAATTTTGCCAGAACCAGAGTACGCCAACTCTCGCTCTCGCAAAGCTCTATAGCTTTATAGCAATTCGTCGGCCAAAAAGTATTTATTCTCTCTGTCTCTCTCTCAAAGACCCCCAAAAAATGTAAACAAACATAATCAAAATTTGTAATGTTCGAAATAGACGACACTTACATTATCGTTCAAGACTTTAATCGTTAGTTTAATGCGAAAAAAAACTGCGTCAGAAAAAATAGTTATAGAATTGGTACAACAATCTTCTTGCTTATGGCAAAAATGTATACAACCCATTATACATCTCTAGTTTGGATAAATTTTATCACTACAGCACTAGACGTAAGGGATACTACACTTTCTTACTCATATTTCTGTAATCCTCAAGTAATGCCTTGTACAAGCTGTGTAATGTGTATTCGTATACAAGGATGAGAGGACGACGAAGTGTAAAGTGTTAGGTAAAACATGGCGTATTTGTCGGACATTTAAATATCCGTGGTGTGGAACAGTAGCCTGCAGAATTCAAGATAGTTGACGCATTACACAAAATTCCGAATTACCTACACAGTCTTTAAATGTATCAGCAGCCGTAACCTATTAATCAATTCTCATTAAGGTTTAATTTTTGTATAGATCCTTCATGCATTTTTATTTACTGTCCATTATTCCATTCGAGCAGGCGCGCGGCGGCAGAGTAGTCGTTAAGGTTGCTGGTTTTGGCTCTACATCATGTTTGGAGTTTGTAGGACTTTAAGTTAATGTCAGGTTAATAATTACAACAACTACTTATAAAATAAAAATAAAAACATTATTTCACTGTAGGTTTTTTAAGTCAAACTTCTTTGCCGGCACTTACATATTTTGTAGGACTAAAATTGGTCACGCTGTTATCAACAATTATCTGGACATCTAAGAGTAACATTTGAAGAAACGTATCACTTGTAAAGTTGTTGCCCTATTAATTATTTGCAAATTTTGCACTACCATTTTTATAATTTTATCCTTAGTAATAAACTTAGAAACAAAATAAATGTAAAATGCAGGAAACATGACTACACTACCGAGCTTCGTCAATTTCTAGGCCCCTTCTGTGCGGCTCTCCTATATTTCGCGCACGCATTGTTTTACTTAACAGGACGAGAGAATAGTATTATCTATGCTAGCTAACAGTGACGCACACAAAGTGAGAAATAAATGTTCGGCAATGCACTGAAAAAAATGTTTTGTTGTGTGAACAAATGATTAGTCACTGCAACTAAAGAAATTAGTAGCTATAGAGTCAACTAATTTGTTTGTTCACAATATTATTTTTTTTAGTTGTGGCAAATCTTGTTGTGCAAACTATCAGTGTTTGTTGGTATTACTATCTCACAATTACTTGTCCTAACAAATGCTTTTGATTTCATAACAAATCTGGATTTGTTTATATTGCTAAGAAAATTTGTTAAAACCACTACCACGACTTGCTAAAATTACTAACACGCTCTGTTAAGACTAATAACAATATTTGTTAAAACTACTCACACTGTCTGTTACAACGACCAACAAAATTTGTTTAAATTACTTGCACGATTCGTTAAGGATACTAACACGATATATTAAAATGAATAAGACAGTTTGTTTAAATTACTAACACGATTTGTAAAAGTTACTAATACGATTTGTACATATAACTAACAAAAAAAAAGTTATTTATACCGGGTGATCGTAAAAAAAATGATTCAGAGCAGGCCATGACCGAAGTGTTAAAGTTGGCATTACTTAATATAAGCCAATTGTCAAATGTTGACAGCTGTACAAATTTTTTGTTAGGTACATTTAACTTAATGTATCTAACCAAACAGTTTTACAGCTGTCAACATTTGACAATTGGCTTATATTAAGTATTGCCAACTTTAACACTTCGGTCATGGCCTGCTCTGAATCATTTTTTACGATCACCCGGTACAAGGCAAATTTGTTGCCTATTTTATAGTTTATTTTGGCCATGGTTCAACACTGCAGTAGTATCACCTCAAAGTTAACAAATAAACTTGTGGTAGTACCACTATAGTGCTTAACCAAATCCAAAATTGACTCGTTTGTATGCAGTGAATTTGCCCCTATAAATAATATCTGCTGTACAGTACATGCGCTTATGCTGCTTGAACTTATGGTGCTGTTTACCAATACAGGTTGATCTAAAAATAAACAAATTTAGTTTTTTTTTTACTACAGCTGAGGTAGAGCCTCCTAACAGGTTAAAGCTCTGGCCGTCAATAAAATTTAACAAACCTTGTTCAACGAAAATAGTATTTTTTATAAAATACGAAATTTATTCCCAGCCTGTTAAAATTAATAACTAATATTCTCATCATCATTAAAAGCTATTCCTTGTATAGAACATGGTACATCAAATACTGGACCTGAAATCGTGATTTGAAAATGGTAAGGTGTAAATAAAAATATAGCTTTGGTGAATCAATAGTTTATTGTAATAATAAATCAAAAAATTAGAAATTACGGGAAATCCATCACGGTTATTAACATACTCAAAATTAGTTATTCGCCATACAAAGTTAAAATATACAATGTAATCTTACAATGATACTAATAGATATTAAAACAAAGAAATACATGAAAACTATTCTTATAAGTGATTTCTTAGTGAAATCAATAACTGCCTATCTGCCGTTCTGCATAACAAAACTGGGAAGGGTTGAAGGAGTTCTTTAGCATTTATTATCTTCGTGTCGTCACTTCTTTCGACTTGATACGCTTGTACATGCTCATTAAAGTTCAATACATTTAACTCTTTATACAAAAAACATATTTCCCTCTTGCCATTCACTAGTATTCGTTCAATAACACCAAAAGTAGGTAGCACGTGTAGCATCAATACCAACAATAAGCGCCGTACCTACACTATATTTTTCACTACATATTTTAACCCACTTTCAAATAACCCCTTGAATAAACGAATTTGGTATCGGCTGATTGAAATTTGGATAATTCTCTATCATATCAATATATGACATAAATTCACCAGGTCCTATTACAGTATGCTCATAATCGTCTCCCCGCAATAAGCGAAAACATACTTTTAGTTGTTGTTTCATTGCAAGTGATTTTGTTATATTCTTCCGCGAACATGTAACATTCGCAGTCATTTTAAATTCTCTGTGTTTAGCCTCAAATCTCATACAGGAAAGATTAACCAATCGCCCCATGTTTTTCATTATTGAAGGATAGTGAATTAAGTGGTGGTGCTTCGGTTTTAAAGTGCTCTTAAATAAAAGTATATACAAAGTATTATGTTCAGTGATAAGATTCTCCAAGTAACAAATAAGAGAGTGGGTGATATTCGAGGAAGTAACTAGATAAATAATTTTCCTTAAAAGTATGTAAAATTTCCAAACTTCGTTAGATTCAGGAATTAAATCGCCTACAATTTATGCAAAGCACCTTACAAAACAGAGCATTTCTGACGCCGACATTGAAATTCTATTTTTTGTATGAAAATCGTGTCTTAGTATAGGAGGTTTATTTGAAATTTCAAAACCACAATCGAACGAATCCAATCGAAAAAATCGGAGAAGTCTCTTAAACAGTTTGGCTCTCTACGACGGTGTGTACTACTAGGATCTAACTTATGGTTAAATTTGAAAAGCAACGTTAATGCAGTTACAGATGGAAAATATTGATTACACAAAAAGCACTTAGGCATTTTGAAATTTTCTTAGAACTATATCCCAATAACACAAATACTTAAAGAACAGAATATTATTTAAAGTAAATTGAAATAAGTAAACATACCTACAATCTAACACATCAAGACACTAAAACAACTAATACTGTATAATTTCTAAATAACAATAAACTTCGAAGTCTAATCTTAAATGCCAGTACTCTTAAACCAGAACCGCGTATTTATTTGCAAATTTCCATCAAAATACTTTGAACTGCTACAAAATGTCTATCCCACTTAGTATCAAGGTTGTAAATAACTTTTTGCACTAACATCCATACTTGTTCGGCCTCCTTGGTGTAGCAAGCATGTGTAATTTGTATTGGTTTATTACTCAAAGAAACAAAAAAGTTTAAAATTTATTTTAATTTAGTTGAGCTGATTTAAATCAAATAATTTAAAAAATAATCTAATAACAGAATATTTTAATTTTAAGAAATATAAAACAATAATTATTTGTAGTTTTAATTGATTGGGAGTCTAATTCTAGATTTTTAAATCATAAAAATAGTTTCGTTTTAACTATATAGTATCACAGTTTATTATATATTTCTGCTTACGTGGTTCTTCTGATGTACTTCTCTCCAACATTGAAGAACTTGATGAAGAAATAACAGATACTGTATCAAATGATGATGTGCTAGCACCTGAGTTTAATCCACTCATCTAGGTATTTATATTTATGTTAAATTTCTGTTTCTACGATTTTTAAATATTAATTTACCTGTTGAGTTGCTTCATAGATGACATCTACTATAATTTCGGAATTGTAAATATTCCACTTTTCAATCAAATTCAGCCGTGGTCCAACTTCAGGAATTAATTTCTTTATATTATCCAGAGCCAATAATTTAAACGAATACATATCAATACAGTTGTCTACAACAGAATCATAGTCTAATAATTATTCTGTAATAAAATTTTCAAATTATGTATTTTTAATAATTGCTAAACTTGAGTAATAAAAAAAGTGCTAAACCCGATAAATTACAATCAAACCCTAACATAAATCGGTATACATGTGTAGTACAAAAATGCAAAATTTAAATAAAAGGAACTTGCGTTATTTATTTTTACGTTTTATAGGCGCAAATCACGTTGCCTGGTGCAAGGAGGGTCATGGGATTTCTGAAGACCTGCTGATTTAGATTTTATTATGATATTAATATTGATTTTTCAAATCATAGTTAATTGTTTTACAAATACTTGTGAGAGATATTTATTCATTATACTATGTTTCTAACGATTTTAAGAAAAACATCTAGATAGAAATCGATTTTCAAGAATTAATAAAATATTTACATTATGTATACCTACAAACATTCGCAGAATAAAAATAAAACATATGAAAAACAAATACATCGCAGTTGCACAATAATTTAAATGAATACTGAACTAAAATACTTTTCTCGTATAATTAATATGAGTAATTCGCTACATACCTCGAAAAGAATCTATTACTTGGGCGTCCATTCCCCATTCTTCCAATAATTGTGAAAGTTCTTCCATTACAGAATCAGGTACACACTATACACCGAACAACGCTTCTTATGAAATGACGATTTTCGCACTTAAATAACGACCGATCGCAATAAAACTGACGAGTCAACCTCTGCGAAGGGACCACGAAAAAGCTAAAACTAGCAATACTATCAACGAAACGTGACTTTTTTATAAACTTATAGGTCAACAAAGCGAACAACTAAAACAAATGGTTAGTTACCCTAACTAAACTTTCTTAAAGGTTGGATTTCGCTGTTAGGGAATTGTTGCATTTACAAATAAATTAGTTCATGCTACAAAATCATTTAAAAAATTTATGTTTGCAGAGAGAGCATATTCGGTTTGTAAAAATTAATAACTAACATTTTATTGCAAGTATCTACAACTAGAAGTTTTGTTGCGTAAACTAACAAATCATCAACAAACACGAATTTGTTTAGATTGCAAACACATTTTTTTGAGTGTGAAATCTAGCATTAAAACTTGCTTAAATACTGTTGCTGCTTATCTATCTATCCAATAAAACGCAGACCCCCTCTACACTGCCTAATATGTTATTAAGCTATATAAAGTTAACCGGTCTACTACGGACGGACGCCATATTTATAATTCGTCAGGCGGTCGAAAGGGTAATTGAATACAATGCCTCAACCTTTACATGCTTGGTAGACCTTAAAAAGGCATTCAATCGGGTAAGGCTGCAAAACGTTATGGAAATACTGAAAGAGAAGAATGTACCGAAGACGGAGTTAATAAGACTGATTGACAACATAAACAAAAATTCAACTACGAAAGTACAAGTAAGAAACCAATTCACAGACGAGATAAAATGTAGCTCAGGAAACAGACAGGGTGACTCATTAAACCCAGTTATGTTTAGCATCATAATGGACAAAATTGATCGCGGATTCAAATGATAATTTGCAGAAAATCCTGCATGAATTTGTAACAAAAGCAAAGAAATATAACATGTAGGTATCGGCGGAGAAGAGGAAGTCTCTAGTCGTAGTTAAGGAACCAATAAGGTGCAAGTTGGAGAAGAAAATAATAGAACAAATAATAAACTTCCAGTATGTAAGAGTGGGGATCTTGATCGACCGCAATACCTATAGAGAAGTCAGACAACACATCATGAAAGGAGCACGAATTCAAGGTATCTTCGGGATGTAACCTGGAGGAATACGTATTTTAACATAGAAAGTAAAGTTAAAATATATAAGGCATTGGTTAGAACAAAACAATTACTTCACCACACAGCAGAGATGAACACACTAAGGACAATAACAAGGAAAACAAGAAAAGACAATCAAAAAATAAGAGACGAGTGTGAAGTAACAAATAATAAATTTTGCAAAAAGAAGAAGAAGAAGAAAGGTACGGAACGACCACATTACGAGAGCAGACAATGATAGGCTGATTAAAGTAGCACAGGATTTTAGGCCACGGGGAAAGAAAAATCCAGGCAGACCCACGAAAAGAGAAGCAGAAAGTTGGATATCGCCATCCACTGAAGCGTGAAGAACAACCTATATGAAAAAGAAGAAGAAGAGAAACTTAAACGTATTAAGTAAAAACTAGAAGAAAACTAAAATTAAGATAGATACGAGATAACAATATAACTACATCATATATTTATTAAGTTTTAATGTAACTCATTGACGGGCATTGACGTTTTTACAGCGATTCCTACCACCTAACTCGAACATAACATAACCGTTATTGTTTTCTGGTAAATCATACAATTCAAAATACACTTTCAGCGAAAACACAGTAAGAAGTTTCACTTAGAACATGCGTGCTCGGCACATATTTCTTTTTCACACTGACAACCTCATGATGCCATTTTCACGTTTCTTAAATTTGGTGTTAACATTATATATCATGCACAAGTTGTACAAATTGAAATTGCCGGTTTCTCGTTGGCGATACTACTTTCCCTCATTTTGAGATATCGTTTGGTTACATTGTTTCTCATTGACTTTCACCAAAGAATATCGATAGTCTACAGTGAATAAAAATTCTAAAAAAAAACATTCATTCCAAGTATATTTTAAATGTTGTAAATATGGTTGTTTGCTACTGAGATTTTTTGTAAGATACTAAATAAGTAAATTTGGTCTATTTAAAAAATTGCACGTGTATCTCTATCCAAGAGTATAGTGCCACAAAATAGTTTTCACTGGTAAAAAAGTTACCACAATCCTAATGTTTAAATTACGCTAAGACACTGTAAAGTCGTAGATATAAAAGCGTTATTACAAATGAGATAAAATTATTTCAAACATCGACAGAGCGTAAACGAGGTATTACGGAAGCAAAGACACAAACGGAAGATCATTTCGTTCAATTTAAAGTTACTGGGGCGGAAATAGATCTTTATAAGGCGTATCAGCATGAAAACGAAACAAAGCAGAGACTAAGCTTAACAAACGATCCCAGACAGCAACGCTTGATCACGTCTACAAAGAAAAATCCTGGCCGGTTCGAAAATTGGAAGCTCATACCGGGACTGACAATAGGAAGAAGGGACAATGCTTTTCTATTTGGTTAGTGGCAGGTATCCTCCCAAAGGCACCTGTCATTTGTTCAAAAGTACCCCTGCCATCCCTAACAGTAGTCTCTTTCATTTGTTTCATTGTGCCCTTTGTGCTGTGTTGTTTGTACAAAAGCAGAAGATTTATTTTGTGGCAAATCTCATTCGTATTTAATTATTTCAGAATTGTAAGATAATGGGGATCACTCAATGCATCGCGTTTGTGACGAGATTCAGTGTCAATTATGATGTTCTACACATTAAATAGTTTAGCCTAGTTTAAATTTGTATTCGTTTTCCGTCGGTCTAAATATGTTTATACAACAATTTGTGATAACTCCTTTATGAGGGTAGGTGGAATGTATGTAGGGTTATCCAGACCAAAAATACTCCGTTGTTTACAAAACAACGAAGTTAATATTCTGAAATGAGCCCATTCAAGATTATGTTTTACTTAATTGATCTAATTGCTGGCGTTGGAGTTTTCCGAGATCTCGAATTTTCGAATACATTTTGTATAACATTCTACAGGACGATCAACGCAACATGTGTGATCACTAGATCACTAAATCTAAATAATCTAAAATAACCATTAAGCACTTACCAATTAGTAGTAATCAGTTTCTAATTAAAAACTTTAGCAGACGCTTACCTGAAACAATAAAAACGATAATTACTTTATAGAAATAATTGCATTACTTTAACATTAACCATTTATTGAATTTCTGGGGGGTGGCAATATCTAGATTTTCCCCACTAGCATTTGCTGTTCGAGCCGTCCCTGACTCGCCACGTTTATATAGGGTGTGAATTAAGTACGTAGAAAAACTGCACAAGGTAATTCCTTGATTAATTCTAGACAAAAAGTCTATATAAGCATGGGACCTAAACGGCTTCGTTTTCAAGTTTGTATAAAAAATCTGGAATATTTTTTGATTGTTATTTTCCAGTTTTGTAGCTCTTAAAACACGTCTTTTAAAAATAATTAATAATTATAATAATCTTGGCTCACTTTATTTTTATAAAAATTATTTTTATAATAAATGAAACTGCAGTTATAGATTTCTTCGTTTTTCTCGAAAACGGTTCATTCTACCAAAAAAAGGAACACCTTATGTGCTGTTTTAATAGATAGAGCTAAAAAACTAGTCATATTGGCTCTAAAACAGTGGCGTACCAGATTTTTTTAAAGTAACGTAATTGAGGTGGCCCCGATGCACGCCACTAGTGGAAATAAATTAAATTATATTTTGACCAAAAAATGACACTTTATGCAATACTAACTTACACCAAGTTGCAATAGAATACCTTTAGGCGTTTTCCAGATTACTGAAATTTTTTTCAAAACCCGTATTTTGAAAACGAAGTCGTTTAAGTGCTATGTTTATATAAACTTTTGTCTTAGAATTAATGAAGGAATCGCCCTGTAAAGTTTGTCTACGTACTTAATTAACACCCTGTATATTACATATACAGATAGATAGATAGACACAAGCAGTAAGATACACAGATATTTAGACAGACAAATACGAGAAAATAAAATATACTAGATACATTAACCAATGCACGCCAACTCTACGCTATAGTTATTTCAAATAGATATTATTAAATATCGTTATTACCCACATAGACATTTGTTGTGTCATAAAGAGATTGTGTAGAACTGTTGACTAAAAAACATGCGTTCGAGATTGTGCGAATTAACAAACATTGCAAACATTAAAGTTTTCCTATTATTAAGAGCACTAGAATATTGTTTTGGTAGTTCACACTGATAAAACATGTTTTAAATACAGTGCATAATAACAATTTTGCAGGTTCGTTTAAATTTACCGATTAACATGATTACAATTATAGGTTAAACCTTTTACTAAAGCTACCTAATAATAATAAAACACTATACTTCCCCCTTACATATATCCAAGGTGTAAACAAGTCAGTTGTGATTATTGTCTTACTGCTTTAATCAAGAAATGGATAAACAAGGCTGATTAGGTAAGGCATTCTCGTTACATGATTTAAATTGTTGCGTAATTTAAATTATTTCTGTTACGCTTAATTTAAATGTCAATTGTAATTATCTACAAAACGTTTTTCATTAAACCAAATTAAGCACATGGTGTTCAATGTAAATCGTTCTATTTTTCCACTGAACCAGTTACATAAAAATTCATATTAAAGAATCCGACGTAGATGAGAAAGAATTTTTTCAAAGCACGTGCGACATAACATTAGCATAACGGTAAAATTCAATTTTAGTTTTAAAAGGCACTGTGAGTGGGTCAAAGGAGATTCTAAGAGTTTCTCTTTTGTGGAAAATTAATATACGAATTTTAGGCACTATCAAGCGTTCTTTCTCGATTTTTTTTCTTTTAATGGATTTTTAGGAATTTCAATTTCTTTCACAAAGAACTAACTGTAATGAAAGACAGAAATTGAAGACTAATGTTATTTATTCTTGTTTAAAATCAATGCATATAAAGCTACGGTTGTTCAACCTTCATCATCGGTATAGGGGAAAATATTTGCTGTAACTCCCGCAAGGTTTCATTTTAATCGATTACGTAAACTATTGACAACACGCAAAGATTCGCAAGCACAGTATGTGTAGGTATGTGTAGCTTGTTTAATGGCACTCATGATATTTACATATCCACTACTGTTTGCTTGTTTTCGTAAAAAAATTTATGGACATAGTTTTCTAGGTAGAGTGGAGAATGAAATAGTGAATAGTCGATTACTTTATTACTTTAGTATTGAATCTACTCTCACGGTTATGTTTCTAAGAAATTTGATTTGGTGATGGTACAGGGAACTAAATTTCAGTTTAAACGATTTCCAGAGCAATCAGAAATATGCAAAAATGGAAAACTGGAGCTAAGCGTTAGTAAAACAACGTAACTTCCGAGAAACACATAGTTGATATTAAAAGATATAATTTTCTCCTAATTGTGAAGTAAAACTTCTATCGGGGCGGGTGAAATATGCGATAGTCTGAAACGGAAACTGTTTAACGCAAGCGCGACCATCTATCCCGCAAGTAAGCTTTTAAATTCTAGAATCAGTGCGTCAATAGCTCAGTGCGGAATTGGTTACGCTTATATAGCCAGCCTACGAACAGCACATACAGTGAGAGATGATTTAAAATATATTTGATTGAAGATTGAATTACTTTCGAATAATATTTCCTTTCTACCAAAACAACAAAATAATCATTTTCAAAATAAATAGTAAAATGTGAAACATTTAAACATGAAAATAAATCAGAAATTGATGCAATTTCCATGTAAATTGGTTAAGCTGGAAAAATCGCTTCCTTCATACAATTTGTTTTTGCGTACAAGTACATCATACCGACATATTCCTGTTAAGAACGTTATTTCAATGCAAAATACCCATTTACGACCGTTTGGGCTAGTATCACACATTTTTACGTCTTTTTATCACATTCAACATAATATCTAGATAAGTAGTTGGCAAATTGACTTGATTTTTTTCGTTTAAAAGCAGATGTATCAGCGCCGACTATGATTTCAATTTAATTTACAAAAAAAAAAATATTTTTTCCAAAGAAATTACGAATATGACTTTTGGCTTTTGATAACTTTTTCATTTGTAGATTTTAACATATACATGTAGCAAACAAAATTAAGAAGAAACTTTGAGAAATAATTTAAAGCAAAAAATAGATATCATATAGCCATGATGTTGATGGTATTATAACTTTTTTTATAATAACGATGCGTGCCGCATCATAGGCGTAAACCTTGATTGTGCTTAAAGCTAAAAACATATTTTTTTTAAATAATTATTGGCATTAACAATCAGAATTAATTACAAATTCTATGAGTTAATTGTATGTCATGAGTACTGTCGTGAACTTATTAACAAAACACTGAAAGAAATAATACATATGTGACGCAATACACTAATAATGTTGTGTAAATAAACGAGTAAAATGTTCTGAATACGCTCCTCCTATATCTTAATTGGGGTCTCCGAGTAACGTTACTAAACTATTGGTTACAATTTTTACAATTCCATTCACTATAGCATTTCAGTCCCTCTTTTATGCAAAGGTCCATCCATGTTTGATTGGACTTATTAAATTAATATTTGGAAAATGACTTGAATACCAGCTTTGTAATTGAAACCATTTTCGTTTTCTGTTAAATTATAGAATTCAAAAAACACTTTCAGTATGAACACTTTCACAAGTTTTACTTAGATCTTGCGTGCTCGCCACACCTTTTGCTGTGGGATTACTGAGCGATATACGAATTATGCCTAAAGGAAAGGTACTCTCATGGCAAACATTTTCAGTCTAAACATTTTGACTAATAAGCAGGTTTTAGGGCCTTGCAATACCGATGAAACGAACGCTGCAGCGGTGTATGAGTGTCTGTCCGTCTGTCTGTGTCTCTATACAATTTACTGTCCACACGCCTTAACGCAGAAATCCCAAATTTGGCTTAATAATTGGTAATTGCAGTCGAATGAAACAGCAAGTAAATGAGCTTGGTCCGCCCCAAAAAAGAGGGTGGAGAAGTGTTCTATTTCAAAACAGACACGCTCGAAAAAGAACCTTAAATTCGTATTCTACGCGTGTCGAACAGCTGATCTGCGCAAACGCGATCTCCCTATCAACCCACACTGCCACCCCCACCATCGACTTTTTGTTTTTTTAAACATCTCTTGGTAGTTTACGTAAACAGATTATTTGAGTAATTACCAAATTATGAAATCGATGTTGAGATTTTAAGGTATAACCATTAATTGCAACTAGAAATCACAAAATATCATCGAACCGCCCGACTGCTTTAAAACATGGGAGGGAGGGGGAGGGATACTCTACTTCAATATAGACTGGCTTGGAAAAGAAATTAATTAAATTCGTATTCTATACATGTTGAATAGCCGATCTGCGCAAGCCCCAGCTGCCTACCAACCCCCAGTGTCCCCCACAAACAATCCAAAACTCGTGTCCTTAGACACGTATACAAGGTGTTTCACTGAGTACGGGCTATAGCGTTGTATCCATGATGTAATTTGGTGAAAATCAAAGTAGGTTGTCTGCAGCATTTCATCCCGTTACATACTTGTCTTAATGTCCATGAAATAAGACCAATTCACCGGTTTGGTGGAAGTGTTCTTAAGCTAGAGCACTAACTTACCACTACGAGGATTACGGGATCAATAAAAACGTATTTTATTTGTGTTCTTGCTACATTTTTATAAGAAAGGCATCGAATATTTTTTTAACTATTATAAATGAAGTAAAAAATGCAAATTCATTTACGTTATTTATAATACGTAATAAAGAATTACGAGAAAACATTTTCGATGAATTTTATAAAAAAACTTCGATCACTTTGTGCAAATGTCTTAAGAACATAACTAAATGATGAAAAACATAAACAAAAGAATTGTATGGGAATTACACGTGTGATCTTCGCATTGGTAAGCGAGTGCTCTACCTCAAGACCACTTCCACCAAACACGTGATATGGTCTTTTACGGATATTAAGACGTCCATGTAATGTGATAAAATACCTGTACAAAAACGATTTAGGTCATAATCAAACTACAAGATGGTTTAAATCTTATGCCCCGCACTCTGTAAAACAACTTGTATATATTTTTTTTTAAATGGCATTAATTGGACTGTAAAATACCCTACCTTCACAATAGAAATATGAAAAAAATGCTCGTTTATTTACCTCATTCTAAACCCTATATTTCCTTGTAATTGACTAGTACAACACGAGGTAATGTACATATCCGTCCCATGCAAACATCATCAGCGCCACCAGGTGAAATTGTGGTATACCAATTAACTATATAGAAATCTGTGCTTAATATAAGCAGTAACATAGGTAATACATAAAAGAAAGGGTAATTTTAACAATAAGATTCCTTATTTCAAAAGAAAAACAATACAAGCGATGTTTACTGTCACTTTGGGTTTTACGACTCACCCGTAAACGTTGATGGGGTTGGTTATGAGGTTGGTATATGCACAGAAAAGATTCCGACAGATCTTGCTTTTACAACACAAATTTGATTGGAATCGTACAAAAGAACTCTTCAGGTTCGTAAATCAATAGCCTTGAAAAACGAAAATAAGATGTGGTTTATCGTCTAAAATCGAACTTGCGCTAAATTTCACATTTTTATTCGAATTTTGAAGTTATTGAAAATCCCGACTATACACAACAATATGTAGTTTTCTAAGATTTATTACAAGAGCATCTATGAGATATAAAATAATGTTCCTTTCTCGAATCTGTTCCAGTGCGACAACTTTTATCGTCGGTTAATCTGTAAATCTTTACAGCTCCTTTAAGATTTCTATTCCATAGAAACTTTACAGGAAGTAACTACTACTTATGAATATAATGCATCGAAAATTCAGTAGTTTGCGCTTTATATGAGTAGTTCGACTGATACACCATGGTATAACGGTACAACAGAATTGACATACCCTTTGCACAACACACGACCGCAGAAAGTCTGGTTATTTGGAACTGTTGGCTAAGTACGAACAACCAACAAATCTTATTGCATTTTTTCTGAGAAGTAGTTTTTCAATATTTATAATCGCATAAAATTTGCGAAGAGATGATTTGTTTTAAACATCCTCAAATAGAAGAGGGCAGTTCTTAAAAGAAGTACAAATATTTCTATAAAACTGTCCCAATGGAAAACTAAAAACTGTTGTTATTTCCAATTAGAGTAAAAAGCTTATACAGTTATTTCATTGTAAATATCTATTAGTAGAAAGTTTCATCCACGTGAAAATGTATACTCCCTCTCTAGGGACGTTTGAAAGAAACGCAGTGAAAGAGGCAACAGTAAGTATAACCTCGTGGTGCTACAGCCCTGCGTGGTCCTAAGCTTCCTGAAGCACATCTCTGTCTGCTGCTGTTGTTATCCAATTCCTTACGCGTAGTTTATGAAGTTCTTTTTCTACTGCGGCTGAGTTTAAGGCGTCCCACCTTCCTTCGACCCTCCGGCTTTACAAGCAGCTGTTTTTTGTAGGCGAAGACTTCCAATTTTAACTGTTTGTACAATGTAAGTGTAACCTAATCCAAAGAAATTTCTTGTCCATTCTTTTATCGTATGTGTGTCGTAGTTCAAACAGTTCTTTTCATTAAACAACTAAAATGCAAGGAAATGTAAATCCACAATGTCTGTGTTTGAAAGTGACCTTAATTACAAAAAATCAGAAATCGATACTTCCCTTTACTCCGGTAGAAATAAAAATTACGAAATTCTGAATTTCTTGGTTTATTAAAATTGTATAATTAAGCTTAAAGCGAGGGGCAAAACGCACGTGAAATAAGGCGTACAAAGCCTCTGAAATCTATTAGAAGTTATCTGTGAAGTATTTTTGAAGTACATGAAATACGTGTGAAGCACTTTTGACGGATCGGAAATCCGACGCTTTTCGTAAGGAATACGTAAGTTAATATATAAACTTATATATAAATATTCGGCGGTATTCATATATTTTAGTTTGTGCTCTCTTATCTAAATTCATTGATCTAACCCATCTTTAACATCCTTTCTCGGCTGAAGAAGGGCTTAGGACTTCGGTGCGAAGTTTCCTTTTTATAGTAAAGAACCTAACTTCTCAATTTATCTAAAGTTTTTAGTTCTCTAACTCTCCAACCGCCCATCAAGATCAGCCACGGTAAGCGATCATAGGGAATACTGAGTATGTAGGAATTGAAACATTCTGCTGCTTTTGTGTTTAGTTTTATATTGCGTAAATTACCTAAACTATTTTTCTCTCTCTTACTAAAGATTGTCGCAGAGATCGACACGAAGCAATTCTCTTTTCTTTCTTTCCTATCTTTCTGTTTTTTTTAAACTGTCGCGAAGATCGACTCGGGGTAATTTTTTTTTCTTTTTTTTTTCTATTCTTGCCATCACTCCGGCTACCCGTTATTCTCGTTTTATACAATAAAACCCGTATTTATCAGTGACCGTTTCAATCTTGCGTACTTAGATATTTGCTACCGTTTCCTACTACATGGTACTGTATTACATTTGTTACCGTTTCCTACCGTATGCTACCCTTTGCTACACTGTATTACGTTTGCTACTGTATGCTCACGTTTGCTACCATTCACTGCTGTATGCTACTGCACCACATTTGATACATTTTGCTACTGTAAGCTACCCTTTACTACTGTATGCTGACGTTTGTTGCCATTCACTGCTGTATGATACTGTAATGCCGTATTACGTTTGCTACTATTTCGTACTGTATGCTACTGTATTATATTTGCTACCGTATGCTATGGATACTACTATATGCTACCATTTGCCTCTGTACGCTACCGTTTGGTACTGTATGCTAACGTTTATTACAGCATGCTACAGTATTACATTTGATAACGTTTGCTACTGTATGTCACCGTTTGCCACTCTATGCTAACGTTTGCTACTGTATTACGTTTACTACCGTTTGTCTAACGTTTGCTACGTATGCTACAGTTTGCTACTGTATGCTTCTGTTTGCTTGTGTATGCTAACGTTTGATACCGCATGCTACTGTATGTTACGTGTCCTACTGTAAGATAACTTTTGCTACTGTATTACATTTATTAACGTTTGCTGCTGTATGTTACCATTTGCTACGGTATGATACCGTTTCCTAGTGTGTGCTAACGTTTGCTACTATATTACATTTGTTATCGTTTGCTAGTTTATGCTACTATCTTCTACTGTATGCTAATGTTAGCTACTGTATTACATTTGCTACCGTTTGCCACTGTATGCAACCGTTTGTAACTGTATGCTACTGTTTCGTGTTTGCTTTGCCAGGATTGTAAAACATTGCACCGTAGTCCTATAATAATCTAATGAGTATCTGTATATAAAATACTTAATCACTTTAACAATATCTGTTTATTTAAACCTTATACGTATTTCGGCATGTTTACATGCCATTGTCAAAGGTTATATGAAAGTAAACAGTTAGTGTTGTTATAGCAATAGAACTTTTTTACTTATCTTGGTAATCGTCTGCAGATGACTTGATTTCTTATTCCAAAATGTCCAGTAGAGGAGAATTTAACAGATCAATTTGCTCATTCATTAACGGTACAGTTTTTAAATGTTTGTGAATTTCAAAAGCTTCTAGTATATCTAATTTACGTTTATCATCACAAAAGTGTAAACATTTTATGGTGTTGTTAGATGTCATTGAATGATTTTGTTCCAGTAAGTGTTTAGCGTAATTGGATTTATGTGGGTGTTTGTATTTGTAACAACGTACGTGTTCTTTATACCTAATATCAAAATTTCTAATTGTCTGGCGTATATAAACCGAATTACAAATAAATAAATAGCTTGTGTATGTAACATCTTTTAGTTTGTTTTACTTAACCATATATTGTATTGGGTACATTTAATACAGGTTCACTGGTTGGTAAGTAAATCTATTGATAGGTTGATTTGTTGCTTTGGATCGTCCTGTTCGATCTTGAAGCAAACTTCTTAAGTATTTTTCTCTTAGGCCGGTCTGTTCGATCCTGAAACATACACTGACTTCTTCGTGCAAATACGTTTGCCCCTGACCAAAGGTGGTCACATACCAATATAAATAAGCACCTACATATGCGCGGAAGTTTATAATAAAACAGAAGTCGCCGTTGCGCAGTTAAGACTGCAAAATACGGAGTGACCGAAAATGATTGAAGGTCACGTGACCACGATCTGGTCGCATTATTATCAAAAATGCGTTTCGATGTGTCCGCGAACCTGTTGTTTATCAATACTTACATCCCTGGAATCCATTAGCGTACGCGCATTTTACCTGTTAAATGTCGTAATAATAACAGTTATTGTTTTCTTTTGTGTTATTGTTCTCGTTTTTGTAATCCCCACGTTATAGCAGTTTTTTTCAAAACTCAAAGTTTGTATTCGTTCCCTTTATTAGGTAAGACAATAAAATTACAAAGTTTATTTTAAATGAGGGTGATAACAGGTGTGTAATTTTAGGTTAATATGGTGTTTACAATGAGCATGATAAATTTATTTTGGAAGCGTACTTTAGATCCGGAGAACGTGACCAAAATGGTGTTTGGCAGTACTCTTATCCCTCCTGTTTCAATCAGTTCCAAGAGCATTTTCCCAACGAAGCAGTTCACTATGAAATTTTTAGTCAACACGTTCGTCGTATTATTCAACGGTACCACGAAACAGGCAGCGTCTGCAAAGGAAAGTCTACGGGTAGGTCATCTGTACTTACCGAAGACACTGTACATGATATTCAGGAACGAATGGATGCAAGTCCCAACAAATCGTTAAGATGTTTATCTGCTCAAACAGGTAATGAGCATAATGTTGTTTTTGTAATTGATTTATCTATGTTAGTTTCAGGTCTTTCATACGGATCGTGTCAGAAGGCTTGCAAAAAAATACTTCATATGCACCCGTACAAAGTGTCGGTGGTGCAAGAGTTGCTGCCAGCAGATTTTGGAAAGCGTCGACAATACTGTACATGGTTTAATGAAAACTTCAACAATGATGACATTTTGGATCTGACATTTTTCAGTGATGAAGCCTGGTTTCATTTAAGTGGCTACGTAAACTCGCAAAATTATCGTACGTTGTCAACTGAAAATCCCCATGTATATCGGGAGACCTCATTGCATCCCCTTAAAATTGGGGTTTGGATTGCAATGTCGAGAAGAAGAATAATTTTTTTTAATGAAAACATCAATGCTAACAATTATCAACGACTACTTTTAAGACCGTTTATTGATCAACTCCACGATGACGAACTGCAGCATGGGTTCTTCCAGCAAGATGGTGCAACAGCTCACACAGCAGGTGCAACGTTGAACTTTTTAAGGGAATTCTTTGATGAACGAATAATAAGTAGAGGTCGTTGGGCACCGCGATCGCCCGACTTAACACCTCTCGACTACTTTATGTTTGGCCATCTTAAGAATGTTGTATATGCAAATCGTTTACACACAATTGAGGAGTTACAAGAGGTCATAGTAAATGCCGTGAATGAAATCACACCAAGACAGTTAGTAGCCGTTTTTGAAAATATGAAGCGCAGGGTCAATGTTTGTTTAGACAATGATGGAGGGCATTTCGAGCAGTTATTGTAACAACTGTCTTACAAAGAATTTGATTTTTATATTCATTTAAATTGTGTCATTGAAAAATGTGTTTTTTATTAATTTAAACTGTTATTAAATTGTTAAATTGAGTAATTATTGTAAGCAACAATCAAGAAAAATGTGTTTTTTTTATTAATTAAACTGTGTTATTAAATTACGTTATTAAATTGTCTTGTTTTTTAACCTATAGGTTAACTTTTGGAATATAAAAATTTACTAACATAAATCGTAATTTACAACAAGAAAAGTCTTTAAAAGTCCCTAACAGTAATTATTTCGCTAACAAAATGGTGCACCAACATTCATATAAAGAACACGCCACCCATTTTTAAATTTCCCGCGCTATTTAAATTACTATTGCACGCCAGTGGAATTAGTCAAGATCACATTAAGTAGTAAGCGGACAAGATCAAATCAGTATGAAGCGGCACGTTCAATCATTTTCGATCGCACCGTACAAACAAACATATACAGATATCGCGAATGTGATGTTTAGGAAGTCGCCGTTGTCTAGCAACGTTTAATAACGGGGTTAGGTTAAGTTTAATTATTTACGAAGCGGAAGTTGTCATTGCCTAACAACGTATAATATAATTCGACCAGCACAATTGCGGCTATTTTTATGTTAATTAATTTTATATGGACATTGTAGATGGCTGATCAAAGATGGTCCAGGGCATACAATTAATGGATATGTATACACAACTTTTCTTTACTGTTCGCCCCTGCTCTAGTAAGTTACATTGCAAATTATGAATAATGTCAACACCAGTTAACATGGGATACTGTAACGCGTTAAACTTTTTCCTAACGGGTATTGGTGTTTTCAATAGCATATTCTATTTGAATTTTCTTTTTCTAGTAGTTACTGCGTTTTTTATTACAATCCCGGCAACATGCCACTTGAGACTTGAGACGCCTGCTTATTATTAGAATACCAATGCAGTTAAAAGTACAAAATTTTCAAACTTTCGCTTATGCAATAAAAATCGATGTTTTAATTTGTGCAATAATATCGTTTGTTGTTAATGAATTCCAGTGATTGAACAACATCTAACTGTTAAAAATGGAGGGGAGTATAGACTTCCACAAAATAACTGCATTCCTTGACTGCATCTTCTAGTAAGTTTATACTGATGATGACTGCTGAGTAATTTAGCTTACGAGCTACATTTTTGGTTATAACTCGTCCGTTAGTGAACATGAAAGCATTAAATTGTAAACATTACAAAAAATTTGGTGAATTAGAAGATGAAAAAGCAAATTACTGACTTACTCTATCTCTATTAACTCATAAAATGAACAAAAAAATTATATATTAATTATTTATGCAACTTAACTTTGTTGCAGCTGCATTTCCAGTTAATTTTACAGTATTGTATCTTTTCTTTTTAAATAGCCGGTAGACATAAACTTATAGCAATGTTTTCATAAAAAAATGTATTAGCGGAACTCGAAATCTGTCTATCGAACCAAAACTTTTACGACAGCAGCCTCACGAAAAAGTTATCCTTTTAGTCCCTTATTTCATCCCACCGTACCACTAATCCCACAAGATTAACAGGATTAGCTGCTGATAGAGGTAAGGACATGAGACATAAGTAAACGTATTCGCGTAAGTTTAAGGTTAGACTATTTCCGAGTGCCTTTAAGACTTCAATTAACCCCTGTTAAATGTAAGTATTAAATCATGTCCTAAATGTCAACCCCGTTAAACGTAGAAAAAAACTTTGGACGAGAAATCCTAGTGACAATGAGAAATGTTTTCGTTCACTACCACTAGGTATATACTTTATTCATAATTAAATACTGAAATAAAGGAATAGTGGTAATCCTTTTCCAATTTTGTATTAACTTGTTTGTTTAAGTATACAACAATTTCTTAGGAATTTTCATGTTATATATTTATAATTTTAAAGAAACTGTAAATTTTGTTTGGCACCTTGCAGATCCTATGCATTTATATTATAGCAGAGTAAGAACAAGACAGGGGTTTTGAGCATCGCATCTGATCGTAAATTAAACACTCATACAGCAACCAAGAGGCAATAAAATTGGGTAATGGCACTGACAAACCATTTTATGTCAAAACACTGAATAAATGGGATCAGTGTTAATTTAGATTAGAAGCATCCCTAACTGGCATTGTTCTGTTGATTTTAATTTGCTTATACCAAACCTGTGGGGTGTAGATAGCAACATGTTTTATGTAAATGAGAGGTAGTTAAACGTCCGATGATTACGGTCGGTGTGCCTTAAACATTACTCGGCTGTTTTTAGCTTTTTTAGAAAATGGGTTATCCTTTCACACTACAAATCACGCGTCACTTAATCATTAATTCAATGGTATTTTTTTATTTAGTAAAGAAACAGTAAAACTTAGCTTAAATACATTGCATCAACTGACAAAATTAATCAAACATTATGGCAACAATAAAAGTCCACTTTAGGAATGAGAAATCAAGTCATCTGGAAGCAGCTGATATAGAAAACCAAGATCAAGTTATGAAGATTTATTGTTCCTATAGCAACACCCAACTTTTAATCTTGCCTTTGATAATGATGTGTAAACACGTTAAAATATGTATAAGGCTAAAATACAAAACCTCTTCAAGTTAAGAATTGTTGTATTTACAAATTAATTATATAATTACAAGTTTTGGGTTGAACTCGTTCTTGTAAATACAAGAATCTTAAACATTGAGGTTGCCCGGAATTGTGAATCCGAGCAGACAAATTTAAAACTTGAATATATAATAAAAGTTCTGTTAGCTTGTGTAGCAGATGGTTTTACAGTGAATCGTTTAACTTTGAATTGCATTCGTTCAGAATCAATCAATGGCGGCCAAATGTATTCGAGTGAGAAACCAGCTAATGGTAAAAACTGTGTGTAAGTGGATATAATTTTATTATTAAACCGTCGCGTCGTTTTCATTCATTAAATTATAATATTTGGAAATGTTACAATTTTAATATTTGAACATTACTTATAGTGCCCTGCTCTACTGCGTTTAACAACAGATTTAAAATTTGCAATATATACGTCTCAATATTGACTTTCCCGTCTATATATATTAAATCCCTAACTGTCTTCCCATACCAACACGACGGACTCTCTATATCGGGTGTCTCATTAGACAACTCGTCTTTTTTTGAGTCTCTAGTCTTTTTTTTTTACTTTCGGTTTCACCGGAAATAACTCCCAATTTTCATATTTTGACAATTGAACTATTTTTTAAAATTTGTAAGCCTACTTGATTTTTTAAAGTCAATTTTTCTTTTAAATCTAAAGTGCTCAAATCAATCTAAGGGACGAACTAGACAACAAAATAAATATAACATGGTTTTTCTACGCGTATTCTGGTAGGTACAGGCATTCATATTTGAAGAAGTCACTTTTTTGTTTTTTTAATTAATTATTTTTTTCAAATTCGGTCTTTAGACAATATGTATGTAAATGCAGAATTTCACCAAAAATACATTGATGTCATCAAATCTAAAATCAAATTGATTGTAATTTAAACCCAGCAATTTAGTTATGTATGAAGTTTAAAAAATCGAGGAAATACTTGTTTTAAGCGACCCCGAATTTGTGAATTCTAACTCGGTGAAACCCAGAAATATTTATTGAAAAAGGTGCAAAAAATCACAAAATCGTGGATTCTTCGTTTCTGCGTTAAAAGCTGATAACATTCTACGTAGAACTAAACAATAAAGAATGTTTTAGCCCTAATAGTTTTTGAAATATGTCCTTTCAAAACAACCCAATGTTGTTGTATAAAAATGTACGTTTTTTTGTTACATCTACGCAGAATGGAGTCTTCTATAATTTTTTCTAATGAAACGTTCCTGCAAAATGATAGGAAAACGCACCATTTCGAAAAAACGGAATTTTACGTTTTTATACAATAAAATCGGGTTTTTAGAACATTCTTTCTTTCAGTTTTACGCAGAATTTTGTTGTCTTTCATAGTTTAGCTCGCTTTTATATTAGATACACTCAAAATGAGCAACGGGCTGGAAAAATGCGACGAAAAAGGCTGTTTTGTTAAAAGATTTGGAGGAAATGGAAAGTATTATAACTCATCTCTGAACCAATTTTTAATGTATGATCATCAGGGACAATGGTATTTCAAGAAATCGGCAAAATACATTTTCGGGAAACAATAAAAAAATTGGGGTTCTTTGGAAGGGCGTATTTTCGAAACTATTAGAGCTAGAACATTATATTTTTCGTTTTACGCAGAATTTTATTAGCTTTTTTTTTCTTAGAACTGCTTTTAACGTAGGATGCAGTGGAAGCGAACAATCCATGATTTTGTGACTTTTGCACAGACCGAGTTAGAATTCACAAACTCAGGATCTTATTCTGGGCGCCCAAATAAAGGGTTCAAGCAAACATATCCCATTCTTGACTTATTTCCCTACAAAAATTCCTGATGACTGGACTATGGCTATTTTGCAAGTTTTCCAAAAATTCCCCGACTTCTCCATGACTTTTCAAAGTTTTTCCTGAGAAGTGTACCCCCTAAAAACATAGGTATAACACCAAAAAAAAAATAGAAAGTGACATTTTCACATTCCAGGTGCAAGTACAAAATTCCAACGTTTTATAAGTTCGCTTTTTCAATTCAAGCGTTTCGAAGCTTTTTCCAGAAATTCCAAGCGAGTAGACACCCTGAAAACGTCACGACGTAAAACAATCCTTTTTTAAAATAATTAATTGTGACGTATAGTTTAACAAAAAAATTTTGCTAAACAACTGGCCACGGCTTTTTTTTAAATTTTGTAGGCTTTAACAAAGGGATAGGCTACAATTTGGCTTGTGTCCCTGTTTGCTAATTTCTCTATTACGCTTTCTATGTATTTTAAAAAATCGAAAATGTATGCCCTTTCATTTAATATGCGGGAGACGATTAAAAATTTTATTTAAACTCAATTGCTCATGAGGAATAGTAGCATGAAGTTTACAAAAATAATGGGAATTTTTCCTGTGCCAACCAAATTTCTGGCGGGCGAATTTGTCCTGTCATTTTTAGTTTTCTTTAATTCCAACGAATTTTTTTCCAAAAAACTTCAGATTTCAAAAAGTTTATAGTATTATTTCTATGTGCAAGCTTCAGTATCATGTAGTAGTGTGTATTACTATACATATTATGACTATAATAATAAGATTGGTAGGATGTTATTGCAGTCAATGTTGAGGTGTGAAACATTAATATTAAAATACTTTTGAATATATGATAAGTAACAACGTTTAAAGTATTAGAAATTTCGGGAGAAGTACTTCGCTCAGTTTTTGATAACTGTTTAAAAAACAATACCCATCGCGCGCCGCTTGGGTTGCATAATCTTAGCTGCAGCCGTATTCCTCCCGAGTTGAGACGGTCAAAGGGATCAGGATTTACTATATAAAATTACAACAATAGCTATATATTTCATAAAACTAGGATTTTGATCAGCGGTCAACCACACTACCTACTTAATTAACTTATTTATTATTAAAAAGAAACTAAAACATCGTCAGGCAAAGCCCACGGGTTTCGCTAGTACTTAATAAACACTTACTTTTCATGAGTATCTGTATATAAAATACTTAATTACTTTAACAATATTTATTTATTTTAACCTTATAAGTATTTCGGCATGTTTACATGCCATTGTCAAAGGTTATATGAAAATATAAACATTTAGTGTTGTTATAGCAATAGAATTTTGTGACTTATCTTGGTAATCGTCTGCAGATGACTTGATATCTTATTCCAAAATATGGACTTTAACGAAGTAAAGCTGGAATTTATAAATAAACTTACTTTTCATACTATCAAAACTATATTTGTACAACTTTCTAGCCTCAACAGCAGTGCTCTTTTAGGCATAGTTGCCCTAAGCGCGCGCCTAGAGTCTTTAACATTTAGGAGCCACAAAGAAAAGTCGCGCGGTCCTCATACCTAGGAGTATAACTTAAGATAGAAACCGACACCTAGTGAGAAAAAAAACGATTTATTGACTTATACAAAAAAAATTCCTTGAGATTAAAGAAAACCAGACCGAGAGAAAAGAAAATTTGTAAAAGAAACATTGCTGTATCTAAAAATTAAATTTAGAATCTTGATCTACATACTATTATTCATAGGCAATATACTCTTCGCTTATTAAATAAAATGGTATAAAAAATTGATTTTCAAAAATTTATAGAAGGCGTCATCAACCAAATTGTAGCTCACTCTTAGCTATATAAGCCTTTTGAATCGTGTGGCCAGTTTTTAAACAATATGTTTTTGCAAAATGAAAATTCAGAAAGTGTTTTCACTTCCCCCACATTTCATGCTTTAAAAATGTCTTGTATCTAGTAATATGTTGTGTCCCTCTAGGGCTACTACCATGACAAATTTTAACCCGATCTGCACTCGCTTTTGAGTAATACATCGCTAAAGTGTAAACCGTCATAATCGTATCGATCGCTATTTTAAAACTAGGGAGGTGGGAGAGAAAGCGTTTAATTTGCATCACAATTCTTTAAATGAATCATGATAAACGAACATGTCCAAAACCAGAAGCTTTTCCACATTTTTTAAGGCCAGTAGATTCCAAAACTCATCGAAATCAAACCACACGCCGCGCAGGGAACATGAGAACATGAACGAACGCGTTTCTCAAATTCAACCAAATATTTGCCAATTACTCTCAAATCGACAACTAACGGCCGCTAGAAAGCTTTATCTCAACAATGTTCTTACGAGAGATTAGGAATGTCATTAAGAGGGATTAGCGGAACCCGTGGGCTATGCCTCATGCTTTTTTAGTTTCGTTTTTTATATACAATAACTTCATTAAGTAGGTATTATAGCGGTCCGTAGATCAAAGTCCTAGTTGTATGAATTGTATAGCGATTGTTGTAATTCTATAAATTAAATTCGGATCCCTTGGACCTGTCTCAACTTGGTACAGTCATTTATTTTTAAATTCTAGCGGTAGTATCAACCCTAGCGCGTTTGTTATTTAAACCTAAGCTCCCGATATCTATGTCAAGTTTAGTTTCTGTTTATTGACTGTTAGCGTATTTATTTTGAAACCTAAAGGTAATAAATTAGTCCACACACGATCAGTAAAATAAAATCGGTCCATTCCATCTCGTAGGTAAACGCGAAGTGGCTGTGTTTATTTTGCAAATGTATGAGCAAAGATCGCTTGGAATGTAGTTGTTCAATAACTGTTTGTCCAATTACTGCTTTTACTTGTACATATTTTCAATTTTAATTCAGAGATTTGCGTTCTTCGCAGCACATCTGAATAAAATGCAACGCAAAATTTGTTTGTTTTCGTAAGTCGAGACATAAATACGGAATCATTAAAATAAATGTATGTGTATCGAAATTATACTTCTAATATTTCATTATATACAATATCGTTATTTCCCACTTTTTTTAAATAAAATAATCTATTCAATTATCATAATCTTTAGTAGTTGGTGCAAATTACCAGTAACATTAACACCAGACAGGTTGTTGCCTATACTTCTAATGGTGGTCCTATTGATAACAATAATGAGAGTCACTCTGCTCGTAATGCAAATGGGGGTGGGCCTCAGTGATAAACTTGGTCCGTAAAATGAAATACAAATAATTAATAAAATGAGCGCCAGGAATCTTAAGATAAACTCGCAATGACCCAACTCCTACAACTTCACCGGATCTAACTGAAGGTAAATTCATAGAACAAATACCAAAATCAAACACCCACACCAGCAAATAGCTCTAAGAAATGGTATTAAATAAACAAAAACAAACTGTAGATATAAATGATAGATAATATAAATTTTCTCGTCAATCAAAATATTATTCAAAGGTTATAAATTGTCGCAGAATACATGTGGTAAAAACAAATAATTAATTCAATATTATCGATAACATCAAACATTCAAAATAAATCTAAATTACAATTTACAATAAACCACTGAATTGTTTGATTAACAGCTTTTAGGTGTAAAGCAAATTATATAAATTCAATAGTGCAAAAGGTACATAAATATGCTATCATGTAAACGATGCAAACTGCCAAATAACTTTAATGCTTATTTCTGAACAAAGTCAAACTTATAAAACCTTTAAAGTATAAAAATTAATTAAATAATTAAAAGTAAAATTTTCAACAAACCAAATTTATGTCAAATAGCAAGATGATTATCAACAATTAACTCGATAAATCAAACTTGGCTACAGCTGATTATCAAACTATATACAGCAGTCAATTATGTACATTGCAAGAATAAAATTGGATACCAATCCGACCTTCTACGCAGCTGGCCTTATTAATCAAAATCCAAATGAATCATGCAGAACGAAGTTAAGGTGAGTTCAAATAACTTCCCCTAAAACTTGGCTTCCAAATGAATCCTTTTACGTACCAAACTAGCAACTCAACAGGTATCTTATGTACAACAAACCAAAATAAATGTACAAAAACGAAAACCTTAGGTATCGAACCAGAATAAATACCATAAAGTACTGGGGATGAGATACAATTTGGTTCGTGCCCCAGTTCGCCACTGTTTTCGTGACGCTTTTTATGAATTTTTGATAAACAACGGGGTTGATTACGTTGTTCTCATATAACCTAAAAAATGTCTGTATCTAAATACAATAAGACATTCCCAGTCAGCGGTTAGGCAGTTAGCGGTAACCGAACAAACTATTTCATTTTACGAACCGGAACCGGAAGTTATACATTTTTCTTTTGGTAGCTTTTTTCAGAAATCGAATTTCAGTTATGTAAAAACAGAACATGATAGAGGAGACAAATCGGAAGGGTTTTTTCGAGCAGTCTAGCTTTAAAATAGTGATCTCTACAATTTTTGCACAATTTTCGCTGTAACGCCTATTTACTCAGAAACGAGTTAACAGATCGGGCTTAAATTTGTTTCACAATAGCCCTAAAGGAACACAAAGGTACTAAATAAGATAATTTTTTTACAAAACTGTAAAGTGAAAATATTTTCAAAAGTTTGGACAATGCCAAAAAAGTATTGCTCAAAGACTGGCTACACGATGTTGGTAAAATTTGTAAGCTTATAGGGCTCGGGATAAACTACTAATTGTTTCGTGTCCCAATTCACTAATTCTTCTGGGACGCCTTCTATGAACTTTTGAAAATTCATGTCCTCCTTAAGAAATGGAGGGCGATAGAAAATTTCTGTTTAAGCTACAGTGCTGCAGTACAGTATGAGTAATAGTAAAATAAGATTCAGAACTTAGTTTTTAAATGCAACAACCTATTTGGATGTATGGAGCCGAGCTTTGGGGATGTGCGAGTAAATCAAATATAACAATAATCCAAAGATGCCAATCAAAAATACAACGGATTATCACAAATGCACCATGGTACGTCTCAAACCAAACCTTGCACAATGACCTGAAAGTGTCCTTTGTTAAGGACGTGATTAAGGAACGACCACCACGAAAAACTGAAAAGTCATAACATCCTCCTACATCCACTATTAGAAGAACACAATAACCGACGTTTAAAGAGATACTGGCCAGCTGACCTAATAAATGGTTGAAGAGGACACCTTCGCTGGAAGGGAGCTCATCATGTCATAGTTAGTACTGTAATCAGTACTTAAGTTAGCACATTAGCTCATAGAACTAAATTCTGATTGCTAATAAATCTGATAATTATGAAAAAATACAATATTTTGGAGCTACAAACTAGATCGCAGAGGGATGAGGCAAGATATCTAGAACAGAAGAGGAGGACTAAAAGTGGTTAGAGAAAAACAAAACTAGCCTACCAAACACAAAGTTAGAAAAGATGGAAGAAAACTATAAAGAAGAGAAGTTAACATTTTTTATCAAGAAAACGCGAAAATCACCCCAGCAAAGGATGTTATCGTGCAAGGATAAAAATGGAGATGGTAAATAGAGGGAAACGGTATTTCGACGAAATGCTGAATGATGGCACTAACGAGGAGGAAATAGTGGAAACGAAAATATTACACGAACAGGGGGAGGAAGAACCAACCACGAATGAAATAGCAGAAATATTAGCAACGTTAAGAAATGGACAAAGTCCCGGAGGGAATGGAATCCCGACAGACTGCATAAAATAAGAAGGTGAAGTAGTAAGTGATACAATTTTCGAATTATTACTACAAGCATGGCGCGAAAGAAAGATACCATGCGGATGGAAAGAAGCAACGTTAATCCCCTTACACAGAAAAGGTAACAAAACGCAATGCGAAAATTACAGGGGATGGCACTCCTAGATTCGGTATATAAGGTGTTAGCCACACTTATAAGAAACAGACTACAGGTCTTCTCAGACAGAGAGATAGGTGAATATCGATGTGGCTTTAGAACAAAAACCGATCAAATATTCACATTAAAAGAAACATTGACCACATGTTACGAACATAACGCAGAAATCCACGCTATATTCATCGATTTGAAACGTGCCAACGATTCAGTGAAAAGGTCACAACTGTACTCGGCATTGGAGGACTTGGGAACACCGGCTAAATTAATCCAACTAGTAAAAGTGACCATAAATGGAACATGCAATAGAGTAAAGGTAAACGGTATACAGTCAGCACAATCTCTGGGAAGGAAGGGCCCGACACAGGGAAATCCCCTCTCCACAACTTTGTTTAACCTAATGATGGTAAAATAATAGAAAAAAGTGGCATAAATACAACAGAGAGAATAACTACTAACAAAAATCACCAATGTCTAGCTTATGCCAATGACATCTTTTTTAGCCAGGACTTTCAATGAACTAGTAAGAATAACGCAAGAGTTGAAAAACAGCAAAAGCAGCAGGTTTACTCAATAATGAAGGCAAGACAAGTTACATGAGGATTAGAGAAGAAACCAGGCAGGAGAGCAAGTAGAGATAAAGTTAGACGAAGGAAGAACATTAAAGATAGATAGAGCTTAAAGTTTTGTATATTTAAGTGTCCTGAAGAAGACGGGAGCAATGCTAAAGAAATAGACGCAAGACTGGTAAAAGGGGAGAGGTACGCGGGTGCATTGAGTATGTCGTTAAAACCCAAAAACGTGTCGCGGAAAGCAAAGGTGAGGGTGTACAAGACGTTGCAGCGGCCTACAGTAACGTACGGATGCGATACGTGGGTTATAAACAAGAAGGAGAAAGAGAAACTGGAAGTGTGGGAAAGTAAGATTCTTATAAAAATCTTTGGAGGCAAGAAAGTGGATGAAGTCTGAGAAAGGAAACCCAACGATGAGATAAGGCATTTATACGGAGAGGCAGAGATATCCAACTTTGTGAAAGCCCAGCGAGTAAGATGGCTGGGTTATATTAACCGAATGAGCGACTACCGGGTGGTAAAGGGTGTTCTAAGTACCGGGTGATCGTAAAAAACATGATTCAGAACAGGCCATGACCGAATTGTTAAAGTTGGCAATACTTAATATAAGCCAATTTCAAATGTTGACTAATTTTTGGTTAGATACATTTAAATTAATGTATCTAACCAAAAATTTTTACAGCTGTCAACATTTGACAATATTGGCTTATATTAAGTATTGCCAACTTTAACACTTCGGTCATAGCCTGCTCTGAATCATGTTTTTTACGATCACCCGGTACTTAGAACACCCTTTACCACCCGGTAGTCGCTCATTCGGTTAATATAACCCAGCCATCTTACTTGCTGGGCTTTCACAAAATTGGATATCTCTGCCTCTCCAATAAATGTCTTATCTCATCGTAGGGAAGGAACAAGAAGAAGAGGACGTCCGAGAAAGATGGTTGACAGCAGTAGAAAAAGATCTAAAGGGAAAAGAGATATAAAACTGGAAGGAGAAAACGAAAAATCGAGAAGAAATGAGGAAGATTACGCAGCTATGGGCTTAAAAAGCCTGTGATAGCTAGATATTATAATATTTTGAGAGGTTAATTTCCCCCTTCCTTCTTTAGTTTTTGTTTTTCTTTAAATGCTGAGAAATCTTTACTTTAAAAAAATCAATTTCTGTATAATAATTAAAGCAATCTCTATATAATTCAAAAAACGAGGACATAGATCCTCAGCCCGCTACGCTACCAACTTAAATAACTTACTTATTTTTATTTCAAAAAGGGTGAGTTGTAGCGCACCGGTTCCACTGGAAGGAATTATAATGCTTGCTGATCTAATTGCAAAAATACTGGAATTTTCGCAACATTTCAACAGTAGATTCTCTCTCTCGAGGAGGTATAGCATTGTTTTTTGTTCTGGAAATTTTAGGTAATCAACGGCTCACAAGTTACTGTTGTTTTCTCATTTGACCTTTTAACTTTAATAACAAGCATGATAGCAAACTGGAAATAATTCAAAATGGATCACAACGAGTGATCATAAAAAGAACCAAAAGTAAGCAATGAAAACAATTGTGTCTTAGCTTGCATTGAAATTAAAAATTCTCACGATTAACAAATAACGAATCTGATCTGTAAAAATAAAAGTTCACTTCAAACAAACTTTGTATAAAAATTGTAACTTAACGTCGTTACAATAATTAGATTATGATAACAAAAGTCGACAGACAAATACGCAAACGTGAATAGTCACAGCACTACGCGAAAAAGCCAGGACACGCTCCAAAAGATTACTAATCCATTTTCTGTTATAATAAAATAAGTATCCTATTTTACATTATCACCGTAACAAGTTTCAATCCGCCTTCTGTTGCTTTGAGCGAATCAAAACAAAATATTAGAATTGTTACTACTTTATAGTTTCTTTGTAAACGCTTCCTAATACTAATAAAAATATGTAATTTATAATAAAAATAATATATTTGACGTGAACTAAAGCGTTACATTTGATAAGCAGTAAATCATGTATACAAATCCTAAAAAAAAGTTCTGCTAAATCATAATCTAGTCATTAATTCGAGAAGCAGATTTTATGGCCCATATGGTGTGCTAGGAATGATTAATACATTTTACGGAAAGGGTGAAAAAAGGCAGTTTTGAAATCTACCACGAAAATTATTTTACGAGCTACACAGGTAGAGGTACAAGAAGTTTACTTAAATTCTGTCTTTAATTTTAGAAAACATGAACAATTGTAAATATTTTTAATATGTTATGCCTACAAGAAAGGTACTTTTATGCCAAACAATTTCAACCTAAACATTTTCACTAATAAGTAGAATTTAGAGCCTCGGGACTTCGGGAGATAAAGGGACGCTGCAGAGGTGTCTGTGGGTGTGTGAGTGTCTTTGTGTGTGTCTCTATACACTTTACAATCCAGTTGCCTTAACGCAGAAAAACAAAAATTGGCTAAAAGATCGCTAATTGCAATTTGACGACACCGCAAGAATATGAAGTTGGTCCGCCAAAAAAAATAGAGGGGAGGAGAGGTGTTCCATGTCAAAATGGACGCGCTCAAAAAAGAACCCTAAATTGGTATTCTACACATGTCGAATGGCTGATCTGAGCAAACGCCATTTCCCTATCGTCCCCCACTACCCCCTCTTCAACCGCAATTTTGTATTTTCAAAAATTTACGAATTTCGGCTTCAAAATCAGTATGAGCATGTTAAATGACAATAGGAACAACTTTCCATTGGGAAACAACCACTGGGAGGTTTGCTTTTGATCGTTTACCTGATTGGATTAATTCATAGCCAAAAAAAGACTATCACCAGATTATAAAAAAATCTTGAGATTTCGAAACATTAGTTGTAACTAGGAAACGCAATATATCATAAAACCACTCGACTACTTCAAAACATGGCGGGAGGCTACTTCAAAATAGATGCGCTTGGAAAAGAACTTTAGATTCGTATTGTACACATGTCGAACAGCCGATCTGCAAATACTAAGAAATCCACATTATCAAAAAATTTTCTTAATCTCAAAATTTCCTAAAATATCAAAAATTATCACAATTTAAACGTAATTAAAAATTTTCAAAATTTGGCAAAATTATCAAAAATTTTCCAAAATTTTCAGTTTTTCAAAATTTACATAGTTTATATAAATTTTCAAATTTTTAATACTACAATATGTCTAAAAATTAATGTTAATTTTCAAATATTTTCCAAACCCAAAATATTTTACATTTTCAGTAATTTTTATAAATTCCAAAAATGTACAAAATTTCAAAATTTAAAAAATTTATAATTTTTAATTAAAAAAAAATTTCAAGTAACAAAAATTTTCCAAAAATTGTGAAAAAAAATTTTTTTAATTAAAAAAAAAACGTCCCTTGTAAAATATAATCGAATTGTATTCCAGAATTTTAAAAATATTCTAAATTTACATAAAATATTTAAACATTTCGAAATAAACTAAAAAGTATCAAAAACTTCCATGAATGCGAGGCAGGTGGCTTTCCCGACAGCTTTTTTTAATCCTCGAAAGCTGCGCACGTAGACTACTATGTTGTTCGCACTTGTAAAGATCACAATGTTGTGAAACAGCCTCTGAATTAACTCAAATATTTAAGAGATAGGTAATTGTTAGATATTTAAATTACGCTATCCACCTGTCTACCACTAAGCATATATATTTTATTATTCCGTAGTATCCACCGTATCAATTACTCAACGTCCTACATTGGAAATTACTACATCACTCCAAACCCCTCAATCTATCAATTTTGTGGACTGGAACGCAATTTGTACAAACTTCGATGCATTTTACACTTTGATGTGGAAACGAAAGTAAATATGTAATGCTAAAACAGAATTTAATGGAGCGACTAGTGGCTACCAAACGACATTTATCATTTCTGCGAGATGTTTTCTGATTTTACCGCTTAACGTGTTTTGGACCTTTTAAATATTTTAAGGACCATAAAAGGTATCCGATTTTTTTTGTATTGTTATAAGAGGTCACTTTGTTGTTGCAAATTCTATTATTTAGATGGAAGCCTCAAGGGAGGAAGGGGTGGTGACGCATTGCAGGTCATCACTGATACCGGCTGCGCCTCCACGAGCCCGTTGCCCCTTTTATACGAATGTGAGTCTGCTTTTCGCAGTCATATTTTACCCTTCATCTGATTTGCAATTTCCGACAAATTTTGCGCTTGGGAATAATGTAAGCGAGAAAAGTAGAAAAACAGTAAACAAATGTGAATGTAATTGAATCTATTCCCAAAAAATAGGTATATACCGGTTTTGTTTTGCAAAATGTGAAAATTTTATAGGCGTTCATTATAAGCTTCCATGGCGCATTATAACAAATGTAGGTACCTATTTCTAGGTGTTTTATATATCATTCACGACACATGCATTTGAATCCTACTAGATTATCTTCATATAAAGGGTTGGGGCTAACCTAAAGACGTAAAATTATACGGGAAAGCAGCAGCAAAGGGTATAAAGGTAAAGAGAATACTGACAGCACAAAGAGGTTACATGCAGGTCAGGTGCTATTGTTTGTATAATTTGTTACGTAATATTAACAGCGACGATGAAAACAAAATATAGAGTATGATTTATGATAATAGCAGTGTCCTATCCCCGCTTAAAATGTCGGCACCACAAATTTTGCCATATTATACTTTACACTTTGCACAGTTACTAAAAATTCTATTGAGAAGGTATTAAATAATGTAAATGAACCAAATTACATTTAATGGAATTAGAACAAATTTAGAGAGTCTCTTTCTTGTTCTGATAACGTTTTTATTTATATATCTGTCTACCTACATACTAAATCGTTAACTGTCTCATCATAAGACGACGATGGGCGAATTGCATCACCATAACACGACGACTGGCCCTTACATCTCCACTCGGTTTAATAATTGTTTCCGGCGAATGTTTATATTGCAGTCACCACTGTTGGTATATTTTGGTTATTTATGGCTTACTATATTTATGCCGGGTCGACAAAATACACTGTAACCATCTTCCGGCGGGGCGGCGAAGGACTCCCACCTAGGTGAGAGGCAACTTTTTGGCGGGGTCGGCGTTGTAACGGTCACTTCAGTGATTTTAACTTAGGACGCCCACCTTTCTTCGGACAGGTTCACGGTTCCCTTAATTGGGGGCATGGAGACTGGGTGAGTGAGTTCACCAGGTAAAGTGTAGCCCTCAAGATGGGTCTTAATACCCCAGCGGTAGCGCGCTCTCTGGAATGGGAACCCTGCTATCTGACCGGAGTACATCGAACGTATCAGCCACGCGCCCCTCACGTGAGCTGGATGGTAAGTGGTCCGGCAGGTAAAAGGGGGTACCCGCTCCCCGACCGGGTTGCCTCGCACTGACTGGGTGGTGGGGGTCCGGCCGGTGATAATGCACCCCCAGGATGGAGAGAATAATGGAGGCAGATTACGCAGCAAAAAGCCTGTGATAGCTAGATATTATAATATTTTGGAAGGTTAATTTTCCCCATTTCTCCTTTAGTTTTTGTTTTTCTTTAAATTCTGAAAAATCTTTTTCCAAAAAAAATCAATTTATGTATAATAATTAAAGCAATTTCTATAGAATTCGAAAACCAAGGACTTGGATCCCAGGCCCGCTACGCTACCAACTTAAATATCTTTTTTAAAAAAGGGTGAGGAGTAGCCCACCGGTTTCACTAGTAGGTATTATAATGCTTGTTGACCTAATTGCTGAAATACTGAAATTTTCGCAACATTTCAACGCTTGGTTCTCTCTCAGGGACGTATAGTACTGTTTTCTGTACTGAAAATTGTAGGTAATCAACGGATCAACAGTTACTGTTGTTTGCTCATTTGACCTTTTAACTATAAGAACAAGCACGATAGCAAACTGGAAATAATTACCAATTGTTCATAACGAGTGATCATAAAAAGAAACTAGACTAGGCAATGAAAACAATTGTATGTCTTAGCTTGCATTGAAATTAAAAATTGTCACAGTTAACATATAATCTGATCTGTAAAAATACAAGTTCACTTCAAAAAAACCATCCCCAGGATGGAGTAGCGTACCTGCTGGCATGAGTGACTTGGGCTCTAGGGGTGTTACCAGCTAGCCCTCAGTATGAGTCCTAACACCTGAGCGGTAGCGCGCTCTCTGGAATGGAAACCTCGCTCCCTGACCGGGGTACCTCGAACGTACCAGTCTCCTTAGGGTGAACTGGATGGTAAGTGGTCCGGCAGGTAAAAGTGCTTCCCAGGATGGAGTGGCGTGACTGCTGGCATTAAGGACTTGGGCCCTAGGGGCGGGGCGCACTTTTCCTGCTCACGCCCACAATCTAAGTGTCGAGACCCAGGGGGTTCGTATATACGTACATCCGACGCTGTTACGGTGCCGGCCACTATGATCAGGCCAGTTTCCGACCAGTATGGGTGGTGCGTAGCTCACCAGTGCTGGAACGTGCGAGGTTCTAACTGGCAGGGGTAGCGCTGCTTGGTATGCGCTTGCTCCGACAAGTCTAACCAGTGACTCTCTTTGACTGGTACCACGGGGACCAAATCCGAGTCCCCAGGGGAATTGCAGCCCCCGTCTTTGGTCACAGTGTAAGACTCGTGGTGGCAGTGGTATAGCCTATATGCAGGTTAGGGCCCCGTCTTAGTGCGGTTCGATGGGTGAGCTGCGTTCGGGCACTGATCTGCAGAATCAGTAGAGATTTAGGTAGTCTCCCCCCACCAGTAAGGGCTTAGGGCTCGCGGCCTGATGCCAGGACTGGTAACTTGTTTTCTTTTTCGTATCGAGAGCAGGGGCGTTGATCGAGTGTATCTCGATCGCGGCGCCTCGAACCGTCGGAGGGGGGACGAATGTGCTTCGTTGCTTGGTGCTGTCCTAACCTATCAAATCAAATGGTTTAAACATCTTCCGTTCAGTGTATTTATCTCGCTGACATGAGAATCTCGCACAGCGCACCTTATATCATTTCTTTCAATAACAAACAATTAATACCGGGTGATCGTAAAAAATGATTCAGAGCTGGCCATGACCGAAGCGTTAAAGTTGGCAATACTTAATATAAGCCAATTGTCAAATGTTGACAGCTGTAAAAAGTTTTGGTTAGATACATTAAGTTAAATGTATCTAACCAAAAATTTTTACAACTGTCAACATTTAACAATTGGCTTATATTAAGTATTGCCAACTTTAGCACTTCGGTCATGGCCTGCTCTGAATCATGTTTTTTACGATCCCCGGTATAATGAAAGCGTTGCACACAAAATATTATTACAATGTCATTAGCAACAGCATCAATTACTAGGGCTGGGAGTTTTAGGCAATCTTGTTATTAAAATATGTAATTATAGACAAGGCTTGCTTACATTGCTATATGGGTCCACAAAGCTATGTTAAAAATAATTCATATTTAAAAAGCGATAGCAGATTGTTTACCCAACAATTTAGTATGAGATAGAGCGTTTTGTTAAGTTTTACATACCGAGCACTAATTTATTCCCAACATAAAATCCGGAAATATGTACAAGTCAGAACAGAAATTCGACAAATAGATAATGAACAATTACATTACAAGTGATGTGTGTTCATAAATTTCTTAAATAAATACGGCCAAGTCAGGTTTAGTTTTGAGATGGAATAAACGATTTTATTTTGTTTAGGCTACAATTAATAAACATAAACTAAACTTGACCCACATATTAGAAACAAGAGTTACAACAACAGACTCAGCTCGCATTTCAGAAAAACGCTGGTGCTACGCCCTACGGTTTTTAGTAACTTTTCAAAAAATAAGACCCGTCGCGCGCCGCTTGGGCTTTCAGCTGCAATCGCATTCCTCTCTATAGACAGGTCGAAATGATCTGGATTTACTATATATAATTACAGCAATCACTATACAGTAATAATAATAATAGTCATTTATTTGCTGCGAGGTCCCTTGTATTGGAGAGAAGCGTTGTCAAAATATGCAATAGATAATTGATACAAACGATACGGAATAAATATTTAATTTATAATTTTCAAAATACTTATACCATTCACACATTTCTTATGCAAGCATAATTGTGAGAGATAAAATTCCTGCGATCATACAATTTAAGACTGAGTAAACAGTCTTTTAGCGCTGTTTTAAATTATTGTATTTAAATTCATTTGCGGGCAGATGCAACGTCTTTGCCGGCGGGTGCAACATGCGATCGTGGAAACGAAATGCTGTGAAATGCGAAACGTGAAATGTAGCAACTGAAAACATGGCAGTGGCCTGTTTCATGTTATATACTCATTAAAAAACAATGGAATCAGCAGATAATGCAGACGATATGGTAGTTGGTATTTTGACAACCCATTTGTTGCCAACAAAAAGCAGGAGTTAGCGAATTCAATATAGCAGAATTATTTCATAACGTTATCCGATTTGCATGAAAATTGGTATTGAGTGATTTTAGGGCTGCTAAGCACGAATCCAGTATCCCAATTAAAAAATTCTAGATGGAGGATTCAATATGGCGGTATAATTTCAAAAAGTTTTCAATTTGCCTAAAAATTACCTTACGAATCCAGGATCTAAATAATAAAATTTAAGATTGCGCATTCAATATGGCGGAGTTATTTCATACCGTTATCCGATTTGCATAAAAACTGGCATTCGAGGGGTTTTGGGGTAGCTAATTACGAATCCACGATCTAAATTGAAAAAGTATTTCATAACGTTATTCGTAAAAATTGGTATTCGAGGGATATTGGGGCTGCCAATTACGAATCCAGGATCTAAATAATAAAAGTCTATATAGCGGACTAAATATGGCGGAATTATTCGACAAAGTTATGCGAACTATATTAAGATATACAAGATAATAATAATTATATAGATCAAGTTTTAATGTAACTCACTCACGCTCATTAACATTTTTATATAAATTCCCAGAACTCACTAGAACATGACATAACCTTTTTAGTGTTTTGTTAAATCATACAATTTAAAATTCACTTTCAGTGGGAAGACGCTAAGAAGTTTCACTTAGAACTTGCATGATCGGCACACTTATTTCATTTGTTAGATGATACGTTTAATATATTATTTGGAAGATTGTTGTAGGCTTTAATTGCTCGGTAATGGGAACCTCTTTCAAGCAATGTTCTATTACGAAGAAGTATTTTGAGGTGAGTGCAGGATCTGCTACTCATACTATTATAAACAGCAGCGTTACTTACAAAGTGGCTTTTGTTATTTATAACCTACGTAATTAATTTATAGATATACAATGATGGTACGGTCATCACCCAGAATCGTTTTAAATAACTTTTACAAATTCTCGAGCAGACAGATTCAATATACATTTAAGTACCCTTTTCTTAGCCACAAAGACCCCATCCCAATAGCAAGAAGAAAACTAAAACATTATCCCATATGCTAAAATTGGATTGCACGCATGCAAATAGAATAACGTTATTGAACTGAGAGTAATTTGATCTTTTACTTCGCGTATGACGCAGCATGCTGAATTTAGCCTAGAAACTAGATTCACTATATGTGTAGAGTAAGATAGATTAGAATCTAAGGTGATTCCGAGAACTTTTATTTCCTTTTTCAGAAAAATAGATCTACCGTTAGCTGCAATGTAAGGGGATAGTCCAATACTACTGCTCTTATTTTCAATTCAAACATAATAATTCCAGTTTTTTAGGGATTCAGCAACAGTAAGTTTTTATTACACCAGAGCTCCATTTCTTGAACCTCACCTGCTAATAAATAAATAAATTCGATACACTTTTACGAGATATAATACGCGGCAAATTAAAAAACAGAGACTTTATTGATATTGATGTGTTCATTGAGGTCAATTAAGTAAAGATTGGTCCAAGAATGGATCCCTGTGGCGCCCCTTGTGTCATTAGCGTCTCACTTGAGTAGGCTTGTATGATCTGCTTATTTACTGTTGCAGTATTACGTATCATTTGCGTTCTATTATATTTTGTAAATAGATTTTTATAACATTCAATATTTATAATTCATAAAACTCGAACTTCGTTGCCCGGTCCGCTACACTACCTACTTGATTAGCTTATTATTATCATCTATATAATAATTCCGGATCCCTTCAATCTGTCTCAACTTGAGAAGAATACGGGTAAAGATGAGATTCTGCAACCCAAGCGTCGCGCAGTGGGTATTATTATTTTAAAAGAAGTTACCTAGACAAAGCGTATTTATTGAGCAAGAAATAAAGAAAGCGTTCATATTTCAGCAAACCATTATATGTACGTTTAGAACCATTTTCAATAATACATTATTACCGCTTTTCAGGAACTTCCTTAGTTGTTTCCTAAAATATAATAAGTTTTTCACGTCACTATGTCGGTAATGGAATTGCGGAATATCTATTATTTTGTAATTCCTCAATTTTTGCACTTTAATAATATAATTATCACATAAAATTCGTAAGAGAACTGAATCAGTCAAGTAAGGCGTACAAAATACAACGTATCTTGTTGTTGACGATGTAACCTGTTGTAAAAGGTGTGTGAAACATTTCTCCACCACTACTTGTAATAATCGTGTCCCCAGGGGCCTACTTGGCACCAAGTTAGGAGTCTGTTAGCAACTAAGTTACACGACTTACAAATTTACTAAATTATATTAGTCGAAAGTTTGAGGATACCCTCGAGCATAAATCCCACATAAACAGTGCTTAGAAGAACTTATGGTTCAAATCCAGATACAATTTTCAAGCCTATAAAGGATATAATGGATCAGTTGGTAATAAAAAAGAACAATTTCCGATTCCAATACATTTAATCACTTTTGGCAGCAATTTCTTTATCCGAATGGCTGCTTATGTGATATATAGCTGACATTATGTCGTTCTTAGAGTTTCCCTTATTGAGCCTATATCAAATTCATGTAGCAACCAAATTTAATCACAAAAAATGGCGAAGCACTCCAACTCGGCTTTCCCATACTTCAACAAACGTTTGTCAAATTGGCACCCATTCTTGAATACTGGACGTATAAACTCAAAATTTAAAAACAATGGCAACGGCAGCGATTTTGAAGTCGAAAAGTTTGGTGATAAAACATACGATGTTTTAGATATTCTCTGAAATGTCGCTTTTGAAAATATTATACCAAAACATAAGTATGCCTTACTCGGTCTTACTTCAGATTTCTAATTTTTAAAACGGTACGTTGTATATCGTTTTTCAAATTTTATTTACAGATTTGAAATTACAATGCATTATAAACGACATCCGACAAAATTGTAATTTCTGGTGTTTCCACCATTCAAAACGCTCTACTTAAATTAAGATAAAAATTCAGGTAGGACTTATCTATTGAACCTCATATAAATAGTATCACCAGCCACAGCTGAACATATTTTTACAATTATCCTGATCATTAATACAGTGAGTGGTTTGCCATTATATTTTGTAGCAATTGCCGCAGGAGCTACGTTTTGCAATAAAACAAAATAAGTAAAATTTTCTACTAATAAGGAATGCAATGATAACTAAGCAAGAAAAGCTAAAACTAGCTTGCATTTTTTGACAGGAATTTTCAAATATAAAAGCCCTTCTTAACGTGCGACACGTTTAGGATGCAGTCAGAATCTGAAGATAGTGGAAAAAGTTCCGTTAAACATAGACCCGAAAACGTTTCCTTACAGAGTTGCGGCCTCCTGAAGACGGAACAGTCTAATAACTTATTTGTCAGTAATTTTCGCAGTAGTTGCGCTAGACTTTTAGAATTCTGCATCCGAGCATTACTCATTTCGATTTCTACTAATTTTTGTTTAAATAAGTGTACCAGAAGAGTCTGTGATATGGAGGACTCGCATATTATTTTCTTCTAAATACGAGGATGAGTTGAAAATTTCGTGGGATGACGGATAGATGGCGCTGTTTCAGACAGTTTTTATGGCGCGCTAGCAAGTTCACTTTTTCAGACCGTCAACTGTCAAATTTCAGATCGCTGCGTTTATTAGTTTTGTTTTGACAGCTGTTTAATTAAGAACGTGTCAGAGTTTTTGACAAGAGAGGGGCCTCAATTTAAGTTTTTCAAAAATGTTGTTTGTCTGTTATTGAAAGAAATTATCAAAACCCAATATTAACTATAAACTAACCTTTATAGTACATATTTTATTCGTGTATCTACTTTAGTTTTAAGTAAAAATGCGACAAAATAGTGCTTTATTGCAAGCAACTATTAATGGGTGTAGCCTAATGTCCTTTGAAAAGTAAACGCATTGTATAGCAAAAAATAATTTAGGATGATGCGTAAAGTCTACTGAACAACTTTTCTATTGTTTATTTTTCGTAGTTATTGAGTCAGGCACGGGTTTAATTGTTTACTGCATGAAAGCTCACTAAATCCAAACATGACAAATTTTTGTTTATCCTGCAATCGGTTAACATTTATATTTGGGATAATTTAGTGCGCTTTACGTTTATGATTTCCTAACAGATGTTCGTATATTCTCGTCACCAACGGAGTAGTACAATTATACAAAAAAACCGTGCACCCAAAATGAGACCGCTGCTCACTTAAGTTTCGTATTTGCATGTAAAAATGAACTGGCGGAATGCATTATACGATTATAGCGCTCACATACAGCTTCCAAAGATCCATTTTTCTAGTCTACAGATTGAACACTCTTCAAGTTTATATATTAGATAGATATGAGAATTCTGACAGCAAATAGAAATTTATATTCAAACTGCAATTTCGCACGCTGCAAAACAGCTTTCCACCCAGAAAGTACATTGAACTTAATTTGAGCATTTAGATTGCTTATTAGGAATGGCATAGTATAAAGACAGGACACAACGTATTTTCACCGATATGTGATATACGACTAATGGATCTACTACTGCGTGAGCAGGAAAACAGCTTAAGTTCTTCTGTTCAGCAAACGCATTACTACTACTTAAAGAAGTAGTAAGAAATTGGTATTCCTCACTGCTATTATTAGTAGTTGCATTGGAGACATCATTTATGTCACTGTGCTACTGTCAGAGGCTGCTAACGGCATCGAGAAAGTTTTAACTGTTCACATGATTTTAAACTAATGGTTAGAGTAGAATACAATTTCGATGATATTCATTACTAACTTAAGAATTCACTGGGTCTGCGCTTGTTTTCTAAATTACTGTAAGATGATTCCAGCGCATAGTAAATGTGCAATTGTATAGTAATTTCATATTAATTGACGTAGGTATATACAAACAAAAAACCTTTTCTTTATTATCTTAACTTTAGTAGCACATTCCTGAGAACATTTTAAGTAGAAAATGTCCAATCAACATAGATCAGGACACGCTTCTGTACGGAGTTACAGCCCATAGAAGAGTCTAATCACGCTTTAATTAACAACCTTGCTACAAATTGGAATATTTTGTTCAAACTTTGAATATTTCACTGCTGATAATTTACATTTTCACTTCTTTTCGGTCAAATCTATTAACTAGGGCGTGGATATGGAGGATACTGCAAATACGTTGAGAAATACGTCACATACCCTCCTACATCTACGCCCCTGGCTAATGGATTTAAACAAAAACAAGCGACATTGCAAATCATTATCAGTAAAATATTCATGCAAAATTTGAATCAAACATCAAAATTCATAGCGGAGATATTAATTAAAGCGTAATTAAACTGATCCATGTTCGGGAGGCTGTAACTGCGTAAGGAAGCGTTTCCAAAACAATTTTTGGATGGTATTTTTTATTTAAATATACCTCGAAAATGTACTCCTTAAGTTTTTTTGGAAAATAAAATATTGTGGTTAATACTAAATTTCTATTGTGTCACTGTATTACGTCGAGAGAATCGAAATTATTATTAGATCATTAAATTTCAAACTCTCCAATATGGCTGTCTAACTAATTGATTGCTTTTAATATGCATTGGTTTACTCCCCGATGCATTTGCAATTTCCTTAATAACTTCGCACGATTACACCGTTCTCGTGGCAACCTTAAAATTATTTTACTTCAGTACATGTTCTAATTTCCTAGAAATTTACTTATACATTATACTGCATGTACAATAAAATTTTAGGCATGCGAGTGACTAATTCAACTAAGTTACCTGGTGTTGTTTGCTTGATGATGTTGAATTAAAGTACTGAACTTTTAATCACGTTTTGTAATGAACTGATTTCTGTGTTTTTTGTTTCGCAGTTAATAAATTACAGAAATTCCTATTAATTGCACTACATAACAAAAAATTGCAACGCATATCGCAAAAATGTGAATTTACCCAAGTGAATGTTTTAATCGTTGCTGTAGCAGACGCTAGACTTTGCTAGACCATGTTTTCGTATCTTTATATTATTTTTATAACACAGCGAACGACCAATATACACTACGAACGTGAAATTTCTTATTATCTCAGTCGTACGGAATAGTGACTTTAATCAGTCTCAAAGATATTTTTATTACAAAAATTTTTAGTTGTATTTAAACTTAATCAAGTGCTTATACTTGACTGCTGATTTATTGGCGATGATCAGTGTCGGAGTTACGTTGTGATTTATTTATTGCTAATATTTGATTTACCTTGTCTTTATCGAGGTTAAGAAAGATAAAATGTTGACCTTATTTAAACAATAAAACTTTTACAAGTATTAATTTACTTTGTAGTGCAAATGTTGGTGTTGTGAATGTGTGAACTTTGTAGCTGGAATTTGCACGTCAGTTGTGGAGAATAAATGTGCTAATCTAAATTTTTACCCCAGTTTTACTTAAATTGATACTTCTACTCTTTTTCGGACTGATACACACGTTACCAGAGTAATTGGAAACGTCTTGTGCCATCACTCAATTGTACGCAATACTCTCAGCCTAATTAAGCCTTATCCTAACCGTTACGCCTAATTACCGGAAGACAATAGCGCCACGTACTAATACGCCTGAGGAATTAGCCCAATAACAGCCATCGATTACGCACAACTGCGAATTGCCGCAACCAAATTGGAATTATAAATTCTCGGGGAGCGCACGCACTCGACTAACTGAGCTACAACCGGACTAATATTGAAATAGGGACATTTTATCTCTAAATAAGACTAAACTAAGACGACTTTGTCTTATTGCTTGTTGCACTACTCGAAATATCCACACAGTACGCAATAGAACTTATTTTTACATTGTAAACCGTCCGCATTGTTTATGTTTAAATAAATTTAATATATTACTAGAATTTTAAATATTAATAATCGTCAAGAAGCTGCACTTTATTCCACATAATATAAACGTCAGTTCCAAAATTCATATACCTACAGCGGCCTATCTATTGGAGTAGCACTCCAAAGAAAAGTTACAAAAGCAATAAATGAGTAACCTTTGGTTGCTGGCAACCGTTGCTCTAAGAACGTGAATCATCTTACTTTTTAACAAATATCAAATGAAAACTTCTAGTCGAAAAATACTAATAGTAGTTTCGAAACATTTTTGATTAGAAAAACCTTATATTAGAGTACATCTTCATTTTCATTTACAGCCAGCATTTGGAAATCTCTGAATAATAGGAAACAGTCACAAAAAATAAGTATCCCCCACTGTCGATTTTCGCAAATAAGACTCAACAGAAGTCGAAAAGCTTTGTCAGCAGCCCAGTAAAAGAAACTCGAGCAGTTACATCAGCAAAATGTTATTTTGAAGTGAAGGGGATAATATAATAAAACAATCCACCGATGTAAAACGTAAGTGTAAATATATTTTGGAAACACTGTGAAATCCAGTATTACAGTTAAATGTTTTAATATGGTTAGTGAAGATACTTTATTAGATTATTGAACATGTACTGATAATTGTTATTTTTTCTTTCTAAGTTATGTTACTGATCTTCAGGTAACACACGAATATTTTGTTAGCAATATAATTTCGACTAGCGAATTGTTACTTCGATAGATCCCAGGCCAGACGTGCTTATATGACGTAATATTTACTGGGTATTTGTTATAGCAACCTACAAATAAAAGCATTAAATTCGCTATAGAAGGTAATGCAATCATTGTGAATTAAGTTTCGATGTTTGACGGGCACAGTTTTAGTTCTTAGCCGATTCGACAATTTTAAATTGTAGTGGAATAGTACCTGCGCGCAGGTACTATTCCACTACAATTTAAAATTGATGCGTGATATATGTTGTGCTAAATATAAACCAGTACGTGATACAAGATGGTTAAACACAAATGAAAATAAAAGAAGAGCGTAAGAAAAGTTCAAAGCGCACTAGACTTCAACATCATTGACTTCATCAGCGGTTTCGTAATCGCCAGACCCGCGACTCCAACCACTGGAATTGCTAAAAGGTCACATAATTAGACCGACAAGTACGACTTTCACAAATTCTTATACGGCTCAGATGACGAGCGCGTGTAATAGGTGGTATTACCACCTGTGAGTGTTTCAAAACGGAACACATTTTCGGCTGTGGCTAGATCTAACGGGTGTCCAGAAAGTCTTTCAGTCCTGGGCGGCTATGGATTGTATAACGTATGTCTTTGGATATCTTTGTCGAAATTCTTGTTTACACGCATTGATGGCATAATTCCAATTTCCGTTTTCTAATTGTTGACCATTGCGAAAATAAGATTTCACAATGAAGGTTTTTTGTTCTTGCGTAAACATTTTATAGCAAGAAATATGCAGAAAGTACCCGTTAAGCCTAAACTGATGTTTAAGAGGCGTTTGCTCATCTCATCTCATCAGCCTTTATTTTCGGTCCATTTCTGGACATAGGCCTCCCTCATTCTTCGCCATTTGTCTCTATCTTGCGCCTCTCGGATCCACATCAGTCCGGCAGATCTTTTTACATCGTCCGTCCATCGCATTGGGGGGCGTCCTCTAGATCTCTTCCCCAAGTAGGGCCTCCATTTCAGTATTGTATTGGTCCACCTTTCATCTTTATATCTAGCCACATGACCGGCGTAGTTCCATTTCAGCTCTGCCACTGCTTCGGCAAACGTCTTTTATTTTTGTTATGCCTCTTATCCAAGTGTTTGTTCTGTGATCTTTCAGCGTTATTCCCAACATTTGGCGCTCCATTGCTCTCTGTGTCACTCTTAATTTGTTCATCGACTGTTTTGTGAGAGTCCACGTCTGAGCTCCGTATGTAAGAACGGGTAGGACAGATTGATCAAATACTCTAGAACGTAGATGCATTGGTATATTTTTATTTTTTAGCGTCTTACTTAGTTTTCCAAAGGCGGCCCAGGCTAGTCTTCTTCTTCTGTAAATTTCTATTTTTTAGTTTTCCCTTCCCAGCTTTATCATATGTCCTAAATAAACATAATTGTCCACTTCTTCTAGTTCTTGGTTTTTAATTTTTATTTTTTGCTCTAGGGATCTACTACACATAACTTTTGTTTTTGTTAGATTCATGTTTAGACCGATTTCATTTGATGTTTTGTTCAACTCTGTTAACATAGTCTGGAGTTGTTCAGGGGTTTCTGCTATAAGAACGATGTCATCGGCGAATCAGAGGTTGTTGAGTCTTTTTCCATTTATTAGGATGCCTTTATTATCTTGCCAGTGGAGTTGTTTGAATACATCTTCTAAGACATTCGTAAATAATTTCGGTGAGAGAGTATCTCCTTGTCTTATACCTCGTTTTATACTGATTGGTTTGGTGTTCTCATGCAGATGTATAGTGGATGTAGCGTTCTTATATATGTTTTCAAGTAACATTATATATCGGTGGTCTACTCTGGCGTGTCTTAAAGACTTCATGATTGCCCAATGTTCTACTGTGTCGAAGGCTTTTTGAAAGTCGACAAATGCTAAGTTTAGTTCGAAGTTGTACTCAACTGATTTTTCAATTAGCATTCTCATTGTTAGTAGGTGTTCACTTGTACTATAATCTCTTCTAAAGCCAGCTTGTTCGATTGGTTGATAATCTTCAAGTTTTTTAGTTAAGCGATTTTTCCTTTTGATAGGCATATGTTAAAAAGGTCGCGTATTTTTGCTAGAATTTCTTCTTCTCCCTCTTTTATCATTTCAATCACTATTCCATCTTCTCCTGGCGCTCTATTGTTCTTCATTTGTTTCAATGCATAGCTTAGTTCTTCAGTTGTTATATCTGGCATTTCTTCTGAACCTACGTTGATTATTTTTCTATCATCGGTTGTAGTGTTGTTTTGTTGTTGGGGTTTTGTGTCATATAGGTTCGTGTAAAATTTTTCTTTCTTTCATAATTTCTTCCAAGTTTCTTATCTCTTTTCCGTTTTCGTCTTTTAGCGTTATAATGTGTCGTTTCCCGTTTCGCCTAAGACACTTTATTCCCTTGTTTTCTTCTATTAAGTTTTCCACTTCAATTTCATAGTAGTTTTGTACATCTTTTCTTATCATCCTTCTAGTTTCCTTTGCCATTTGTCTAAATTCTTCATATTTACCTTCCTTAAATAATTGCCTTTTTTTCTTCTATTTTATTTTTAGTATCTTTACTTAGCTTTTCTATCTTGGAATTTCTCATTTTAGCAAATTTTTCTCCAGCTTCCTTCATTGCATTTGTAATTATATCGTTCATTTTATTTATATCTTTTGAATTCCACTTCTCCTTTTTCAACTGTTTGTTGAGCTCTTTTTCATATTCTAAGGCATTTCGTTTCAGTTTCTCGGTATCTATCTTTGTTATTTGTTTTCTCAACGGCCGTCTTTTCGTTTTTGTGTCTATTGAAATTTTTGCTCTTAGTAGCCTGTGGTCACTATTTATATTAAATGAATTTAGGGTTGTTACATCTTGTACTATGTGTTTTTCGCTTGACAAGATATAGTCTATCTCATTTTTTGTTTTTAGATCTGGACTGATCCATATCCACTTTCTTTGTTGTTTTTTGGAGAAGAAGGAGTTCATTTCATATAAGCGGTGTGCTGTTAAAAACTCCAGTAGCATATTTCCTCTTTCATTTCTTTCATCAAAGCTGAAGTTTCCTATATATTCTTCATTTTCTTCTTGTTTTTTCCCTACTTTTGAATTGAAGTCTCCCATTACTAGAGTGTGGGTAGTGCTGTCTTTATTTATGTTGTCTGATAATTCATTATAAAAGGCTTCCATTTCTTCGTCTGTATGAGTCGATGTTGATGCGTAACACTGTATTATTTTTATTTTGTATTTTGGGGAGAATTGAATGATTATCGAGGCTACTCTCTCAGATTCGTTATCGAATTTTATAATATGTGCTGATATCGTTTTGTGAATTATGAAACCTACGCCACGTTGGCTTTCGTTTTCTGAGCCTTTGTAGTATAATATATGTCCAGATTTAAGTGTTATGCATTCTTCTCCCTTGCGTCTTATTTCTGATAGTCCGATGATGTCCCATTTTATCTTATTGAGTTCTTCTTCTTCAAGTGCAGAAAGTAAATAATTCAAAATATTTAATATAAATTGACTTTGACTTATGTCAAATAAATTACTTAAATATGACTGAATAAAAGACATGCGTTATACAATCCATAGCCGCCCTGACTGAAAGACTTTCTGGACACAGCAATACAAATTAATGTTTTAAATAAAATAGCCTTAGAAAACTCAAACCATAGCAATTTGATTGTGTAACCGAGGACATACTAAATCAGCAAACAAACTAAAGAAAATACATAATCTTGCGGTCATGTACGAGTGGAACGACAAAGTTCTCATATTCTTGGCACTGGAGGAACTAAAAGGACCTGCTGCTAAGACCTGCTACAAAGGTATGGGAATGCGTTATGGGAATGAGTGATACTATACCACCTTGGAGTGTTTCAAAAAGGAACTTCTGAACGCATATTAGACTGGCTGAGGTTTTCAACAGGCTTGCAATATGAAAGAATAGAGGTACCGTCGCACGGAACAGGATCTATTAGAATACTGTCACTGCAAAATAGTGCTTGTGAACAAAATAATCTCATACCATGCAAAATTGACTGTGTAATGGAGAGCATACAAAATCTGCAATTAAATTGACCCATGAAGTTAGGAGTAAATCTCTATGCGCGTACGTTAACTATATCTAGCTGTTGTGACCGTGGCAATGAACAGCATAAAGCCTTGCGTTACTTTAAGCGGCAACACCAATAGTAAGCGAACCTCTACTTCCTTTGAAGCTTTGTTCTTCTCCACGAAATTGTTGAACTAAGTATACGTCCTCCTTTCTAGCCAGGACGTCGTTTCGATGCACCTTTTGTAAAGTCGTGTGTCTGTCGATTGTGCTAGGTTGTAAGTCTTTTGCACATTTAGGCTAGCAAACCTGAGGGCATTGCGCTGGAATACACGCCTTTGTTGGGCACCTGAGTTAAACGATTGTGCTAGGTCAAATGTGCCCTTCGCACCTTGACGTTGCACTCTTAACTAATCGATTGTGCCTGGTTCCGAACTTACCTTCATATTGCACCTTGCGCTGTATTTGCTGCTTAACGATTGTGCAAGAAATTCTAAAAATTGTTGTTATGGCTGTCGATGGTGCCGGTGGGACGGCCCAGGACCCTCACTTCGGTGATAAGCGTGAACAAAGACCCTGTTCGCGAGGTCAACGTTGTAACGGTCACTTCGGTGATTTCAACTTGGTACGTCCATCTCTCTTTGGAAAAGTTCGAGATCTTTTTAATTGAGACCAAGAAGGCATGGGCGAGTGTTTTTACGAGGTAGAGAAACCTGCGCTCTGTACTTGGTGTGCTTACGCCTATACTCAAAGTGACGACCCAACTGGCTGACAGTTTCGACGTCGTTAAAGTACCGGTCATTATGATCAGACCGGCTCCCGACCTATCTGGGCGGTGCGTAGTTGACCAGAACTAAGACTACATCCAACCTAAACTACAAGAGCAGCTTTGATTGTTATTAAACTGATTTTATTGACTGCTGCTACGGGGACCAAGTCTGAGACCGGCTGCGGGAGAATCGTATCCCCCGCTGTTGGTTGAGGTGTAAGACTCGTAGTGACAAAGGTAGACCTGTGCATGTATTGCAGCGACTCAACGGGCCATCCACGTTCGACCACCGATCCGCAAAATCAGTAGAGATTTAGGTAGTCTACCCTCACCAGTGAGAACTAGAGCTAGCAGCCTGATGTGTACTGGTAGCTGATTCTCGTTTTACCATAAGCAAGCGCGTTGATTGAGCGTAACTTAATCCGACCAGAAGACGGCCGTAGTTTATAAGGGCTCACATTAGGTGCCGCCACGTCAAACAAAACGTCGTTAGTTGCCCTACTGGCAGGTACTCTGTCAATTGTTGTGGAATGTAAACCCTTTACACCTTTTCGCTAGCAAACTCGTACATTGCGAATGTGCAGAAGCCCATGCATTTTGAACACCGTGCCAATTATATCTGTATTAATCGATTGTACAAGGCCGTGTTCCTTTACCACCGTGTCTTTGCAAATTAGTGGATTGTGCCTGGTGATGAACCTACCTTCCACCTTCCAAAAATTGTTGTTGTGAACTGTTCTTGGCTAGGTGCTAAATGTACGAGTATGTTTTAGGAAATCTACAACGGCGCAGCAAGTTTTCTTTAGATACCGGAGTTCTCGCATGGAGACCTGCACTATGCCAACGGTAAAGTGTGGTAAAGTGGGGGCTTGTTTTTCATCGATGCAAGACTAACAGTTTCAAACTTGCTGCTTTTGCTGTGTAAATAGTTTCTGTATTCTGCATTTTTGTCTAGGAGAGAGGTAACTTTAACGCAACTTTTTCTGTTTCGTATAGTCTCGGTCATGCATACAATTCAGAGGTTAGCCGACTAGAAAATGCAGCTCGGCTCCGTCTACCGATAGCGGGACTAGTGCCACTTGTTTCTTATCTCACGCGTAATACATAGGGTGTCCAAGATGTGGAGTGCATGGGGATCTCGTAAACGGTAAGAGATAGAGACTCGTTTAAATGAGAATTATTATCATTAGGCATCTCAAGTACCAGTATGAATGACATTTAAATCCTACAATTTTAGTGTAATTTTCAGTACACACCGAAAAAATTAAAATGTACAGTTTTCGCTTTTTGTGTATAATTTCGTATATTATCAAAGATAGCGAAGCGGTTTTGACATTATTAAGACACTTTTTTACACAGATTTCGAATATAAAATAAAAATTTGTATATACGTTAAATTTATATAATCAGCTCCATGTCAGATGATGATGATGATGATGAAAACACCCACGCGTTTTTTTTGTATTTTCACAGCCTACCGCGAGTAAACAATTTCACGCTTATAACTTTATTATTCGAGAAGATAAACTGATCAAACCTCAATGGAAACAAATGCAGGCTTTTTTTTCTTTGTTAATTTTCAGCCTACTACAAAAAACAGTTTTTCACATACTACTATGAGAAAACAGTTTTTTTACTTGTAACTATGTTATTTGTGAAAACAAACCCATCAAACCTTACATTAGAGAAAAGGGAAAAAAGCTCTGTCCAATGATGACATGGCCGCCGTTGGCGCATACTAAAAAAAAACGAGGGTAATGTAAATATCTTGAAATTTTAACGACTTATAAAAAAAATTAATTTTAGAATCGAAATCTGTGTAAAAAGGTGCCTTCTTAATGTTAAAACCGCTTTATGCTATCCATACATATATAAAAGCTCAAAGGGTATTTTTCTCCGGTTCCTCCAGCGGCTACCGCTTCACCAATTTGGACCATTTTTTTCTATGAAAGGTCTCTATCCTCAGATGGAACATGAAACATTTTTATATTTTTATTCTACGTCGATTTTTTAATAATAATTATTTTAATTTATAATATATATGAAAGTCTGCTAGACGCGCTTCACTTGAGGCGACATCTACACTAACGCCGCGTCTCATTATTGGAACTACTGCATCACGTGACTTAGCATTTCGCCGGTTCTGTCAACGCTCAGTCTGTCAGTGCATTGTGCGCTGGGGCAACACTAGTCTTTGATAGTAACCAAAACGCAAAAAGCGAAAACTGAAAATTTTAGTTTTTTCAGTCTGCACTGAAAATTAAGTAAAAATTCTAGACTAAATGTGAATCATAATAGTACTTGAGATGTTGAATAATTCTTCTCATTTAACCGAATTTCTTACCGTTTACGAGATCCCCATGCATGGGGCCCTTGTCTTGGGAGACGCTCTGTAATACTATTTTATAAATTCTATTAAGCAATGTATGGTTAAAGAAATAGAACTTCCCGAGTTTTTCGATGCTTTCGGGACGAAACGAAGGTTCCGATGGCCGAATAGTTAGCAACAGTATTTTGCCTACCAAATTGCGATTTCAATGAATTCTAGTTGGTAGCTTATATATGACGTAATCTTAATTGGATTTCTGTTATAACAGCATACAAATCAATGCAATAAATTGGCAAAAGAAGGAAATGAGATGATTGAGCATTAAGCTTCGTTATTTGACGGGACAATTTTACTTCATAGCCGATTCGACGGTTTTATATTGTGATTACTTTATTCATATTAATAAACAGTTTTTAATAATTTGAACGTTTAACTAATCTTTTAAGAATTGCTGGCGGGAAGCCACTAAATGGTGTAGGAGAAAATTCATTGCCTCCTAGCGTTAATGCCCGAAAACCACTAAATGACGTGAAGTATATAAATACTTAAAAGATAATGTCATTTGCCCACTTTGATGCTGGAAGTGTTTCTATAGGCTGTGTTGTGAATAAATTCACTACAATTACCTGCACGAAGGCTTTAGGAATGTGACCTGCTAGTGTCAACCAAAGTTGATTTAAAGTTTTTAGGCGAATAAATAATGTGTGGATGTACTTTTCGCCTTTAGGTAGCTTTTATATTTTAGTATCCACTTGAAGTAGGTAATCCGTTGTAAATTTTATGTTAGAGTTAGTAATAAAGTTATCGATTTATCAAAAACAATTTCCGTATGGAATTTTCACCGTTTGGTCTACGTACCCATTGCGAAGCGCGCGCCTGGGTAATAATGAAATTACAAACAACACAAACACGATACAAACAATACGGTTTCTTAGATCATAAATTTCAATTACTGTAAGGATTACATAAAACGTTTAATTCGTTGTAGTCGCAGGTAGAAATTCACAATGCAAAACAAGAAGTAGAGTAACGTAATACACAACTCTTAAGTTTGCAATAAAAATTCAGTACACGACCATTAAACACGATGCCAACGGACTCTTGGAATAGGTTAAAAATAAAGTCCGTTTTATTGTAGATATAAAATTCAATTGAGCCTGCACTGACATAAACCACAGATGTTTTGTACGTGAACTATAAATCTGACAAATAAAATTGAAAGCCCTCTAATGGATTAATTAACCCATTAGTATTTAATTAATTTGCGAAGAGAGCGCATTTAAAATACAAATAATGTCGAAGATATGACTATTCACGCAAACATTGATCACTCCCTTTGCATGCTTTAAAGTGTATAATTATAGCGTGTGACAAACTGGCAAGCGCTGAATGCTACCTCGAGGGGCTTGTTTAGATGCGTATTATTCATCTGGCTAGCTGGTTTATTATCTCGAGCTATTTTATACCGGAGTTGATAAGCGTAGAATATGCATGGTCCGGGGTTTTAAAATTAATGCACGAAATAATTTTATGAAACTTTGTGTTAGGGATACATTTATCTTAGTACATAATTTGCTTTATGTTTTAAGTATTCAATAGTATGACTTTGTATTGTAGCTTTTAAATGTAAGTTTTGTCTTAATAAATACACGTAATATTCCACTGGCGTAACTAATTGAGAATTTGGGTCAAGATACGACTCCGGCCAAGGGGTGCAGGATACATAAATAACCCGGCTTAAGTAAGGGGCGTAAACGCATGTGCTCTGAACTGGGGTAGATCGGCAGATTGGTTTTGCATGTAGAGTGGTTTAGCATGCTTTTGTTTTGCTCTGCATGGAATCTGTGTGATTTACCTGTAAAATAATGTAGTGCACTAGTGGTTAATTAGTAGATGATCAGTATACTGTTCTGGTATGTAGCTACAGTGATCTGTGTTGTTTGGAAGGTGAGAGCTCTCGAGTTTTGGCCAGGTGTACTTGTACAAGTGTGGTTAACCACGGGCTGGCGAAAGGAATTGCTAATCAAGGCCTAAAAACCTTGGATCCTGTGGCATGATAAGCGGTATGCAATTCCCGCTGTGCCACTTGACATAGGCGGTTTGGCGATCCACCCCTATTGACCCTTTCGGGGGTGCAGCAGTGCAAACTGGTTTACATGTGTTAATTTGAATATTAACAAGAAAGATTAATTGCCCAATGGCATGTAACCTGGAAGTAATTACCATTGAGATGTAGCCAATCAAAGTGTGATTAGATATTAGAAGTCCTGTGAATTATCCATTCTGCCAAGGCGTGAGGGGTGGGCCCCCCGGTGAGTTAAACAACAGTAGATCAGATAGCGACAGATGGTGAGTCTTTTTCTTTGTTTCATGTTTCCACATGTGACGCCGTTTCTTTGCGACCCTTGTCGGTCATTGGCGCCTGCACGACTCAATTCCAACACTCCACCCCCGGTTACAAGGAATGTGTGAAGCTGGACTTATGTAAAACGATCTTGGGTTGAACTAGCCTCATACGTGTCTTTGTTGTTTACCAAGGAAATTAGTAATCAAAAATTAGCTCTCCTAACATTTGCAAAAACATTTTTTTGTGCAGAACTTCTGGCTTAGCTCAATAAGTAACACTGACCGAAACGATGTATCTGAAATATTGCAGCTGTAGAAACCTTGCAAAATCGTTCAACATGTTACACATACAATTGAATGGATTTGAGTACGCGCATTATTTTTGTTTACTTATTGAATTTTAGCGAAATATTTCAGTTCTGGGACTAAAAGTCCGGTCTTTGAGTCGATGTATTTGAAATAAAAAAGAACATTATTTTTTAAGTAAAATAAATATTCTTCTTCTTCTTCCTCTTGTTATAGGCCGATGGCCTGTTTAATACCCGCAACTAGTGCGGGTTCTGTGATCCCTCTTTGCACGTATGTCGTGCAGGAGGCTGGCCTTACCCGTCGAAAGGAGAAGTTCCACTAAATGGTTTACGTGTGCAACCAACATAATAATATACAGGGTGAATATAAAGTAAGGAACATCGATGCTACAGCCTTAAATAATAATTTTACAAAAAAAGTTTCTAACAAAAGTTTCCTATCAAGTTTTTAGCCACAATTTGGCGTTTTTCATTTTTTGTAAATGGCAACCTATACTTTTTACGGCATGACCAGTTAGTGCTTTTTATTCTTTATACAGCCATGTAAAAATATCACACAGTTGCATAATAAAAATTTCAAGAAAAATCACGATAAACATTTATTTTTGTCACTGGAAACATTTTTCATCAGGTACATTTATTACAAGATAAACAAACGACAATAGTAGGCAATTGTTTGAAAATGTTTAAAATTGAACAAATGCAAATCTGTAATGTCAATTAGCGAGAGTTAGCATTAATAAGTTTTTAAAATTTAGTCCGTGTCCTGTGCTAAATACGAATTTCTAATCATGGTACGTTTAAAAGAAACTGAACGTATCGAAATTTAGATGATGATCGGGTACGGTGATAACAAGAGAACTCACGACGATGTGTGCGCTTTATTTAATACTGTACATCCAAATCGTGAACCTGTTACGCGTTCCACTATAACCAAAATTAATAGAAAATTTAGAGAAACGAGATTTGGATCAAAGATTTGGATAAAATTGGCCGTCCAATAATAGCAACAGACGATAAAATGTTGGACATTGTGTTTACAGTTTCCGAAAATCCTCATACTTCAACTCGACAATTAGCCCTGGATAATAATGTTAGTTAAGGAACTGTACTGAATATTTTACATACAGAAAAATTTCATCCTTATAAGGTTAAACTTGTTCAAGAATTATCAGAAGATGATTTTGATAGGAGAATTCAGTTTTGTAAAGAAATGATGGACAGGTGCAATAACGACCCACAGTTTGTGAATTCTATTATCTTCTCCGACGAAGCCACATTTTCTTTAAATGGAGCTGTAAATCGGCACAATTCCCGTTATTGGTCGCGACATAACCCACATTGGATGGAAGAATTACACACACAGTATCCACAAAAAGTAAGCGTGTGGGCGGGAATTATAGGAGACAGAATTCTTGGTCCTTTATTCTTTGATGGCACATTAAATGCTGATCGGTATTTGGATTTTTTGAGGTTGGAACTTGTTCCCGCGTTAGCTGTTTTATTTCCAAATGCAGAAAATCCGGACACGCCGAACGATAGAATTTGGTTGCAACAAGATGGTGCTCCACCTCATTATGGCATTCATATTCGTCAATATTTAGATGGAAGCGGGTTTAGATGTCCGGATCTAAACCCGCTTGACTTCTCTTTATGGGGCCATCTTAAAAGTACAGTGTATACAAACAGACCAGACAATTAGAGGAAAATCTAAAAATTTGTATCCGCGAGCATATACGAGCAATATCACCTGCTACAGTTCAAAATGCAATTCGAGGATTTTCTTATCGTATTGCCCACTGTCAGGCAGTGAATGGCGAACAGTTTAAGCATTTGCTTTCTTAAATTTATGTTAAATATGATTTGAAACTAGTTTATTAATTTGTGGACCTGCTATTGTCTCGCAATAAGTGTACCTGATGAAAAATGTTGCCGGTGACAAAAATAAATGTCTATCGTGATTTCTCTTGAAATGTTTATTTTGCAACTGTATGATATTTTTACATGGCGGAATAGAGAATAAAAATCACTAACTGGTCATGCCATAAAACGTATAGGTTGCCATTTAAAAAAAAATGTCGATGACGTCATAGCTAAAACATATGACAATTGGAAAAAAATGAAAAACGACAAATTGTGGCAAAAAACTTGATAGGAAACTTTTGTTAGAATCTTTTTTTCCGTATAGTTACTATTTAAGGCTGTAGCAGCGATGTTCCTTACTTTTTATTCACCCTGTATAGTATAATAATAATAAATATTCATCGACATCAAAAAAGCCCAAGAAAGTGTTCAAAATACCGATTGTTCTAATCTATTAGAAATCACGATGCAAAAAAGGTTTAAATGAATTATAAAAAAAGCTAAAAATTCAAAAATAAGACAAGCCAGTTTTATAATAATAATAATAATTTATTTTAGTGTTAGAAAGAGTACATCATTATACACTCGTCAAAAAATCGTACATGTAGTAACTAGTAACAAATATAATATAATAATAAGTAAAAAGTAAGACAACTTACATAGATCAATCAGATCAATCACAGTACCCACATTAGACAACGCACGTTCGATAATGTAATCTGCTAATCGTCTACTAATAAATATTCCTCTACTGAGTAGTAGGCTTTATCCATAAGAAAAAATTTCAAGTTGTGCTTAAATTTACAGACTGGTAATTGTTTTATGTTTTCAGGTAGTTTATTGTAGATTTTAATACACTTGTGGTTGATGCTACGTTGGGTTGTTTTGATTCTATGGTAGGGTATCACAAAGTCACTTTTTTTTTCGAGTATTATATGAGTGGAAGTCCACGTGTTGCTTCAAGTTTATTTTATTTTCATGAATAAAAGTGGCACATTCAATTATATGTATAGACGCTAAGGTGAGTATTTATAATTCTTTAAATAAGTTTCTACGACTTGTTCGGTGGCTAACACTACTGATTATTCGAACGCAGGTTTTTTGTTGTTTAAATATTATTTGGGTTTTTGGTGAATCTCCCCATATGAGAATGGCTTAAGAAATCAAGCTATGGAAACTGGCGTAATAATCTAGTTTTGCTGCTTCTTTTGTAGCAATGTTCATTATTCTTCTTATGCAATAAATTGAACTAGAAAGTTTCTTGCTTAGTGTGTTAATATGTTGATCAAAATGTAGGTCTGGTTCGAAGATCACTCCCAAAAATTTAATGGGTTCGTTTTTTTTGGTTTTTATTTGCTGCAAACGTTGACACTTGCGTTTTCTTTACGTTAATTTTGAGTTTCTTTGCGTTAAACCAGTTTTCTGCTTCGTTTAGTGTATTGCTAGTTTTCTGTGATAGTTCCATTTCAAGTTGTCCAGTATTGATAAAAGTTGTATTGTCAGCAAAGAGACATGCGGCATCTGCTGTTACGTTTGCAATTAAGTCGTTGATATAGATGATAAATAGAATTGGCCCCAACACCGAACCCTGTGGTACTCCATGTGTAATATGTTTAAGTAGGGAATTTTTTTTATACATAGACCGATGGTTAAAATAATTGTAGGCCAATATTGCAAGATAATAGCACTTAATAATACTAAACGCAATCTCAAGTTTCGTAAATTTATCTTAATGGGTTCCTGGGGTATTCAACAAAAACTTAAGTTTTGGACACCCTCATTATCGGAGCTGAGCTACGATTGTAAACATTTCTGTTTCTTTTTTTTTATATGTAGAATCAGCATAAATATTTCAATTTCTTACTTAGGGCTGCGACCCACAAAACTTTTACCTAGATATTGATCCTTACTATAAAAATGAGTACAAATGCGGTGCAAGCGTATATTTTGAAGTTGATAAAAATCCATTATATCCATAATATGAATTATCGTTAATCAGAAAAGCTCAAAGCCGATTAAAATAACATGACAAATAAGTCTGCTTGTTCTAAAAACACAATTTAATTACATTTAAAAAAAAAGTAAGATCGTATGGACAATTTTTGAGCAATATTTTTTTAAGAATTTACAAAACTTTGAATGAATTTTGCACTTCACTATTTCATGGTTTCAAAAATTACCCTAAGGCTTTGACAGTGACCGGAGTTTGTTTTGCATTTTAAGAACTTATTCTTGATTAAACGGGCGTTATGCCAACCTTTTCAAAAAATCGTAGCGGCGCAATTATAAAACTAGGGTGTTCGGAAAATGACCTATCAATTTGGTACCACAATCTGTTCAAATTCTTACGATTAGGTTAAAAATGATACCAAAAACCACTTTTTAGATTTTTAGCACTTGTCTGGTGGCCCAGGATCAGACAGGCTACGGCAGCAACTGAACTAAGACACATGCAACCGAGGGGAACGAAGCAGCGCTTCTCGACCACGAGCTACCAATACGGACACATGCAGACCTCTGTTGCTGAACACATCAATTGCACAAAAATGTGTTGCAACATGTCATATTACTGAAATTATTCCTTAAGATATGAAACGTAAAGGCAACAATTGGACAAATCTTTATATATAACTTTCATTACGAAAACAGCCTCTATAACATGGTTAAGTAGATTTTCAGTTAGCAAATAAAACACGGAGCTATAAGTCGCTGTTGTAACTAACATACGCTGGCTTAATCGCGGACAAGGCATGTCGGTATTTTATAAACTTGCGGTACATATTCGATTAATATTTTATAATACAAATAATATTATACCTGCCAACTATATTCAGCAAACTGAACAATTGCGTAAGTACTGTAATTACAATTTACGTTGACTTTTATAAGTTGTGCTGTGTAGAAAGCTAATATTTCATAATAGTATAATAGCACTTTAAGATTTCATATTCAGCATGAACCGAGCAAGTCTATTTATTTTTATTTTGCTGGATTTAGGATGATCTCATATAAACACGTATAAATCGCAGGCATGTTTCAACAACGTGCTTTGTTGGTTACACTTATTAAATTAGTATTACCGTGTGAACAGCGGCGTAACTTCAGAAAATAGGCACCAGTTAAGGGCCCCTCCTCCCTTACCCATTTCATTCAATTTATTTATTTTTATCGTTTTGGCTCATATTCCCGAACGGATGCAAGGATATATCAAAAATTCATCGATTCTGCGGCATCTTCAAGCCGCAACCAAACGACCACTGCCTGCACAGGTCTACCGCTGACACCATTATGACCCAACTCAATGACCAGCCCGTGTTCCCTGGAGCCTCTCTGTCCCTCGTGGTACCACTCATAGTCACTGTTCAAAATTTTTGTAACAGTAAAAGCTGCCCCTTCCAGAACATCCATATCTATAGTACATCCGGAACTGTCTCAACTTTACGCGACGACGAGTTCTTACATCTCGACACAGACTTATTATGTTAAGCAAATGTTTATGTAACCCTTCTTGAATAAATTCTTACGGCGCCTCTGCCTTGAGGTCCAAAACATGTATTTCCGTCAAAATCTCATAATCGAAAAAGTTCACGATTACTATGCATTCCAATAACACTGCAAACTTGTTTAAAAAAGACACCTGATGTCTTCTCACAGTGAGCACTGGATTCATCAATAACACTGGTCAATAAAGGTTTTTTTTCTTACAGTCTAATACGTGTACTGTATGTACTTTTTCATGCTAGTTCTGAAACCAGTTCCAATTTTTTTCTACCACGTCAGAACTTTGAGAAATTTTCAATAATAGTTTTCTCCTAAAATATATTAATTTTTTACTGGATTTGGTATTTTCTGTTTTACTGCATTAATGTTAAATACTGAAACAAATTTTGTGTTGCCTGACTTATTTGAACAGGTCTAAACAAGTTTTGGCATGTTTTCTACGTCACAACCGTAAGCCACGCCTCTCTTTGGTTTAAACCAATCATATTTCGAAAATTTATAGATATGCGATTATGCGGGTTAAGAAGGTACAGAAGGATTATTACGAGTATCAAAATTGAATTGAGTCAGTTTGAGATAATCTGTTGTGTTTTGTAATGACAATGTCTCGTAAGTGTATAAATGATCCGAGCAGTTTTTGTTATGTTTGCGGAGAATTAGCTATTCAACAGCTTAAGCGAAATATAACATCTACAATAGAAAAGGCGTACTACTACTACTTTAGTGTTAAAATTAAAAATAAAAACAAATATTGGACTCCTAAAACTTGCTGTGTGCGTTGTGCTGTTACTCTAAGAAGCTGGTTGAGTGGCAAGAGCACTGCTATGCCGTTTGTAGTTCCTATATGAGCAAAGGGACCATACGACGAACTGCTACTTTTGCTGCACCAAAATCTTCGAGTTTTCTGACAAAAATAAGAAAAAAATTGCTTATCTCAGTTTGCTTTCTGCTACTCGTCCAGTAACTCATTCGACAGCTTTTCCGGGACCAACATGTCCAAACGTTTAGAAAAAAGAACAAGTTGATACAGAAACAGAAGAAGCAACTGAAGAACTGTCAAACTCGCTCTAAGCGACTTAGAACATTTTTAGGAGTTATCAAGCATTAGTTTGTAATATGAGCCTTAAAATACACTTATTGAATTCCCACTTGGATTTTTTTCTTCCTAATCTTGGTGACGTTAGTGACGAGCACGGAGAACGGTTCGATCAAGACATTGCCACTATCGAAAAACGTTACCAAGGGAAGTGGAACAGAGAAATGCTTGCTGATTACTGCTGGTCACTGATATCACATTCTAATTGTAATGCAATAGTGTACCAATTGGTTATTATGCGTAATATCTTTTATTCATTCTTTAAGTTAATTTATCCAAAACTTGACCTGCTAGAAGTAATTTCGATTTAAGATTGTAATTAGAACAAGAAAATAAAAAAAAACTGTATATAGATAGTAAAGAAAAAATAAAAAGTTAAAAATTTGTTCAGCGGCGTAATTAAAGAAATTGATTAGGACTACTGGCTACTTGTAAAACTGTTTTACAAATACTATACGGAGAGAACTATTCAATAAAATTACTTTATCAAAAGTTGTAAAGTGCAGCTGCAGTTTCAATGAAAATAATAACTTTGAAGTGTGCTGTGCAGAAGCAGCAATTGAGGTTTCATTGGTTTTGGCATTAAATTTAATGTGTCTACAACTTGTGTTCAATGTACAAACACTATGAGCAAAAGCTTTTTAACTTCAACAGTACACATAAAACACGCTTTCTTAATTTGATACCTTTAAACCTTTTAATTAAATATTTTACAAAAACCGCAAATCACATAGAAGTCTATACTGGTTAAAGATAATAAAGTAAGAAAAAGATAAAGCAAGTCTTTAAAAATTTTCAAAATGCTACGGTGAAAAATAACTTTTAACATAGACTAGTGGGTTTTCAATTTGTGAAATGGTGACAAAATGATATTGCTCGTAACAGCTTTAACATCAGGGGACAAATTCAGAGTATTTGTCAGGATTTTGAGGCCGTTTGTATCGTTTGTTTTATTTACTGTAACATACTGGAAATATACGGAGAAAAGGCAGAGAACAAGACAAATAATGATGTAGCATTATATACTAACTGTTCAAGAAAAAAAAATAATAAAAAAAAACAGAAAAATAAATAATTTCCTATGATCTATGTTGAGCGACTTGATTTGTTTGATGTAGAAATAATCAGAACTTTTACTAATACATACAGCGTGTAGAATTAACAATGTGTCTATAGGGAAAAGCATGTAATTTTTTTAATGTAGCATTATAAAGCCTCGTTTACATTATAGCGAACATGAGCGAACGAACGAACTCGTTCGTAGAATTCGCTAGATGTAAACGGTGAATAGTACACGAACGAACGAATTCGTTCGCAATCGGTCATGTTCCGGCCGGTGTCGGTAAATGAGCGAATCATCAAAGAAAATTCGTGCTCTGTGTAAACAGTTTAAATACGTAGACGAGCATTCGGCAGTTCCTTGCAGAAGTGCAACACGAATCCCACATGATGCTTACGAATGTAGGGATCATCAACGAATGCGAATGCTCTGCTAAGTGTAAACAAGAAAAGGCGAACCCTACCAAACGAACGAATCCATTCGTTCGTTCGTTCGTTCGCTTATGTTCGCTATAATGTAAACGAAGCTTTATCTTTCCAGTGAAATTTGGTTTAAATTGGTTTATTATTCAATGATCAGAATTGAACTACAAACACAAAGATAGAGAAATTCCGCTAATGTAAATAATACTATCAGTATAAAAAACCAAAATAATTACAGAAACGGTGGTTCTCACTTTTACCGCGCCATGAACTGTCCGTGCGGAAAGAGTCGCGTAGCTCAATTAGACGTGTGCTGGCCATGGTGTAACCGCTTGGATTGCGTTAGATATGTTTACAGGTTCGGACCCATCGCCCGCATCTTTTTATTTGGAATTGTGTCTACATATCATACCATCAGGTTTTTGCAAATGAACGTCTTTAAGTTTAAAAGTTTCTGTCGTCAAGAATTATTATAATTTAAGTATTACTACATTATTTTCATTCTGAATTTCCACAAGTTCGCCAGCAGTTGTTATCAATTATTATTTTCATGTTGATTGTTGCACAACAGGAATATAGTATAAAACAAAATCGCATTTAGTAAGTTTTATAATTTAAAAAATTAAAAAAGGTGCGGGTAATGTGGTTCAAAACTGTGACCAAAAGAACGTGATCCAAGCGGTTACACTTCCCGCTCGGCTAGTTCACCACGCGATTAAAGTGACAACCTCCGTTCCGATAACTATTTTGGCTTTTTATACTTTGAGTACTATTACATCTAGCGGCTTATTTACGAAATAGTTAAAAAAAACCTCCCAACTATCTAATAAACAAACGCCGTGAGTGTCGAATATTTAAACTATGAAAATGGATCTATGTATTTTGGCAAATTGTGTTTATAGGCCGTAATCACCAATTTTTGCATTGGTTTTTGTGGTAATATATGCACCAGCGGCGTCGTTACGGAGTGCGTCGATCACCCTATTTAAAACTGTTTAAGGCTGCCACACAATCCTTGGTATGCTGCACTGTTTTCGTGATAATCAACGTTAACTTTGCAAACGTATTTTCCATGCTTAAAACTGCGTTCATTTATTGCAAGCGCCTTTCATACGGTTAAATAGTTAGCGTCATTCTTAAATAACAAGAATCAGAGAAGTTCGCAGTTTTAGAATTGTATGAAGATTTTATTTCAGAAACAAAATAGGTAGTAGTAGAAAAATTTGTGAATACAACAATTAAATAAAAATAGAGACCTATTAGGTATACAAAAATTCCAATAAAGAAATAATTTTTAAACTTAATAAAAAAGTTTTTCGTTTTTTTTTTTTGTTTTTTGTACTATTTTGTAAGAACATTGTCATTAGGCAATGCCTATTTTGCTCTTGTAATAAATAAATAAATAAATAAGGTACAATATAGCAGGTTTTCTAAATGTTGTCCATTAATACGAATGCCTATGTTTACACACTTTATTAAAGAAAAATCCAGCCTACGTAAAGTTGCTCCTGAAAACGCTAGTTATGACGAAAATGTGCAGCCTACGATAAAAATACAAAAGGGCTTTTACATCTTTAAAAAAATGGGGGGGGGGGGACACATACTACGACTATGACCCTGTGCAACGCGATTACCAGCAACAAACCTCATAACGTTTAGATAATAATAGTTTGTGTCGTTTTCGAACTATTGATTCCGAAATAAAATCAAATGAAATAAAACTGATTAGAAAAAAGAATGGGCACAGTTAGTGAAATACCTATATATTTTTAATTGAAATTGTGTCTGCATACAATACCAACTTGTCGTAAATCAACGTCTTTAATTTTAAAACTACTCTGTCGCGTCTGTGTCGCTAAGAATTATTATAATTTAATTATTACTACGCAAATTCTACAAGTTTGCCAGGATCCATTAACAATTATAGTTTTCATGTTTATTGGGTGATCGTGCAGTGCCGTAGATATTTTTATTTACAGATTATAATAGTATTATTTAAAATTAATCATGTCTGATTTACCTTGTCTTTATCGAGGTTAAAAAGGATACGATTTGAAGCTGATTTAAACAACAGTACACTTTTTGAAGTATTTATTAATTTTTGTGGTGCAAATGTTGGTGTTCTGAGTGCGGAAACCATTTATTTAGAATTTGCATGTCAATTGTGTCGAGTAAAGTTGCCAATCTAAATATTCACCCCAGTTTTACTTATACTTTTTTTTGGGACTGCTGATAAATGTCGATGTGTTGTGCAGGTTACGCACGCAAGTAACTGAGTACTTTTAACAGTAACGCCGTGTGCTATCATTTATTTGTATGCAATACTCTCAGCCTGATTAGGTCTCATCCTAACGGCGGCGCCTTGGCCGCTACGCCTAATTCCCGAAGGACAACAACGCCGCTTTCCAATACGCCTGACAATTTAACCCAATAACAGCGATCGATTACTTACAAATGAATAATAACAACACACGAAAAAAGCGTCTTGCCGCCACCAAGTAGAAATAGTGCCGTCACTCCAATCAGCTTCCCTGCCATAGCGCCTCAATTGTTACGCCTAATTCTCCCCTGAGAGGGATAATAGCGCCACGCTTGATACGCCTAATCAGGTACACCGACAAGAATAAGCATCTACGCCTAAGCCTCTATGATTTTGACAAAGTGTTCCTCGTAGCTGAAACCCCACTATTATGATATTTTATTTTAAAGTTTCAAGTCCCAGACTTGTAATACTTTGACATAATTTCAGCAATAATGCTTTCACACTGACGACGTAAAGAGTCCAGCGAACTGAGTAATCTTTGAAAATCAGAAAGATTGATCCCTTCCTTTCGGGAAACATACCCTTTTATTCAAATTCATGTCCAACTTCCAAGAGGCTATTTTTCCAATAAAATTACAGCCCCATTCTCTTTTAATTTTTGATTAGATAAAAGTATCAATAAAATTTTGTTTTACACTCTTAATCTTTCTTGAACACTTCTGCTAATTAAAGCTCTTAAGTTTTCCTAATTTATGTTGATAACTACAACCCATTATTTACCCTAATCCCTAAAATTTGAGAGCGTGAAATTTTAAATATTAGATTGGCTCTAATAATGCATACAATAGGCGTCACACTCATTGATACATGTCGACATGTGTTTTACAATCATGGTTTATTTACATTTATGTACAAAAATTTGTAAAGCTGTCCCGAGTCGACCATCTGCTTAAAATTGACCAACATTAAATCACAGCAATTTAGCTAAGTCAAGTGATCACTATTAATGAGTCTCTATTTGCTGAAAGAAATGTAAAATTCCTGTAAATATATCAAAGTTTTTAAACAGTAGCAGTGCGGTGCAGTATGTCTTCAGGGATCTCACACTTTAAATTATAAAACAATGCAATTAAATCAAAATCAGTGCGAATTATTTATTCCCGGGCCTTTACAATTGTTGCAAAACAAGAATATGGTAAAGATGATCGCATTTAGTACGTGTCATAATTTAAAAAATAGTGCGGGTAATGGGTCCGAATCTAAAAACCATAATAAACGTGATCCAAGCGGTTAAACTATGGCCAGCGCACATCTAACTGAGCTACGCGACTGCTTCCCGTGCAGTCAGTTCGTGTCGCGATAGAAGTGAGAACTACCGTTCCTGTATTTAATTTGTCTTTTTATACTGTTAGTATTATTTCAATTAGCCAAATTTCCCTACTTTTGTATCTGTACTTCAATTTTTATCACTGATTAATAAACGAATTTAAACCAAATTGCACTGGGAAGATAATATTGTCGCATTAAAGTATTTACATGCATTTCCCTACAGACACCGTATCAATTCTGCACCCTGTATATATAATAATTTGTTCGCTTGTAACAAATTGTTAGGTGAGATCATAAAATATGTGATGCAAAAATAAAGCATCGCTTACACAGAAAATTGTAAAATCATAAGAAAATTACATTGTTCTGCTTTGAGACGCTATTATTAAACAACAAGTTTTCAGCTTAATTTTATTAAGCATCTTCTGCAAACCGTTCTAATTATCTCACTACTTTTCATACACAAGCACACTCCAGGACTAAGCCGCTCTTAAGAAATCCAAATTAAACTCAATTTGATTATTCCCATAGTGCTTTGAAAAAGCTTCCTTTAAATAATTTGGCAAATTAGTTCATTCTGAGTAAATTAAATTATGATAAGACACAGTTGTTAATTACTGATAATTAAGTAGAAAAGATGGCAATGTGGGGTGTTTAACTTAAAAATAAGACCGCTAAGACCATTCAAACAAAAACACAGAACCATAATATTATTAGTATGAATTTGAAAATTCACACCTTTAAGGCAACATAATAAAATCTTGCTCAATATAAATTTGCTTTTGCTGTCAACTTGTCATACATGGAAAACTATCTGTACAAGAATAACCATAACCAATAACCAGGTGGTAAGCACTAGCTGCACGACAGTTTTTGCAACTGAATTTTTTAATTTTGAGACTTTATTTATCATACCTTTAAATTAACCAACGCCAGCATGTCAGCATTTACCATTGATTTTTTAATTCACGTATAGTGGTTTCCCGACTCTCAACGTATCTATATCTAGAATAAACTTGTTGCTCGTAAAATTCAACTCGCAGCACGACATGATATAAAGCATATATTAAATACTCCCTTTCCTACGTAAATTTACAGCAATTCAACTTCTCTGTGCAAGTAAATAAGATTTTTTTAAGATTTTCTTTACACAAACGTCACGTAAAATGGTAAGAGTTCGTCTTTAGCTCCGCATTTGCACAGTAATTCATTCTTTTCTTAATAAAGAATCGTTGTACATTTCCAGCTCTGCGCGTCGGCATTTTAAGTAGGTGTATATGAATATACACAACTTTTGCGTGCAGGAAGGGTTAAATCGGGAGCTTTAAATAATTCAGCACGAACGAGTTCACCTTGAGCTCGAGTGCCTCTTGCAGATGTTACCATAAACTCAGCTCCAAGAGGATAGAGATGTTTTGGTGACATCAGAAAGGCATCGAATATTCTGAAGATTTATTCGTCTTTTTCGCTTCGAATAAAGTTATGAAGTCTTTATTAAATATTTTTAGAGATTATCTTTCGCTGATGTTTTTTCTTGCTGGAAAGTTCCCTGTAAAATAAGTTTGTGTACGGCCTATTTTTTGATAAGACAGAAGATTACAAACAAATGCAATAAGCTTGTTTTTATTGTTTTTTTTATTCATGATATACAGTATGCTTCAGAAGTAGCTATCAAATTCGTTCAAAATTCTTTATGTTGGTTTACCGAGCACTTCAGAGAACGTACAGTTCCTAAAATATTTGATATGGAAACAGACACACTAAACGATTTTATCTACGACTGCTTGGATAAGGACTTATTATGTCGTTCATTTGCGTTAGGTAATGAAGTTCATTATCTCACTAGTGAGATAATAGATTCATTACCGAACTTAGTTTATTTACACAAACAAAACTGAAGCTTTCTTTATAAGAAAACTGGCTGGTTGCCATAGTATTGAACAAATCGAATCTATTTCATTCCTTTGATTTTAAAACAAAAGTATTTTAAAATACGACCTCGTCGTCAAACTTTCAAACTCGTGTTATAATAACGCGCTTATCCCACTAGTAACATTAATAATTATTATCAGACTAAATAAAACTTTTGTATAGCCATCAGTATTTGTTGTTGTGACGTTGTCAATTAAAGTTTTGCGCGGTGATTGTTATCCTCTTTCTAAGCTCTTCTATTATACCGAGTGGCCGCGAGAAGTAACAACCGGCCATTTTCTCAATTTTTAAATCATCAATTTCACATTTTTTTCTGGGTAATACACACATACAAATGCATAATACGACATAAAACGGTGTTAATTTTGACTTCCGGTTTAACCGGAAGTGATAGGAATTTTTTTATTTTTAATGGAACACCCTGTATATTTTTGCACATTTGGATAGACCTTGAAATTTCCTTTGCAGCTATGTATAATACTTACCTATTAACTTGTAATTTTGACCGCCAGAGGACGTTTTTAAAAAAACCGTAAATACCTAATGATATTCATAAATAATTTTTTTTGTAAGTTGGCTTTGAAAACAAAAACATAATGAACTTTAAGTGGGTTTTTTTATTAATTTGTTTAAACATTTTATTGTGGCAAAAAGAGGTTTAAAATATTAAAGAAATTAAAAGTTTCAATTTTTAAACGGTCATAACTTATTTCATTTAAATACCCTTACTTGAGTTTTATTATACATTTTCAATTACCATTTTGTTTTCTTTAATTTAATACCAATAACATGCTTTATTATTATAAGATACCAAGAAAAAATAAAATTATTGTATTATTAACGCATATTAAAAATAGCTATGTTTTTGCAACTAAGTAGGATTTGAAAACAAAATACAAATAAGGTACGTTATTGGTATTAAATTAAAGCAAATAAAATGGCAATTCAAAAAGTCCAATAAAACTGAACTAGGAATACTTAAAAAAATAAGTTATGACCATTTAAAAAAATAAGTTATGACCGTTTAAAAATTGAGAATTTTTTTCTTTAACTTTTTTATTATCTTCTTGCCACAAAAAAATGTTTAAACAAACTAATAAAAAACACACTTTAAGTTCATTAGTCTTTCTTTTCAAAGCCAACTTAAAAAAAATTAATTATGAATCATTATTAGGCGTTTAAGGTTTTTAACACGCCCTCTGGCGGCCAAAATTACAAGTTAATAGGTAAGTATTATACAAAGCTGTAAAGGAAATTTCAAAGTCTATCCAAATGTGCAAAAATATACAGGGTGTTCCATTAAAAATTAAAAAAAATACTATCACTTCCGGTTAATCCGGAAGTTAAACACCGTTTTATCTCGTAATATCCATTTTTGTGTATACTATCAAAAAAAAAATTAATAATTTAAAAATTGAGAAAATGGCCGGTTGTTCTCTCGGCCACCTGGTATCTGCCGGATGACAGTGTTTAGGTATTCTAACAGAAAGAAATCCGTTGGAGTGAGCGGGAAGACTATTGTACGAGATCATTAGTACCTACCCAATGGTTTAAAAATTTTACATTTAGCCGGTCTAGAAATAATAGGGTCATAAAATGGGGTTCCGTTTCACATAAAACCGGTTGCAGAACATTGCTGGTATCCAGGAATTCAGGAGCGGTTCTAATCGAGACCAAACTTGTTCAAGCAACCGTTCCCTATAATGGGGCTTATAATAATGCCGTCCTAAACATCACATCGAACGTTAATTATGGCACGGAATCAGTCGATGCACGTCACAGACATTGGACGGCCGGCGTCACACAACTTTATTGCGTTTATCCTGCACTGTTTATGTACTATTCAGCAGTGGCGGTTTCTTATATATCACTATAATATTTAAAAAAATACCTTATAGTTAACTTTTGTATGAGATTTCTATGCGAGAACGTTTATTAAAGAGCTGCCGCAGGATCCGAAAACGTTTGAATGTTTGAGTATTTCGGGCGCATTAAACGAATCTATGCGAGGGTCATTTGGCTGACAGTCCCCAATTCAGATATACGCCACCGAATAAAACCGCCAGCTTAAAAGGTCTTCAAATGAATAAGAGTGAAATAGAAAGCTCATTGCGGTAAAATTCATATTACACAAATTAAAATAAGATAGAAGTATCTGGTTATTAAAAACTTCAGGGTCACGAACCCACAACTTCCGAGAATTGCGCTGTCAGTTGTCCGTGATAAGCGCATGCCAATAGCCGCCTAATTTGCGGGATTTGCACGTACATGACGTAGTATTGTGAAAACATTTGTTCGTTGTGTAATCATAATTTAGTGGTGTTGTACGTGGAAAATAATTTCGGATTGCGAATGCCATGTAAGAAAATGCTTTCACTTGTTTCCACTGTCTGCTATTTTGTGATAATTCATTGTGTGATATTGACTGCAAACATTTAAAAAATAAATCAAACACATTTTTTATCGGTAAACTACATGAAAAATTTTGTGCATTTTGACACATTTGGGTATCAATAATTTTATTAGAGAGTGATTATCGAAAGTCTATTAAAGACATCAATAAAAATGTTGGTAAAAACAGATCATTTTGCCAACGTAAAGGATGAGTTTGAAATATAAGGCTACCTAAAACTCGGGTAAGAACAATTTTTTTCCAAAAAAATACTTTAAAATGCCTCCCAGTACAGAACACCACGCGCCGCCACTGCTATTCAGTATCATAAATTCATAAATCCTAGAGTAAATAATAGGTCACGTCTTATTTTCCTTAAAAATTCAATTGAGATGAGCTAAACATGTAAAATACTAACGGAAAAATCTTTTTAAATGTCTGTGACGTACATCAACTGATTCATGCGCCAACTATATTATGTCAAAAGGAAAAGTGGTGATCTAGTGGTATGTTCAGTTGCGACTAATTAGTAGAGTAAAAGTTAACTATCTTTCTCTCTCTCTTGGAGCTTTTGGCCAACTTTCAGCAATTCTTCTTTTGATACTCCGTGCACTTATGCGCCTTTTTACAGGCGTGTGACATTCATACACTTAAGGGTTTAGTGGTTTTCCTGCTCGAGCTTTGTCTTTCCCTTTCTGCAAAACCTCTCCTTTTTATATAGCAATTAACTAAACTTTTAAGTGTTCCATAAGTAGGTCAACGCATTTTGGATAACTCAGGAAAAGCATGCATTTATCGAAATGCCCAGCGCATGGTAAAAAAAAAAACAAAAAATAAATACAAAACTCAGAATAAATAGAACATTAGGGAAGAAAACAAGGAAAGACACCGGAATAAAGATGTACAAAACGATGGCTGCACCAACGTTAATGTATGAAAGCGAATCTTGGGTCACAACACAAAAAGATAAAGCATAATACAAGCAGTAGTAAAAGGATGCACAAGACGAGACACGATTCGCAATGAAGACATGAGGGAGGAACTGGAAATATACGACATAAACGAAAGGATAGAAGAATGTAAGGAAGGATGGAAAAACAATGTGGCAACACAGAATGAATGAAAACAGGCTACCAACAACAGTTAAAGAATATCAGCCCAAAAGAAAAAGTGACGTAGGAAGACCGATGAAAAGTCAGTTAAAATTCTGCGAACTCGGAACAGGCAATTTGCCTATACCGTAAAGTGATGAAGAAGAAGACAAATACCAAATGCTAGTGGCCGTTTTAATCTTCTAGAGTTTGTTTTTAATAAAATAAAAATTGAAATAACGTAAAAGTTAATTCTAGATCAACTTTTTACTCTGACTTCATAAAAATGTTCTATTTGGAGATTTTGACGTAAGTACATGTTTTGGCCAGCAGGAGGTCTGTCTTTGGGTGGGTAGAAGTGTGTGTTGGAATGGATAATTTCGATGAGTTTCGGAATGGGGAGCTATATCAAAAATTTATGGACAAAATAAGGTTTAAAAAATATGAAACCGAAAGCGGTAGAATTTTCTAAATCTGAAAACGAAAAGGATCTTTAGGCAAAACTAATGCTTTTTCCCAAACTTTTTAACTTCTATACGGCTGATTGACGAACTTCCGCTTTGGTCTCTAGTTTTCTTAACCTTAAAATATATTTTTTCAGAAAAATTAAGACATCAATTTTTACCTTAGAAAGAAAACAAAAATTTCAGAGCACTACCAGTCTAATTTTACATTATTTTGCCTGTGAACGATATTCCGTAGACCTAACGGCGCATGTCTGAATTACACAAAATACACTATTTATAAAACGAGACTGCCGCGGCGTCTACTTTAGCACTTTCCCTTTTTATAAACAGCAGTTGATACAAATGAACGATTCTCATAAAGTTTACACTATTATTTTTAAATCAACGTTTTCTACAGTATTTAAACTATTTTATCATCATGCAGTATGTTCGTATTATTTGACTAATATGCTATGTCCTAAGTACAGTGGTAAGGGTGATGCATGATTAAAGTCACTGCGTTTAAAACGTTAATACCGTAATACTTTTGAATAATTATAATAAGCAACATTTTCTAAATCATTGAAAAGTCCAGACGAAGTGCGTATTCTTCCTTCAATTTAACTTCCTTTATTTTGCAAGACATACAGCTACCGAAGAACGTTTCGAATAAAATTCACTTAAATGGAAGATATCTTTCAAATAAGATACTACTCGAGTTCTCTTTCCGTTGAATATTTTTTGCGCTACTTTGGACAGGGCGACTTACAAATTACAACGGGAGGTTTTTAAGGCTATTTCTTAAATCAGCCGCTAGATAGCAGCAGCAGAATTAATAGCGGTGCTAATTATTACACTTAAAACTGCTTTTCAAATTCTCTGACTTTTCCCTGACTTCCCTGACTGATAAACTTTAGTTTTCCCCGACTCATTTTTATGGTACAAAAGTCAATTTCAACTGTTTTTTTGTTTAAATAAAAATTGTAACCCAACATAAAAATTAGCAAAGTTAACTTAAATAACTTTATAGCAAATGGAAATTTTTCAACAAGCATAACAAAATACAACATCTAAACTTTAAGGAAAAACCAAATGAAATAAACATAAATTTTATAAACATATGCTTATGTAACAAAATTTTCGTTTTGTAGGCAAAAATAAAATTATTAAAATAATTGCGTTTTACAGAATTTTCCCTGACTATTTCGTGAAATTCCCTGACTTTACGTTGAAATTGGTACAATTCCCTGATTTCCTTTACCAAAATATAAAAATTGAAATTCCCGGACTTTTCCCGGTTTTCCCTGTTTTCCAGAAAAGTGGCCACCCTGTATTATGTGTCAACAGATACTATTTACAGAAATAACTATGTTTTAAGCGTTGCTGTTGAAATATGTGACAATTAATGTAAAATATAATAACAACTGTTTTCTACGATTAAGCTTAGATGGTTAACCCACCAATTTTCGTAAATAAAAATTTTTATATAGTTTACATACTGAGTATGAGCGCTAAATAATTCCTAACCTCAAATTTTTAAATATGTAGAAGTAAAAGCAGCAATTAGACAATTACTTTACAAGCTAGCTTTGCTCATAAAATTTTAAATAAATACTCAGGTTTACCTATGAGAGGGAATGAATTGATTTGATTCTGTTTATCGTGCGCGCGCGATGTTACGATTATGTTTGAAAATAAATAAGCTAAGAATCATTAAACAGAAAATAAACTTGACCTCCAAATATTGGGAACAAAAGTTACAATAACAAACGCGCTGGTAAGAAACTGATGCGTTCATTCTAACGGCTCGGATTTAAGAGGAGCTAACTGCGCCCGTGTGGGCTAAGCCCTACGGTTTTTTGTAGCTTTATCTCAGCAGCAGCCGCATTCCTCTGAAGTTGAGACAGGTCAACGAAATCCGGATTTACTATTACAATTACTATAATTCACAAAACTAGAACTTCAATTTGGGGTCCAGTTTAAAGCATATGTGCACAGCCCACGGGTTCTACTATCTATCTATATATTAAATCCGGATCCCTTTAGCCCTTCTCAACTTTAAATGGTGGGGAAACGTGGACGTTACTAAAAACCACATCTCTGCGCGTCCATTATATAAGGCGCATATTCCTTTGATCGGTGAACCGCTACAGTGTTCAATGCAAATAAATAAAAATAAATGTCTTGCATCTTGACACATCCTATTTTTTGTTTTAAAAGAAGTTACAAAAAAACGATGGACGCAGACCACGGGTTCTGCTAGCATAAGTTAAATAATGCCACAAACATCAGCTTTAGTTATATTCCTGTTTGTCTTAGTAAAACCCAGAAAGCATTTAAATTAAACGAATTAATTTACAGCCAAAACTTGAAATTTGAAATAACATTTTAAATATTCCATCTAGATCTAATAAATCAAAAAACTAAATAACAAAAAATCGCAAATATGTATGGTAAAAATCCTAAAAATAAAAGGTGTAGAAAAATGTATTACTGCACGATGACCTTGCTTAAACAAATATTTGTGTTACGGTAATAAATTTTTGTTATAGCAAGATACCATAATACGTACAATTTATACTCTTCCAACGCCAAGCAAACTGTATTAGTACATCCTTCTCGAACCCATGCTTTGAGTTTTCACAATATGGAGAAGCCCAACTGTAAGGGCTCTAGCAAGGTTAGTTTTTAGTTTTAAAACGCGACTATATATTGTATGAGACGAAATGTTCCTTAGATTGCAACGAAGTCTTGTTAGTAACAAAAAAAAGTTGAAATCGTGAGAACAAAAAGATATCAGTACCTAAAATTAACAGAATTAGTTTAGAGTTCGTTAAAGTTCACAGCAATTTTTTTTTTAACATACGTACATGTATTTATTTATATCTAATAAATTATATGCCAAAATAAAGGGCAATTAATGGGCTTCAGGTTAAAAAAAATCCAATTCAGATATCAGCGTAGAGCTTTGAGAGTGCTACCGATATAGTATCTTTTGTTGTTTTCTCCGGCCTACGTAAACGCGTGCAACCCACTTCGCGATCATCTTCGTACAAACAGATGCTAGACGCTTGAACATTTGGTTCACGGGAAGATGGCCGCGGCTGCGTATCCGTTACATCAAGTTACATTTTCGTTATGATGCGTAATGCCATGATCGCATGATGCACCCGCCGGCAAAGAAGTTTCTCTTCAAACTTATGAAATTCAAACACCCACGTGCATATTTATCTCTATCAGTACGAATTCTAACAAAAATGCTGTTTTAGAGACTATTGAAATATTTATATTAAATTAGTTTTAGTTTAAAATGACGCACAAGTCTGTATGTACTACAACATTATATGCTAAATAATTTATAACTTTTTTGCTAAACCGGGAATTTAATTTGGAGAGTTGCCAACACCAATTTCAAATTTAAGCAATAATCAGATAGAAAATATTCATTTAAACCCAGTTTGGTATAGCACGACATACAATACGTTTATCTAATCTGCACGGCAGCGTTGCATGCAATTCAGATTTAAATAAACGGCAGTAATTTGGTTAGATTGCAAATATAACGTCATTAAATTTTAACTGATATTTAATTATCGTGCCTTTTTCGCAGTATTTACAGGATTAAAGAATACGATTGGTTAAAGAAAATTTAAATATTTAAAAGGCTAGAGATTGTGGGCTTATTTCTAATGAAGCCAGAGTTAAATTAGTTTGAAATTGGAAAATGTTCTTTCTCAACAAAGACATTTTAGTGCAACAACAGCATGCGTCTGTTTAATTCTATTTATTTATTAGTTGCGTATTTGTACAGAATTTGCACACAGCAATCCTAAATGATTTGCGACGTATTTCTTAAATTATTATATTATTTAATAAAGAGTACAGCAAAACCATAAGTGAATTAAAAATTATCGATAATTATGTCGCTTCACTGACAAGGAAATTGTGGAAATAGAAAATATCGCGATTTCGAAGCACGAGTGATGTTGCCTTGCATCAATACCATTGAGTTGGTCAATGTAAGACAGCATTATAGACAATTTTTAATTCATAAATGGTTTTTTTAAATAATATTCTACGAACTTAACATTAAAATACTTGGTTGGTATAATTATTGGTTACTTATTGACGTACAAACGCATTTTTTATTTATGACGGGCAAAAATAAAAAAAATTAGTTGATGTGATTTCCATGGTTACAGCAGCGATAACACGAAAGCTTCTTGAAAAAAGTATTATCGCGGCCAGTTAAGGTGCGATTGGTTAAGTGCCCAAGATAAATGGCTGCCATTGGCTGTTACATTGTGAGTGGATATTCAACAAAAGTTTAGACACGGGTTGGTCAATACAAGTAAAATGCATTTCCAAACTTAATTCATGTCCAATATTGGAGGGAGACAACGGTTGAGACAATAACAGGCCAGTGTCCTTTAAATAATCATTTAGCCACAATTGTAGTGCTCATTGAAAAGTTAAAATATGCGCCCAGGAGAAGGAATTCTCATATTATGCCCTATAAAAGTGTGCTGCTTTAACAAACTCAATACATACACTATACAAAGCCCATGGAAATAAGAAAAGTATCTACATGCAACCTCCCGCGATTGCTTAGAAATCCCGAAATAGAAAGCACCATGGGTATTTTTGGCCTAAGTGCAGGATTCTTCCCGGAAGCAACCTATCCTTAAAAGGAAGTAGCGTCTAAGTTTTTTTTTACAGCCTGTACATCTGCTGATTCTCGTAGCATAGTGATTATTTTGGTTAACAGTAGTGTAAAAGGAGCTTCTAGTGACCAGCCTCTGGAAAATACTACTTTACTGCCTGTTGCTACACCCGATGCGAGACATTTGCTTTTGATGGTCAGATGTTGGAGCGTCAGTGAATATGTCGTAGGTTTATTGTAAAATCGATTATTTTATAAAAGGCATAGGCAAATCGTAAAATTAAAAAGCAATTGTTTCGATTTTACAATATGCCTACGACAAATATATTAGCGAATGTTAAAACAAAAACCCACAAGACAAAATTTTGCTTAAAATTGATAATTGATTGAAAGCGAACTTTCTCACTGTTATTCTTCAACAATTGAGTAATTAACATTATTACATTTGAATATTAATAGCCCTTTATAACTGATGCTGATTAGCAAAGGTACAGAGGACAAGCGTCCCCCCTCACTTAGTAAGCTACTAGTGACCATTGTGTCCTTTAAAAGATCTAGGTTTCAATGAACAGGTTGGTCGCTTCAGAAAAGGACCAAATCCTGTTCAAAGATATATCCTGCGTTTTACTGGGCTCTAAAGAAGAGGAGCCAAGGTGTTTATACCCAAGGGCCGCAAAAGCGGCGAACTCACAGGGTATGTGTTCAGAGGTTTCCTTCCGGGATTGGCATCTTGTGCACTGCGGACCATTAACAACCCCGATAGTGTGGAGATGTTTCTGTAGGTGACCGTGGCCTGTCACTGGGCCTGTCACAATTCTGACTTATTTTCTGTTTATACCCAGAAGAATTTATACCGTTCTAGGCGTAGGACCAGATGAGATCCAAGATGATCGGAGCTGTGACAACGTCCAGCTACGTATCTCGTATCTCACGCATTTGGGTGTAGTTCCGAAAGCCGGTTCTCAACCCACTAGCGATTCCTTAGCCTCAGCAACAGCGAGGCATTGGCCTTCTCATTTCCCGCAATTCCACTATGGCCGGGAAACCGTATAATTTTCACCTAGTTTTTTGGGGAGAGCTTGCTGAGGGTTTTCCGACGTTCTTGAACCAGTTGTGGCCCGATCTTAGGGAAGATCTAGATTTTGATGGCCGCTTGACTGTAGGTACAGATGCAAATATGTCGACTTTTATACCCTCTTCTAAGGTCTTCGCTTGCACAAGCCAATATAGCAAAGACCTCAGCCTGGAAGATGATTGGATGTTTTCCCAGATAAAATTTGAGTTTTACTCTGGGTTTTTCTCCACCTGCTCCTGATTCCTCCCTTACTTTGTTGAAACTCGGCACTTTTTAATTCAAACTTTATTTTCGTGACGATAGGAATATGTGACGTAACAAACCCTTTATAAAATGGTCGCTTCTTTAAAATAACGTACGCCACTTCTTAAATTTTTAATAAAATATCAGCAGCCTTGAGCAGCACAGCTTAGATATATCTAGGATTGCGCACAATAATTTTATTATAAAAATGTGTAACCTCGCAAATCGAAGTAGTCATCGAAATAAAGTTAAAATGAAATAAACATCACGTATGAACAACCTAAGACTTTATTATGAACCTTTATTACAATGTTATAGCGAAGTAGCTAATCCTAAGTCATTCTAACAGCAATTATCCTTACTTATCTTATAATAAAAATGTTGCTGTCAATCATAATAATTGGTCGTATGTAAATATAAATTCATACCCACGCCAGAGCTTGAATCGGTTTGTTCAACTACAAGACAAACCTGAAGTGTTAACTTCGAGTGGACTTTCCCATGCTAGATATTATTACTTTATTACAGCTGTCAGTTCGTGACGTCAGCTATAATGATGCTGGCTTAGTAATAATGTTCGAATGAGAACTTGTCCAAGTCCAAACATTTTTGCGATTGAGAATTTTTTTTTAATTTATATATAATTGGAATTTACATTTTCTACAGTAGCCAACCAAACCCTAAATTTGCCAGCCAATAAATTAGAGGGGGGAGACGTGTAACCGCACCACATATACATTTTTCTAAAAACTAACATTAGATTTTAGATCTACTAGTCATGATGAGCAACAATTCTGCGTAAGAAAAAAATGTTCATCGGAGACCGTTCTGCGTTTCATCGTACATCGCCCACAAAGGGCCCTCAAACAAGTTGTAGCTGATCCCGATTAGATAACTCCTTTTTGCGTAAATTGGCGTTTGTATCGAAATTTTCAAAGAATCGCAGCGGCCGCCAATTTGAACCTAGAGAGTTCGGTAAAAAGTTTACCTTAAGTTTTTTTCTCAGATCCCTCAAATTTCCAAAATTTAGTATCGGTAAGAAATGCTGCCAAAAAACATTCCGCCTCCGGTTTTAGATTTTTTTAAATATCTTAACTAGAACTACAATTTTCGATATACCTTTTTATTTGAAATTTCATCAAAATCGGTCGATTGCTTTCGCCTTTAGAGGCGTCGGCCACACACCCACTGACAGAAATGTTTGTAAAACTACTTTTTTGGGTTCCTTGAGCCCCAAAACGTGTATTTCCGTTAAAATCTACATTTCGAAAATTCTCATGAAATCAATACTTCCCTATACGAAGGCATGGAAAAGCAAAAGACGAAAACTCAGCGCAAAAGTGTGAAAATCATCTTTAACGTGCTTGTGCATGTATGTGACAAGACCAGCGAACACGCAATTAAAAAGTTCTAAGGGTGGGAATAGAAAGCGGAAAACTATCTTGGTGGGATACATACCACAACAGAGAAAAAATATTTTTGTACAGCGATAAATCACTATTTCTTATGTTAGTCATGTAGCAAAAATTGCTATTGTCAAGTTAAAATGGCCGCGCCGTGGCCGTGCAGAAAATACAGTAAAGACTCCGCCAGAAGATTCTGGAGCAGCCGTTCAGCTACAATAATGTCCAAGAAGGATGCTGTTAGAAAGCTAGATTAGCTAATAGAATATCTCATTCCTGGTGCACCATCAACTATAAACGTTCTGGAAAGCCTGATAGTTCCGAAAATTTACGAAAATTATAAATTTGCTCTGTGGCGAAATGAAATATTTTTAACAAAAGACAGCGGCGAAGAAGAAGCAAATTTCATACAACGGATATTAATATTTAATGGAACGAGTAACGTGGAATGAAGCCAACACATATTCATGGATGGGACGTTCAGGTAAGCAAACACATCTACTTTTTCAACAAGTTTACGTTATTCTGGCTGAGAGAAATCGATTCGTTTTTCCTGTGGTGTATGCTCTGGTCCCAAATAAGCAACGTCAAACTTACGATCGCCTGTTCGAGCTCATTAGGGAAATGTGGCCGCAATCTCAACCAGACACTTATGAAACGGCCGTTATCGGAGCAGGTGCACTGTAGCAAGCACTTTTACAGGGCTGTCTATTTCATCTAATGAAAAATAAATTGACCAGATTGGGTTTCTGTTCAATGTAATAACGACCCTGCGCCTGCACGCATAATAGTTGCATTAGATTTTATTCCTATACCACGCATTGACGATGCAAAGCAAACACCATTGCGTTAAAAAATATAATAGGAACTAAACAGGTTTAAGGCCCCTTTTTCACCAAATATTTGGAACGGCTAGACGGCGATGGCGGTACGGCGACGGCGAAACGTCCTAGACCGTTGATATATGTGGTTTGTAAAGTTTATATAGAAGCAATGCACAGTATAAGAAGTATTTACGTGGTGAAGCTGCTCCCTACAGAATCCGACAATAATATCTAGCAGAAATTGAGAGAAACTAGAAAATCCTTTTGGGTAATCCCCAGTGTCGCACGAGTGGGCCCCGCTCAGATCTCTTAGTAGCGGATGTACACGTAAATTTCAATCGCTTATTAGAGCAAGACTATTTAAAAGGTAAAAAGTATGGAAAAATACCAACGAAGTGCTTCCCCCATTCTTTTTGTAAATTAGTACCCCGCAGCGCCCAAATGTCCGGCACTTAAACGTCCCGATGCCCCTGCTACGTTTCACGCCCCAGCAGTGACGATTCCATACGAGGTTGAAACTGGTCTACAAGGATTCCCGGATGATGAAAAGTACTTATTCAGAACCTTCCAGGACATACAACACTGTGTAGAGAATTCGCATAGAAAACACAAAGTGGTTTGCTATCATATTGAACTTACTTAGAAATAGTTGTAAATGAAATTTCTGTGCATTATGAGCACTTACCGTAATAGCTTTTTTGAATTAATACGTACCTTCCTAATTCAAAGCGCCAGCCACAGAAAACATAAATAAAAGAAACTTTATACAACAAACTTCTAATTGCGTAGGACGAAACCCCTCTAGTTGGTTTAGCGTCGTGGTGATTAAACTTCATTGCAAACAAATGGGTGACGGTCATCTCACCGTCCCTTAATTTCGCGTAGAAACTAAATTTTGCCCAAGTCTCTCATAGTTTAGATGCTTATCAAGCATGCGACTTCTCGAAGTTATAGTAGCAGATGTGGGAAATAGTAATTGGTAATGAAAAAAGTTGTTTACGTTTAAACATTTTAGTGGGAACTTGAAAAACTTCTTCTGCTTAATGAAATTTTCAAGAAACGCGAAAAAAAAGAAAAATGTTTCATTAGAATATAAAATGAAATTTCTACGTACTAACAAACGTGTTTTTTAAAAAACAAAAATTAAGTTTTATTAAACAGAGCAAAAATAGGATCCTCAAAGAATACTAAACTGCTGAATAATCAGCAGTAGTACAGCTACTATTTAAAATCTCTGCGGGAGCATAAATATTTAAATGTGCGGCTTTAAGCTTAATTGGGTTCATGTAAATGGTCATTAACTAATTTCCAAAACTGCAAATACTTTTTAAAGTTTCGGATGTTCTTTGGTTATCGCCTTAACGGTTTGTGCAATGATTTACATGAAGACGACGATCAACGTTCAGAAAATAGATATCGATATCTTAGTCAAACGCTTCTTTCTCCGACTCTCTCTTTTTTCCTCTTGCTTATTCGCCCCTCCCTCTACTGCCTAAACCTGAACGTTTCATTTCGTGGCGGTAATTGAACGAAAAATGTGGAATAGATATAACTGGGAAAATGACGGAAAATAAATGACAAAAACGAGGGGTAGATATGGCGAAAGTTGCACTTTTTTCTGTCAAAGCAAGAAGTGGTAAGGGCAGTGGCAAAACAATGTTTAGTAGGGCCCTGATTAGAGAAGCAGATACTTTATTATTGAGTTGCATTTTTTTCTTCGAAGTCTTTCACATTTCTATCAAGAAACAAAGTAACATGGCATATAAAAAAAACACTTTCCCTATGAGCTTTTTTTCTGCAAATGCTGTAATCAATTTTTCGAAGTCTTTCACATTTTTTTTATAAAGAAATAAAATAACATGCCATATTAAAAAAAATCTCTTCCTACGGGCTTTTTCGTTTCTGCAAATGCTGTAATTATTTTTTTGAAGTCTTTCACATTTTTAACAAGAAATAAAATAACATGGCATATTAAAAAAAATCTCTCCCTACGAGCTTTATTTTTGCAGAAAAAAAAGCTCGGAAGCAAAGATTTTTTTTAATATGCCATGTTACTTTATTTCTTGCTAAAAATGTGAAAAACTCCGGAAAATTAATTACAGCATGTGCAGAAGAAAAAAACTCGTAGGGTAGAGTTTTTTTTTAATATGCCATGATATTTTATTTCTTGATAAAAATGTGAAAGACTTCGAAAAATTAATTACAGTATACTGTAATCAATTTTTCGAAGTATTACACATTTTTAACAAGAAACAGAATAACATAGCATATTAAAAAAAAATCTACCCTACGAGCATTTTTTTCTGCAAACACTGTAATTAATGTTTCGCAGTCTTTCACATTTTTATCAAGAAATAAAATAACATGGCATATTAAAAAAAATCTACCCTACGGGCATTTTTTCTGCAAATGCTCTAATTAATTTTTCAAAGTCTTTCACATTCTTATCAAGAAATAAAATAGCATGGGATATTAAAAAAAACTCTACCCTACAAGCTTTGTTTTCTGCACATGCTGTAATTAATTTTCGACGTCTTTCACGTTTTTATCAAGAAATAAAATAACATAGCATATTAAAAAAAAACTCGACCCTACGAGTTTTTTTCTTCTGCACATGCTGTAATTAATTTTCCGGAGTTTTTCACATTTTTAGCAAGAAATAAAGTAACATGGCATATTAAAAAAAATCTTTGTTTCCGAGCTTTTTTTTCTGCAAAAATAAAGTTCGTAGGGAGAAATTTTTTTTATTTCTTGATAAAAATGTGAAAGACTTCGAAAAATTAATTACAGTATACTGTAATTAATTTTTCGAAGTATTTCACATTTTTAACAAGAAACAGAATAACATAGCATATTAAAAAAAAATCTACCCTACGAGCATTTTTTTCTGCAAACACTGTAATTAATGTTTCGAAGTCTTTCACATTTTTATCAAGAAATAAAATAACATGGCATATTAAAAAAAATCTCTTCCTACGGGCTTTTTCGTTTCTGCAAATGCTGTAATTATTTTTTTGAAGTCTTTCACATTTTTAACAAGAAATAAAATAACATGGCATATTAAAAAAAATCTCTCCCTACGAGCTTTATTTTTGCAGAAAAAAAAGCTCGGAAGCAAAGATTTTTTTTAATATGCCATGTTACTTTATTTCTTGCTAAAAATGTGAAAAACTCCGGAAAATTAATTACAGCATGTGCAGAAGAAAAAAACTCGTAGGGTAGAGTTTTTTTTTAATATGCCATGATATTTTATTTCTTGATAAAAATGTGAAAGACTTCGAAAAATTAATTACAGTATACTGTAATCAATTTTTCGAAGTATTTCACATTTTTAACAAGAAACAGAATAACATAGCATATTAAAAAAAAATCTACCCTACGAGCATTTTTTTCTGCAAACACTGTAATTAATGTTTCGAAGTCTTTCACATTTTTATCAAGAAATAAAATAACATGGCATATTAAAAAAAATCTACCCTACGGGCATTTTTTTCTGCAAATGCTCTAATTAATTTTTCAAAGTCTTCCACATTCTTATCAAGAAATAAAATAGCATGGGATATTAAAAAAAAACTCTACCCTACAAGCTTTGTTTTCTGCACATGCTGTAATTAATTTTCGACGTCTTTCACGTTTTTATCAAGAAATAAAATATCATGGCATATTAAAAAAAAACTCTACCCTACGAGTTTTTTTCTTCTGCACATGCTGTAATTAATTTTCCGGAGTTTTTCACATTTTTAGCAAGAAATAAAGTAACATGGCATATTAAAAAAAATCTTTGTTTCCGAGCTTTTTTTTCTGCAAAAATAAAGCTCGTAGGGAGAAATTTTTTTTATTTCTTGATAAAAATGTGAAAGACTTCGAAAAATTAATTACAGTATACTGTAATCAATTTTTCGAAGTATTTCACATTTTTAACAAGAAACAGAATAACATAGCATATTAAAAAAAATCTACCCTACGAGCATTTTTTCTGCAAACACTGTAATTAATGTTTCGAAGTCTTTCACATTTTTATCAAGAAATAAAATATCATGGCATATTAAAAAAAAACTCTACCCTACGAGTTTTTTTCTTCTGCACATGCTGTAATTAATTTTCCGGAGTTTTTCACATTTTCAGCAAGAAATAAAGTAACATGGCATATTAAAAAAAATCTTTGTTTCCGAGCTTTTTTTTCTGCAAAAATAAAGCTCGTAGGGAGAAATTTTTTTTATTTCTTGATAAAAATGTGAAAGACTTCGAAAAATTAATTACAGTATATTGTAATTAATTTTTCGAAGTATTTCACATTTTTAACAAGAAACAGCATATTACATAGCATATTAAAAAAAAATCTACCCTACGAGCATTTTTTTTCTGCAAACACTGTAATTAATGTTTCGAAGTCTTTCACATTTTTATCAAGAAATAAAATAACATGGCATATTAAAAAAAATCTACCCTACGGGCATTTTTTTCTGCAAATGCTCTAATTAATTTTTCAAAGTCTTCCACATTCTTATAAAGAAATAAAATAGCATGGGATATTAAAAAAAAACTCTACCCTACAAGCTTTGTTTTCTGCACATGCTGTAATTAATTTTCGACGTCTTTCACGTTTTTATCAAGAAATAAAATAACATAGCATATTAAAAAAAAACTCTACCCTACGAGTTTTTTTCTTCTGCACATGCTGTAATTAATTTTCCGGAGTTTTTCACATTTTTAGCAAGAAATAAAGTAACATGGCATATTAAAAAAAATCTTTGTTTCCGAGCTTTTTTTTCTGCAAAAATAAAGCTCGTAGGGAGAAATTTTTTTTATTTCTTGATAAAAATGTGAAAGACTTCGAAAAATTAATTACAGTATACTGTAATTAATTTTTCGAAGTATTTCACATTTTTAACAAGAAACAGAATAACATAGCATATTAAAAAAAATCTACCCTACGAGCATTTTTTCTGCAAACACTGTAATTAATGTTTCGAAGTCTTTCACATTTTTATCAAGAAATAAAATAACATGGCATATTAAAAAAAATCTACCCTACGGGCATTTTTTTCTGCAAATGCTCTAATTAATTTTTCAAAGTCTTCCACATTCTTATCAATAAATAAAATAGCATGGGATATTAAAAAAAAACTCTACCCTACAAGCTTTGTTTTCTGCACATGCTGTAATTAATTTTTCGACGTCTTTCACGTTTTTATCAAGAAATAAAATAACATAGCATATTAAAAAAAAACTCTACCCTACGAGTTTTTTTCTTCTGCACATGCTGTAATTAATTCTCCGGAGTTTTTCACATTTTTAGCAAGAAATAAAGTAACATGGCATATTAAAAAAAAATCTTTGCTTCCGAGCTTTTTTTTCTGCAAAAATAAAGCTCGTAGGGAGAAATTTTTTTTATTTCTTGATAAAAATGTGAAAGACGTCGAAAAATTTATTACAGTATTTGCAGAAAAAATTGCTCGTAGGGTAGATTTTTTTTTAATATGCCATGTTATTTTATTTCTTGATAAAAATGTGAAAGACTGAAAAAATAATTAGAGCATTGGAAGAAAAAAATGCTCGTAGGATAGATTTTTTTAATATGCCATGATATTTTATTTCTTGATAAAAATGTGAAAGAAAAATTAATTACAGTATACTGTAATTAATTTTTCGAAGTATTTCACATTTTTAACAAGAAACAGAATAACATAGCATATTAAAAAAAAATCTACCCTACGAGCATTTTTTTCTGCAAACACTGTAATTAATGTTTCGAAGTCTTTCACATTTTTATCAAGAAATAAAATAACATGGCATATTAAAAAAAATCTCTTCCTACGGGCTTTTTCGTTTCTGCAAATGCTGTAATTATTTTTTTGAAGTCTTTCACATTTTTAACAAGAAATAAAATAACATGGCATATTAAAAAAAATCTCTCCCTACGAGCTTTATTTTTGCAGAAAAAAAAGCTCGGAAGCAAAGATTTTTTTTAATATGCCATGTTACTTTATTTCTTGCTAAAAATGTGAAAAACTCCGGAAAATTAATTACAGCATGTGCAGAAGAAAAAAACTCGTAGGGTAGAGTTTTTTTTTAATATGCTATGTTATTTTATTTCTTGATAAAAACGTGAAAGACGTCGAAAAATTAATTACAGCATGTGCAGAAAACAAAGCTTGTAGGGTAGAGTTTTTTTTTAATATCCCATGCTATTTTATTTATTGATAAGAATGTGGAAGACTTTGAAAAATTAATTAGAGCATTTGCAGAAAAAAATGCCCGTAGGGTAGATTTTTTTTAATATGCCATGTTATTTTATTTCTTGATAAAAATGTGAAAGACTTCGAAAAATTAATTACAGTATACTGTAATCAATTTTTCGAAGTATTACACATTTTTAACAAGAAACAGAATAACATAGCATATTAAAAAAAAATCTACCCTACGAGCATTTTTTTTCTGCAAACACTGTAATTAATGTTTCGAAGTCTTTCACATTTTTATCAAGAAATAAAATAACATGGCATATTAAAAAAAATCTACCCTACGGGCATTTTTTTCTGCAAATGCTCTAATTAATTTTTCAAAGTCTTCCACATTCTTATCAAGAAATAAAATAGCATGGGATATTAAAAAAAAACTCTACCCTACAAGCTTTGTTTTCTGCACATGCTGTAATTAATTTTCGACGTCTTTCACGTTTTTATCAAGAAATAAAATAACATAGCATATTAAAAAAAAACTCTACCCTACGAGTTTTTTTCTTCTGCACATGCTGTAATTAATTTTCCGGAGTTTTTCACATTTTTAGCAAGAAATAAAGTAACATGGCATATTAAAAAAAATCTTTGTTTCCGAGCTTTTTTTTCTGCAAAAATAAAGCTCGTACGTAGGGAGAAATTTTTTTTATTTCTTGATAAAAATGTGAAAGACTTCGAAAAATTAATTACAGTATACTGTAATTAATTTTTCGAAGTATTTCACATTTTTAACAAGAAACAGAATAACATAGCATATTAAAAAAAATCTACCCTACGAGCATTTTTTCTGCAAACACTGTAATTAATGTTTCGAAGTCTTTCACATTTTTAGCAAGAAATAAAGTAACATGGCATATTAAAAAAAATCTTTGTTTCCGAGCTTTTTTTTCTGCAAAAATAAAGCTCGTAGGGAGAAATTTTTTTTATTTCTTGATAAAAATGTGAAAGACTTCGAAAAATTAATTACAGTATACTGTAATTAATTTTTCGAAGTATTTCACATTTTTAACAAGAAACAGAATAACATAGCATATTAAAAAAAATCTACCCTACGGGCATTTTTTTCTGCAAATGCTCTAATTAATTTTTCAAAGTCTTCCACATTCTTATCAAGAAATAAAATAGCATGGGATATTAAAAAAAAACTCTACCCTACAAGCTTTGTTTTCTGCACATGCTGTAATTAATTTTTCGACGTCTTTCACGTTTTTATCAAGAAATAAAATAACATAGCATATTAAAAAAAAACTCTACCCTACGAGTTTTTTTCTTCTGCACATGCTGTAATTAATTCTCCGGAGTTTTTCACATTTTTAGCAAGAAATAAAGTAACATGGCATATTAAAAAAAATCTTTGCTTCCGAGCTTTTTTTTCTGCAAAAATAAAGCTCGTAGGGAGAAATTTTTTTTATTTCTTGATAAAAATGTGAAAGACGTCGAAAAATTTATTACAGTATTTGCAGAAAAAATTGCTCGTAGGGTAGATTTTTTTTTAATATGCCATGTTATTTTATTTCTTGATAAAAATGTGAAAGACTGAAAAAATAATTAGAGCATTGGAAGAAAAAAATGCTCGTAGGATAGATTTTTTTAATATGCCATGATATTTTATTTCTTGATAAAAATGTGAAAGAAAAATTAATTACAGTATACTGTAATTAATTTTTCGAAGTATTTCACATTTTTAACAAGAAACAGAATAACATAGCATATTAAAAAAAAATCTACCCTACGAGCATTTTTTTCTGCAAACACTGTAATTAATGTTTCGAAGTCTTTCACATTTTTATCAAGAAATAAAATAACATGGCATATTAAAAAAAATCTCTTCCTACGGGCTTTTTCGTTTCTGCAAATGCTGTAATTATTTTTTTGAAGTCTTTCACATTTTTAACAAGAAATAAAATAACATGGCATATTAAAAAAAATCTCTCCCTACGAGCTTTATTTTTGCAGAAAAAAAAGCTCGGAAGCAAAGATTTTTTTTAATATGCCATGTTACTTTATTTCTTGCTAAAAATGTGAAAAACTCCGGAAAATTAATTACAGCATGTGCAGAAGAAAAAAACTCGTAGGGTAGAGTTTTTTTTTAATATGCCATGATATTTTATTTCTTGATAAAAATGTGAAAGACTTCGAAAAATTAATTACAGTATACTGTAATCAATTTTTCGAAGTATTACACATTTTTAACAAGAAACAGAATAACATAGCATATTAAAAAAAAATCTACCCTACGAGCATTTTTTTTCTGCAAACACTGTAATTAATGTTTCGAAGTCTTTCACATTTTTATCAAGAAATAAAATAACATGGCATATTAAAAAAAATCTACCCTACGGGCATTTTTTTCTGCAAATGCTCTAATTAATTTTTCAAAGTCTTCCACATTCTTATCAAGAAATAAAATAGCATGGGATATTAAAAAAAAACTCTACCCTACAAGCTTTGTTTTCTGCACATGCTGTAATTAATTTTCGACGTCTTTCACGTTTTTATCAAGAAATAAAATAACATAGCATATTAAAAAAAAACTCTACCCTACGAGTTTTTTTCTTCTGCACATGCTGTAATTAATTTTCCGGAGTTTTTCACATTTTTAGCAAGAAATAAAGTAACATGGCATATTAAAAAAAATCTTTGTTTCCGAGCTTTTTTTTCTGCAAAAATAAAGCTCGTAGGGAGAAATTTTTTTTATTTCTTGATAAAAATGTGAAAGACTTCGAAAAATTAATTACAGTATACTGTAATTAATTTTTCGAAGTATTTCACATTTTTAACAAGAAACAGAATAACATAGCATATTAAAAAAAAATCTACCCTACGAGCATTTTTTCTGCAAACACTGTAATTAATGTTTCGAAGTCTTTCACATTTTTAGCAAGAAATAAAGTAACATGGCATATTAAAAAAAATCTTTGTTTCCGAGCTTTTTTTTCTGCAAAAATAAAGCTCGTAGGGAGAAATTTGTTTTATTTCTTGATAAAAATGTGAAAGACTTCGAAAAATTAATTACAGTATACTGTAATTAATTTTTCGAAGTATTTCACATTTTTAACAAGAAACAGAATAACATAGCATATTAAAAAAAATCTACCCTACGGGCATTTTTTTCTGCAAATGCTCTAATTAATTTTTCAAAGTCTTCCACATTCTTATCAAGAAATAAAATAGCATGGGATATTAAAAAAAAACTCTACCCTACAAGCTTTGTTTTCTGCACATGCTGTAATTAATTTTTCGACGTCTTTCACGTTTTTATCAAGAAATAAAATAACATAGCATATTAAAAAAAAACTCTACCCTACGAGTTTTTTTCTTCTGCACATGCTGTAATTAATTCTCCGGAGTTTTTCACATTTTTAGCAAGAAATAAAGTAACATGGCATATTAAAAAAAATCTTTGCTTCCGAGCTTTTTTTTCTGCAAAAATAAAGCTCGTAGGGAGAAATTTTTTTTATTTCTTGATAAAAATGTGAAAGACGTCGAAAAATTTATTACAGTATTTGCAGAAAAAATTGCTCGTAGGGTAGATTTTTTTTTAATAAGCCATGTTATTTTATTTCTTGATAAAAATGTGAAAGACTGAAAAAATAATTAGAGCATTGGAAGAAAAAAATGCTCGTAGGATAGATTTTTTTAATATGCCATGATATTTTATTTCTTGATAAAAATGTGAAAGAAAAATTAATTACAGTATACTGTAATTAATTTTTCGAAGTATTTCACATTTTTAACAAGAAACAGAATAACATAGCATATTAAAAAAAAATCTACCCTACGAGCATTTTTTTCTGCAAACACTGTAATTAATGTTTCGAAGTCTTTCACATTTTTATCAAGAAATAAAATAACATGGCATATTAAAAAAAATCTCTTCCTACGGGCTTTTTCGTTTCTGCAAATGCTGTAATTATTTTTTTGAAGTCTTTCACATTTTTAACAAGAAATAAAATAACATGGCATATTAAAAAAAATCTCTCCCTACGAGCTTTATTTTTGCAGAAAAAAAAGCTCGGAAGCAAAGATTTTTTTTAATATGCCATGTTACTTTATTTCTTGCTAAAAATGTGAAAAACTCCGGAAAATTAATTACAGCATGTGCAGAAGAAAAAAACTCGTAGGGTAGAGTTTTTTTTTAATATGCCATGATATTTTATTTCTTGATAAAAATGTGAAAGACTTCGAAAAATTAATTACAGTATACTGTAATCAATTTTTCGAAGTATTTCACATTTTTAACAAGAAACAGAATAACATAGCATATTAAAAAAAATCTACCCTACGAGCATTTTTTTTCTGCAAACACTGTAATTAATGTTTCGAAGTCTTTCACATTTTTATCAAGAAATAAAATAACATGGCATATTAAAAAAAATCTACCCTACGGGCATTTTTTTCTGCAAATGCTCTAATTAATTTTTCAAAGTCTTCCACATTCTTATCAAGAAATAAAATAGCATGGGATATTAAAAAAAAACTCTACCCTACAAGCTTTGTTTTCTGCACATGCTCTAATTAATTTTTCAAAGTCTTCCACATTCTTATCAAGAAATAAAATAGCATGGGATATTAAAAAAAAACTCTACCCTACAAGCTTTGTTTTCTGCACATGCTGTAATTAATTTTCGACGTCTTTCACGTTTTTATCAAGAAATAAAATATCATGGCATATTAAAAAAAAACTCTACCCTACGAGTTTTTTTCTTCTGCACATGCTGTAATTAATTTTCCGGAGTTTTTCACATTTTTAGCAAGAAATAAAGTAACATGGCATATTAAAAAAAATCTTTGTTTCCGAGCTTTTTTTTCTGCAAAAATAAAGCTCGTAGGGAGAAATTTTTTTTATTTCTTGATAAAAATGTGAAAGACTTCGAAAAATTAATTACAGTATACTGTAATTAATTTTTCGAAGTATTTCACATTTTTAACAAGAAACAGAATAACATAGCATATTAAAAAAAATCTACCCTACGAGCATTTTTTCTGCAAACACTGTAATTAATGTTTCGAAGTCTTTCACATTTTTATCAAGAAATAAAATATCATGGCATATTAAAAAAAAACTCTACCCTACGAGTTTTTTTCTTCTGCACATGCTGTAATTAATTTTCCGGAGTTTTTCACATTTTTAGCAAGAAATAAAGTAACATGGCATATTAAAAAAAATCTTTGTTTCCGAGCTTTTTTTTCTGCAAAAATAAAGCTCGTAGGGAGAAATTTTTTTTATTTCTTGATAAAAATGTGAAAGACTTCGAAAAATTAATTACAGTATACTGTAATTAATTTTTCGAAGTATTTCACATTTTTAACAAGAAACAGAATAACATAGCATATTAAAAAAAATCTACCCTACGAGCATTTTTTCTGCAAACACTGTAATTAATGTTTCGAAGTCTTTCACATTTTTATCAAGAAATAAAATATCATGGCATATTAAAAAAAAACTCTACCCTACGAGTTTTTTTCTTCTGCACATGCTGTAATTAATTTTCCGGAGTTTTTCACATTTTTAGCAAGAAATAAAGTAACATGGCATATTAAAAAAAATCTTTGCTTCCGAGCTTTTTTTTCTGCAAAAATAAAGCTCGTAGGGAGAGATTTTTTTTAATATGCCATGTTATTTTATTTCTTGATAAAAATGTGAAAGACTTCGAAACATTAATTACAGTGTTTGCAGAAAAAATGCTCGTAGGGTAGATTTTTTTTTAATATGCTATGTAATATGCTGTTTCTTGTTAAAAATGTGAAATACTTCGAAAAATTAATTACAGTATACTGTAATTAATTTTTCGAAGTATTTCACATTTTTAACAAGAAACAGAATAACATAGCATATTAAAAAAAATCTACCCTACGAGCATTTTTTCTGCAAACACTGTAATTAATGTTTCGAAGTCTTTCACATTTTTATCAAGAAATAAAATATCATGGCATATTAAAAAAAAACTCTACCCTACGAGTTTTTTTCTTCTGCACATGCTGTAATTAATTTTCCGGAGTTTTTCACATTTTCAGCAAGAAATAAAGTAACATGGCATATTAAAAAAATCTTTGTTTCCGAGCTTTTTTTTCTGCAAAAATAAAGCTCGTAGGGAGAAATTTTTTTTATTTCTTGATAAAAATGTGAAAGACTTCGAAAAATTAATTACAGTATACTGTAATTAATTTTTCGAAGTATTTCACATTTTTAACAAGAAACAGCATATTACATAGCATATTAAAAAAAAATCTACCCTACGAGCATTTTTTCTGCAAACACTGTAATTAATGTTTCGAAGTCTTTCACATTTTTATCAAGAAATAAAATAACATGGCATATTAAAAAAAATCTACCCTACGGGCATTTTTTTCTGCAAATGCTCTATATAATTTTTCAAAGTCTTCCACATTCTTATCAAGAAATAAAATAGCATGGGATATTAAAAAAAACTCTACCCTACAAGCTTTGTTTTCTGCACATGCTGTAATTAATTTTTCGACGTCTTTCACGTTTTTATCAAGAAATAAAATAACATAGCATATTAAAAAAAAACTCTACCCTACGAGTTTTTTTCTTCTGCAGATGCTGTAATTAATTTTCCGGAGTTTTTCACATTTTTAGCAAGAAATAAAGTAACATGGCATATTAAAAAAAATCTTTGCTTCCGAGCTTTTTTTTCTGCAAAAATAAAGCTCGTAGAGAGAAATTTTTTTTATTTCTTGATAAAAATGTGAAAGACGTCGAAAAATTTATTACAGTATTTGCAGAAAAAATTGCTCGTAGGGTAGATTTTTTTTTAATATGCCATGTTATTTTATTTCTTGATAAAAATGTGAAAGACTGAAAAAATAATTAGAGCATTGGAAGAAAAAAATGCTCGTAGGATAGATTTTTTTAATATGCCATGATATTTTATTTCTTGATAAAAATGTGAAAGAAAAATTAATTACAGTATACTGTAATTAATTTTTCGAAGTATTTCACATTTTTAACAAGAAACAGAATAACATAGCATACTAAAAAAAATCTAGCCTACGAGCATTTTTTTCTGCAAACACTGTAATTAATGTTTCGAAGTCTTTCACATTTTTATCAAGAAATAAAGTAACATGGCACATTAAAAAAAAGTCTACCCTACGAGCATTGTTTTCTGCAAAAGCTATAATTAATTTTTCAGTCTTCCACTTTTTATCATGAAATAAAATAACATGGCATATTAAAAAAAAATCTTTCCCTACAAGCTTCTTTTTTCTGCAAATGCTTTAATAAAGTTTTCAATATTTACAGCCTTGTCTTTTTGACTTTGGATGGAAATAATAGATACTAAGTCTTTCTTGAATTATGGTTTATCAAGTAATTTCTTATAAATTTAAATATGGAAAAAAAACGCCCTGTACTTGCCACAGTCACAAGAATCGTTAAAAATAAAATAAGCACTGTAATTACCTCCCAAGTTAGTACCGCGAAACACACTATGTTCAATAATTACTAGTTAAGCTAGTTCGAATTTTGTTGAGAGTACATTTATTTTTGAGTCTAAATAGCAACCGGCAGCGACATTGTAAATAATCAAATACATGGTTTAGCTTAATTAACAACACTATCACATAATCACAAACGCACATATCCATCAAGTCCAGAGGCCAGCCGGTTCACGTACAAACACTTTATTATACAAAATTAAAATGACGACTGAACTGACAATCAACACAACGTTTTCATTATACATATACATATGCCCTTTTATTTACGGTTTTGGGAAATATAAACAGTTCAATAACATTGAGGCGAACTTGAAGTCTATTAGTCAGCACACCTTTATCTAAAGCTAAGGTACAAATTTGGGCTTTAGACTTTAATTATATTCTGAGAATCTACCATACTTACATCAAATTCCCTTCATCCTGATTTCACAAAACTAGCTATTAATGAAAGAATTATTGTTATTAAAGAATAATGAAAATCGGAACGTAAATGTTTTTAGCTAAAACCAATAGTCTAGAATATAGTATTTTAATGAATAGGCATATAAAAATTTCAATTATTCAAATTTTATAAAGTATATTTACTTCTATTCTACAACTGAAACTGCTTACATTTTTTGGCCTCTATCTGTTTTCTGTATCGAGAGAGGTAGTTCCGCGGTTAGTGCGCCCACCTTTCATTCGGGAGGCCTGGGTTCGATTCCCCGGCCCGGCCGACTGTCCTGGCTCAGGTTTCTTTCGTGGTTTTTCTGGACCAAAAGGTGAATTCTATGCCAGTACTATTCACGAAAATTCTCTTTTATCCCAATTCCTTTCTTTAACTCATCCTTAATAAATGATGAATAAACCAACACTGAAGTTTGTGGCTTTTACGGACTGTGGTAACCAGATAGAGGGACCTACGGCTGAAGACAAATTTCGAAACACCGGAAGCTCTACTGTTGTCCATAGGCGCTTTGTTTTCTTTTGGGGTCGCGAATTATACCCAGTATTCTTGGTCAGGCCCGGAGGTTGCGTCCTGCACCGAATAAATCTAAGAACTGATCCCTGAATCAACCCAGGAACTTCCCACGCTTTTGCCTAACTAATCTAAATTTGACGATTAATATATTATATCAGCCGGCATGAGATGAATGAACGCGGCCGTTTGAACGTGTACGTTTGAAGACGGGGACGTTTGAACATAGGAACGTTTCTACGCAGAGACGTTTGAAGGCAAAGACGTTTGACCTCGAGGCGTTTAAACGCAGGGACGAAAACAATGATTATATCATGAACAAATTCTTATTTTGATGCAATATGGTGAATTTTAATTAAAATTAAACTAAGTTCTCATTAATTTTTATTTAAATATTTGATTATCCTTCAAAATTAAATAATTTAATGTTAATTTTAGTAAAAAAGAAGAAGTAGATGTATATAATACAGTAAATTGTTTTGAAAGTAGACCCTATATATTGCAATGATATGCGTGTGCATGTACTTACTAGAAAACAATTCCCTAAATGCCCGCAATTCTAAATTATATTTTCTATGAGACTTTATTAACTTTCTGAGGGTCGTTATTTAGCTTGTAAGACAAGTTATTAATAAATAAATTTGAGATAGGATAAACACAAAACAATATCAACGTTACAAAACAAAAAAAAAGGTTTTATTTAATAAATCAATTTTCTAATGAAATTTGCGAAAAATCAAATAAATTTTACTAAATACTATCGTCCTTTAAAAAGGGAACACTTATCTTAACGTCTCCTTATTGGGATATCCTTCACTCGAGCAAACGATGAATGTCCAACTTCTACTTCACTAGTTTGCAGGTTCCGCAAGTAACCACAAACACTCGCCTTTAGTTTGAATCTTCCTCTGGTCTGTTTTATATTATTTTAAACTTGGTTTTACCACCATCACAACTGGGAAAATTTTCTGGATCGCTTTATACTTGTTATTCTTCTGGACTTTTCACAATTCGTTGATAATTAGTTGTATTTTCTTCTTTTATATTCACAATCACTTTTACATTACTTTTAAACTCGTTTTTCCCCTTTATTCATCCAGAGGATATAAAATTCTCTGTCTTTGTTTACAAAGACGAGTCGTAACTTACTAAACAAATTTTCCATTCTTTTGTCTTCCTTCTTGATTCCCATTTTTTTGAACAAACAAATAAATCTCATGACAATGAGTATTCTTTTATACGTTTGTGACATTGACACTGACATCCATCCTGACATTAATCGATGCACAAACCAAGTAAGTCTAAAACTTCTTATAAATTAAACCTTTTGAACAATTCTGAACTAAATTATAATTAAAACTAACATAAATAAAAATCGTATCAATCTGATTGTGTTTTTCTTTTCTTTCAGTAAAAACAAACCTCACAAATATGAAAATATAAATTATTAGAATTTATAACAGGAAATTACAGCAATAATACGCAACCCCGAGTTTAAATCCTTACAGCCTTCAAAAACCTCCAATCTCAAATTGAATTGTAGCAAGCATCCCAAAAATTGCCTTCCAGGAACTACAACACCCCAGTAAAAACATACACCTTCAAATATCATAGCAATATTAACAGAATCCCTGCTTACGTACAAACGTCTTCGCGTCGAAACGGTCGCGTTAAATAGGCGGCGTTCAAACGTCCTAGATCGGATTATCGACAAATATAATATCGACACAAGCAGAATATTTATTATTTTTCATCAGTTTTAATACTTACAAATTCAAAGCTACCAAATAAATTTGATAAAACGGTTTTCAATTAAACGTAAAACAACTTGTAGATGTTCTATGATACAATGCCACAGCAAACAGCAGTGAAGCCGCTAAAATGATTTGATTTAATTATTATCTTATGTTGCTCTAGAAACTGCACGTGTTATCACGAAACATTTACTATCTACTGTTGACTGTCTTTACTACCTTATAACCAACAAAATACACTAGACTTAGATCAGTAATGAAAAAATCATTATACCATACTCATCTATATATCATCGTCATAGATAAAGATATATTTTAAAGAGAGTTTACATTTAATTAATTGTCTAGGGAGTTTGTAATTACCATTGACTCAACTACAATGGAAGCATCGATTTATTAATGAAGCGGTACTTAGGTGCACGAAAGTGGTGTTACATGTATGTTGTATGTATGACCAATTAATCAAGAGTTCATCGATCAACACAATGTATAGTGCTCTTTAGGGTTCAAGTCGGTTCAATCCGAATCCGTTCTGTATTGTTTCATAAATTGCTTTTAGCTTTAAGATTGTAAGCTTAAGGCAAGGATTAATGTCTAGAGTTGATTATCTAAGATGTGGGTGCATTCGCTAGATTCTTGAAAACCGAAGAGGGTTTTGTTAAGTGGTTATCTACTTTGTGCTGAACTTTGGTTGGAACTTTCTTTTATCTCGTTAATTAAATTCCAGCTTAAGCTAATAAAAATCTTTTGTGTCCTAAAAGGGCCCAGGATTTGTTTTTTTGGCATCGATGAACCTCTATGATTTGTCAATAGTATACCTAGTGTGATTGTTAAAATACCGAAAGAATGCTATATAGGTATTACTAATGAATTATTAGTTTTTCTTTGCGTTGAATTGGAAACAATTCCAACAAAATTTATTTAATATGAATAAATATTGAATTGATTGTAGGAATTTAGCCTCTGCAGTAATTTGCGGTAAATCGGTTCTAGAAAGGCAAACTACATTCTATAAAAATTATACAGGGTGTGTATAAATTGGCGAAAGCACTACACCAAAGCACCAACGTCTTCGTGAAACTGGTTCATTTGTTCCAAGGAATGTAAACGCTGGTCGACCAAGGCAAAGTCGCACGGTACAACTGGAAGAGCAAATTTTAGATGCAGTACAAGAAGATTCCTCCGTCAGCACCCGGCAGTTAGCTGCAACATTAAATATTCCTAGCAATAAGACCGTTCATTTGGCTCTAAAACAAAACCTTCTTCATCCATATCATGTCACTAAAGTACAGTCCCTTTATGAAAATGATAACATAGCCCGATTGAATTTCTGCAACACGATTTTAAATACAATTCGTGACAATGACGGCTTCTTGAGACGTATTCTTTGGAGCGATGAGTGCCTGTTTACTAGAGATAGCGTGTTTAATACACATAATATTCACCATTGGGCTGACGAAAACCCGCACGAATATCGAGAATATGGTCACCAAAGAAGATTTTCCATTAATGTTTGGCTTGGCATAATAAACCATAGGGCTGTTGCACCAATTTATTTGCCGAATCGTCTTAATGCCGATGAATACCTCAATGTTTAAGATAAAGTAATTGACGAGATGCCGTTGCAGATAATACACGAAATTTTATACATGCATGATGGAGCTCCTGCTCAGTTTGCTCGTAATGTAAGAGAGTGGTTGGACGAACACTTGCCAAACAGATGGATTGGTCGCGGTGGCCCTATCTTATGGCCCGCGAGATCCCCCGATTTCAATCCATTAGACTTTTTTGATGGGGTTTCATTAAAGGAAAAGTTTATGCAACGCCTCCACCATATTCTGACGAAGTTAGGAATAGAGTTAATGCGGCTGTATTAGAAATCACCCCCCAAAAACTTAAACGAGTGATGCAAACTATACCACAAAGGTTACAACTGTGTTTGCAAACAGACGGTTTTCAGTTCGAACAATTATCTTAACTTTGTTCCAACATTCACGGAGTATTGCGATGTAACGGACATCCTTAGTTACCGTGCATTATAACAAAACACCTGTGGTGTGTGGATCCAATGTTGTCAAATGTACGTTCCTTTTAAATGGTTCCTGAGGACAGAGGAAGCATTATCCAACATTTTGGTAATAAGATTTTCGACTCAAAATTTTATGACCAACATCGCCACGTGTAGTTCTTTCACCAATTTATACACACCCTGTATTGCAAATGCCTAGGTAACACCTTACTGGTCTCAGATTAAACTGCCATTATTGTCTGATAGACAAGACATAGAGAAAAACCAAACTGGGTCATGAGGAGCCATGAACTTTCTTGGAGCTACTTATTTGTAATGTTCTCAAAATCGCAATTAGCGCAATTAATTAAAACTTAAATCTTGCAGTACTTATAGTTCATTATTAAACTAAGCACGACGAAACTAATTTTGCATTTGTAGTTTTATATAAACTTACGCTTACGTTTTCAATATTCAATTCATAGAAGTACACGTGCGGATCAACAAAATTAACTTAACAAGTGGCAAAACGGCCTAGCTTATTCACGTGAAATGAATGAATTATCTTCACTCTAATGCCTCCCCAAAAGCTTCTCACACGATTTCTGCTACATCTGCAGGGAATGTCTGCCAAAAGTACACAGATTCAAGTGGTGTACATTTCGTGCAGGCTGGATGGTTACGTGGGTGATATGAGAATTGCGAATATAACTGGGTTACGTAATAGTTCGGCTAAGTTTGAACTCAACGTAATTTGTATATTGTGTAAATGTCGGCACCAAGAATGACTCAAAATACTGCATTTAATTTATCACGTCCTACAAAGCGTTGTTTTGTTAAACACTACTGAAGCTTTTTTAGTTCCTTTTTTTTTCAGAAAATACACATACCATGTAGAAAATTAATGTTTTATATTTTCATCATCTATTTTCAGTTTGCCTATTACATTAAATCTAATGTTAATAATTATTCATACAAATTGAAAATCTGCTTAGGAAGAAATTCTATGGCCACCCTATGATTTCTGTTTTCATTTCAATGTCAACTTACCTCCGGTATTGCGTACAAGCAAAGTATCTTTCAATTTCATTTCACTGCAAGTGCTTTTTTGCATTATTTACAAGCACCATTCAGCGAAATGAACTTCCACTAACTAAAGCCATAGCATTCGTAGCTTTTTAATTTGAAGGGAATGTAGAAATTCGTATTTCAATGAATATATATTCACCTAAATTTGTCATGCATATAGAAAAAGAACTCCATTTTCCAAGCAAAATTGTTAAATTTCTACAACACGTTCAACGTTCAAGGTATTAGCAACATATTTTCTCTACCTTTTTGTGTTTACTGAACACGTAGATTAGTATTCAAAGGTATATTTTTATGTTTTAAAGTGTATAAATAAAGCCGTTGGATATTCGCAAACCACACAAAATATAGCTTTAGTTTAGATAAAAGAGAAAACTGGAAAATGATGGTTGGTAAAAGGTCAAAAGTTTAAAGCTTTCAGTAACAGCAAATTTCAAAATATCCACAAAATGCTTCTTTGTTCGGTTAATTTTAAGCGTTCCTTGAAATAACACAATTTTGCTAATGGTAGTAGCAGCAAGACAACATAATGTGAACTAACTAGGGCATTGAGAACGTCGCAAAAAATTAATTGATTTTTTTAGTAAACAGATTATAATTTTTTTAAGAATCGTCTATTAACTTTCCTCGCTGATAATTCAAGTAGTTATCTGGTGTTAAAATTGGCTTGAAAAGGTTGTCAGTAAAAACAATGATGCTCCAATTTCACTAAACCGGCATTGTGCAAAACTTCCGGTATGAGAAACCCGAATCTGAAAGCTAAGTTATTCAGTAAATGACATGAATGGTGATTTCAATTTTTATATGAGACCTAGGTAAGTTGGCCGAACTAAACCTAAACAACGCTGGATTTATCTATCACAATTGATGAATAATTGTTGTTTCTGATGATTTTGATAGTGGTTTCGCGGTGGCAGCTTCAGGCTGTAGCCGAAAAAGAGTAGTTGAAAATAAAATAAAAATAATAAATTGAAATAAGAAAAATTAATAAAAGTATAGGAAATAATAAGAAAAAATAAGAAAATAATTTTTTGTAATACAAATATATAACAGCTTACGAGCATTTAACATTTTTGTTTCGTATTCACTGTTCCGTCCAAGTGCGCAAGCTAGCGCCGCGCCAAAGCGGCAGCGCTGCTTTTGTTGGTACGTTGCAGTTGCAGTTGACAGTTCGGGATCGCAAATCGTAGCCTGCAGCTCTTAAACCGAGAAACATAAAAAATAAAGCGCAGGTAGCGTAAATTGTATAATTTTCCTTCTACGTATACATGCAGTAAATTCAAATTAAGTTAATTCAATTCAAATTGCCATCAGGTGATTGTAACATTATGCTTTTTTTAGATGAATCTAGTTGAAGTTTTATTAATATTATTATAAATGCCCCTCAGCTAGCTCAATATCGTATCTTCAGGGCAATTCGGGTAACTTTTCTTACCTTTCTTATACCTTTAATGTAGTTTGAGACTACTTGATCAAATAAATAACTACTAAATACACTTTACAACTTATATTGCAAATTAAAAGTGAATGAAATATATAAATTTATGTCACAAACAACAACAAAAAAACACATATCGCCCCTACCTAGCTAAAGAAGTATGTACAAAATTAAATAAACGGTATAACAATCTTAATACTAATATCCTTATATACTACTTAACTGTTAGGTAGTTCGCGGTGGAACGCTCGGCTGCCGTAGCCGCGAAATTAGCAGTGGATCTTGGCCGAGCGGTGGTATTTCTACCCGTGAATTGTGCTGGGTCGCGGATCTGGTTCGCTGGGCTAGTCCAATTTGATTAGCGAGTTCCGTGGATTCGAAACTTTGACGACGGATTTGAATTACTCTTTTTTGGGCATTGTTTGGTAACCGAAACACGATACGTTACAAACACACTTACTTATACTTACACACCTCGCACTTAAATCTTCTTCAGACTCGTTTTATTCGTTTTTTTTACAAGTGACACTTCCATTCCGTAGATCCGTTCTGTTCAACGGCGGGCTGTCATCTCTACCTGTACGTGTCGTGTGTACCCCATTTTTCCTTCCTGTCGGTCAACCTGAAATTACCGTTAGGCGGCTTGGACGTGACGTGGGCAAAGAGTTTTATTCCGAAAATTTTGCCCATCGGCGCCAGCCAAAGTGTCGGCCTTCCTCAAACACGAAACCTTTTACATAGCTGCCGCTTGCTAACCACATTACACAAAGCAACCTTAGTACATTTAGCAGTTAGGAAAGTAAATTATAAATATTTTACAGACTGAAATGTGTCCCATTATATGATGTCAAATAATGTTCTTTCCGTTTAGAATGACTGGTAGCATTAAAATTCTGCTGGGGACATAATTTACAACCAATTCAGTTTTTACATGTTAAACTGGCATGTCCCACCTCAATTGGAATTCACTTTATAATGATATTTTCTTTCTTTTTGGTATAAGCAAATTTCAGTTCTGTTTGAACCTTGTTCATTGGTCTCTCAATTATTTTCTTTAGATTTTTTTGTTAAATAGTTAAATTTATGAATAATGCTTACGAGTAGGGGCGCGGCTTTATACAGCATTGCCTAGGGCGCCAAAAAGTCTAGAGCCTGATAACTCGAGGGATTCCTCTGACATAACAAGAATCTTCAGTATAATGTTAAAAAGCTCATATTTGTTGTGGTTACTGTACCTTGATGAGATTGTGATTAGCAACCAAATTAATTGCCCTAAAATGTTTATTGTTAGCTGTTATCTAAACGAATTTTGCTAGAATACGCAGTATAAGATACTAGTGACTGGAAATGTAAACGCAAAGAGATTATTGTTTTCTTAATAAATTATTTTACACACTGTGCTGATGTGTAATTACGGATATTACTTTAGTTAACTGTGGTTAAATCTATACAACATTCGAAGCCGTCTCATCTAATAGGTATTTATAATAAACTAGCCACCGCACCGCAAGCATTGGCATTTTACCTGTATGTATTGGAAACTATGGATTTCGATCAATGAATTCCCATCAATCTCTAAGAGGATTTGTTGATTAACGCGTTGCTCGGAAATATCGTAATAGTATCGAAATTCGATGTTAAATGCATACCTGACTGGTACATTATTGACACGGTACCAAACTAGAAATGTGCGACAGCCTACACTAATGTAAGGGTTAGTATTAACGTAGCAATATACTTGTACTTTCCCCGCTATACGGAGTATAGCTAGAGGCAGCTATTATATTCGTCAAAATTTTGGAAATTGAAGACGGAAATGCACGTTTTAGGGTCTGAGATTGTCGAAGAAACGAGTTACGCCATTTGGTTCGGTCTGTCGCTGAGCATTTTTTTGTGTTTTTTTTGTCACGTAATTCTCCTTCTAGGAGCAGCTCTCATTCCCGAGACCGACTCAGCAGAGAAAACATTCAGAGCGGCGAGCACCGAGTATGAAGTTACGGGTGCTAGTTTAGGTTTAAAAGATTGGAAATCGCACTGGGATGACACCGCGAAGTAGCGAGATTCGTCCGCCCAAAAAAGGAGTAGTAGGAAGGGGTATTATAATTCAATAGCATCATCAATGGTGCTACAGCCAGTTGTTGACCTTGACCTCCTTAAGCTTCTTGCGCCACCCTTTTCTATCTCTTGCTTGGAAACTCCACTTCGTGGCATCGATATCTTTAGCGTCGTATTCAACTCCATCTATCCATCTAGTTTTGGTCGCTTCCTTTGACCTTCAGCCATTGACATTACAATTTTCAGCGGCAGGTAGCTTTCGTTGGCTCTGATATGTCCAGCCCATTGTAAGCGTTTTATTTTAATTTCCGCCAATATGTTTCTTCCATTTCCAATACGCTCATACATTTCCTAGAGCTCGTGGTTGTATCTTTGCCGCCATCCATTGTCATACCCTGCTCCAAAAAAAAACCTCAAAATTTTCTTTTAAATTGACGCCAGTCATTACAGTGTTTTCAATTTACATTTTCACATTATAAACTCTTCTAACTGTAGAAATAAATGTCCATCCTTGATTCCTCTTTGCGGTGATTGTTCGGTTTTTATCGGTTATCCGGCCTATCCGGCCATTTCACCGAATATTCGGTTTGGCCGGATAATACGAAATATCCGGCCGGAGATTTTTCTTCAAGTAAAAGAGATTATGCATGCAATTAGATTTGGAGGACCTGTTTTAAAAGAACTTTATAAATGTATACATATAATTCATCCGCGCTCTTAGTTTATCGTTTTCAATATTTAAAAAACAAATATCAGTCATCGTTTATGTAATTGTAGAATGAATTCAAATCTTATTTGATCAAAAAATTCATAGTTTTCTTATTTTAAAAGCGATCTAAGAAACGATAATGTGACAGTCATGATATTATGGGCTTGGACGAGTTGTTCGCACGATTAACCGTAATTTTCTCACAAAATAGGTTAAATTACACTGCGTAACTAAACACTTGCTTTGTATGAAGATTCAAGAAAATTAGTGTCATTCGCAGTTAACTGAAGTGTGAACAACTGTAACATAATCTTTGAATTCAAGCGTCAAGGTGTTATATTGCTACATGGCCTACATGCATTAAAATGACAGCGCGGCTATTAAAAATACACTATGCAGGACATGCAGGAAAAAATGTTGCGGGCAGATATTAAAGGATTTTTGATAGTGAAATATTGAAAATGTGAACGATTTACATTTTTACACGAATACTTGTTTATAATAATATTCTTTACAACATTCTGAATACGTATACCGCTATAGCGCTGAACTTACTACGTTTGAAACTTATATAGAGCGATTTATAATACGTGGAACGCACATTCAGGATAGAATCAGAATTTGAAAACAGTGAAAAGAGTTCCAAAAAACATTCGTCCAAAAACGCTTCATACAAAGTTAAATCTAGGGAATACAATCCCGGGATCTTGGTTTCCCGGATCGCGGGATCTCGCTGGAGCATTTTGTACCAGCATCTCAGATCAGCGCTTGGTGACGCCACTTTAGACGATTTTTTATTTATGTCGTTCTTTTCAAAACTCTAGAAATAATTAAATACTTAAAGTTTTTTCTTTGTATTGTTACCAAAAAATTTTGTTGCTGTAATAAAACTTAATGCAAATGTATAAAACTGAGTTTTTTCTTATAGTTGATCAATCCTGGGATTCAGGGATTATTTATTTATGATCCCGAAAATCCCGGGATTGTATTCCCTAGTTACATCCTCCTACAAGTAGTTGCACTATACTTGTTTGGTGTGCTCTAATATTTAGAGCAGCGGTTGCACTGCTGTGCTAGTATAGTACAGCTAACAAGCAATAAAACCACGAAGGTATGCTTCTTAAACCACTTTTAATTTTCACTAACTATAAAGTTTATAATATACAAAATTGGAGTTCTACTTCGAGCAAGTGTTGCGGAGGGCGAGTGGTACTTGTATTGTTTCTAATTCAGAAATGCCTTCCAACAGGGCCGTTTTACCTTACATAACATTTGTTACATGCAATTTCAAACAATTTTATTAGTGGCTACACCTAAGACATATTCAAGTCTGCTTGCAAAGCAGCTTAGCATCACAAAGAGAACTTTACTGCTCAAACCTTCCTCCGTGTATTTGCATGTATAACCACAGGTGAAAAATAGCACAAAAGTTCACAAATTGAACGAAAAGAATGTCACATCAGTAAACTCGGAGGGCAACTTGACCTAAAAGGTTCCGCATAAAACAGGGTCCTATACTAAATGGGAGCTTTAACAAAAACATTGAAAAGTTATCCGAGAGCATTACTCATTTACTTTAGCATTTCTGCTAATTTTTGTTGCAATAAGTGCACCATTTTCTTTTAATATTTTAGATGGTACAATTTTTGAAGTTTGTTTCTAAAATGTAATTCTCCACACAAAAATGCACAAAAAGGTACTTATATTAAAAGTCGCTCAATGCAACTGTTTTGGAGATAATTCAATGATTTTATAAAATCGAGTTACCATGAAGGTATTTTCTCACGATGCCCAAATAATTTCCACAAACTTTAGGGGCAAGTTCTACTATCCGTCCAAAATCGCTTCGTTACCAAGTTACAGCCTCCAGAAGTGGGTCAAGTTTCAACAAGTCAGACTGTTGTTTCTTCCGAAGACTGTCTCCTTAAGGAATCGTTTCGAAAGTGCGGATCTATGTTTATACTGTTTATCAAAACTTTTTTTTTTATTGTTTGGGTGTGTAGAACATGTCTTCAAAGTTTGTACGAACTATTTTCGCATCTTCAGAAAAGTTCAAGTTTTTTCACAATAATGAAATTATCTCGAAAAATGTTGAGATAAGCGACTTTCAACAAAAGTACGACAGATTTTCTAACCAAAATTTCATAAATTGTAAATATCTAAAATATTTAAAAAAAATATTACGAGACTCCTCATATAAGACGCCCCTAGTGCACTTTATTCAAACAAAATTAGTAACAATACTAAGCTAAATTCGAAATGCAAAGAAACAGAGTTTCAAAATTTTACTGCAGCCCCTGCCAAATTTATAGACAAAAAATTATTAGACTGTTCCACCGTCAGCACGCTTTAACTCCGTAACGAACAGAAGTGTTTGCGCCATGATTAACGCGACTTTTTTAATGTTTTCAGACTAAATACTGAATACTGAACACATCCTGAAAGTGCGAAGCGCATGTTATGAAAAACCCTTACAAAATAACGAATTGTTTAGTTTCCTGGCAAACTTTCTCTTGTTTTGGATTTAAAACTGCATGAAACCGTCGCGTCGCTTTGACTGAACAAGCATTATGATAGGGCGATTTGCTCTTTTAAATGTAAACAGAAAAGACAGCGAGGAGAATTCATACCGCGTCATTAAATTTAAAGGTCTATATTTTGTTCTTCTTTTTCTGGCATACACCAACTGCCGTGTATCAGATATGATAAGACAAAAAAAATAAATAACGATCTCTACAGTGGCGTCGCTAGGAAAAATTCAATTTAGTTTACTTTTTCAGTTACGGTTTGACAAAACATCATTCTTTGGTCCCTCTCTTCTTCACATACCGTTGTTCTTCGTATTTTTAATACGTCTAAATTTCTAATCTTGTAAAGCTTTGTGGCGTGTTCTATGATAAACATTTAAATTATTAGGCATTATTACTAATGTCTCATAAACTAATATTTTTGTTTGTAGCAATACTTCCTAATGCGTTAAATCTGTTTTAAAACAAAAAACTGAACTAAGCACAAACTCGTAGAATTTCGTAGTTGCACAAGCAAAAATAAAATTTCTTCTAGGGCGGGTGATGTAGTAGCGGTTAAGGCTGCTGGATTTGCCGCTGCTCTTCCAAACCTGGATGTGTGTGTATGTTTGTACAATATAGATGGGGAGGCCATATGGCCGTGGCAGTAGCGCTACTGCCACGGCCATATGGCCTCCCCATCTATATTGTACAAACATACACATACCCCGCCCCCGTTAGTGTAGAGAAACAAAATTCATTTAAGCTAAAATATCAAACACAAAGACTTTGCACGAAAATTCTAAAAGTCGCTCCTTCTTACGTTAGTTGAAACACAATTAATTGTTAGTTCTTTTAATTCCATTTCGAAGCAAACTGTCAAAAATTACTAACACAAAAAAGCCATTTAAACGTTTTGTGCAATTGCATTTTTGAAATAATTTTTATTATTTTTAGCTTGTTAAAGGGGTTTCTGCTGCAGGAACTATTGCAAGAAATGTTAACAATAACCTAAACACAGACTTCCGAAATATCAATTTTCAGGACAAATACTTTGTTAATATACGATTTATACTTTAAGGAAAGGAAAGTTTTATGGCAAATCAATTCCACCTGAAATGTATCAGAACTATGTATTTATTAGGGTCTTTAGAAACCGATAAAGCGGGCGGTACAATGCCGTCTGTGTGTCTGTATCGTATGTTTGAATGCACTTTACAGCCCAAAACCCAAATTAGGCTCTGAAGATTTGTAATTCCACTAGGTTCAAACCGCAACAAAATGAGGTTGGTCCGACAAAAACAGGGGGGATGCTCTACTACAATATAGACGCGCTCGAAAAAGGACCTTCCTTAGATTCACATTCTATGCATATCGAATGACCGATCTGCGCAAACCGCAATCTCCCCTCCCCTTGCTCATCGCTATCGTTTTTTTTGTTTCAAATATTTACGAATTTCGGATTCAAAATCGATATCAGAATTGTTTTATTTACAAAAATAAAAATAATATTTAAAAAATTATAAACATTAAATTTGTTTTTACATAGCAACATGATGGTTACGATGACGGCGATAACATTAAAAATAATGAAAATAATCACAAAATTAGTGTTAGTTCCAACAAACCGGCGAAAACAGTATACATATGTTCAACACGGCAAAAATGCAGATTTAGTGCCTTGGCTGGATTCATTTAACGCAGCTAGCAAATCGGCTACTTTTTTCCTAGTTAAACAAATACCTATTCATAAATGTCTGTCTGTGGGTGGATGTATAAGTGTAGTGTACATCCCTCATATCTCCCGTACAGATAATTAGATTTCGATGACCTTCATAATGTGTAGGTATATCAAACATTTATCGACAAAGTAGGTTTTTAAACAATGCGAAACCAAAAACCGAAGTTACACAAGCTCTTTGGTATGACCTCTTTCAAAAAATTAAATTTTCTGAAGTTTTAAGCCGAACGTTTATAGTATATCCTCCAAACATAAGGATTTTTTTCCTCAAGCCTTCTTAGTAGAAAAATACGGCCGCTACAATTTTCACAAAATTTTAATTTTAATATCAGCTTTGGGGGAACACAATGTTATCTACTATGTATAGGATTTTTTTTTAAATACTAACTGAAATGATAAAAAATTTCAAAATTTGAACAATTTCAAAAAACTATTACTCAAAAAGTATATCTTTGTGACACATTTTATACAGTTTTGGACATCAAAAATTCTTGTCCTTTTATTTAATAAACGGGTGAAACTAAAACATTTCCGTTTAAACTAAATTGCCAATGAATGATAGTAAAATAAGACACAACTTAATTTTAATACAATGACAAGTTCTACAATATAGGCATAAGTCCAATTGAAGTATTGCGCTTGACTCTTCACCTGGTTTAGCATTTTCATTAACATTTATAAATATACGAAATACTTATTGCATAAGAAGAAAATAAGCAAACCTAATTCTTTTAAAGTTATTATATTTGGCTGTAAGTTGATTTAAAAAAATTGTTTTTTATAAACTTTTCACACTCCTGCAATACTTGAAGGAGCATTAAAATAAAAGAAATCGTAATGTTGTTCTTGTAACCAAAACCAAAATTTAGACATTTTAGATCTAATTATTAAAATGGATTGTTCATGCTCATGTCGTTTTGTTTATTTAAGCAAGCGCCATAAGTTGTCGTTTACATAATGTGAGTAACCTCTACGGAGAATTAGAATGTAATTTAATTAGTAAGTAACAGTTTCAGGGCTCCGGGTAATACAAAATGGTTATAAATAAGAAAGGGAACAGTAACCTTTTTTGTCAAAAAATAAGTTCGACATAGCCACCACCTTTCATTATAATAAAGTAAAAATCATTCTATGAAATTTGGAATATAGCATATCCAGTATTATAGTAAATTTTATTCCCACATCAAACGAAAAAAAAACTTGAGATAAACCGATGAGAATGTCAAAAATTAAATTATATTTTATCAACATAAAGTGGACATTTTACTGCTTTATTAAAATTTCGCAAATATTATTATAATTCATACAAAAGACCGAGAGATTTGAAAATACGTTGAAAGTATGAAAATTAAGCACTGATAGTACATAATTGCGAAAAATAGGTACTATGGTCTTACGTAAAAAATTAGTATTTTAGCATAAAATAGTGACAAACTCCGAACCTTGTAGATTTGCCTTGAGCTGTACAATATTCGTTTAAATAGTTTTTTTGTTTACATTTTAAATGTTCATAAATTTTTTCATCAGAGTTAGCTTACTTTTTTTCGTTTCTACATTTTTGATTATGACTAACGAAAGGTGAGAATGGTGGAAACCTAATTTCATAATTAACTATCGTACTATTTGCATTAAGAATGACATTAAGTGAGGAATAATTTAAGTATAAATTATATTCCACCTCGTTGCATATAAAACTGAATTAGAACGCTTGAAAACATAAAATGAAAAATACCAAGGCAAGGCAGAAACAAAATTGCTGGTTAAATATGAATTAGCCAGGGCTTTAAATGGGGTTTTCCATTTTCGCGTGTATTCTTGCACTAACACCATCATCAAGGATTCCGCTATCTGCGAAGGACAGTCTAAATTCGGGATTTGTCGGAGATAAAGTCGGCGACAGTCCGAGCGGAAAGCTGAGGACTGAAGGGATTTGGTTACCAGTTTGCTGTCTACCTTAAGCTGCCGCTATAAATAAACATACGAATAGAGAAATAAAATTTCTAGTGAATTTTTTCACTCTTATTAGATAGTCGTTATTTTGTTGCATTGCATTTAATTTATAATAAATAGAGAACCATCACTACGAAACAAAATTACAACAGGTTGGAGAAAATTGTAAATAAACTGTACAGTTTGAAATACAAACTAAATCCAGCAAGGGAATGAAAAGCTCCAACAGACCGACACGTCGGGTAGCAGTGAGAAGAATATACGATTTGAAACGTGCACAATGAACACGTAATCTTAAAAAATTTACAGCATTCGTATTCGTTTACATATTTAATAATCACCCTGTAGCAGTTGCCGGTCTCCGAAATATTCATGAATGGCAGCACTTTAAATGCGTTTATGAAACAAATTCTTTTTATTATTTTTTTGTAGTTTACCTAAGTTTAAAATTTTATTAAAATGTTTACTAGATGTAAAAAATAGTTATATTTTAAACAGGCTCGGCTTGACTAGCGGGCCGGGCTTGAACGGACCAGGACTATAACTTATGTGGGCCGGACCGCGCCGGGCCCGACTTTAATACAAAACACTACCAGCTGGATCGGGCCGGGTACCTAGCACAATTTTAATACAAAGCGTTAAATACAATACAGAGCAAGGCCAATGAATTCCGTCAACAACCTGCAAGATTTTGCAATACAGAAGTCTAAAGAAACAGACTGAACAAATACTAACTGGAGAGGCTGATATAGTCAAGTATTAAATTTCTTCTAAGATTTGCAATAAACAAAAACAGTGTCGCAAGTGTATTAATTAAATGTATGACTGCTTATATTTGCTGATATATTACCGCAAAGCAAAAGAGGGAATGTACTCTTATTAAAATTACTTAATGAATTAATTGTTTTGCATTTTTAAAGTGGTCTGTACTACATCGTTTATGACTCAAGCAGACTTCAGCATTATTTCCCATTATTTTCGGTTTAAAAATTTTGCTAACAGTTTTAGTTCAGTAAAGACTGACCACGTGGGCTGACGATTTAAAAAAGATTGTTTATGCTACATTTACCATTCAATGTTTGAAAGTGCTATTTCTCATACGAGGAATAAAAATATGAGAAAACATACGGAAATAATTACTACGAAACTTTATGAATTTTGGTTTTGAAGGTAACTTATTTTCCCCGGGCCGGGCCTGGGGAATTAGATTCCGGACCGGGCATGCTATAGTAAATTTCGGGTTGAGTTGGGTCGGGTCTGTAGGAGATTCCGGGTTAGTATGGCCCAAGCCGGACCTGTGAATGTTCAAGGTCGGACCGGGCTTCATCATTTACACGTACCATTCGAGCCGGGTCTTAAAAAATCGGAGTCGGGCCCGACCGGGGCTTAAAAATTTGGCCCGTGTATAGCATATGATGCTGACAAGACGAATTTTCCATAATAATGTTCAGGCAGGAAGCTAGACCTTACCTTACCTTTTTTGTTTTCAAAAATAGTTTACAACATATAAGTATAGGTAAAAGATGTAGCCTATTACTTAACTACTACATAAGATTAGATGGTTGAAAAAAATTTAATTTATGAAAATGCCGACGATGTGTATCAAAATATCAACTGTTACACGAAATGCAGATACGAAAGTTTCTTCATAACAAGGCAGTGCTATAAACAGAGATTGGGGTGAAACAGGGGCCATCTAGTTTTTACACTCGTTTCAGGTTCCGACACCTGGCTAGTCAAACGCCCTTAGACTTTATGCTTCGTTTTAAAGAATATCTTTCACAAGCTTCACAGAAAGGTGTAAAATAAACTGATTGTGCTGACTAGCATATAACGCTAAGGTTTACTGGACATCTTGTATAGGAAATGGTATAGTTAGAAACCGAAAATGAGTTAGAAATAACGAAAACTAAATACCAAATAGCATATCTATTAACCGAAAATGGGGAGAGCAAAGGATTAAAACCCTAAATATTACTGCATCTAATTTTAATATTAGGTTTATAAGCTTCTTTAGAATCACTTCAACCAGAAATATTCCATTTTCCAAATTCATAGAAAACGCCACAGTGAAATTGGCAGATTGAGGCCACACGCAAATTGTAGCCCATCCTTACCTCTATCGGCCTACAAAATTTAAAAAGAGCAACTTGTGGGGGGTTTCAATGATTCTAAAAATTCCCACAAATAGTAATACTTTCCACCGCTATGATTTATTAGCAAAAACCAAACCATTTTTGAGGAAATAGGCGTTAAAACCAAATCTTTTCAAAAACCGTGGCCAGTAATGTTGTTTAGAAAGAAACTTTTTAATTTGTCTCAGAGCCACATATTATACACTGTTCTTAAATTTTTTAAATTCCGCTTTTGAAAGAAATAGTAGCTAAAAACGTACCTAGCCTTCCAATTTTGGTTCGCGAAAAATGTTTTGTCCTGATGAATTTTCGTTGTACCTAGTTGTTTCAAATTTCATTTAAATGAATCTATATTTTTCACAACACACTTCCATACTGATAAATGGAAAGAGATCTCACTATCCCATGTAGCTGTCAATTATGTGGATAGTAAATGCAGGGATGCTGTTTGATAGGGAAGAATATAGAAGCAAACGAATAGAAGGAATGAAGATGACGATCAAATAAGACAAAACTATGAGATGAATGAAGGAATTGAAAGTTACACCAAAGAAAACAAAAAAAAATTATCAGAAACGTTAAGAAAAAAACGTGCATGAGTATAGTTTAAAATAAAGGTTCATTACGCAATTTCCAAAAATGTTGAAAAAATTACGTTTTCAGTAGAATATATTTTTAAACTTATTGATACATTAATTAAAGAAAAAGATTATAAATTAGCCATTCAAAAAATTTATCCGAATATCCTAACTTGGTTCGATACAATTAAATATGCTTCGATCCCATATTTTGGTGAGAAATCAGAAAAAATTGCTAAAATTATAAACAAAACTAATAAATATAAAGTAAGCTTTAAAACAACTAGGAACATCTTAAACACTTTGTTTAATGCAAAATCAAAAACAGACAATTTGTTAAAATCAGGCATTTACAAATTAAATTGTTCGCATTGTAATTCGGTTTATATAGGCCAGACAATTAGAAATTTTGATATTAGGTATAAAGAACACGTACGTTGTTACAAATACAAACACCTACATAAATCCAATTACGCTAAACACTTACTAGAACACAATCATTCAATGACATCTAATAACACCATAAAATGTTTATACTTTTGTGATGATAAACGTAAATTAGATATACTAGAAGCTTTTGAAATTCACAAACATTTAAAAACTGTACCGTTAATGAATGAGCAAATTGATCTCTTAAATTCTCCTCTACTGGACATTTTGGAATAAGAAATCAAGTCATCTGCAGACGATTACCAAGATAAGTAAAAAAGTTCTATTGCTATAACAACACTAACTGTTTACTTTCATATAACCTTTGACAATGGCATGTAAACATGCCGAAATACGTATACGGTTTAAATAAATAGATATTGTTAAAGTGATTAAGTATTTTATATACAGAGACTCATTAAATATGGACTTTAACGAAGTAAAGCTGGAATTAATAAATAAAATATATTTTTTAGCCTTACTCTAGCTCTATCCAGAAATAATACATTCCATATTTCTTTTCGGTGACTTTAGACGTATATGAATGAACCTAGAAGGATGTAACCAGATGATCTTTCTGTAGCGACAAGATGGATTTCAGGAATTTTTGAAGGATGAAGTTGCCATCCTTTAAGTTAGGTTACATTTTAACGCTGTAGCAACAACGCGATTAACATATTTCTTGGATCTTTTAATTTTTAAAGAAAAATTTTAAGAGAATTGGTAAAAAAAGGCTAAATTGATATGTATCTGTCCTTATACCTTCAGCTTATGCTTTTTCATCAATATTCTTGTTATTTTTGTGTCAAAACATTTCGTTTCTGAGTGGTTAATTATATTTCATATCGTCTTTTCCAAACAGAAAACTGTGTAGTATCACGATCCTGGACCCCGTGATACGGACCTGTCACAATTTTTTAAGCTGACTCAACTCCGGCGTCTCCGTTGATACCCCGCTCCCTCACAACACTTTGCTTGTGCCTCGCGTTACGGACGTTCCGTGCTCGTCAAGTAGTGTTAAATCATAGTGCCTTTACAACACGGAATCCAACAGAGCAGAACGAGAGAAAATAGTGAATAAAATTCGAAAATTAGAACGAAAGAATACTAGACTTGAATCGTCTCCCTCATCGGAAACTTCGTCCTCGGATTACACAAGTTCCAATCCAGTTTCATACTAATCTCAAACGGGCCGTGGCAGAACATCTGATATATGACCTTTACTCAGATCTGCATAAGTCCTGATACAACCTTTAATCAGGCATTAATGAGACCTGCATAAGTCCTGATATAACCTTTAATCAGGCATGCATCCCGTCACTCGGCCCACCAGTAGATGGGCCACAAGAGTGTGCCAGGGTCACGCCGCGCGAATCTTATCTGAGATGATCCCAGCGTCGCCTGACCTGTAAACAAGACGAAAAGCACGTACTGCCCCTGTCTGGTTGACTAGAGTCTAGCCCCTTGTCATTCCTGCCGATACTGAATGGCGCAATATCATCTAATATTGGCTCGCATATGTGCGAGTGTGATATTTACATCGAGATTTGCATTGTTAAAGCCAAACAGCTTACCCAAGGACGTTCGTTCTCAATTATATGAATTAGTTTTTTCCAAATAGAACAAACCCAAGAGATCTCAGGGCACAAACGTGTTCTGAGGAAGCGGGGTATCAACGGAGACGCCGGAAGAATTACTTCGAAATTTTTAATAAAGCTATATTAAAGTACCAATTAACCCTACATCTCAATATAAGTTCTTCTCACCATACATAGTACACCACTAAAATATTTCAATAAAAAAATTATTCTTAAATTTTTCAATGTAAACATCGAACAATATCTATATATATATCTATATATCTATATATCCTGATCCCTTCCACGGATACTGTTCAATAGGGATAAGCTAATACGGTGAATATTAATTATTTGTTTGTATAATTGCAGCACAATGCCCGCATAACTCATCAAAACAAACTCGGACGAGGACACATCGCATCACGCCTGCGAGCTGCATCTATCGGCCGGCGGGCTGGCATCACTGCTCCGCGGCCGAGGCGATACTTATACTTATAAAAATGTTGTTACAAAATGTCATACAATATCACCAAAAAATACGTCAGTCCTTAAAATATCAACAAGTAAAAGCAGTAATAAGAGTGACCGATATTCACCAGCATTACAAACAATCTCTACTTATTAATTTATCAGCCAGCTCTGATTTACTTGGAAGTATGAGAAGGGAATTTGCCAATTGATTTTGTTAGTCATGTTTTGACGATGTTGGGCTCTTGCTTAAAAATAAAGAATATACACTTCATTGGCCCAAATATTACGAGCAATAACAAAAGCTCGCATTTAAGAATACGATTATAAGAATTAAAGGAACCGCCAATTAATTTATAAAACTAGCAGAACTAGTAGACCAAGCCCCATGCTTGTCATAGCATGTTGGGCTTAAGGACTCCTTCCACCGGGCTAGACTGTTACTAATAGCACGATTTGGGTCAACTCAGTACCAAAAATGATTTTGGAGAGATGATCATGCAAACGCAGCCGCGCGCTAATGTAATTATGTTTAACTCAAATCAGGTTTACTAATTGCATTACAACTGAAATTTCAAGAGGGGAGATATCTGGAAACGCCTTTTTATTACCTACAATTATTTTATCAACTATCGGATACTGGATTACCATTTACAGTTTAATAAACAAAATTTCAGATAAGACTAAGCAAGCCTGCAAGAGGTACATTTATTTTAAAGATTATTTGATGTCGATCACGCTGGGTATGGATGTAACTACAAAATAATAAATACTCTCATGATTACTTAGCAGTTACGCTCAGTTCAGTGACTTTACGTATTTGAGAATATACAATACTGCGGGATGCACTCGGTATATGTTTTGCATGTTGAAACAGTTTATTTATTTCATTTTAAAAAAAGTTACCAAAAAGGGCGTTCGGCTAGTTTAATTTAATTGTGGTAAAAACTCAATTTACTGTAAAGGGTAGCTTTAAAGATGACTTGCGTTGGCTATATACAAACTAAATCGATTTTTGCTAGTGCTCGCCTTCGAATGAATTCCTTGCCTTTGATCCTGCCACCCGCAGATTTTATAATCGCAATTTATTGCTGCAAGCGGCCTAGGAATTCTGCAGATTACGTTGTACTCTCTGTGGAATTCAAATATAGATTTCAAGTGCTTCAATTATCGACTACCGTTGATTAGTTTATGGCTTTACCAGAACGTGCTGCGTTGCTTACATTCAACAACTCAAACCCAAACATTATCTAACTATATAGTATATACTAGGCATTATAGGTAGATCAACTATACGAGTGCATACAAACATTACAACAAGCTCGCTCAGTTTAAGTCGACCAACTTTTTTATTTTCTCTTTAGAAAGACGAATCTCAATAACTTTAACTGCACGTTTTAGTATGCAAATAAAATTTTCACTGGCAGCTTTTACAGTCAGGCATAAAAGTCCTCCACACTGACAATTACAGTGATATCTTTGACTCTCTGCAAATAACAAAAGGTCGCACCTCGGGATACCTTCATATTACATTAAGTAGAAAACTAGGGAGCTATGTGAAGGCAACGACAATTAATAAATACCTTCGTTCGGCTGCAAAGAGGGTGAAACGTCTAAAGATCGCAACTAAAGGAAGCGAAATTGCGTTATTGTGTAGGTGAGGACAAGGAAAAAATTCAAGTTATTTATTGCCAATTAACTTTGACATGAGAAGCGATTTTTGGTAAACAAGTGTTTTATATGGATCGACACCATATTAAATAAATATGACTTATATTCTACTGGTATGGGCCTCCGTAAGTTAATACAAGGGTATGTCAATAACCTATTGTGCGTTAATACAGCATACTTTATCATATCACATTTTTTTATTCAAGGAAATTGTGGGAAAATGTTCCCTTGATCAATTTCGGAAAGTAAACCTTAGTATTTAGAATATGTTTGTAATAACAAATGCCGTTCCACGAGTCTCTTGCTGAAATGTTTAAACTGAAAAAAATAAATTAGAGACTAGCAGAACCCGTCGGCTACGCCCCACGCTGTTTTTGGTAACATCTAAAAAAAATAAACTGTTTCGAGATGTAAGACATGTACTTAATGTATACACAGTGGCGTAACTAAGCCAATGCAGCTAATGAAGTTGCATTGGGGACTTGTTAGGTCAATACTTAATTGTGTAGGTTACAGGCCCCTAAGAGCAAGTATTATTATTATCCCTTTTGCAAAAAGTTTTTTTAATCTGAACCTTATATGTTTTTGCCTAAAACACCTATTGTAAGGATTTTTAAATTGTTTTGCAGATTTGTAGTTTTTTACGACTACAATCTTCAATTTAGGATGTCAAATATAATGTTTGGCTTTATGCCTATTTCGGTACTATTTTTATTAATTGTTTCATCAAAGTAATAAAGAAAATTCGCGCCTTCTGCATCAGAATTAGCTTAACTTTAGTAAATAAACCGCTGTTTTGAGGTCGGTAAAGTAGGTTTTTATTTCTTAGATTATCTTTGTTGTAAGCTTAGAATATAAAATATATTTTATTTAACATTACTGTTAGTGGAGCACCAAATTTGAAATGCATTCCAGTCAGATCTTTTTCACTTTGTAAAATAATCTTAAATATGCTAGGCGTACATAAATAGTAAACTCAATACGTCTATCTTACTAAATTAACTAATCATGTTGGTATTAATTAATTTCTCAGTCAACAAACTATCGTTTAGCATCCGCTGTTCGGGTCATAAAAAACTAAAGCAAGATAAAAAGTAAACCATAAAATTAAGAAATATATAGCAACACATTTGAAGAATTAATTTAAGGGAAGCTTATTACACTTATTATTTAATGCAAGTATACATTTAGTTACTGCAATATATTGTTCTGTGTTGCAGTCTGTGCTCATGTGTATTCTCTAGGATTTGAGATTTCAAATGTAGTTTTATAAAAGTAGGTTGATAGGATATAAAAGACGGAGTGTTTGATCACTGAGCTCCGCAGACAACCATTGCAAATAAGGTTGTCGCAGTGCCTCGCGGTCTAATCATCCGGCCATAGCCTAGAAGCACAATATTCTTACTGGCGTTGAAAAATGTACTGGCCGGTTGGACAGCTGTACACCCGACTATGCGCCTTATATAATTATTGCGTATAGATGCGGCTTGTAGTATGCGGCGGCAGTAAATGACAGGTGGCATGTATAATAAACATTGGAACAACTAGCATATAGTAAATCTGGAACTGTTTCAATTTTACGAGACAACGGGCGGGCTCACATCTCAACACAGCTTATTTATTATTTTGAGCTAATGCTTATAACTGTCATCTAGGGCGCGACTAGGCAGTTACAAGTTCTCAAAAAAAGCGTAGGTCAGCCACGGGTTCAGCTATTTGTTAAAACTATTATTCTCTTAAACGTTTGAAATAAAAAATTTAGCTTTAATCGTAGTGTGCAACAGTAATGGTGTTAACTTGCTATTTTGAAGTTGGGAAAAAATATTTCTTTTTCTTAAGTTTTCTAACATAATAACATAATTTTGTTTCTCAAAAATACACCAAAAATAGTTATTTGTGTAACAAGGAAAGAAAGTGATACTTTTTCTCTCGCGTGTGCCGGGAACACAAGGAAAAAAGACACTTTCCTGTGTGCACACCCTTGTATGCGGTACACGCAGGAAAACCAGACACTTTCTTCCCGAGTTTCACATATGATTTCTTCGTCGACTTTACTTTAAATTAAATTATTGAATTTAACAGTTGTGTAAAAATTGACTTTTGCAAATAAGATGCCTTTATTATTCACGGTAACCATAGTATACAAGACGTATTCAAGTAAAACAAACAAAGCGTAACCAAAATTCGCATTTAAAAGCGGGAGCAATGTTACTTTTCTTCCTGCTGAGCGGAATTGTCAACTTTCGACCGCAAAATAAGAGTCGAAAAACCAACTATCTAATAAGGTCGACGAAAAACATAGTTCCACTAACATGTCTAAAATTCGGTTATTGGTGTCTAATTTCATCAAAATCGGATATATGTTAGAACAAACGTTTTTTGAGTTTTTAATCCCCCAAACGCCTTTTTAAAATTTTAAAATAATGTTTCTATACTTACGTATGGGAAGGTACAAAATTTGTGAATGCTTTTGTATAGAAAATTCCTAAAATCTCATAGATATTAATTTTTGGGATCCAAATTATGTTAACGGAATTTTCGGAAAAACAGTTATATCGCCAGTTTACCTATCTATCAATTATTTCGTGAGAAATTACAGGGTATAAATGGTGCATAAACATTACCGAATTACAATTAGATCTGGAAATTATTACCAATTTAAAATGTGCTTCAAACAGTTCAGTTGACGTTAAAAAAATCTTTTTGATTTACAAAAATATATTGCCCAATAAGACGTAGTCAGTCGGGTCATGTCAGTCATCGAAATTCTAGTTATTATAATTAATTGTTAGAATTTCAGTAAAATATAAAAATTAAATATAGATGTAAGTTATAATTGCAATGCTATCAAATATAGCTAAATGTAGCTCTGTTTCTAATCATCATTTTAAGCTACTTACCAGAATTTAAGTTTTGTATTATATTTTGAGATTTTGTACGTTGACTTTGTAATAAAATAATATAAAAAAAAATTATACATATATTGCATATGAAGTCTATAGTTACCAAAAATTGGCGTACATTTTACGAATTTTCAAGTGCATACATATAAGCAGATTTGTGCATATAAATCTGAGCCTTAGCTATTAATGTTTATACCAGGCGAGTTTTGTTTTTGGCATTTGTTGACTTCAAACACATGCGTTGCTTTTCTTGACGGAGCATAATATTATAATGTCTTCCGTTTTAGAACGTTTGCTTGCATTCACACAGTAAATTTAGAAATGGCCAACAATAATCACATTTTCAGTGAAATAGCAGAAGGGAATTTAATTCTGGGAGAACGTGGTGGATAAACTAAGGAGATATGAGGGTATGAACAAATGAACGAAAGCACCCACTCACAGAAAACAATTTTCCAAAAAGGTTTTTGTTACTTGAGTCCCAAAAACGTGTGTTCGTTAAAATTTTGAAATAAAAAATGTTCAGTCGATACTTTCAGTTTCCATACTGAGGAAGAGTAAAAAAAAGTACGTCGCAAAATAGCTTAGCTTTTATTTTGGACAAAAATGTACTTCACAAACGGTTAACAAAATAATAGAAGGATAACACATCGATGGCTCGCCGTATATAAATCTTATAAATGCATTTTCAACTCACTTGAATACTCACCTTTTAATGCGCACCATAAAAAAATTAAGTGTTCCAACATTCAAAATGAGTTTTGGTGTTCACAAAAAATATCTAAACATTTCTCTAATTTTCAGTTATTTCCACTCTCTTAGAAATTCTATGTATGCATGCAAACGTTGCCTAGACTGCATGGAAAACATTTACTATTCCATGCTTCAAAAATAAAACGCGTTGTTTATTCAACCGAGGTAGTTTCCAATGATATTCTTTTTGTGGTTGCTTTTTCCACAGCTAGTACTTGCCGATGGTGTTTCCGCTTCGAACAGCTGCTATAATACCTAAACGCGCTCCCTAGACGTACGCTTTTCTTGGTGTCAATTTCCTTCAACGTTCGTTATCCACAAGATAAAGCCTTTTTAGGCATCAATATAGCAAATTACATAACTTTTAAAGAACCTATCAGGCTTAATTTTTATTATAAATAAATAAACGGAAAAACTGCTGTGAATACAACAAAGAGGAATGGATATAAAAATCAGTTTTGCATACCTAAGAATTCCTTAATTATTTTTATGTTGAGTAAACTGAAGTCTTTTTTTAGAAGTAGGTAAAATTCATATTGATCGAAATAGTGGCATAGAAAGGGCAGGTTCTTTCTGAAGTTCACATTTCAACTTAAAAAGATCATGTCAAGTAGGTAAAAGCATATATTTAGAAAACTTCTGACTAAAGAAGCTAACTCTTTAATAATTTTATGGTAAACGGTGTATGTTTAAGAAAAAAAAATGTTCCAAAGGCTCATCCGGTTTATTAAATTATAATGACTGCAAATGTTGAGCTAATGAAAGCTCCGCAACTTTTTTAAATTAATCATCTTTGACTTATATTCAAACTTAAACTGCTGTTAGTATCTACTTCTAATTACTTTCGTGTTAAAAAGGAAAAAATTTGGATCTCTGACAATTTTTCATGCTAGCTACTTGCTTTAATATTAAGAAACTAAACAAAAACTTTAATCAAAGTTTGCGTTTACAGTTAAAAACTGTCATATAAAATTTATATTAGGTTATTAAGATGATGAAATAAACAATAATATTTCTTTTTAAAATTAAAGTTAAAACGAGAAAAGAGGGTTTATTTAGTTACGTACAATTTTGATTAATGAGAATAGTCTACTCGCATTGTAACAGCCAATGGCAGCTGTTTATTTTCAGGTTTTTGATCAATTAGACCCCGACTGGCTGCGATAATCTTTTACTTTCCTATACTTCTACTGAAGTAAAGAAAGATATGATTTCATGCAAATTATCGAATTTCAGATTTTAACGGAAATACGCGTTTTGGGATCCAAAAAATCCAAACAAGTGGTTTGAAAAAAATGTCTGTCTGTCGGTGGGTGGTTGCGTGGTGCGTTCGTTTCCCTATCTATATCTCCGGAACCCCTGGACTGATTTTAATAACATTTGGTGTGTGAAAGTTTTTTAGTTGCAGGTAGTTCTTTGTAAGGTCGTTAATCGGAACCGGAACCCGAAAAGAAAATTAAAAGCTGTTTTTTTTGGTATAGATTATTTTCTAAATACTTTTGAAATTTTACATACATAGAGCATCTAAAGTCAAGTTAAATGATTTTTTTTCCAAATGAAAACCACAGCGAATTTTTGAAAAATTTTACTTTAATGCCGATTACTCAAAAACAAAATAAACAATCAATACAAATTGTCATGTTATTTGATAGCTTTTAATAAGCATAATGAGTGATGCAAAAATTTTTTTGAAAATATGAAAATTGTAAATATACTAGTAACTAGATGCTCAAAATTATGGACATTTTCAACTAATTATTCTTAAAAAACTACCCACACCATTTTGTTTTAACTTTCTGAGCCAATACAGTGATACAATAAACTACAAATTTGTTTTTTAATAATCTCTCAAATTTTACATACGGTACACAATATCGTATCGCACAGGCTGTTGCAAGTTCAAATCACCGCTAGAGCGTTAATATTCGTTTATTTTTATTTTGCTCCAATTTTTGTAAAAACTATGTTATTTCCTCAGTTGTTGGCACGCGAACATCTAAAACGTAAAAAGTATGGAAAAGTACTAACAACCTGTTTCGCCCATTGTTTAAGAAGCTCCGGTGTTATCAGTGCTGTATAACCATAGCAGCACGTCAACAAAAATTTTTGGCTTTTTAATAATTGAATATGCATTAATACGGTAATACATAACAGATAATAATAATAAACTAGTGTTACCCCAGCGCACAATGCACTGACAGACTGAGCGTTGACTAACCCGGCTAAATGCTAAGTCACGTGATGCATTAGTTCCGTGAGGAGACGCGGCGTTGGTGTAGATTCGCCTCAAGTAAAGCGCTCAAAGGGTTATTTTCTCCGGTTCCTCAAGCGGCTACGCTTCACCAATTTGGACCATTTTTTTTTCAATGAAATGTCTCTATCCTCAGATGGAACATGAAACATTTTTATATTTTTATTCTACGTCGATTTTTCAATAATAATTATTTTAATTTATATATGAAAGTCTGCTAAACGCGCTTTACTTGAGGCGACATCTACACCAACGCCGCCGCGTCTCCTCATGGAACTAATGCATCACGTGACTTAGCATTTATCCGGCTCAGTCAACGCTCAGTCTGTCAGTGCGTTGTGCGTTGGGGTAACACTAGTTATGATAAAACTGTCAATAAACATTAATGGAAATTATGTTTAAAACTTAATAATTAATTAATAACTGATTGTGAATAAAATAGTATACAAACCTCGGTCAATAGCTTTCCATATCTCTCGACAAGAATGAAACACTTTCCACATCGGTATGTAATATACTATTAATTCCCATGTCGCATTTTTACAGGCAACAAAATAGCGACAAGACTAAAAACAAGTAGCAAAGATGTTTCTTTTTGTCACGGCCGGCCTATGCATAATTATTTAATAGGTTTGGGGTAGTGCTTCGACAATACCGTGACTAGTCTTGGTTTTGTGTAAATTTTGCGTTGAAAATTTTAAATATTTTTATAAAATCTAAAAAAATTCAAATGTCCCGAAAGGTCGAGTTCGAGCAATGGTCGAGTCTACACGTGTTAACGACGCCACTCCAGCGTTTAAATGTAAAACGGCGTTTTGACCGTTTGAAAAGACAATTTTAGTGTAGAGTGATCATTAAAGTTAGTAAATTAGTACCTTTGGGTTAGCATATCAGGTAAAACAGGTAACAACGTAGCGCGCACACCCGGAGAATGTTTGTTTCATCAGTGCAAAGCAGGTGCATTAGTGACATGCGCCAGCTCTCAAAAACAAAGAAGCGAGAATTACCTGCGGGATTAAATGTACCACCTGGATTACCTGCCCATGTCACAACAGATGAAAGGAAACCGGAAAATGGATAATCAGCAAACAGTTAAAGCTAAGTTATAAATATAAGTAGTAATTTCTAATAGAGAATAAATAGATAAAATCCCCAAGATAAATTAAGAACAGGCGGTTGTAAGTAGATATTAAACAATACAAATAATTTAAAAGTAGATATTTTTATTCTATTAGGGCAGTCTGTTAGGCAATAGAGTTTATTTTCGTCCAAACCCGACAATAGAGAACGCCAACAGACGAATTCCTGGAACTCCACCCTAAAGGTCTTGAGCAGGTAGAAAGGGTCTCTTTCGCTGAAAAGGCAAACGAGATAGGTTACAATTTAGGAATGTTAGAATCAAAATAAATTCACACTCAACAGGCGGGAAAATTCAAGCAAACGAATTCTTTTAAGTGCGCCGCGATACCTACAATAAAGTACAATAATTTTCCATTAGATTAATTGATTTAATTACCGATATTTGTATTGAAAATACACTTTTTTTAGTATTATGTTTGTATAGATGGTTACGTATTATATACTCTAAGGTAGTGATATACACCTAACATTAAGAAACTGTATATATTAAGTTGTAGAACAGAGCACTTGGGGAGTACGTTTATGTTCATGTAATTTAAGTAAGGTTTGGAGCGTAATGTTGAATTTAAGGCTCAGAACCGGGTATCAAATTAGATTGGTTCTAGTATCTAACAGTAACGTCTGTTGTCAATCAGAACGACTAATAGTATTAACAGGTGCGTAAACATATACACGGAAGTGTACACACCAGCAAACCAACGGAAATCATCAGAAGCAGGAAACACAATACCTACCATGGAACAGGAACAGTATATACGGACAGACACAGATTGACAGTGCGGAAAATCCCGAGAGGTGGAAGCTGTTTATTCGCCTCAATAGCAGACCAAGACCAAATGTCACAGCAACGCGAGAACAGCTCAAAAAAAAAAAAGCTTTCATCTTAAGCAAAAAATCGTATCATACATCGGAGAAAACCCACAAAAAGTCCAATTGCAACTGGAGGGAAATGTAAGAAACTTGGCTCCGCGTTACGACCATCTAGCACATACCTACGGCCCAGCACTACAAGCAAAAGTCTACTTGGAAGACCTAGGGAAGGAAGAATTTTGGGGAGGAGCCGAATCAATGGCGGTAGCAGCAGCAGAAATACTAAAGGCGTCAATAGAAATACACTACAAAGCAGGTCCAACCTCCACACACACACACACTTCGGTAGACAACAATCAACCACCCAGGGCAATAAGAAGCCAAAGAAGAAAATGAATCCATAGCAGGCAGGAATGGAACGCCAAATATGATCATGCTAGATCAAAGAATAGTATTAAGTAGTTTATTAGCTATTAGGAAATTAAGATATTTTCAATCTGTAATCTTAGAATAATAGATATGTGTAAAATAAGAACAATGTGAAACTTTAATACCAAAGTTTATTAAGTTAAAATGCATAATCGCATAACATTCTTGGTTACGTACTCAAAACCCCCATTGATGCGTAGCTTACTAACTACCCGGTGTTGCAGCAGCGGTGTCTTGCGGTATGCATTGCAGACATGCTAACGCGGTTCAACACCCCACCCGATCCCACCTATCACATAAATTCCTACCCACCTTACTGGCATGGGGTGGGCCTGGCGTAATCCAGGATCGACCCTCGAGTCAGCTCCATGTCAGATGATGATGATGATGATGAAAATCTAAAAAAATTCAAATGTCCCAAAAATTTCCAAAAACGGCAAGGAAAGACACGTGGTGGTTGCCTGATAGTCTTTTTTGTCTCGTATTTACAATTTTTGAAAACCCAGATATTTGTCTCCTTGACGAATCAGTTCGCCAGGTCACTTTAAGATTCCTCCATTGTCTCCACAGCTGATGTAAGTTTTTCGCTAATAATAAGAGCTATTGCCACATTATCTGCGTCACTGTCATTACTGCTGTCTGTGATTACACGGCATCTGCTTTCCGGCGCTTTTCTGTTACACGCCGCTACATATTTCTTTTTGGTAGGTACAAAACTAACTTTTTAATGTAAGCAAAGTCTTAGTCGGTCGGACGATCGAATTTCAATTTAGAACGATGTAGTTAACATAAGCTAGCAGAACTCGTGGGTTACGCTCCTCACATCTGCAGCCCGCGGAGCATCTGCAGTCCCCAACTATGCGCGTGGCCTCTAAAAGCAAAATTTCATACCGTAGCAAGCTCAGTTCAACAGTTCATCTTTGCAAATTCAAATTTGAACTCCAGGTCAACAGTCGAACGCCAGGACAAGTATACTAAGTGAGTAATGCTTGAGCCATTCTGTTGATTTTTGCATTCACTTTATTAATGTGTTGACCTTCTCTCTCTTTTACTCTGTATTTCTGATCTGTCGCGGATGTTTTCCACGAGGCGGATGTTCCCTCTCGCTTTTTACACGCTAATCGCGGCTGTTTGACACGAGACAGATTTCTTCTCTATTGGTTTTTAACTGCCACGAACGGCAGATACAAGGCAGTACTTTTCTCCTTTATAACCGTCACAATCTCGTTTGTCCGCTATACCTGTCTTAACCGTTGATTTTAAATTCAGTAACGTTTGCACCAGAACGTCTTATTGTTGCTTGTTTACTTATTTTCTACCGTTTGCTAACGTAGACTACTGTATCTTAATTGCTACCGTAGGTTACCGTATTTCATCTGCTACCTTATTGCCGCCGTATAGCTTCCGTACTTTGCTTGCCCCCTATTGCTTTCATATTTTGCTTTGCTTGGCTTAATAGTACCGTGCGCTTTTAGTGTAATTTTGTAAATATTGCCTGTAGTTAACCTTTTGCTTTACAGTATACCTGGAGACCGCCATATTAACTGCAGTTATCCAAATCTTCAACTAGGTACGAGGGAACCGTGATGGCCGACTGGGGAAAAGCCTTCCGCAACACGGACACGTAACAAAACAACAAAATGAGCCTTGTCTTGTCAAAGCACTAGTTTGAGAAAATAATAGGTAGAAATATTCTATAGTTTTTAGATAAAATAGAAATGACAATATAGTGTAGACAAGTGGTTCTCAATTGCGGCCACCAAAAATGTAAAATAAAAAAAATAATTCAAAATTTGATAATTATATAAGCCGACAGATGGGATCTTAGACGCAGAAATGAGATGAAGGAGTGCACAAGACTTTCTCTTACAATACTTTTGAAAATAAAATAAAATGCCTTTATTACTGCTTTCACATTATTAAATAGTTTATTTAATGTTTCGCTTCTTTAGGAACGTGAGTTAGATAAGTCCCCTAACACGCATAGTTAATATTGTCATTGCCACTAAGTAAGAAAGTGCAACAAGAGCGTTTATTGTTGCATTTCATGTTACTGCAACTACGAGTAACTTCTCGTGACCCGGCTATGTGGAAATATTCCTTGAGAACCACTAGTTTAGACCTCGAAACACATAAAGTAATACCTCAACACCAATATCTGCACCCACGCTTCATAATATGTTTCGTCCTTCCTAATACCCTCAATATTTAATCTCCCAGTGTCTGTTCGAGACGCGTGCTGCTATTTCGCTTTTTACCAATTCACACGCAGACGGTAGACGTTAAGATGCCGCATACGGTGGCATAATAGATATACCTACATAAAATACAAATGTAAATAAGAACCATAGCCCGTTGTATATTATATAAATGCTGTTTCTTCCGAAAACCATTGAAAATGAGGAATTTCGTAATAATTTCCGCTAGTTACGGCTTTGATGTTGTTATTTCATTTTAGAATATCAACGAGATATAATAACTCGCTGAAACGATTTTTATTTTGCGGATTTATGCTTTTGAAGTAGTATTAAGAAGGGCTTCATATTAATGATGAGAAGACAAATCTGATGCTATACCATTCATTTCATTAAAATTTGTTTCCGACCAATATTGTATTGAAAGATAGTTCAGCTAAACTTCTCTCCTGGAAAATTCGCTTCGGTAATATTCATGCACCATTTATACCCTGCAATTTCTCACGAAATAATTGATTTATAGGTAAACTAGCAATATAACTATTCTTGTCGGTAATTCCGCTAACGTAATTTGGTGCCCAAAAATGAATATCTAGGAGATTTCAGAAAATTTTCAAACAAAAGAATTAACAAGTTTCTTACCTTCCCATACGTAAATATAGAAACATTATTTTTAAATTTTAAAAACGCATTTTGGCTCTCAAAAACACCCACAGAACGTTATTAGGCTTGTTCTGTCATATCTCCGATTTTGATGAAATTAAATACCAATAATTTATGCGATAAATAAACTTTTAAAATATCCAAAACCGAATTTTAGACATGTTAGTTCAAATACGTTTTTAGTGTATTTTTTTAGAAACGAAATTATGTAATTATCCCAACTTCAAAATAGCAGTCACTGTGATTTATTAACGATGGTTTACAAAAAGTAGCAGTAAGTTAACACCATTATTATTGCACAATAAGATTAAAGCTAAACGCGGAGATAGATAACTTGCACAGGCAGACATAGAGGACCTACAGTTTAACGTGGGCTCCGAACCACAGGCAGACATAGAAGACCTACAGTTTAACGTGGGCTCCGAACCACAGGAAGTGCATGCACTTCTTCTCCAGAGAGGTTTTCTGGGGAAAAATCCAACTCGCTGGTTACCCTTTGCCTTGCGAGGGAGAACGACCGGGTCGGGGATCGAACCCGGATCCGCTGCATTAGTAGCCCGCGCGCTTACCACTGAGCTACGGTCGCTCTCTTTTTTAAAGAGAATATTAGTTTTAATCAACAACTATCTGAACCCGTGGCCGTCCCACGCTTTTTTTTTGATAATTTGTAACTGCCTAGTCGCGCCCTACATGACAGTTATAAACATTAGCTCAAAATAATAAATAAACTGTGCTGAGACGTCGCCGTCGCATAAAGTTGAGACAGTTCCGGATTTACTATACAGTTATTCAAATGTTTATATACATTTACAGACACATGTAGCTTAACGCTTCATATTTTCATAAATCATTATAAAATATAAAATAAGTCCTTAAACGTCCGTTTCAAATATTTCAATATTTAATAAATGTTTATCGATTGAAGTAAATCATTATAAACGTTAATGACTGCAGAATTTTTTTTAATCTCCGAAAATTTAGTAAATATAGACGTATTTTAAATAAATAAAACTTGGGCTTTCGCATCAGCTGAATTAGCATGTTTACATAAATATGATCGTTTTGGCGCCATTTTTAGGTTAAAGTTAAAAAAAAATTGGATTTTCCCAATGGTTTTCTATCCGATTCTGTTAACAGATTTGGGAAATTCGATTTACAAATACCTTATTTTACTTCAACAACCTATATATTTAGAAAACATTTTAAATGTCCGTTAAGGCACTTACCGGGAAATGAGAACTAGTGCTTAGTTTCACTAATTTTTGTTTCGCCCTTTTTACAGAATTTTGCGGTGGTTTCTTTTCTGAAGATTTTACGCAGGTTTTTCTATCTTAAAATGTTTTACGTGGCTGTTTTCAGGCTTTTCTTCCGCGTCTGTTTTTCCAGGCTTCTTCTCGTGTTTTTTTTTCACGGATTTTATTTTCGGGCGCAACTCTTGTTCAGAACGACTCAGCGAAGGAAACATTCGGAGCGGCAAGAGCCGGGTATAAAGTTAAGAAGAAAAGTTTCAAAAGACGTAGCCCACAGGTTCCACTAGTATCCATGTATTTAATTAAAAAATTCGGTTTAAAGAATAATACTACTAAGAAATATGTATAGCTTTCGCTTCCGGTTTCTGTCTCGTTAAAGCTTCATTTGTCGATGAATTATTAATACTTCCTTGCATCTGTTAGGGTGATATGAGCCAAATAAATGAAAATTAATAAAATAGGTAAAAAAAGGGCCCTTAATTGGTGCCTATTTTGTGAAGTTACGACACTGTTCGTACAGCAATATTCACCTAGTAAGTGTAACCAACAAAGTACATTAAAAATATTTATTCTCTGTGTAGTTGAAACAAATTCGCGATATACGCGTTTATATGAGATCATCCTAGATCAGCAAAATAGAAATAAACAGAGTGCTTAGTTCATACTGAATATGAATTGTTTAAATTTAATTTTTTTATTATGAAATTTTACCTTTATACACAGCACCTTATGAAAGTCAGCGTTGCAACGAACTTATTTTAGTGAACTTTCGATTTTAACGCAAATTAGTGAGTTGACCTCTTTCTCCCTCTATTCTATTCTGCAACTGAGAGCGCACACCAAGATTTGGTTAGAGTGCTTTCCGCACTCAGAAAGTGGAGAATTTATTCCACAAACTTCAAAAAGCTCACTAGCTCTCCCGCTCCGGTCTTATTGCAAATTCGTTTGTAACAATCCCAGAGGACCCGTAAAGACCTTTGAATTTTGAATTTATTCCGAAAGTTTAACTTTGCCGTCCGCCCGTGATTTACAAACTTTTATACTTTTGTAATATTTTTCCCCAACTTCCGTCAGAACCCGTTGAAATCAAATGAATCGTTCTATACGAATGTTTTGCATTCGAATATTTTTTTGGTCTTGATATTTGAATGAATACTAAACACTCGAATTTTTTTTTCAAATATTCATATTCGTATTCAACTACATTTTTTTTGTATTCAACTCAGCTCTGATTTTAACTATGAAATTACGACGAATTGTAATAATTTATTGACAAAATTTGTATTGGTAACAAACATAACTTCAAACAAATTTTATTTATTTATTTAAACTGAAATCCTTTTACCGTTAGCTGTCGGATTATAACCAAATTATAATACAATGTAATATAATATCTAATAAAACTTAATTCCACATATTTTTAACTTTTCTTAATTATTTTATTCCATGCCTTTCTATCTCTTGCCAGGTTCCTTACTTCTACTGAAGTAAGGAACCAAACAAATTTTAATGTTTCTAAATTTCCATCCAATTTGGTCTCTAAATAAATTACAAGTGAGCAATTAAGCGCAAAACGCGTGTTTATGCAAATGCATATAATACATGAGAGACATTACAGATTCAGCTTTAATGGTTGTTCGACTAACTGAGGCATGTAAAACCGTGTGAAACGTATTACAATTCAATTATTTCCGACCACAGATTGCCAAGCTAAAACTTTATCAAGCTACCACAAACCCACTTTTGTAATGTAAATAGAAACAGGTGGCAACAAAGTTAAAATTAATTTCATATAGCGTTTCAGTATTACTCCTAATAACAGTGACTCATATTTTAACTCCCCCTTATCATTAACATAATGAAATTCGCCTTATTTGCCTAAATTTTAAACACTTTCCTTGTCAGCTGTCGTCTTATTTCGTTTGAGTACTGTAGTGGATTATTCTTTAGTCGACTTCAAATTATTTTTATTCAGAAACGTCAATATATCTCAAATTAGTTATGCAAAATTTGATCCCCATGACATTCATAAATATTTTTTACTTTGCTTGACGAATAGGTACTACACATTGACAGACGTCAAAGATTCAAGATCAAAGTATAATATGTGAGTATTAACTTTACCGAATAAACCAGTTCAGAAAGTATGTCGTCTTATTATCGAAACTCCTATTTCAAATCCGTATGAAACACTCAAAGACGCTCTAAATTTTCAATAAGATACATTACCAAATCTTTGCAAAGCATCACTTCAATCACAAGTTCGTTTCAACACATCACAATCATTTCAAAATTTAACAAATCGCAAAACGACAACTATTACAAAATCTCACAAAACACGAACAAATCACGATTCAGAAACCATTTCCTTTTCCATTTTCAAAATATCCACTTTCAAATACCGCAGAACCTACACCAACATCACTTAACTTTAAACAAACTACAACGTCAACTAACTCTTCATCTCTTATTTCACAACTATCTACTTCTACGCATCAATCAATCACTTCAATTCAACATTCTACTAAGCAATCAGCAAACGTTCAACTATAATCAACCACTACAACAATACCTCACATTACATCTTCTTGTTGTGTAACTTCACCTGTTTCCATAGTTAAACATAATGTTGATCAGTCTTCTTCTATGATAACAGACCTCAATACTGTTTTACCTGAGAAAACAGATTCAATTTCACCATCTTTCACTTCTCCTTAACAATCTCAAAAACTTTCTTCAACCTGCGTCTCTTCAGTTGAACCAATTATTGATAAATCCTTCATAATTATGCATGTCAATACAACTTCACCTGAAGAAACAAACAATCTATCTTCTTCCGCTACAACTCAAACTTAAAATATCAGTTTAACAGACGATTATTCTGCACCAAACACCGATTTTAGTGTTAACACTTCAAACGGTGACCTCAGTGTTCAGTGTAATAACATTAACCATGAACGATCAACTTTTAAAGATAAAACATTTAAAAGAACCTGCTGCTAAAGAACCTGACAGAAGTTGGTGAAGACGCAGGGACGTACAAACAACACCTACCAAAAGCAAAAACGTACAGTACAGATAAATATATCCATAATTTAACCTATGAACGATTGAATGAACTTTTTATGATTTCTAAAAAATGGAAATCAATATATTTCGAACAAAGTGTGCAAATGGAACCATTTATACAATTTTCAATTTCTTCTGGTTAGTTTATACCAAACTGTGTAGTTATTTTAATTTTGGTAGACTTAAATCAGTATTTGTGTCATAATGAATATTTTTATTTTCCATTTCTTGTTAAGAGTTTTCTTGCCGTTTTCGTTTTATTTTTCAGACGAGTGTTTTACAAACTTATAAACGAACTTCAGTGTATATTAGCGTTTTTCAAGAATACAGATCACAAACGAAGATCCAATTTATTTTTTTAAGTTACTCTATATTGTAATTGTTTTTTTTTCATACTAATTGTATCAGAACCTGTTTCATTAGTTTTTGCAGCTAGGAACAAAAGCGCGTCACGATATTGTCGTAGCTTTTATCCAGCCGCAACTCTTCAAGCAGAGGTAGGGGGGTAAACGTAGTGATTAATTTTTAGTTGGCTTTGTTTTGTTTTATTTGGTCACCTTAGTTTTCATATCTTATTTATTGGTTATAAAATATTTATACAGTGAGTTTATCTTTTATGTATACATATCAGCTATGTATACTTTTATAAAAAACGTGTCCATGCATTGTTTTACTGCAATCTATAGGCAACCAACGGTACAGAAAATAATAGAGAGAGAAAGGTTATTCCTCATAGTGTGAGGTTATGTTCAATGAGTATGTTTATGAATAAACGCAAAATTATTGAATATCAAAATTTTTTTAATAAAACTATTATTTTAAAAACACAAAATATCAACAATACACAAATTTTATGCTAAATTCAAAAAATCAAAACCAACTGCTATTAATTTGACATTAAACAATTTCATTACTGTTTCCACGGCAGACTATTCTTTTCAAAAATTGAAGCTTTGAAATGTAGTGTATAGTTGGTTGCCTACAGATTGCAGTAAAACAATGACATGTTTTTTATAAAAGTATACATAGCTGGTATGTATACAAACAAGAAAAACTCACTGTATATCAAACGATCTATACACATAACATTTCTCTCCACTAAAGTGTCTTATTTCAATCACCTATTACAATACCTAAGGATATCAGAGTATAAATTTATTCCAACTCTTAACGGAGCAGAATTAAAAAATTTAAAAGATGAACGACTAATTAACTTTTCATTGTAGGAATATCTCACGTTACACGTTTTTAAATTAAGAAATGTTGAGGTTCTTTGTTTAAAGTATACTTGCTCCAGACGCTACTTTTCTTAAAAACGATGATAAAGCCACAAGTGGGATTCCTTCATTAGCTGTTGTATTATAGTATTGAATAGAAAATTGTTTTAAAAATACTGAAAAAGAACACTCTATTTTAGTTTCAAACTAATAAAGTACAAAATATGTCAAAGTGAAACACTGAAAAGCTTGTTAAACATGCCTGCAAGTTGCTCAAAATTTTTTTAGGTGGAAGTCAAGCCAATTATTTCAATTTGTAACATTTTGCTACGATTCAATTCTCATAAAATTAGTCCTTTAAAACCAACTCTGTAACCTTTCTTAAACCTTTCTAAAAAGATCGTATCAGTGTTATATACTAGAATTGCGAAACGCTATATAATTGAATTATGATGCGCTTGTAGCGTTATAGGTAGGTTAATGGTAAAGCTACTACCCATGTAGGTCATCAGAACTTTAAGTGTAATTAGTCGGTAACAGCTTCCAGTTTGTGAAGTTTGAAAGCACCCTTCTGCGCAATTACGAAACTAGAATGATTTTATGTGCTCCAGTAAAATACAATAAAAGGTGCAGAAATATCAGTCATGGAATTGTTATGCAAAAGATATACAGCAGAAAAGAAAGGGTGCATAATAATGAGCTCGCTAAAAACCTTTGGCGAACGCTTCTATATCTACCAATCAAGATTTAGAATAGCCAACCGATTGTTAAGAGCTTAAAATACATATAGCAATTCATGAATTTGACGTAAAAGAAAGAAAAAAAAAAGAAAAAAATTTAAATTAGATCGTAAATTTAGTTAACAGATAAAATTTTCGATAGAGCTTAAGGAATCAACCAAAGCTGCTGCTTTTAAATTAAGATATACATTAAATTAAACCTATTTTGTTACGTCATCTACAATCAATATGTAATTCTATGTGAAGCCAATCTATAATCTATTAGTAATTATAGGAAAGCTCTTCCCAACATACAGCGTATCACGATCTCATTATACGTCAATATTGCTGGCTTAGTTTTACATCCCCATTTACCAAGCCGTGAATTTTCATTTGATAGGATATTTTTAAGCATAAAAAAACAATTACTTAGGACTTCAAACGCTGTTGTATTTGGTAATTAAATAGGGAGATGTGTATTTTTATCAAAGTTCGTGTTGAAAAGCACACCGAAGCTTCAACGACTTGTTACAGTATTTGCAAATACGTTAAACAAACTATTATTTAACTAAAGTATCAACAAAATTTATACGTTTGCTATTCAATACTTTGCTTCAATTCCTTTTGTAGGTTTCTATTTAAAAAAAAACAAACGTTGTGCATGGAATACAGTGTATTCGGCGAGAAATGATACAAGCAGAAACTTAAGGTGCCACTTACGATATGGTACATTTGAATACAAAAAAGGAAATAACAGCAAAGAGCACACATTTTCTGAGAAAAAGGCAATTATAATTTCCACACCTAAAGTAAGGAGGGCGTTAAAAACTAGTTTTAAATGCGAACACCGTGTTTGTAATGCCTCAAACAAAAGCCTTTCTTATTCGCTTTATAGCACATTTTTATTTTTCAAAAATTCACAGAATCTGAAAAGCTATGAACTTCTTTGATTTGTTAGAAGGTTTTCTAGTCGCCTATGAAAAAATGAAGCTAAGTTAGTTATTATAATAAGAGTATTGTTTTCTACACTGATTTTTTACTTGCAGCTATTATTGTGTTTGTTCATGGAAAATTTTTGTTCACTTAAGAAAGTTTTGGTACTATCAAAGCTTGTTTACTAATGAGAGAATACTTTTTTTAGCTTTGATACAGGAACCTTGGATTCACCACAGACATATAAAAAAACTCAACAGCGTAGGGACAGATTATTACTGTCCCAACACTAACCCAAGAGCGCATGCATTTATACCGTAAAAAGCATAAATGCTCAACTAAGACCCTACTTCTGTTTCAGAGACCCGGTAGCAATATGGGTCTGCCTCATGAGCGAAGGAAGGAGGACAAACCTTATCGTTTGCTAGGCTTACCTTCCATACGACTTTCCCAGTCGACACCATCCCAAGAGTAGAAAGGCGTGGTTAATTACTGCAAGAACAAACGACTCCCCTTGCTAAAAGGTTGCGACACCAATGCGCTTCATACAACGTGAGGCAGCTGGAATGTCAACAACAGGAGAAATAAATCTTCTAGAGTACCTGTACACCACAAACCCATAATACTCAATCGTGTAAGCTCTGCCACATTTGCTACTTCCAAAAAAGAAATAATTAATCTAACATTGGGCTCCACTTCAGTTATCTACTGAACAAAAAGTTGGTATGTCGCTTCGGTGCCATCTCTTCCAGATCACCGACACATACGGTTTAACCTAGAACTGCGACGAAATGACTGTTCCTACAGGAATTCCAAGTCTACTGATTGGGCTGTCTTTCAGAGAGATCTCAGATAGACTAAAGAATAAAATGCCCGCAATTTATGGGAGAGAGAACAAACCCTCACAATTATCAAAAGCGCGATCACTGCTTCATACAAGAACAGTTGTCTGTTGCGCTAAGCTAGAGGAGCAAGGAGGGTACCCTGGTGGAACTCTCAACTCCAAAAACAACTTAAGGAGACGCGCAGGCTCTTGAATAGGGCAATGCGTACTAACTCTACAAAAAACTGGGACAGGTACAAGCAGTTCAAACGTAATTAGAGAGACTCTATTGGCAGATCAAAAAGAGAGGCATGGAAAGCTTTCTGCAAAGACCGTAAAGACTTAAGGAAAGCAGCTAGACTGTACAAAGCACGTTCAAAAAATTCTACAACTAGGCTAGAGACCTTGAGGCTCCCTTCCGGTGATCACACGGCCACCTATGAAGAGACACTCAAACATCTCTTAGAAGTGGACGTCCTTGGCTCAATGGTTGTGCATGATGGGGTCCCACCTACACCGACTTCCACATCGGTATCTCTCCGATGAACTGGGAAACCGCCTCGAAAGTGGTGACGCATGAAAAGATCAGATAGGCTATATCCACATTCGACCCATACAACAGTACAGGGCCCAATGGCATTTTCCAGCTATTCTTCAGGAGGGGCTGGACAAGTTCATAGGGTCACCGTACCACAACCTTCGCACTTGCTTTGCCTCCGGGTACATACCAGTAACATGGAGATCAGTATAGATGATGATTATACGTAAGACCGAGTGCAAACGTACGACCTGGCTAAATCCTTCATACTTATTCGTCTAACCTGTTTTCTTCTCAAAACGGAAGAGAAGCTGATAATTGCGCCATTACAACCCTGCCAACATGCGTATCAAATGGACAACAAGAGAGTTGAAAAGGCCCTTCACAAAATCGTTCTAAGGATCGAGAAGGCGCTGGATCACAAAGAACTTGCAAGGGGTACATTTTTGGATATCGAAAACGCATCTGACAACACAACCTTCGAGTCCTTATGCGCTGCCGCCATCGAGCACGGAATTGAACCCACCATTATTCGGTAGATAAAATCCACGTCGCAGCGCAATAGCCACTCTTTTATTAAGAGATAACGGGAGGGTGGTCGTTAGACGTCCACAAGGTGGGGTATTTTCACCCCTTATGTGGTCCCTTGTTCTGAATGACTTCTCCGGGAGCTCAATAAAGCTGGCTTTTACACACAAGGTTATGCAGATGACCTAGCAATCCTAGTAATAGGAAAATTTCTACGTGTTAACTGTGAGGTCACCCAAAGTGGTCTCAGGATCGGGGGAAGGTGGTGCACAACGTACGGACTGTCGGTTGATCCTACAAAGCCCCAATTAGTCCTCCTAACGAGAAAGAGGAAGCTAGTGGGCTGTAAAGAGCCAGCACTCTTCAGAACCCCGCTAAGGACTGCTGGGAAAGTCAAGTATCGGGGAGTAATCCTAGATGCCAAGCTAACCTGGAAAGAACACACAGAACCACAGATACAAGCCACTGCCTCCTTTTAGATGTGCAGATACACCTTTAGAAACATGTGAGGTCTTAAATTGTACATCACCATGTGGATGTACACTGCGGTTATAAGACCCCTCATTACATACGCAGCGCTTGTATGGAGTACAAGAAAACAACTTAGCCAACACCAACGACTGGCATGTCTAGGAGTGACAGGAGCGGGTCCATATGGCGACACACAGTATGCCACCATTCACCAGGCCGACGTTTATGCTATTCTGGCCTGTGTATACGAAAACCTTTTCAACCAAACATATCCATATTTGGTCGGACAACCAAGCGGTTTTTCAAGCCCTGAGTTCTTTCACAGTAACTTAAGCGCTAGTTTTGAAATGACGAACAGCACAGACGAAACTCTGCTCGCAGAACTCGGTCAACCTGTTGTACGTACAGCAGCAATGAGGGAAACGAGGAAACGGACTTACTAGCCAAAAGAGGTTGCAGCGAACACCCACCTCAACCGGAACTAACTCTTGGAATATCCCACTGCAATGCAAAACTGCAAAAGAAGAGATGGGTCTGAACCCAGTTCTCATCAAGCTGGTGTTTGAAACAAGGACTAGGGCAGGTGAATCTCTTCATCAGCGGGCCTTAGCCACCGGCATCCAAACTGCTTCTACAATAGAACAAGAAGCAAATTAAGGTCAGGACAGGCCTCTTAACAGACCATTGTCATATCAACAAACACTTATATAGGACTGGTATTGCTAATAATCCTATTTACAGGCTGTGTGGCGAAGATGAAGAAGAATCATCGCTTCACATATTGTGCCAGTGTGTCACATTCATGAGTCTGCGACTAAGACACGTCAGATTCGATTTCTGGATCCAGGAGAAACACGATTCATTCCTCTAAAGAAGGTGCTAGTCTTTGCCGGCACCGGCTTATTCAGAGAGAATCTTTAACAAGCGGTAAGCTCAATAGGCATCTGGCCTGAGTGCTGCAGGTTCGGGACTCGCGCTGCTGTAGAAGAAGAAGAAGAAGAAGAAGAATGAGGGAATACGTTTGTTCAGAAATTGTTGTTCAGGAGTTTTGACATACCTTACCATACATTACCATCATAAACGCGTATTTCCTTGTAAGTAAATCTATAACAGAACCAAACATTGCTTAGGTAACAAAAAAATTTTCCCTGGAAAAACAGAAACAGCTGTAACAAATTGGGGTAGAAAACAATAAATAGCCTTGCAACAATTTACATTTTTTCCATAAAGAACTTAAAAATTTTCTAACAAAGTAAAAACGAATACGTGTAACAATTTAATAAAATTACTTCTGATACCAAATGTTTCATTTTTAAAGTATTCCCTTCAACGTTCCTTTTTTATTGACTTAAATGATTTTTAATTTTATGCAAAGCTGTTACACTTACAAATTCGAATATAAAATTGTAGATGCATCTTTCAAGAAATTCGTCTAAACGTGTGGTCTATACAAATCAATGTCACAAAACGTCAAGCGCGGTCCACTACGAAAATGGATGTACTAATCTGAAGAGCAGAGTGAAGTTTATAATAACAGTAGCAGGACATACGCCGGAAAAAAAATGCAGATATAGCAAACGAATAAAATGTAGATACGTATACAAGAATAAAGGGCGATTCATCACCTGTAGGACGCAATGTCAAGATGGTTTCATAATCTAAAAACAATGAAACAAGTTCCTATACACCAGGGTTCGGAAACGTTTCATTACGGAGTTATAGCTAAAGATGGTGTAATTTAATAACTTTTTAGTCGATAACTTTCGCAGTAATTGCGCTAAAAATTTGAAATTCTATATCCGAGTATTACCGGTTTAGCTTAGTATTTTCACTAATTTTTGTCGCGATAAGTGCAACAAAAGTATCTCATATAAAAGGGGAAACCATTTCTCTTGGTCCTAAATATTTTAGATGTTTACAATTTCCGTACTTTTGGTTAAAATATCGTATTCTCCGCACAAAAAAGGTACTCTTGTTGAAAGTCGATAAACAGTTTTCGAGATAATTCAATGTTTTTGTAAAATAAAGCTGTCATGAAGGTTTAACTGCTACCTAAGTATAACCAAATAGTTTCCACAAACTTTGATAATAAGTTTAATACATCGAAACAATAAAAAGCATCGTTACGACGTTACAGCTTCCAGAAGTGGGAATCGTTTCAACAATTTCTGTTGCATAGTTCAGATGCTGTAACTCCGTAGGAAAGGTTTCCAGACCTTTCTTTATAGGAACTTTATTATTTATCCCTAAAACCGTTAGACTTAGGAGCTATACACAAAACTACAATTTTATTATTTTTGCATGGACTAAGATTTTATAACCAAAAAATCAGAAACCATGAAGATTTAAAATAATTAGAAGAAAATATTATGTGACTCTCTACGTGCGATACCAATGTTGCATTTATTCAAATAAGCAAAAACTAATACCTTTTTCATCTTCACAGGCTGCCACTGGTAAGGAAATGTTTCCCAACCCATGTTTATAGCAACTTTTCTTGTATTATTATAAGATTCTAAATCCATCATCAAAAGGCGTTCTACACTTTATGAATCACTCTGTATAGAGAAGAATGAAATGGATTCGTAGAAGTAGAGACCAAAAAATGTACAATATCAAACAATTGACAGGAGTATAGAAAAAATTAGGAAACCGTGGAAAAACCAATAAGAATTTGGAAACGTAACAAACTAACTGCCTAATAATAGATGAAAAAGAATATCTTAATATACAGGGTGTCACTAAAACACACGGCAGTCTCTTACTTCTATGCTCAAAAACAGTATAAAATTTCTATAAACATAGATCCGGATTTCGATACAATTCATTTAGTTTTAGAGTTTGCACCTATTTTCGCTTAAACGCCCCCAGAAGAGGTGTTTCATATGGCCACATAATTTCTTTTTACAAATTTTTTTAGGTACACATTTTCAATATTTGCCTTGAAAGTATTACTCACCATACAATAATACATGAAAAACGTACCTTTGTTGAATGTCGCTAATAGCAACGGTTTTCAAATTATTTCAATTGTTGAGGAAAATTAAGTTGCCATGAAGGTCTGAGCTGAGTGTTTCCTTACAATGCGAAAACACTTTCTACAAACTTTAAGAGTAAGTTCTACACAACACAGCAATAAAAATAGGTTTCTATAAACATACGCCCAGGAAGGCTTTCTTACAAAAACACAGCCTGCAGAATAGAAACACGTTTGGACTGTTGGGACTGTGCCCTATTAACAAGGCTGTAACTTCGTTCCCACACCCATGTTTAGAAAAACAATTTTTATTACTTTATACCCAAAGTTTTTATTTTCTTCAAAAACGTTGGCGTAAGCGTAAATCAAGAAGAGTGCCTTTTTTGTGATTCATTTCACAATGTGCCCTGTATTTAAGATCAGCGCAATACTACTCGTATTGTTCGTCAATAGAAATGTTATTTATTTTTATATTGTTTTTACAGAAAGGTATCTTTAAATGAAAATACCAAAAAGCATTTTATAGAATAAAGTCATGAACAACTTACCTAAACTCATCTTTGGGATTTTGAACGAACGTGATGCAATCCCGTTTCTGGAATGTCGCTTCGATCCAGCTTCGCGCTGGTGGCTGTAAAAATACAGAAATTTAATTTTACTGCTTTCAACTTTCAAGCTTAATATTTTGTAAAGAAAAGCCGAATACTGAGAAATGCAAAGGAGGTAACTGCCTTGGGGAAATGCAAAAACAGCAATATGTATAGCTTACCGAAGTTGCCTAAAAAATAACTGAAAGCAGTTTTATTTAAAAGCCCGATCGATTCGTATCGTTGTTTACGTAGTTGTTGATCGTAATTCGAATCAATAAATAGTTATACAATTTTAAAAGGCCCCTTTGTTAAAATAGAGAAACATAGCAATAGGCACAGACAGAAAAATAAATACTTTTTATTATGAACTACTTTTATATAACATTAGACTCAATTCGCTCCATGGATATAATATTTTTAATATTTAATGTAGTGTAAATATACCGTCTGTCTATAAAGTACCCCCCCCCCCTAACCAACTCTTGAATGATTTGATATTTTACCACAACATTTGGTGTGCTTTAATAGCAAATTGAATACTATTTTTTAGACAATAATTCAATTTTGTATCATTCAAAATGGCGGCTGAGCGCCATTTGGAAATTTTTTTAAATGGAAAGGGGGGTCGAGTGACACCTCATTTGAAAGGTCTTTTAGTTCTGCGTCTGCTTCTAGAGTTTCAAAGCCATAACAAAATAGCGGTTTTAAACAAATGGACTCACTCAATTTAAAATTGTTTTGATTTTTTATTCTGTAGTGTTTTTTATTTGCAGGACAAAATTTTACCAGAAGTATCTCAGGTCGCTGGAAATAATATTGAAAACGTTATGTTCCAACAAGACGGTGCGCCGCCTCATTATTATAGGCCTGTTACTGACTTTCTCAACGGACATTTTCCTGGAAGATGGATTGGTAGGCGGGGGCCTGTAGAACAGCCGGCTTGCTCCCCAGACTTAACGCCCTTAGATTTTTTCTATGGGGATATCTGAAATCGAAAGTGTACAGAATCCGTCCAGAAACAATTTAAGAACATTACAGCATTACAGATCTTTGCAGAAATATCACTCCAGAAACTTATGAAAATGTAAGACAGGCATTTCATAACCCACTTTTTATGTGACAAGAAGTGAATGGCGAACATTTCGAACACTTAATTTAATTTCTCTTTGCTTTAATTCTTAGTTTTTTTAATAGACTCCTTTATCTTCAAACATTTGTCATTTTGTTATGGCTGAATATTTTTCTTTGAAACTCTAGGATGAGGCGCAGAACTAAAAGACTTTTCAAATGATACAAAATTTAATTATTGCCTAAAAATAGTATTTAGTTGCCCATTAAAGCACACCAAATTTTGTGGTAAAATATCAAGTCGTTCAAAAGTTAGTTGGGGGGGGGGGTGTTACTTTATAGACACAGTGTATAAAGTTATTCAATTAATAGTATTTTTTCATGGCACTAACACAAAATTTTAATATTAGGTGAACTCAAAATATATGGAAACAAATAAATTTACAGCAAATGCCGTAAGAAACTTCTATATGTTTGTATGTATTCTATTTGCTTTTACATTCATGAAGTTGTAGTCATTAGAATACACCAAAAATTCAGGCAATATAGGTAGAACGTGATTACAAAAAGTAACTTAGAACGAATAATTTATATAAAGCTGACACACGTAAGCCTGTGGTTTCTACCTTCCTCGCTATACAGAGTATAGCTATAGGAAGGTGATGTATTTCTTCAGTTAACGCTACAAATCAAGCGTTGCCGAGATTAATGGAATATTGACTCGCGAGGATAAAAAAGGTCGCAGGAGTTATAAAAGGAAAGTGTCACCGCGATGAACCATTTATTATACTTTGGCATACTGACCGACATTGCTTATTAATACGATTGATATACTGTTGCGTAATTCTTTTAAAGAGGACAAAATCTAGTTTCGCTTATTATGTTTATAGAATAAATTGCTATGCAGTCTTTTCGACGTCGTGTGAAAAATAGTATAACACCATTAAAGTTATAAAAAATTTCTGATTAGAATATTTCGTGATAGAACATAATCATGGAAAACTTTTGCGTTTTTGGGTTTAGTTTCATAAAGGCCGACGATAAAATTAATGTGATGTTTTATCGGAAATTACAATTCATAAAATTCGCACAATTTTAAAACACTATTGAAATCGTTTTAAATGCAGCTACAAAATATACGGCACATAAGTAACTGTCTTCGTAGTCAGTTTTAATAAGTAACCGGACGTTTGCACGTTTGGGCGCAGGGACGATTCGCCGCAGGGACAATTTGGCGCAAGCGTAATCTATTGAAGCTTATTTTATAGAAAATTTAATATTTGTATTAGAAACGGCGAGGTTGCGGACCACACTTTATTAGGTAAAACGTCTTCTTTTTGTATGAAATATCTACTGTTTAAATTAGGTACCGAGTTGGCGCGGCTAGTATACTCATTCGAGTGCGATCAGCAAAGTTAAGCAAGCTCTACCTGGTCAGTACTTGGATGAGTGTCCGAAAAACCGAGTCCACGCGGCGCCTCGTGCTCTCGGAATGGCACGATAATAGGTGGTCCAGGATGTCGCATTAACTACGCGGCAGTCGTTAGTTAGAGGGATTGCAAGTGCCCTCAAATACAGAGGTACGAAAAAACGGCTGATAGAAGTTTGGCATAAGCTGATGGAGCGTGATGGTTTAAAAGTCGAAAGATTCCATCACTAAAACCAATCCCTAGCCATGTTTAACTCAACGCCCTAAGGGCATAAGAGTTGGCTAAAGAAGAAGAAGTATTAAAATCGTTGAATTATCCAATTTAGAAAACAAATTGTTAAGTGTTACGTAGGGGACAGTGAGACATTTTCAATTGTTTTAGAAGAGGTATGGATTTAGCAAGAGTATGTAAACTATTGCGGTTAAATCCAAAACAGATTTATAAATAAATTGTTACTTTCAGGGTGAATATTAAATGACGTAGAAATAATTTCCACGACTGAAACGGTAGCTTATAATCTTTCAGCTTTGCGCTAAGAATCTGGAAGAAACCTATATAAATAATATACTTTTCCATATTTAGGTAATAATACCCTAACTAAAATTTCTGAAGTTTGATATTCTCAGAGATTGTAATTCGATTGTTCTTTAAAGTCTCCAATAAATTTGGTTTACAACTCTCACTTAGAGAAGTCACGGGCGATTTTTGGGTTATGAAACAATAACTTACTGGTGTCTTCCCAGACATCGTTTCGATGAATTTCATTTAAGAGAAGCATTTAAATGGAAATTAGGGCACGTTCCACCCTTGCAAAAAGTTTTAGAGGCAAGCGGTTATATTGCCTTTAAAATTAATCATGGTTTTTACAAACTACTTGTATATCATTAGTATTGAGTGGAACTGTAAAAGACATACATATTGAAGAAAATACTAGTATGATAAGACGATTAGAACTTTAAGAATCATTTTGTTTTTGTGTTCAGGTTGTTATTTATAGGACGTTTTAAGTTGTTTATAAAGCAGCCGTAGCTCAGTGGTAAGAGCGCGGGCTACCAATGCAGCGGATCAGGGTTCGATCCCCGGTCCGGTCGTTCTCCCTCGCAAGGCAACGGAAAACCAGCGAGTTGGATTTTTCCGCAGGAAAACCTCTCTGGAGAAGAAGTGCATGCACTTCCTGTGGTTCGGAGCCCACGTTAAACTGTAGGTCCCCTATGTCTGTCTGTGCAAATTATCTATCGCCGCGCACCAAACACAGACATAGGAGAGAGGTAGCCAACGCCCTGAATAGGTTATGGCACTATAAGAAGAAGAATAAAGATATATAAATTTACCTTAGAAAACGACAGTGATAAGAATCTAGCCCGAAATAAAAAGTGTTACCAGTTTACTGGATTTTATATCTTCTTAATTGCCACAATGAAAACAGGGATTTATCATAATTTGGCTGATAATATTAAAACCGGTCTAGGACATTTGGGCGCCATCGATTGGGTGCGACCGTTTGTGCACAGGGACGTTTGAGCGCAGGGTCTTTTAGGCGCGGTGCCGTTTGGCCGGATAAACGTTTGGACGCACAGACGAATCGGCGCGGGCATTTTGGCGCAGGAACGTTGCGGCGTAATAAAGGAAATGATTTGATTTTGTCTTTTTCTTTAATTAAATAATATTTTAATAGCCGCCTATTTATTTATTAGCATGTAACACGTCAACAACATGACGACTTTTACTGCCGCCGGGCGGCCGTTACAGAAACCGCATCTTTACGCGTCAATTATATAAGGCGAATGTACTTGCGTGCAGCGCGCGTTAGTTTTCGATGCAAATAAGAAACTTAGGTCCACACTATTCGTTTGTATTATTACACTGATCTGATATCCCTTATTACGAAACAATTTCCAGTGGAAGGAGGATTGGGCTAGAGATGAGAGTATAAACGCGGCTAATATAACAACTTTCAAGTTAATGCATGTATTTTTTTCTACAGACAAAGTTTTATAACAAGACATGAAACAGGTAGATTACATTTAACAAACAAGAAAACGGATGAACAGAAAATTATACATGGATAATAAGAATAATAAGCAAGCACAGTTAATAAATCACAAAGTAAAATCCTGATTTTATAACGAAATAAAAAAAACGACTTATTTACTTTCAATCAGATTTTTTTGAATTAATTCAATTTCTTTTTTATTTTAGTGTAACAGAGAACCGGTTCACCCCCATTTTCTTCAACAATTACAATTAGGTGTGGTCAATAAATGCAGGGGCGCCTATTATTTGACGTAGATTACGACTGTCTAGAGCTTTTGGCTTCACCAGAAGTGACACCCAACTTATTTTAAAAGGGCTTGCTGAATTCTGAATTAAATTCTGCGTATGGAATTGTTTAACTAAATTTTTGTCGGCAGAAAGTTTTATGACAAAATAATTTGAATTGAACAATACCAAGCATAGTTCGATTTAAAACAATGATTTAAATCGCGAGGGAAGTCCCGTGGCGGTTGCTAGACAGATATTTTTATAGGTATTTATGAGGCGAGTATACAATATAACACGATCATGTAAATTTTTGAAAATTGAATAATAGATCTTTTGGGGACACCACCAAATTAATCAAGAACGTCTCGCTCTACTATTTGAGCGATGTGCATTTCATAAGTTTTTTTCTTTAAAAAAAGCGCGATAAATACTACCGCTATACTTCCTGATATTAGCACATTCTAACGTCTTTTATCCAATACTTTCCGTATAAGAAGAAGGTATGGATTTTCAAGTCCAGATTTAAATGCAAAACCAGCGTAAGAAACCCAAAAAAGGTTTTAAAGAAATGCCTGTCCGTGGGTAGGTTGAATTGGTGTGCGAGTGCGTTCGTTCACATTCTCATACCTACGTCCCAAACGGATAGCTGATTTTGATGAGTTGTGAAATGTTGGGGCATAAATTTGTCGTGAAAATAAGGTTTAAAAAAAAATCGAGAACGAAACTTTCGGAATGATGCTTGGTTTGGCGTATCGGCAAAGGTGAAACAATATTACTATTGTAACAATATCATACACTATACAATGCTACTATGGTGATGGTTATCTTATTTTAAACTTTGTTTCATTAATGTTAATAAAAAAGAATGGAAGGAATTGATAAGAACTTACGAAATTACTATATTGTACACGGGAATTTTTGAATTCATAAAAATGTGAAATGACAATATTTTCAGATTTTTTAGACTTCCCAAAAATATTACACACAAATTGAGTATAGGATATTTTTCAACTTAACGCAACTCATACAGTTAGGGGTAAACTACAGTTTGGTAAAAACGCTTTTATCTAAGAATCTGAGAACGATAAAATAATCCATGTGCTGATCGAAAAATTAGAAATTGGATTATAATTTTCGATATTACACTTCTTTCCCGACTTGCGTACAGGTAACAAAGGCCTCATCATTTTTCAGGAAAGGTATTCGTTTTAAGAGCCAAGTTATATAGAAATAGAAGTGGTTCTCAAGGTAATGCGCGCAACCCTTACGAATATGCGGTAGAAGCACCAGCACAGCGGCGCGGCGGCTATTCAGGTAAAGTAGGTAAAGTGCCTCTTTCCCTAATAAAACCCGGATTATATTTGAATCATGATATAGGGGATAATTTTTAACAAAGCGCCACCCGTGTTGATAAATTGAATTACTGTAATGGCCGCCAAGAACAGTAATATTTGAGAACAGGTATACGCGCGTACACAAGTATTAACACGAGTATTGTTAATATCACTGTTGTAAAATGAATATTGAAAGTTCTAAAAAAAAAATTTCCAATACAAATTGTTGTGTGTATGGATGCCATAGCCGAAAAGCCGCGAATCCATCGCGTAGTTTTCATACCTTTCCCAAACCCAAAAGTGGTTTGGTTGAACTAGAAAACAAAATAGGTGTTGTGGAAAGTGTTGACCGACGCAAGGCATGGGAATTAAAGTTACTAATGGGAAAACCAACAACACCAATCATGCCCCGCCTTGCAAGTACATGAAGTGCCTTTAATTTTGACCTCTGCGGTGAAGTCAAAACTTGCATTTACTTCATGTGGATCTGTGGTTAGCGCACTCGTTTTTAAACATAATGCGAGTAATTTAATATAATTGTCACGGCGCTCCACACTTCCACATGTAAATATATGATTAGCATTAAGAACAGCTTCCCCTTCAGTAATACATCGAGAACTTGGGCTTGCTTCTAAATGCTCAAAGAGCGATTTTAAAGATAAAAATTTCATCTTCAATGATCCGGAAAAATAAGAATTTAGTAGTCAACCAGCTTAAATAAATTAAAAATGAATTCGGGCTATTAAAATGTTACTTTAGAAAATTGTTTAGTAATGCTAGGTTAGGCAACATTAATTATTCGAGGACGGTGTTTTTTTAACTAATAATTGCTTTAATATTTTATTTTACTTACGTGTGATGCTACAATTCGAAGAAATATTCAGATTTTATATAAAAACTTTAAACTATTCACGTGCAATTCGCGTATTACATCCAGGCCTACGTGTACATAAATGAAGTTATTACTGGACAACGCAGCCATTGCGACATCGATAGCAGCGCCACCAACGGTAGAAATTTATCCCTATAAGTAATATATATTTAGTTTCATAATACGCCTAAACACACATTTTACTATTAAACTGAATGCCGGCAGAGCGTAATGTATAAAGCGCGCATATTTCGATTGTGGTAAAAACTGCAATATTTCCAACTGGACAGAAGAGTCTAGCGGGCGTGACATAACCTTCTGCAGTCACAGACGACGTTGTCATGGTCACCATGATGTGACGCTGCCATGTTCGGTTATACCAGACTGGCTGATGTAAAAAACTGTACGATTAAATCAGAACTACTGTAATTCATCTCGTCGTTTGCGAGGGAATTGTTTGTTTTCTCTGACACCATCCGCCATTTAACATTAGATAAACTATTACTGTGAGTATTGTTATGTTTCAAAAGTTACCAAGTGCTGTGTTGTGCTGTGGGATTCTTATAAACGGCCTTTTTTGCTTTCAAAAATTTAGAATTATCACCAGCAGTAATGTATATATTAAATCCGGAGCCCTTCCCTCTGTCTCGGCGTTTAGTGGTGGGAGACCTCCGCATATTTAGACGCTGATTACACAAAATACAAATTCGATTGTACAATAGCCCGCTACACTACAACATAAAAGCAAGATTCAGTAGTGTGCAGTATTCCGTTGCGATACTGTAACATAATCATCATCTGCTGCCATTTCGAAAACAAACAGAGGATGAACCATGCAACTTCCAGCTGTTTAATTAAAAAGCTAAAGCACTTCATTCCAACATTGTGGTGAAGAGTTGGTGTTGAAGATACGGAAACACGCGCTGGTATCTTTACTAAAATAATCATATTTCACTAATAACATGAACAGCAATCGTATTATCGAACTTTATTGCCTTACACAATATTTCGTAGCACAGAAGAACGCTAAATCGTTTCATGGTCCCAGGCTGTCACAGTTCAAGATGCCACTTGCGAATGGCTTGGACGAAGCATTACGTTCTCCGAAATGCGGTCACGCTAATAACATGCGACCAAAAAAAAGCTTTTGCTTGTAGGGGCCATTTACGGTTTGCGGTAAAAACATCCCTGACAACAAATTCGCTAGAAAAAACATTAATGGAAAAAACAACGGCCGGCAAACACCGACTGAAAAAACAGTTCCGATAAAGACATGTTGTTTTTCCGGTCTTCTTTTTTAATTTTTTTCAGAAGATTTTCTGTCTGGATGCAGCTTTCAATAACGAGACATTCAAAGCGGCGAGCACCAGATACAAAATTATCAAAAAAATTGCCGCGGATGTAGCCCACGGGTTCTGCTTATAGTAATAATAAGTGGTAATGTAATCAGTACATTGCGTGGAAGGCGGATCCTTGCATTTATCAGCCATAACAAAAATACGGATCTAAAGAAAAACTAAATCAAAGTGTTACAACCATTCATCATGCTTGTAACTTTTAAAAGGCGTTGTTAATCCACAGTGGCTTTGCAAATACGTAGCTCAAGCTACTCGTACCATCGACTGGATGTGGCGATAGTCCAAATTACACCCGAAATGTTTCCAAATACTGAATTTATAATATTCAAAAAAAACTTTTTCTAGTTTTTTTTCTTCGTCAACGGTTTAAAATAGGTAATAATTTAGTTCAAATATCTTTGAACAATATTAAAAGTAAATCAAAAAGGAAAAATCAATTCAAAATATTATCCAATTCACTATGGAAGTAGAGAAAAATGACAGTATTACGTTCTTAGATATACATGTTACACGTAAACCAGATAGTAGATTGGGGCACACCGTTTACAGACAAATATTTAAATGCAAACTCGCATCACCATCCGATGCAGAAAACCACTGTGCTAAAAACTCTAACAACCCGAGCAATCCAAATCTCAGATGCAGAACACCTACAACAAAAGAAAACTAGACTAAGGAGAAACTGGCACCTCCGGAAGACAGTCTTTAGCACTAATGAAACTCTGGAAAACTCTGCAAAAGACCAAATATCAAGCTTAATAGCAGCTGGGATCTCTACAACATCTCTTGCATTTATGGTTCAAACTACATTGGACAAATTGGTGTTAAAATTGCGAGAGCATAAAAGTGATTGCGAACAAAGACGCATCACACAATCTGTGGTTGCTGAACATACTGGTTTAACTGGGCATAACATGGGATTTGAGAACTCTCGAGTACTCGCCAGAGTACTTCATCACTTCCCTCGCATCATAAGTTAAACAATTGAAATTGAGAAACAACAGGATGGTTTTAGACTCAGTAAAGCTTGGACTCCAGTAGTACATCTTCTAAGGACTTGTAAGTATCATTGGTTTCACGATCACGCTCTAGCGGATCCGGATAATTGATTATGCTGGGTGCAATTGCCAAATGACGACGCGGTCTAAGCCGAAAGTAAATTGTAATATTGCCAGTTCGAGAAACCGTAAAAGTCCCAAAGAATATATTAAACTAGAAAGTCCTACAAAAATGGATGAACTTTTGCATAAACGAGGAATTGCAATGCTACAGTGAATGCAATTGTAAAGATTGTAACAATAGTTAGTAAGGTTACTCGAAGATCCTGATTGAGAAACAAGAGAAACTTATTAATAAAATTTTACTCATTTATTTACACAGCGCTGATGCATCCGCTGTTAAACAAAAAAATTAAGTGGATATGTCAATTTCTGTTCAATATTACGTTATATGTATTGAAAAATGACGATTTGGGCAGTTTTTTATTAATGCAAAAGTTCAGTTACAGAAAAAACAGTCGCAAATGGCCATTTTGTGTAGCAAATAACGTACTCAATAAGAATGTGTCGATATGATCTAGTTTTACAAAGAAAAAATTTTTTTTTATCAAAGATGCAACTTTTAACGTGCACCCAATTTACATTGAAATTTCTTTAATGTCGAACTTAGAAAAAAAGGAAATATTATGCGAAAGTATTTCAATTTGCAGTTAACGATATTATAAATCATATCACACACTAAATGTGCTGTTCGTGGCTCGGTTACATAAGCAAAGCAACAAAACACATTACATAGGCGACCTCATTACTTTCGTCCTATTACTTCCGTTCCTCTACTTCCGTTTTATCACTTTCGTCTCGCGTTCGCGAGGTTACTCCAGCCGGCAAAGAAGTTTCACTTCAAAAGTACCCGTTCATCTAATCATAGGAAGTTCGTAATACTTCCTTAAGGTTCAGCAACTGCTTGAGTATTAAAACACCAGAAACATTTTCACGAGGGTTGGGAATATAGACATCCAGAAGATTACGCCAAATCTGAACCGATTAGTGGTGTTCATCCTGCTAATGAGCGATTAAATCAATCTCGCCTGACTTAAACTCGTCTTCTTCGGTAGCTAAGATATTCTTAACCCACCAACAAATCAGGTATTAGTAGAAGTAACCTCGAATATTTATTCCAAAGATAAAGTTAGAAAATGTAGCAACTAGGGAGCAAAATACCGGAGCCTTCTTTGTAATATTTCAATAAAACGAGCCTGTTGGGATACGTATAAGAGATTTGATTGTAAGGTGAGTTGTTCGTTGTATTCAGCAGAAATGAATAAAAGCCTAGTTTTTATATAAGTTGGTAATAAAATAACAAACATATACTACTTTTAATGCATTCAGTAGTACATTGTTCACCAAGGTTAATTTAATCGATACGTATTCTAATAACCTAATGTCCTAATTTCTATCTACACGCAGCTTTATTTATGCTTGCTTTTATATTGCAGATTATCTGTATCTTTTAACAAAGAGAGTCCGTTTAATAAGTCTAATAATATTAAATCAGAGAACTATCGTTTCAAATATTATCACAAACAGGATTACCATGTTCTGTTTTCTTAAGAATGTTTTTTAGGCAAGCCGGTTAAGAATTTCTAGCCAATAGTTAAATTCCAATGCAGTTAAGCACTCGCAGTTTTATTGAAATCTTGGAGTTATGCTAAACACCTAAGTGTTTAATTCTATTATTATAATTATTTTACCAGCTAAATTCATTCTAACTAGCACTTATTAGGTACAGTGCAGCAAAATAAGCAAACCATTTCGCGTAGACATTCCTATATTTTAAATACTGATACTCACCGTATTTGCGAAAGTACATTTAAATAACGTTATTCTGTCAAACGACTATTCAGGCCACTCCACTCGCCGCGACTTACATCCCTGCTATGTGAACAGGCTGTTAAAAAGTGAATACTCCGCCAGGAGCATTAGCTCCGCTGGTCCGAAATACCGCTACGACCGAGAGCCAATTGCCTGGGGCATTAGTAACCTGCTCAGTATACCTAAGTAAGTTACAACCGAAATTTTATATAAGCTTTTTTTTTTTAGAAAATAATCAATGTTTCGGAAAAAGAATTTGGTAAATTAAAAAAAAAAGTAAACATTTATACGCCAAAAATTGTGTGGTTAAGGGAAACTACCCTCCCACTTAAATATTGTTGTAGGTACCTAAAAATTAAGTAGTGAGCTTTATTCTACTACAGGGTGGCCACTTAAAACTGCTTTTCAAATTCCCTGACATTTCCCTGACTGATAAACTTCAGTTTTCCCTGACTCATTTTTATGGCGCAAAAGCCAATTTCAACTGTGTTTTTATAAAAATTGTAACCCAACCTAAAAATTAGCAAAGTAACCTTAAATTACTTTATAGCAAATGAAAATTTTTCAACAAGCATAACAAAATACATCTAAACTTTAAGGAAAAACCAAATAAAATAAACATAAATTATATAAACATATGCTTAGGTAACAAAATTTTCGTTTTGCAGGCAACAATAAAAATATTAAAATAATTGCATTTTACAGAATTTTCCCTGACTATTTCGTGAAATTCCTTGGCTTTACGTTGAAATTGGTACAATTCCCTGATTTTCCTGACCAAAATAAAAAAAAATCCCTGACATTTCCCGGTTTTCCAGAAAACTGGCCATCCTGTACTATCTTTCATAAGCAATTTAACCTGAACAGAAATTTTTTGTGGGCCTAAGTTTATGGAATAACAACACCAAGATGTAGCTTAGCCATAGCTTTACGGGCCTGCATAAAAAGGTAGCCGTCAAGGGCGCATTTCTAGCATTTATCGAAATTTTTAAAAAATTTTTAAACATTTCGAAAGTTTTATAAATGTTTAGAAAGATTTTACATGTTTGACAATTTTATGAAAATTTAGAACATTTTTATACCACATATTTAGAAAAATTAAACATTTTGCTTTTTTTTCTTGAAAAAGTTCAGAAATTATAAAAATTATAAGAAAATCTTCAACATATTTTTGTTGCGTGAAAAATACCCTTTTGTATAGACTTTCGTTTTTCAATAAATTTAAATAAATACAAAATCTTGTTCATAATGAAAACGCAAATTTCTTTAGAGAGTATGAAATTTATAGCAGTATGGGAATATTATCCACAATTATTATACCGATGAGAATTAATATTGTTACTAAGTCGTATCCGTGCAATTATAAGAAAATTTCAGAAGTATTATATTGTTATGAGCTTTTGTTATTGAACACCGCTTTATGTTTTTTATAGTATAAATTTATATATTACTATTATTATTAAACAATGAGAGGAAAAATAGTACATTATTAATCTGGTAAGTTTTACTTATAATTTACATCTTTAATTAAAATACACCTTGCTTTATCCCGAATTTAATGACTAGAACTGATATAGTACAGCACTATAATTTTAATTCTAACCCAGACGTGATTGGACCGTAAGCCATTTCTATTTTACGTCATGCCCTTCCCAGGCTCGCAGCCAGCCGTTGTTTGGCTGCCTGTTAAACTTTCGCATATTGACACTTTACCCGAAGTTATGGTTCTCTCAAACCGAGGCTCAGTTCTTCACCGCCCTTATCACAGCGGACGAGACAAAAGTGGGTGCAAGTAAAACAAGTGCTTTCTTAGCTAGCCACTCCTATTAACCAGCTGCCTACTGCTAACAAATAGAGAACTCCGAAAGATCATCTAAACTTCTAGGTTAGAGTGTATGACGATAAGCGGCTTCAGAAGTTGTTACAAAGGCTTGAATTAGGTAACCGCACACCGTCCTAGCTGTTGCATGAAATGCGTTCTTAGTATTCCCCCTTGAAGGTAGATGATGCTATTATGCGACTACATTAGATCCATTGCCTACCAACTGACTCACAGGCTTTTCTATCAATGAGTAGAGAGCCTCTGGACGAGCTGCCATTTTGGGAAATAAAACCTGTTATGGCTGTTATTATGGCTAATTTATTGTAGCCGACCTGTCTGTTTTCCATCGACATAAAGCCCGTCGCTGCAAGCACTCTAGTCACAAGTTACCGAGTTAAGGCCAGCTGACCCGTCTAGATTACCAGCTCCCAACCAGTGTGATTCGGACCACACCAAATTCGCTCAAGAGATGTGCTTTTCTTCCTTCTTGTTTTAACAAGGAAACAGAGGCCGTGACCTCATGTAGAGGCAGAGCCCACCACTATCTCTGACCAGTTGGTCTGCTAGTTGAATTGAGAAACCGCTATTTAATTGATCGCTCTAGAATCCTTCGCCTTATTCAGTTTTTAATAGCTTACTCCACAACATAAAAACTATCCCTACATCGTTATTAAGGAAAGGATTCAGCTATGCGTTGCACCTACGCGCATTCCAGTGGACAACATCTGACGTAGAAACAGCAATTTACAAACTACCTACAGAAATCTCTGAAAGCATTCGGCAAGATGTATCAAGCATGGTAAGAAGAGCGAAGCCGCCCAACTCCAATATCAGTGAAGATAAGAGAAAAGCAGCCAAGTCACTAAAACAGAACAAAGATGCAATTCTACTGTTGTGATGAACACCTCAGATTATAGCTTGAAGATGAAAGAGATTAATTATCCGATGCCACTTATAAAAGGCTCAATCGCAATTCACTCAACACTTTTATCTCACAGGTTGTAGCGGCTACCAAACGTTCGGATACTACTCGTAAAGACACAGCGGAAAAACAGCGCATAATACCCGAAAACACTATAACATCTTATGTATCTACGGGTTACATAAAACACATAAAGTTGAAGTGCCACTCACACCTATTGTAAGTGCTATTGTACTACTATACGGTATATCCTACACATGCTTCAACAAACTATTCAGCCACCCAGGCCCGCCCATTTAGTAGGATAGTGACAATACAGAATCTGACAAGGATTCCTGTGATTTTGTCATCAAGATCAAAAGCGGCTGTGCGAAACAACCATTCTAGTCAGTTTCGACATTGTCTGTCTTTCCACAAAAGTACCGGTAGATGGTGTGTTACAGATCCTGAGAGATAAATATCCTACAGACTTAATCCAACTAGTAAAAATATGTTTAAAAACACCCTTTTTAGTTGGAACGGCAACTTTTATGAACAGATTGAAGGAGAAACTAAGGGGTTAACGGTTATCAACAGTAACTGCAAACATATACATGGAGAACTTTGAAAACCAAGCCTTGAAAATAGCTGATTTAAAAGCCAAATCCAGGTTCAGATAAGTAGGCAATACTTTCGTCGATTGGTCTTATAGACGACAAACATTAAACGACTTCCTAGAACACTTTAACGCAATCGGCAGTAATATAAAATGGCAAAATTCCGTTTTTAGATGTACATGTACGTAATACAATACGTAAATCAGATGGTAGTTGAAGTACGCAGTTTACAGAAAGAAGACAGATACAGGGAGGTGTTTAAATGCAAATTCGCATCTGTTGGTGATGTTACAGCAGAATAGTTATCCAGCCACAGAAATACACGAAGCAATCCGTAGTGCTGAACAGCCCAGGGCTATAAGGAAGAATACGCACTTCAGGAAAGCTTAGCCTTTTTATTGTGCAGTAAAAGCATTACTGCTAAGATAGGACATGTTCTTAGAAGGTCAGGCATAAAAACAGTCTTTAAGACTAAAAAAATACCGAGAAACTGTTTCAGATCCACAAAAGATAAAATATCAAACTTAAAATCGCCCGAAATCTACAATATGCCCTACTCTAGTGGTTCAAACTACATGGGCAAAACGGGTAGCTCCATAGAGCAGCGCTTCTCAAACTGTGGGGCGCGCCACCCTGGAGGGACGCCAAGACTGTACAGGGGGGGGGGTCGAATATATAAACAAGACAGAATTATTTTTTTTTTACATTTTTATTTCAAATTTAAATCTGCAAACATATAAACACAACGAACGCGTTATAACCAAAATTAAAAGAAAACATATTTGAGGCATAAACTTAATGACTAATGTGTGCCTGCTTTGAAGTACACAGCCTGTGAAGGTTTGGTTTGATATTCGAGATAGACACTCTGAGCTCCTTTTCTATTTGAAGTTTGTTTCTATACTTGGACTTTAAAGCAGCTACAGCGGAAAAACCAGTTTCGCAAAGGTAAGAAGTGGGAAAAGGTAATAGTATCTGAAACGCTTTCGCTTTAATAAGAGAATAGTTACAAGACAGTTCAGTCCAGAAATCCGTTAATGGCTTACTACCAAAATTAGATTTTTCTGCGGTACTTGAAGAAAGATCTATCAGTTGTTCTTCTTCTTGCAGAGATAGGCCGGTAGGTGTATTTTCAAATGGATTTATTACCCAATCCCAGTCACCCAATTTAATGTCTTCTTCTGCGAAAAAGTATTTGCTGAAATTAGTGTTCAAGTTTTCTAAATGACACTCCACCGTCTTTAGCAACACCTTTTTATGGTTATCTTCCGGCGGGTAATTTTGAATAAATTCACACATTGTGGGAAACATCTCAAAGAAATTCGTTTTTAAATTTTTATTCCATAACTGTATTCTCTTAGAAAAAGCGTCGACCTTTTCACTCAAATCAAATATATTTGTATTTTTCCCTTGAAGTTGAAGATTAAGTGTATTCAGTTTTTCGAATATGTCTACTAAGTAGGAGAGCTTCATTAGGAATAAATTGTCGTAAAATTCTTCCGCATGCTTATGACCCTCTTCGCTCAAGAATATCGCTACTTCGTTTCTCAGTTCATAGACGCGCTTGAACACATTACCGCGTGACAACCATCTGGATGAAGAATAAAACAACAATGATTTATGTTCAGCTCCCATATCTTCACAAAGAGCAGCAAAAATCCTTGATTTTAGAGGTCTGGTTTTTATATAATTAACCACATTAACAACTACTATCAAAACAATATTTAGCTAAGGACTTAGCGATTTTGATGCTAAAGCTTATCGATGGATCATGCAGTGTGTCCAGACCACTCCCGGAGATTCTTTCTTCACAAGTGCTTATATTTACCAGACATGGCTTGAGCTCCATCGGTGCAAATTCCAACACATTCTTCCACTGCAAGTTTGCGCTGACAGTAGCATCATTTGTAATTTTGAACAACTCGACAGCAGTTGCTCTTTCTTGTATAGGCTTGCAAAATAGCAATTCTTCAACTATTGCAGCTCCCTGGCAGAATCTGATATAACAAATCAAATGAGAATCGTTACTGCTGTCTGTCGCTTCATCAAGTTGTATCGCAAATAATTTTCCAACTAACTCAGATTCAAGCTGTTTCTGAATATCAGTATATCGTTAATTCTTCGGAAAATTGTATCCTTTGACAGAGGAATATTCTTGAGTTGTTTAGCATAGCTTTCACCAAACATTGTTTCTACCATGGCTATAGCAGCTGGTAAAATGAGTTGCTCTGTAATCGTATGTGGCTTCTTGCATTTGGCTATTTTATCAGCCACTTTGTATTATGCCAATAAAGCTTTCTCATTTACTGTGAGAACTTTATGGAAATTTGACTTCTGTTTCCCGAAAGCTCTGAGTTTCTCTTCAAAAAATTCACGGGACTTATAGGCATATTCTTTGTGCAGAGTTTTTAAATGCCTTTTCAATTTATTAGGTTTCATGCTATCTGCAGCCAAAATTTTGAGGCAAATAACACATTGAGGTTTTTCTTCACCACTTATTTCAATGCTTGTAAAACCAAAGTTTAAGTATGCTTGGTCATATTTTCGTGTTTTTGATCTTATAACAGAATTAGCACTGGTATTGGGCGTTTCTGATGAAGTAGAAGCTTCTGCGTCTTCAAGTTTACGTTTTCCTCCAATTAAAAATTTATCTAAACGTGTACGAAAATATACAATAACTTTTTTTAGCGTTTGCACTCCAACGATCTGTGACTCCAACTAACAATTGAAGCGCTTCCGCTGCTTTTATATTCGCGTATTTGCAATCTAGAAAGTTCGAGACGTATCGGTAGCTGCCGCGAACATTCCGGTAACTGCAGATCAGGTGATAATGCTGTACCACATCGGCAGCGTTGCCAATATTGCCAAATTGATTTAAATAAATTTCCGCGTATTGAGTTATTCTGATCTATCTTATATTATGCGGGGGGCGCAGAATTATTCAAGGTAAAAAAGAGGGTCGCGAAATACGAAAGTTTGAGAACCGCTGCCATAAAGTTAAGATTACGAGACCAAAACGATGATTGCAAACACAAACGCATCACTAAATCTGCGGTGGCTGAACATACTGGTTAAACTGAGCATAACATGAGCTTTTAGAACATTACTTCCCTCGGATCATACGTGAAGCAATTGAAATTGCGAAACAACCTAACAACATAAACAGAGAAGATGGTTTCAGATTAGTAAAGCTTGGACTTCAATAGTTCATTCTCTAACAACTCATAACCACCATCGATTTCAAGATCACGCTCCACTGGATCTGTCTCCGCCTAACGGTAACGTCCAACCGAAGCTCCGTCGGTCGTGCCTTTCTGTCCGATTAGCTCGAAAGGGTTTAAACACCTCCGCATCCCGGACTTGAATTCAGTGTTCTGATGTCTTGCGAAACGTTAGATTGTATGGGTTCACAAACAGCTAACAGGCATAAGCTGATTAAGTATTCTTCTTCTGACAAAACACATATGCCAAGATGTAATCTTTGTCCGCCCCAAGGTTCAAACAATCTGAGCAAGCATAAGTCTAGCATTTTGCCTTGTTCAAACACGTGGCAGAAGCAGAAACACGCCGCCCTGTTTAGGCACGAAGGCCCACGAACCACTTTGGCAGAAACATTTAGAGCAAATGTTTGTAAAAGTAGACAAGCTACAAGTCGGTCCCTACCTGATTATGCTGAGTGTAAAAAATGACGACACGGTTTAAGCCGAAAGTAAATTCTCATACTGACAGTTCAAGAAACCGCGAAATCCTTAAAAATATTTTTCACCTCATTAACCTTCCAGAACACGCACCCGGTCTCAGAGACCATCAACTATAAATTTTTTTAATATTACGGTATTCCTGTGGGTAGTGCTGCTGTACCTCACAGTACCTTTCGGTGGCATGATCGTCTTCAGTTGTGCAAGAGCGCTAATTGAATTAAGTAAGCGTTAAATTTTTGCATAATTTTACGGTCTGTATCACCGGTGCGTGTGCTCGTGTTGCTCTTTTCGTATCCGAAATTTTTCTACAAAAGGTAAGAAATAGCCACTATATCAGCAATTTGAGTGCATTACTATTCATTCATTCAAGAAAAATAGAACAACAAAGTACTTCTGTTGCGTTTGTAAGAAATACTTGTGTTTAGAACACATTCGTCCAACTTGCCAGGACTGCAGCCTCGTGGGACAACAATAGGTAGTTGATAGTTCTTGAATATTTTTTTTTTGGGTTTATAGAGGCGCTATTGTTAACATTTTGTGTTCTCTTGATAACATTGCCTTTACTACATTACTACTATTAAGTTTTTTTTACATTAATATGTTTATTTCTTTTTATTTTCTCTCTTTTAATGTTTTGTGTTATTGAATTGATAATAAATATAAAATATTCAAATAAAAGTTAGTTTTCAATTATTTTGCGTTGTACATTGGAGTAGTACTCCATTATAAACCTTTTAATAGTTTTCTGCGCCCTCTTGGTAATAAAGTCATATACGTCATTTTTTTAAACAAATTGGTCTCTCAGACCGGTGCGTGCGCTCGTGTTACTAAATATGGTGCGTGTTGTGAAGGGTTAAAAACTATCATCTTTTAAGAACAGAACGCGAATAACCTCACTCAAAATATTTAGCTAATTGGTCTATTATCACAAACATTTTGTTCTGAGATTCGAAACCGACTTATTTCATTGATGCTTACCATACTGGCTGCAGTTTTCTCTTTCTGGTTTGTCTCGATTGCCGTGCGTAAGTTTTTACTAGCCACCCTTGACTTTACTGCAGCAAGCCATGCAAATTTAGAACTACGCGCAGCGACATTGTAGTAAAATTATTTTATAAAATACTAGTCAATACTACTTGACTTTATTATCCTATTAACCTGCAAAATATTTTGCAGGTTGACTCCATGCGCTCGTAAAGCCTCGTACACACCTGGCGACCATTTTTGTTCGTTCTGGCTGCCGCCTTTCATAGTCATTTGAAGGTTATTGGCAGTGAGCACGAACGTCTCTAAAAAAATCTGAACGTAACTAAGTATATTCGCGACTTTGGAGGGTTTCCGCTCATTTGCAGTCATTTCTGACTCACTCGCTCATATTGTTAGCAAAGCTTTAAAACGCGTGCGTCGTGGTACAGAAATTACGTACTACAGCGAATGATAAAAATGTAGCCAATGAAGAAACGTTCGCAGCCACTAAGGTCGTAATTCTTTTGATCTATTCACATCTACGAAAAACAAACAAGTGGCAAACGAACGTTTCGCATTTGTACCCCTTTGCAGGAATTTGTAAAGCAACTAGCTAGATATACGCATTTTAGTAATATTTTATAATTCAGTACCTTTAATAATTACATGATACTAGTGGAACTTGTGGGCTATGCCCCACGCTGCGCTGTTTTAGTTTCTGTTTGTTTTAATAACAAATAAGTTAATTAAGTATGTACTTGTAGATGGTGTACCAACCGCGGATCAAAGTCCTAGTTTTATGAATTATATATCGATTGCTGTAATTGTTTTTTCTATATATTAAATCCGAATCCTTTCGGCCTGCCTCAAGTTGAAAGGGATGCGGTTGTAGCAACCCAAACGGTGCGCGACGAGTATAATTTTTTTTAGCTTACCAAAAACTGAGCTAAGTACTTCTCCTGGACTTTCCAATACTTTAGATATTGTTACCTATCAGCTATCACATATTCAAAAGTATTTTAATATTAACGTTTCACGCCCCAACATTGACTGCAATAACATCCCACCATTCTTACTATTGTACCAAAAGCACAACTGCATAATAATAAACGCACTACATGATACTCAAGCTTACACATAAAAATAATAGTATACAATTTTTATAAATATGATTTTTTCTTTAGAATTAAAGAAAACTAAAAATGAGAGACTAATTCGTCCGCCAAAAATGGGGTGCGAGAGACATTTAACCCCCTCATTTATCAACACCTAACAATTAAGTTGTGAACCTTATACTACTATTACTCTTGAGCAATTTATCTTAAACAAAATTTTTACAACGTCCCCCGTTTATTAAATAAATTTAATTTTCGATTTAAAAAATTTATAGAAGGCAATAATTTGTTTGAACATTTTTACGACACAATTTTTCGTTTAAAAAAGATTTTTTTTACATAGTAGCATTGTACTTCCCTGAGGTTATAATAGTAGGGTAATTGTTCCGGTAGTCAGCCAGTTAGCGCAACTTATTTAAATAACTTAAATAAATATAGTAGTATAAAAAATAAATAAAATATATCTAGTGGGATCCAAGGCATGTTGTCAGCCATTAAAAATTTATGCTCAGCCACATTAGGTCCAGTTGACAGCCTATAATAAAAAAAAATAAAAAAATTATTGTAAGCGCGTACTGCGTAAAAAAACTTTATTTAAATGAACAATTCTATTCTAAATAAAATACAAAATTGAGTAGATATTAACAAAATAAATCTTATCTGAAACAGAACAAAAATAAAACTTGATTCAAAATAAAATATAAAATTGGGTAGCTTAATTAACTATTAACAAAACAAATCTGAATCAGGTAACTATTAACTTTCTTAAAAGAGGTACATTAACAAAAATTGCAAAAAAATTTCTCGTTTTGCGTGATGGTAATATTTTGCAAAACATTAATTTTTTTAGATTTGTCTAGGTTATTAGAATTAGGAACTTCACTTTTATTATCACATATCGCGTTCTCATCAATGTTTAGGGAACTATATAAATGATCACAAACATCTTCACTTGGTTCACTAGCAGTTAAGATATGTCTTTTGTCATAGTCTTTAGTCTCGCTTTGTATCATTTCTAAATCTATTAATATATTTTCGCCTTTGTCTTTAGGCGTTTCATTTTCCCCATCGTTTTTGTAGCTTTGTATCGCATCTGAATCTACTAATTTCTTTTCCTTCTTGTCTTCAGATTTAATTTTTCCTATCTTTTTCTCAAATTTTTTTTCTCTTCTTGTATTGCCTCTAAATCTTTTAATTTATTTTCCTTCCCATCTTTATTTTGTTGCGTTGCATCCCCATCTTTTATCTCACTTTCTATCTCTTCCAAATCTACTAATTTTAATTCATCGATGTCATATTATTCACCGTTGTTATCAAAATCAAAAATTAAGATATTTTGCTCATCACTGAGATCGACTTCATTGTTCAAATATAAATTTTCATCAATGAGCGCCAGTGCTCCGTCATTGTTAATTTCGTAAGTATTAACTGCTCTGTTGTAAGTATTCTGTTTTACGTCTCTAATTACTTTTAGAATGTCTTTTAAATTCCCAACGTTTTCTTTTATTAAGTTTATCTTCCAACACTTTTAACACTTTTTCTGTTATTTCAAACTCATGTTTTGTTATTACTGGACTTTGCTTTAACGTTTCCTGTAGGTTCTCTAACGTATTTTGTATGCATCTTGAATAATCTACCGCACTGGGATCAAAGCTACAAGAACGATGAGGAATATGAAACGCCTAAAATGACAAAGACGAAATTAATATAAATTCTCATGACAACGTTACTTATTCGCCTATTGGGATGTTTGCAACCAATAGTCAGCCTTCAAACTTTGAACACGGCCGCCTATTGGTTTTCAATTGGTTTTTTAGTAGTAAAAATGAAGGGTCAAAATGGTTAGTTTAGACAAATGCCCAATAGTCAGCCCTGTGGCTAAGTACTAGATTTTGGCAAAACGCAAGTACTACCCAATACTCGGCCATAGCGAAAATTATAGTTTCTCTAAATATTTTAGCATTTTTGGTCATAAAATATTAACGTTGACTCCTTAATAACACTTATAAATCATCAACACTCAAATACTTAACTTTTAAATAAAGCTATGGACTAATTTGTGTAAGCATGTAAAGTACAGAAAACGCATAAAGCGCAAACTTCAACTAGTTCAGCAAAGTTGTTAGACGCAGCATCTTTAGTTTGTTATTGTTACTGTTGCATAAATGCGATAACCACAATCAACTAGGTTAATTTCCTATTGTAAACCTGCGATGTTATTTATTTATTATCGTTTGTAATGTACGTTCGCCATGCAGCTGCATTAACGCAGAGACACTTTAATTATTGCTTATTATTACTACACAATAAGATAAAGATCCTAACGGTTTTAGGCAATATTTGTTTTTACATCAAATAAATCTTGCAACTTCCATTAAATTATGCCGCTGGAATTATTTCAGCCGGGATATACGAACAATAACTTTGCAAGTACGGTGATGTCTTTTGAGAATAGATTTAACTCCGTGCTTCATTTAAATAAATAGAGTACAGTCTACACACTTTCAACAGAAGTTATAATAGTCTAGGAGCTGGAGCGATACGGTGGGACTGAAAGTTAACCAACCCGATGGCACTATGGTTTATTGTTAGAGGACGGTTCAATGATCAATTCATCTCACAGACCGAATCTTCGCTCTCATTTAGTTCTCGAGATACAGCCTCCGCAAATTTTTGATTTTTTGACTGCAGGTTAACTCTTTTGAAGTTGCGGTTACTTGAAAAGCATGCCATTCTTATACACTTCCACCATGTCCCATCATTTTTTATCGTGTCCGTTTATCGGGCTGGCCAGTTAAAATGGGAGCAAAAATTGATTGCGAGTTAACCCTCCCAAACCTGGTGGAAAATGTTTATTGGTGTTGCCAATTGTTAAGATACCATATTATTTGGCCAGAAAATAGACATTTTCGCCATTTTGTGGCTAAAACTTACGGATTACAAGTTAACATGATGGCACCGTGTCAAATAATAATATATATGAGTGCCATCATTTTTTCCCAATTCAACCCCTCCCACAACCCCAAAAACCTCCCAAAAAGAAACAGAAAATTGCATTCACCAAATAAAATTGGTGAATAATTAGACTAATATTATGATATGCTATTGAGACTCCGACAGCGGTTAAATATCGAAATTACTGATTTTTTTTGGGGAGGTTTCTGGGGTTGTGGGAGGGGTTGAATTGGAAAAAAAATGATGGCACTCATATATATTATTATTTGACCTCAAATTAACGTATTTGAAACGGTGCCTGCCATCACGTTTACTTATAATCCGTAAGTTTTAGCCACAAAATGGCGAAACTGTCCATTTTCTGGCCAAATAATGGCCAATTACTCTGAAATGGACCGGTAACTTTTGATGGCATATGGTATCTTAACAATTGGCAACACCAATAAACATTTTCCACCAGGGTTGGGAGGGTTAACTCGCAATCCATTTTTGCTCCCGCATTTTAACTGGCCAGCCCGATAAACGGACACGATAAAAAATGATGGCACATGGTGGAAGTGTATAAGAATGGCATGCTTTTCAAGTAACCGCAACTTCAAAAGAGTTAACCTGCAGTCAAAAAATCAAAAATTTGCGGAGGCTGTATCTCGAGAACTAAATGAGAGCGAAGATTCGGTCTGTGAGATGAATTGATCATTGAACCGTCCTCTAACAATAAACCATAGTGCCATCGGGTTGGTTAACTTTCAGTCCCACCGTATCGCTCCAGCTCCTAGACTATAATAATATATGTTCACTAAATTCTAAAGCTATTCTCGATTTCAAAGGAAACAAAATGAAAACGTTATGATTGCATAGCTTGCAACATCAATTAATGCTGAAACCTTTATTATACATGTGTTCTTTGCTTTGCTTTAAAATTAGAAGCAACATGTGTATGAAAGCGCCTTATTAAGCTGCGGCAAAGCCGTTGACCCAGTAAGCCGTGGATTCCTGTTTCAATATTGGCAATAGTGAGAAGCTTTTGTGAACTATAAACTTTCCGGGGGACCAGGGAATAAATTGATTGGAAAGTTGATCAGATGCGAAATAAATATACTATCGATGTTCAGTGTATGTAAGTCGAAAAGTATTTGTTGTAACCTTAATTACATTGCTTTAACGATTAAATGTACACAAAACGTTAAAAATTTTAAAACATATAATCTTTATACTGACTACCAATTTTATGATGCAACCTGTTATTCGACAACTAGAGAAGAAAACTTGTATACATTATGTGTTGGTACATCGTTAATGCTCTTTTGTGGCTCGCTAGTACATCGCTTTCTTCGTTTCCAATAGTTTTCCTGTTAGCAAAAAACTATACAGGGTGTCCAAGGTAAGGAGTGCATGCATGGGGATTTCGTAAAGGGTAAGAGATAGAGATTCGGTTAAATTAGAAGAATTATTCAGCATCTCAAGTACTACTAAAATCCACATTCAATTCCTACAATTTTTGCATAATTTTCATTACAGACTGAAAAAAAACTAAAATTTTCAGTTTTCGTTTTTTGTCCTACAATTTGGTTATTATCAAAGATAGCGCAAAGAGGTTTTGACATTATTAAGACACTTTTTAACACAGATTTCGAATCTCAAATTAAAATTTTTATATGTAGTTTAATTTTCAAGATATTGACATTAACTTCGCTTTTTTAAATATGCATCAAAGGCGGCCATGTCATCATTGAATGGGTCTTTTTTTTTCTTTTCTCTGATATAAGGTTTGATGGGTTTATTTTCACAAATAACGCAGGTATAAGCAAAAAACTGTTTTCTTATAGTAGGCTGTGAAAAATAAAAATAAAGAGAACGGAAAACAAAAGGCTGCATTTGTTTCCATTGAGGTTTGATCAGTTTATCTTCCCACATAATGAAGTTATAAGTTATAAGTGAGAAATTGTTTTTCTCATGGTAGGTGTAAACAAATGAAAAAAAAACAACTGAATGTTTCAGGGAATAAAACTATTAAAAATGTATGTTCGTGTAACAATCAAAAGACGTTTAACTTTTAAATACTCCTGCTAAATAATAGAGCACGAAAAGGAAGATAAATTTAGAATGACAATAAACTGGTGTAAAGATGCAGATATTGCCAAAACAAATAGTACTCATCTCTGATTATCATTCGATCATAAGTTTTTAATATATTTTTTTTTATTGGTGCCCCATTTTACCTATTTAAAGCACGCCTCAGCGTGTTTAAATCGAACTTTCAAAAACGCGCGTTTTTTAAAGTTACCATGGCAACATCAACAACTCGGGAAACATGAAGTCTAAATGACAATTTTTTGATTATTGATCTGACAGGAGTACCTTGTAACGTCAAATAAAATTTACTAACAAATTTCTGAAGGTAAGCAAGCACAACTCGTTTATTTATATCTGTTACCTTTTGCTCTTCCATCCATTTGATGAACTTGTCATATTCCTTTTTATACGCATCATTAGATTTTTGCGGTATTAACCGCGATTCTGCTTTACTATTTAAATCATCGAAATTAGAATTCATGTTTAAGCAGTGCGGTGACGACAATTAATCTTTGATGACAAATTGCAAATTAATTTCTGTTTTTCACATTTCCATGTCACATCACGAATTTAACCATTTTACATTATTAGTTCTTATTTCCATTTTTTGTAGTAATAATACCAGTGTTTATGATTTCAAAGTGCACCAATAAAAAAAAATAGCGTAAAGTATTCGTGGATAACTGGTCTTTAAAACACTTGCTCTATTTCGAGCACTCCGGCTGCGCCGTCGTGCTCGAAAAATCGCGCGTGTTTTAAAGACATTTTTATCCACTTATACTTTAATATACTATATTTTATTCCCTGAAGGTTTTTTTTCAGTTTCTTCACAGCCTACCATGAGCAAACAATTTCTCGATTATAACTTTATTATTTGGGAAGATAAGCTGATGAAACTTCAATGGAAACAAATGCAGCCTTTTCTTTTTTGTGTTCTTGTTTTCTTTGTTAATTTTCAGCCTACTCAAGAAAACAGTTTTTCACAGCCTACTATAAAAACCGGTTTGTTGCTTATAACTTCGTTATTTGTAAAAATGAAGCTATTAAACCTTATATCAGAGAAAAGGCGAAAAAGAGCTATATCCAATGATGACATGGCCGCCTTTTATCGCATATTAAAAAATACAAAGTTAATGTCAATATCTTGAACATTTAACCACCTATAAAAATTGTAATTTGAGATTCGAAATCTGTGTAAAAAAGTGTCTTAATATTGTCAAAACCGCTTTGCGCTATCTTTCATTATAACTAAATCATACACAAAAAACAAAAACTGAAAATTTTAGTTTTTTCAGTCTGTACTGAAAATTAAGCAAACATTCTAAGATTTGAATGTGGATTTTAGTAGTACTTGAGATGCTAAACAATTCTTCTCATTTAACTTAATCTCTCTCAGTTTAAGAATAATCCCCATGCATGCACTCTCCTTATCTTGGACACCCTGTATAACTATGATCTATAAATTAAACCCACTTTTTTACTTTCCTACACTTACAGTATGGAGATTTCATGTCAATTTAGGAATTCGAGATTTTTTAGAAAAATACATGTTTTGGCCCATCGGAAACTCAAAAAAAAATTATTTTCACGCTACCGGCAATGTAAGTAGGCCTTACATCCATAGCTACAGGGATCGTAAATGGCTGATAACATTCGTGTACTAGTTACCCTTGAAAATAATGTTGAGTTTAACTGTTCGTTGATATGGTAACAAGCACAGACAACTTAGAATAATGGGGCTTTTAAAAATAATTCCGATGACAGCTGTCAAAACGAACTTTTAAAAATATGATTAAATTTCTACCTGTAGGCCTACTTACATTGCCGGTAGCCTGAAAAATTTAATAAGTAACACGGAATGTATCGACTAATAACATCCGAGGTAGGCGAATACGAGCAGGTGGGTGGGTGACGCCTTATAAATCATAAACGGAATGGTCCTATTTCGATGTGCCTGAAATGCACGAGTAGATCAACAATTCAACTGCACCATTTTAAAAAAATCCTAAAAGGAGATCGGTCGTTAGACATAATTTCTTGGTAACACTTTTTTTCTGAAAAACAAATTCTCTAAATCTAAAAACGGAATCTGATAGAAGACCTTTTATAGAGCAAATTCATGAAGAACGTTTTGAATTTTGAAAATTTTGATTTTAACGCAAAACGGATTGACGTATTGGGATCACATTTGGTACTGTAGTAGGACTCAGTATTACTATACAGGGTCCGCCACCTTACACTTCCCCAGAGCCATAACGTTTTTATTTAAAGAGCTATGATGACGGGCGTGGCATCAAATTGTAAGTGGTAATTTAAAATTTTTCTTAAATAGGCACTTAAAATCGACAAACAATTGACAATCAAAAAAATGTTATTCATCTTAACCTGTTTTGTTAGAATATTTTTTCCCTGCACACTTACGAAGATTTGATAACTGAGAGTAATAAAATACTTTATTTAATGATGTTAACAAAAATCTTCGTATGTGTGCAGCGAAAACAAATTCTAACAAAACAGGTTACGATGAATAACAACTTATTGACTGTCAATTGTTTTACAATTTTACAATTTTAAGCGGTTATTTTAGAAGAGTCTTAAAAACCTACAAATAAATGTCACGTTCGTCATGATGCCTTTTTAAATAAAAAAAGTTAGGGGCCTGGGAGGTTTTAGGTGGCGGACCCTATACGACAATTTTTAAACGCATGAAAACTGTGAAGTCAACTCTAAATCAAAATTATGGAACTTCAAAATAAATATTGATCTAAAACTGGCAGAACCTTTGTTAAAATTTTGTAGGCTCGTAGAGCTGAGAATCAGCTACAATTTAATTTCGTGTCACAGCTAGCTAATTACTTTTGGTTTTAATGCCTATTATTTTCTTGAAAACGAATTATCAGATCGGGATTAAATTTTATATTGTAGTTTTCTTAAGGTTACACAATGCTACAAATTACAAGAATCTCTAGAACTACTAAAACAGAGTAAAGTAACAAAAATTCAAACTTTTGCCATTAAAAAAAATATAGCTCAAAAACTAGTCACACGATTTTTTCAATTCTATAAGCTAATAGAACTAGGGATTAGCTACAATTTGGTTCGTTTCTCTTAAAATACAAAAGGCATGCCGGCGGACATGCTCGTGCTAAACGAGCCGGCGATTTTAAGTAATGTGAATACGGATACGGACAGGACCATCTTGTAAGATGGTCCTGATACGGACCAACAAGATTATGCTGAAGTGGCTGTGGTTGTCAGTGAGTTGGTAGTTATGGCTTAGCTCATTTTGACTGCACGTCGTTTTCGTTGAACAAGCGGTATGTTCCGGGATCTGCACGACGTGTTGCGTTTGCCCTTTGTAAAGTATTATTAATGTGCGTTTGTTTTGTACTGAAATTGCTGTAGGGCTACAACCTTTTACATAAATACTTTCGAACGTAGGAAAAATAAACTTTTGTCGAAATTTCTCAAGTAGTTCCGGTGAAGTGAAGCTCATTTTTAACTTCCTCGTCGGTATACAAAATACACCGAGAAGGAAGTTAATGTATTTGTAATCTCTTTCACGATATCTGAAAATTACGTCAGAAAAAAGTATTAAAGAAGTGGTAACCGCTGCCTTTAATAGTGTTAGCGCGCTTTTACTGCTGCTAAGACTTAGGGAATCCTGCCCAATAACCCTGTTTTCATCAAGTTGTAAGTGATAAGCAGAGCGCGGATTTATTAGCATTTATTTTTTGAATATAAACGCGTATAGTAAGTTTGATAATTATATCAGAAAAAGCATGAAAAATGACAAAATATGCAAAATAAACTAAAAAATTTTATGTTTTGCATAAAAATAAAGTATTGTTACAAATATTGCAATATAAAATAAAATCTAGAAAATGTAATTAACAACATCTGTATAAAAAAATACTTTGGTATAAATTTCCTTGCGGTGAAAACCATGTTTTAATTAACAGTTTAACTAAAGCATTTTATGGGAAAACGACAGAAATTTATGAAATCCACTTTTAAAAATAAGAAATATTACGAAAGCGTTAACTTACGGTTTTCATGCAGCTTCTGCTTTACTTTAGGTTAGGCATTTTATAATTTCAAATTAAAATTATTCACAAAACATCACAACACAACACAATGGAATGCTTCCGACTTCTAACAAAAGACAAAACAATGTTTTTACAAATAAATGCGATATGCTTTGTGTGTGGCTTTCGACAGAACACAGAACTTGGTGATTCCCCGAGCGCACCATTTGTTTCTCTGAGGGATGTTTGTTTGGTCTAGCAGGGGATTTGTAGAATGTGGCATAAACATTCGGTAAATTATTCGCCGAGTTAGTAGTAGGAATAATTAACAAAAATGTCAATCATATACACAACCTTATGGATCCAGACAGTCGTAATTATTATATGTAGAGCCAACTCTAAAGCTTCTTTAGCTATGGAACAGTGGTAAATGATTGATAAAACTCGGGTAGTACAATTTCTTTTTGAAGACTGGGTCCATTGTGTAGTAGACGCGGAGAGATTTTATCCGTACTTTAAAGCAGTATCGTGCTTCCTGCAAAAGAGTATTAGAAGCTGGATAATAAGATTTAGAATGCCTGCTTCAGTAGCGAATTCTAGAAATGCACAGACAAAAGAATAAAGAGACACTCAAACTGTTCAATTTTTTTTTAAGTAAGCGCTTATTCATCGAAAAGATGTTTAGATACACAGGTATTAACAAACAGATATTTAGCAGGCTTTTGTAGCTATGGGTAATCTAAAATGATTTGCAGATTTGGTCTTGTAGTTATGAACATCCTTGTTATACACAGCAAATTCATTTAAATAACTGGGTAGGCAATTTATCATTAGTAATTTTAAAAATCAAAATGCAATGCTTATAATACTAGGGTATAATACTAGTTCTTTTGTTACAAGATAAAATAATTCGCATCGCTCTATATTTTGCAACTTTTGCAATCTCCGCAAGTCGCCGCCAGCGGCGAAATGTGGCGCAATAATCGTTTTGTACACTAATATTCTCGATCAAATATTTAATTTAGCACTGAATCGTCCGAAGAAACGTATCTTTTTAACAGCTTTACTTACCACATAGTTTACACGCTCCGTAAATGTTAATCTGTTATCTATTACAGCAAGATATTTAATTTTTGAAACATACTCTAGTTCTACACCATCTATCGCGACATTAATTGCCGCGTCAGATAATAACCATCCGCTACTAATGATCGTTGCTTTTGTTTTTGGTGTGTTTAATTTAAGTTTATTCACTTTCAACCACATAGAAATATTTTGAAGATCACTGTTTTTAATTTCGTGGCAGCATTGCTCACTTCACTATCCGCTACCGTAAAAAAGTTGTCATCTGCACATAAAATTTTATTTGGCAATTTTTACACATAAGTATATATCGTTAATGTGAAGAATCAACAATAATGGGCCCAAAATTGATCCTTGGGAAACTTCTAAATATACTTCCTTTGCTCGAGAATCTTCTACTTCATACCTTGCGATCTGCTGTCGTTTAGAAAAGTAGTCCTTAAAGCATCTCAATGTAATCCCTCTAATGCAGTAGTTTTATATTTCTACTAGTAGTGAATTTCGGTCGATTGTTGCAAATGCCCTTTTGAGATCAAGAAACAATGCTACAACTTTCTTTTTCTATTCTATATCCTCTTTCCAGTTAATTATGATCAAATTGAGCGATCTTTCACAGGAGTGATGTTTCCGAAGACCAGATTGCATATTAATTAATATTTTATTATGTTCTAAGTAGTTTTCTAGCCGTTCCTTGGCTACATGCTCTAAGATTTTTTCAACCGTGGGCAGCATAAATTCTGAACTTTTGTTTGGTTCAATTTACTTTTGGAATTGGTGTTACCGTTGTTGTTTTTCATATTTTGGGAAAAATTCTAGTTTCAAAAGCGATTCGTTGATAATTTGTAATAACACTTTTCCAATAACTGGCAAAAGCATCAGAAATCACTTTAAAATTAATACCATCAGTACTAGATCAGTTATTCATTTTTGAAAGAACTTTTTGGAAATTTTCCAGCGTAATTGGTTTAAAACTAAATATACTTGCGCAGTTGTTACCAATCGTGTCTGTTTATTTCATCATGACCAGTTTCAATGCTTTTGTGACATTTCTTTTACATTGTCAACAAAATAATTGTTAAAATGTTTTTTAATTCCGTTTTTTGCACTTTAATTTTTAATAAGTGCTTTCAGTTTTTTCCACACTTGTTTTAAGAAAACTTTTGCTGAATAAATTTGTTTCTGATAATACTAATTTTTACTCATTTTTAATGTGCGACTATAATAATTTTTAATATTTTTTAAGAGTTCCAGTCTGCAACAATATTGCTTCTTTTAGCTGTTTCACAAAGCATTGCGTTGATACTGCAAAATTTTATTTACTTTGTAAACCAGGAATTACGTTGTCCTACATTAACTGTTTTATTCAAAAGAAGTTTGTTGTTACATACTAGCATAGTTTCCACTAAGAATGCTGACTTGCAGTTTATATCTAAAATTTCAATGTCATTCCAATTTTGTTGCACTAGATGATGAGCTCTGAATTTGTCGCCAGTGTTAAGTGGTTTTAGCTATAATAACTTTCTGCTGTGTAACATCATCGTCTATTTCTTATGTAAAAATAATTTTCAAAGTTTCACGATCAGAAATTCTGCAATCTAAAGTATTTACTGACACATTTAATGCAATGGTTAAAAGTAGGTCAATAAGTGGTTTGCGAATTTTCATTTACTCGCGTATATGAATCAACTAGCTGATTCATTCCGTTGTAGGAAATCAGGTTTATTAATTTTTGCTGTATATAAATTCTTTACAGATATCGATCTTAAAATCGCCTACAATAATACGCATGTATGCCTTGCACGTTGACTGATTGTTTCACACCTGGAATCAAATAAATCAAGAAATTCGGAATCGCGGGCACTAAGACTGTGGTATATGGTCGTGTAGACGACACCTTTAGATAAATACCTTTGAAAACTTTGTTTATGATTGCAATAGAGAAATTTCAATTATTAAACAAACTGCATATAGTAATGGTTATAATACTAAACTTATTGAGACATTAATTACAAAAAAAGATTATAAATTAGCCATTCAAAAAAAATTCTCCGAATACTTCATTCGATACTATTAAATATGCCTCGATCCCATATTTTAATAACAAATCAGAAAAAATTGCTAAAATTATAAACTAAACAAATAAATATAAAGTAAGTTTTCAAACAACTCGAAACATCTTAAACACTTTGTTTAATGCAAAATCAAAAACCACACGATTTACTAAAATCAGGCATTTAAAAATTAAATTGTTCGCATTGTAATTCGGTTTATATAGGCCAGACAATTAGAAATTTTGATATTAGGCATAAAGAACACGTACGTTGTTACAACACTATAAAATGTTTAAACTTTTGTGATGATAAACGTACATTAAACATACTAGAAGCTTTTGAAATTTACAACCATTTAAAAACTGTACCGTTAATGAATGAGCAAATTGATCTCTTAAATTCTCCTCCATTGGACATTTTGAAATAATAAATCAAGTCATCTGCAGACGATTACCGAGATCAAGTCACCAAGTTCTATTGCTATAACGACACTAACTGTTTACTTTCTATAACCTTTAACAATGGCATGTAAACATGCCGAAATATTACTTTGAATATTTAAGTGCAGTATCTGTTTTGGCAGAAATATACAAGAACAAAAAGAAGCAGAAGAAACAGAAAAAACAGAAAGATAAATTAATTTTTGGAACATGTAATATGAGAGCGCTGATGGAAGCAGGAGCACTACAGAATTTATATAAAATTGATATTTTAGCAATGCAAGAGATGAGGTGGAAAGGCGAAGGCATTAGAGATTATAAAGATTTTACTATACATATGTCGCAGTAGTACGGTCGAAGTGAAAGGTGGAGTCGGTTTTGCAATCAGTAAAAAGTGTAAACAATTAATAAAAGATTTTATACCGGTAAATGAAAGGCTAGCTGTATTAAAAATTAAAGGTCAATTTTTTAATATAGTTATAATAAACGTGCATGCACCAACAGAAGTTAAGGCTACAGAAGAAAAGAAAAATTTTTATGCAGAGCTGAAAAAAGAACTAGAAAAAATGGGAGCACACGATATTAAGATCGTCATAGGCGATCTAAATGCGAAGGTTGGAAGAGAGGAAATTTACAGGGAAATAATAGGTAGACATAGTCTGCACGAAGAAACTAATGAGAACGGGAGAAAACTTATAGATTTTGCAACAGGAAGAGATATGGTGGTGTGTAGTACAAGATTCGCGCATAAGGATATACATAAGGTGACCTGGGTCTCGCCAGATGGGCAAACAGTAAATCAAATAGATCATGTGTTGATAGACTCAAGGCACTTGTCGGATATACAAGATGTTAGGAGCTATAGAGGGGCGGATGGAAACTCAGATCATTACCTGGTGGTGGTAAAATACAAACAGAAGATAGCGGCAATCAGAGAGAAAGAAGGAGAAGGTAAAATAATGTATAATACAGATCTTTTAATAAAAAATCACGAGGTACAGCGGTGTTACGAGGAAGTATTACAAAAAAAACTAGAGGAGAAAAAGAAACAGAAGAGAGTGTGGAAGGGAAATGGGTACAGACGAAGACAATCATAATAGGAGCGGCAAAAGAAGTACTAGGGGAAAGGAAAAATAAAAGAAAAAAGGACTGGTTTGATGAAAAATGCCACGAAATAATAGAAGAAAGAAATAAGTTAAGACTAAATATGATAAAAGAAAACACCCAAGAAGGGAAGAAGAAATATAACAGTAAAGTAAGGGAAGTGAAAGTAGAAATCCGTAAAAAGAAAAGGGACTGGGAGCAAAAGAAGCTAGAAGAGATGGAGTGCAACGGACAACAAAAAAAGGAAGGCATTTTTACAAAAAGGCGTCCCACCAAAAGAAAGGGTTCCAGCCAAGAACGTCATTATGTAGGGATGAAAATGGAGAAATACTTGGGAAAAAGGAAATGGTAATAAAGAGATGGAAAGAGTATTTTGAAAACCTACTGAATGTACAGGGTATGGCCGATAGCATGGAGGAAGAAATTACCCAAAACCAGGATGAGCCAACGATGGAATTACCAACGTACGAAGAATTTGAAGAGGTGGTTAATAGCATGAAAAACAACAAAGCGCCAGGCGAAGACACAATAACGATCGAACTAATTAGATACGGTGGAGACTTAATAAAACGTGAGATATATAACATAATAAGTGAAGTATGGAAAGAAGAGTATATGCCAAAAGACTAGAAATTGGCAGTCACCAGCCCACTACACAAAAAAGGAGACAAGCCTAGATGTGACAATGCTAGGGGTATATCCCTGTTAGATGTAAGTTATAAACTGTTTAGTAAATTGGTGGGGAGAAGGCTTAACATATATATGGAAAAAGAAGTGGGGGAACATCAGTGTGGTTTTAGGAGTTGTAGGTCCACAATAGACCAAATATTTCCTTTGAGACAAACATTGGAAAAATTCTATGAATATGATACAAACTTGCACCACCTATTTATAGATTTTAAGCAAGCGTACGACTCCATAATCAGAAGCAAGCTGTATGAAGTACTGGAAGAATTAAAATTACCGTGTAAATTACGAAGGCTCGTCAGGATGTGTTTGACAGAGACTAAAGCCAAAGTTAGAATACAAAACCAGTTATAAGAAGAATTTGACATCAAGCAAGGGCTGCGACAAGGAGACTCAATATCAACAACTTTATTTAATATAGTCCTAGAAAAAGTAGTAAGAAAATTACCAATGAACTCAACAGGAAGCATCTTTAATAGAAGTAGTCAATTATTGGCATATGCAGATGATGTGGATGTAATAAGTAGGAAGAAGGAAGCTTTGGAGAAAATATATGTAGTCTTTAAAGAAGCGGCAGGCAGAAGGCATAGGGCTAAGAATAAACCCCGAAAAGACAAAGTACATGGTAACATCACGAAACTACACAGCAGCCGAAAGTAACCGAGAAGTTACAATTAATCAAGAGAAATTTGTTCAAGTCGATAGCTTTAAATACCTAGGCTCAATAATCACGGCAAAAAACGAAACAGTATTAGATGTAAATGCCAGAATTCTAGCTGGCAATAGATGCTTTTATGCATTAAGTGAAATGTTTAGATCAAAGAAGCTCTCAAGCAACTCCAAAATAAAGATTTATATAACAGTGGTAAGACCGGCAGTTATGTATGCCTCAGAGACGTGGAACTTAACGAAAAAAGACGAAGACATGCTGGGAGTATGGGAGCAGAAAGTGTTAAGAAGGATATACGGTCCCGTGTGTGAAGACAATATATGGAGAATAAGGACAAATGCAGAGCTAAGGACATTATTTGAAAGGCCAAGTATAGTGATGGAAATAAAAAGCAGAAGGATAAGTTTGCTGGGACATATAAACCGTATGGAAGATGGAAGATATACAAAAAGAGCTTTACACGGGAAGTTGGAAGGTAAAAGAGGGAACGGACGCCCGAGGAAAAGATGGATGGACTTAGTGGAAGAGGATTTAAGAGAAAAGAGATATAAAAACTGGAAACAAAAAACTAAAGACAGGAAAGAATGGTCACAGATAGTAAAGAGAGTTAAAGAAATGTAAGAGACGAGCGCCCCTGGTCATGGTACCAAGGGGTGGAACAGGCGGCTAGCCACCGCCCTCGGTAAAGAACATGCTTGGAAACCGAAAGGAGGCGATGGTCCGAGAGGACTTTGAAGCCACAGATAGATAGATAGATCTCTTTTGGCACACAAAATTTGTTTACTCTAAGAAACTTAGAAGGTTTTTCTCGATTTCCAATTTTCTTGTAGGTCCCATGGAGGAAATGTAAGTTCCCGAGAATATGTGTTTTCACGAGATCCAAACAGCAAATTTTAATATAAATTTATATTATGACAAATGTTTGCTGGACGGCTACTTAGTCGTTTTAGAGACGTTCATTAGCTCGCCCGTTGCGCAGAATTAACGGATACAGACTTCTTGCTCTGGGGTGACATTAAAAAATTATTTATCAGAATAATCCAGCTAGATTAGACGAATAAAATATAATGTTCAACAAGCAGTTACAGTAATCTCAGCGAAAATATGTTAAAAAGCAACGAGTAATGTTTTGAAACGCTCCCAAGTACGCACTGATAACGACGGCGGGCATTAACAACTAGGGATGCACCGAGAATTCGGTAAGCCGAATATTCGGTAAATATGCGGAATTTTGTTTACTTAGTGAAAACAATAACAAATTGCAATTTATTTTTAAAATTTTAATAGTACAATTAAGATAAAAATACATTAAAACAAAGTTATGATTGTGCTAGCCACACGGGACGCTATCAGCATATGTAAAGCTATTAACCCACACATTTATTATCAGTAAGTTTACGGCACATGGCCGAATAATTGGTTCGAGCTTGCAGAACAGTGAGCCTAATATTCTTTATTTGGCCTAATATTCAGTATTTGGCTGAATAGTGAATCAAACATTTCGCTGAATATTCGCCGAATAGTTGGCCGAATATTCGGCATTGGGCCACTGGCCAAAACCACTATTCGGTACATCTCTAATTCCAACATATAGTTTTTAACTTATAATCGTAATAAATTTATTGCAGTAGCTTTCTTTTGGTGTTTAACAAATAAATGTATCGCTAATAATTTTAGTTTTATTAATGATTAAATAAATAATCATTATTGAACTTATATACACCAGTGTAGAATTTTTGTTTGCTACTTGCCTATGTAATATAAAGCACTAACCGGTAAGCTAAGAACAAAGAGCGCTAACGAAGCACCAATCCATAACCTATGCAAATAGACACAATTTGATTATTTTTCATTACGTGCGAAAAAATTTAAATCAAAATACCTTTCTCTTATCGTCGCTATCTTACACTATTAACCACTAACGGAGCATCAACCAATGTATACAATTAACACTATTACTATTTAGTTATATACACCCCACAAATACACTGAAACGAAAGAGAAAATTTCAAATCTCATGCCGCTGTTTGCGATTCACCTCTATTCTCCTCTAAATTTTTCCACTTCCCAATGTATGTAATGCCTATGTATTGTTTGGTAGTCGCTTGTAACAATCAAGACGATTTCATTAATTAAATCCTAAGTAACAAGATAATATATGTTCTACTACATGTTATTTGACAATAACACTTTAGTCAGAAATATCTAGATATGACTGCAATGAAAATTTTATCTGGAGGTATCTCATAGTATAAACATTAGATTCGACACACCTATGTACTTCAAAATGATTAATGATGTTTTTAATTATCCAGCCACCTTGATGTTTGAGGCTTAAATTTAACATGGAAAATATTTCATTAATATTTTATGTAAATTATATTTAACACGATGTGTTATACTTCATCGTTTAGATATCTACATTTCTTTAAACGTGCAATTAGCAAAACTAAATGGTTAAAACTAACAATTATATGTATGCTATAAACAACAAAAATGAGCAGCTACCTTTAACCATTTTAGTCACCTTTTATCGCAGGAGATGTACGAAACAAGCAAATTACATACCAATTTAGTCTGTCGCTTTAACAGTTTTCTGGCATCTAATTCTTGCAAACTGCTACTAACGGAGTCGGAAATTTGTTCTAATTTTTTAGCCCACATGATGTCGTTAAAAATCACTCACAGTTAACAAATAAGTTTAACTTCAATTTGAATACCTACGCGAGAAACACTATCACACTTAGTATTTAAGAAAACGCACACACATACTGTCACAACGGTAAAACCCTACTGGGTTGAAATTATTTGTTTAAAAGATAAGTTAATACATTTAAATGTTTCAATGATATTTCTTATCACTTTGAAATTTAAATACTAATTCCACAATTTTCTATAGATACTAATGTAAACTAATGTAGGTAGCTTACAGTGCCGTTAATTTCTGATAAAAACTGATACCAAAAAGTGTTCCAGAACGTATCTCCTTCCCAATTAAAGGTTGAAGTACAAATAAATTACTCCATTCTACTGCATCGACTTGATCTTTCCAATTACAATCACTTAAAGCATCTAAGGTTCGAATATCAAAGTCATTTGCGTGATAATTTTTAAACCTAACAGACTCAATACAGCGCAGTGTAATAAAAATCCAGATTAACGCAAAACAACATCAAACAAATCAAAAGGGATAATAAAACGTCTTGCAACAGGCGCGGAACATTCACATTAATAATTGGGGAGAAATAGGTAAAAAGTTAGAAACAATATCAGGCAAGAAGCTGGTCCAACGGTCTATTTTAGTTTTTCAGCTTATCATCAACCCAAGTCCAAAATTTTTAGTAATAATGTTGACTTTTACGACGTTGCGTATACTCTGCCTACAAGAAAGGCGCAGTCGGTAAACAATAGGGGTTTATACATCCTTTAGTGCACCTAAATTGTAATGAGTACGATTAAACCTCAAACTACGTAAGTACCCGCATCTATTACAGTTTAAACTATAAGTAGATTACAACTTATTTATTTTGGTGGAGTTATTATGTTTATGTACTACATGCCTACGTATAATGGCGAGTGTCCGAGTTTGCGTATCTTGTAGAAACATGAAAGCGTAGGTTAGACAAAAAGTTGAAGAATGTGAACTACCAACGAAGATGTTGAAAGAAAACAGGTATCTAGAAATATATAGACAGTTAGATATAACATAAACAGAGATATTTTAATGCAGGCCAAACAAATTTCTAAGTGCAGGTAATAGCAACCCGCTCCCCACACTTCCAGATTTTAAAGGATTGAATGCAGTGGCGCTCGCTTAGGTCTTCGAAGAACGCAGAAGCCTCAAAACAAATAAATCAAAAACTCGTGTTTTTTTTATTATAAAAGATTTTATTATTTTAAAAACTATGGCACGATCTACTACTTATAATGTGTGTGTGGCAACACTCATCCAGCACTTTAAGTTCATGTGGCCGCTTTAGTTTACGAAATATATAGAAACGATAGCGCTTTGTGTAGTACACCGAGTGGAAATCCGACCAGGAACTCGCTATGCTTATAATGCATCTGCATGTTTTGTTTAGACTAGCTCGGGGAAACGATTGTTGAGACAATGCAGTGATGCAGAAAAAGAGAAAGTCACTGTTAGTTTGTTCTTTATGGAAGAGTGGACTGCTTTCGGACTCCGCATCAGCGGAATATATCGATTAATCGAATACATCTATATATCGAATATTTTGATTAAATCGAATATATCGATTACATAGACTATATCGATGTACCCAATATAGTCTACGTATGTGATACATCGATTATATCGATATATTCAATATATCTTCATCTTCGAGTCCTTTAATCTCGAAAGAGCGTGGTGACTTTCTCTCTTATGCTTGTGGTGAGTGTTCGTAATCAATCACGCAGGCATAGGGAACTTGCTCTATAACGCGGGCTCAATATATCGGATAGATGCAAACGACAAACAACACAGCTGAAATCCAGCCAGGGACTCGCTACGCTTATATTGCACGTGGTTGTTTAGACGAGCACGGGGTGACGATTGTCAATACAGTGATGTGATGCAGGAAAAGGGAAAATCGCTGTTGGTTCATTTCTCATGTATTCACCTTATGGTCCTGGAAAATCACTCAAACCCCGAGTCAGAGCTACGGGTAGACAATATTGAAAAATTTTCGATTAAATTGATATGGAAAAAAAATATATCGAATATATCGAAATATCGATTAATCATGAAAAACCATCTACTTCCAGGGTAAATTACATGTTTTTTGTATGAGGTAGAATAACAGTTATTGTACACTCATCGGAAACACTTAATGATCCAGTTAAATTGGTAAAATCAGAGTTTGTTGTAATTGCTAACAAATCGTGGTATATGAATAAGACATTGTTCACAAAACCCGTTTTTTAAGTCAAAGTATGGAGTATTAATTAGTACGCGCCAAAGGTTTGGAAAATCAACATATCTGATATATCGATTAATTCGAATATATCGAATATGTTAATTATATCAAACACATCGAATATAACGAATACGTCAAATATATCGATTATATCGATACATAAGAACACCGACATATCGATATTTTCAAAATTCCATTTCGTTATTGGATATCAATATCGATACATCAATAAAAATTCGCAGCCCTAGTCAGGGCAGACGGCCCCGGAGCATCAAAACCCAGACCTTCCAAATGAGATGCGAACGCGCTAAGGTATAGGTTGACTGCTAAAACAATTACCCTGCGTATCACATCTCCCTCACTCAAGAATTACACGAAAAAGATTTTCTAAAGCGTAAAACTTTTTGTGACGGAATAGTAAACCGAATACGATATGATGAAACTATTGACTCTAAAAATTTTTTTTTGGACGAGCCAACAGTTAGGTAAATAGGCATAACATGTACTATTACTCTACTGAAAACCTCGCTGGATGTGAGAAGTAGATAATCAGCGTTTGTGGTCATTAAATGTTTAAGGAGGTGTAGCCTAACACTACGTTATTAGCCCCTATTGTTTTAAAGAAACTTTAAGAAGAGTCACATATTTATAGTTTCTACAGAATAAATAGAACCTTTTAGTGGAAGACGTCAATTTAGAGTTACGACAGACGATTATCTTCCGATATGACGGTGCACCCCCTCACCAAATAGTCATAGTGAAAAATTATTTAAATCAAACTTTTGGTTTGTAGATAGGAAAAGGCGGTACAGTAGCGTGGCCGCCAAGATCACCGGACCTAACCTTCATGATCTTCTTCCTATGGGGTTAAGTCAAAAATGTTTATACAACTATCCCTACAGTAGCAGTGGACATGAAAGAGAGAATAGGGGCAGCATTCAACAGATATCAATGGGTTTGCCATTTATTCCTGGGGATTAAGGCTTGTCAATCTGGAATTTAGTGATTTACGCTCAAAGATTTTAGGGATTAGGAAAAATATTGGGTTTTAGTTAGTATAATAAAATGGGGAGACGACACTTTTACTTAGCGCAAGTGTTAATCGAAAGTTTACGGCTTGGGACCAAAATTTATTGATACTTTTATTCAATAAAAAATTAAAAGAGAGTGATCCTACGATTTGATTAGAAAAATAATTAAATCTAGCATTTTTGAGGCTGATAATGAAGATTTTTATATTAAAAAGTATGTCCCCAAAGGAAGGGATCAATTTTTTTTTGATTTTGGCTCAGGAAAATCGCGAAAAAAACATGAGCCAGGACAGTCGGCCGAACCGCATATCGAACCCAGGGCCTTCCGAATGAAAGGCAGCCTCCCGAATGAAAAGCGAATGCGTTAACCGCGGATATGGGTTTTAATTGCCAGTACCAAAACGTCTAATTTTTAACGGCCGTTTTCCTCGCAAGGAAAACTAGAAAGGGATTCTGTCAAGAAAGCTTGTCTATGAAACGAAAGTGCTTGCGGTTCAAGCACTTTTGCAAACAAGTGATTGTATTAAGTATTGGCCGCAGTTCAAAGTTCACGTTAAACAGGTAGATCGTCTACGTCTATGTGACTTACTAACAAGCACGCCCACGACAAGCATAGGAAAGAAAGTACACCACGCTCTCCAGAAATCAAAAGGGCCGAGAAGAAAAAACTGTATTTATTTTTGGCACCGTTTTGAATTTTTGTGTTTCTACTTTGTATTAAGAGGTAGAAGTTTAAAGTGTAATTTTAAAATCAGCAAAACTGCTAAGGTGGGTGTTACCATTACATCAATTATTAAACATTCTGCTTTTCGCCGCATTGTTAATACAATTTAATACACTTTCAAAATGAAAAAAGCTAGTATTTCCAGATTTTAGCCCTGCTCATTTGAAAGTTACAGAGCCGGAGGCATTACTTTCCAGCCCTCCCTCGTATTAAATCTTCTTAAAAGTTCTTAGGAACTTCATATCATTTTGAATAAATCGAGAATATTAAAACTAATGTAAACAGCTCACAACGTCATGTGTTCATTGAAATATGTAAGAAGTTAAAAACACTTGAATGCATCAAACAACCCATGTGTTAGTTAATTGAACTTGGTTAAAATATAATTTAACATACCTTGGCCATTTTAACGTTTTAAATCCCCGAGGATCACTAATTACGCAGGAATATATAAAACTGTATTTTGTGTATTCTTAATTTAGCGTAGAAATCCAAGATTTGACACTCGTTGATGTCCAAGCTGCAGATACTTTGTATTAAGAGGTAGAAGTTTAAAGTGTAATTTTAAAATCAGCAAAACTGCTAAGGTGGGTGTTACCATTACATCAATTATTAAACATTCTGCTTTTCGCCGCATTGTTAATACAATTTAATACACTTTCAAAATGAAAAAAGCTAGTATTTCCAGATTTTCCATAATCAGGTCTCAACAAAGTCTCCCTAATTACCAAAATTAATTTAGCTTCATCAATTTTTGCTTGTAAGAAAGCGTCTTTAGTTGAAAGAAATTTAATTTTCTTCTATTAAACCAATTCGTTAGTACGCTCGGAAAATGAAGGAAAACTTGGCAAAGACATAATAAAAAAACAGAAAACTGTGTTATCTTGTAATTGCTAGCAGCTCAAGTAATATAAAAAGGCTTTTGAGACTTCAACACATTTTGTAGGAGCCCTAATAAAATCTAACACGTTTTGAAATATTTTGATAACCCGCATGTTAACTTCATTACTACATTCTTTTAGAGTTTAATTAAGACCCCAACGAAAATATTATAAAATTGTAATGTTATTATTAGAGACATACCCAAAAATTACACCTGTGTTTTATTTTATTTCAAATAATTGTAAGGCCAACAACATTACTTAAGGATATTCGATTTAATCAAAATTTATCTAAAATATAATCTCTTTTAAAATATTGCGTGAATATTTTGTTATAGAATACAAACACGAAACAGTCTGCGGAAAAAACCTTAAAAGCAACTACAATAAATTCAGAAGAATTTAGATAAACGGTGGAAGGTAAGGCAAAGTGAGGACCAAAAATATGAAAAAAATTGCAATTGTAGAAGCGGAATATTCCAATCTAACATGGAGTAACTTGAAACTATCTATGGAAGCGTTGTAATAAAGAGGCGAAACATTGTTAGATAACCAAAAATACTAAAATGAACAAAATACAACTTACAGGGCGAGACAAAGATGCTTGTGTAATATAAAAGCAAAAGTGTTAATCCACATTTGCAAAGATTCTTTACTTTGCCAAAAATAAAATGAAACGAGCGAAGCACCTTGCCTGAAGTTTCCTTTAATTCAGAAAATGATACGGATCACATTTTTGTACCAACGCTTTACGCGCCGACAGTGACTATGGACAGCACTACTCCTACCACTTTGACGGGAGCGTACGCACAGTTTGATATATCCTATGCTGTAGATAACCGACAAACACACAGACACAGACACACAATAGACACACAGCAGACACACAAACACATACACAGAGATACAGACACGCACGCACGCTCGTTCCCACCCACACACCCACCTACCCACGAACGCACGCGCCTGCTTGCACACACCCAACTATTTTTTTATAACCACTTTTTTAGTTCCCTACGGTCTAAACACCTATTTCCGTAAATATTTTGAAATCGAAAAGCTTGACTTTTTAGTTTGTTGCAATAATGTAATAAACTAGTATAAATAAATACTCGTACATTAAGATTAACTAACAAATAGTAAATATTACTGCGTTACTACATACAACAAGTAAATTTAGTTAAAATATGACGATTAATTTATTATAGAAAACGAACCTGCTTTCACAAAAGATAACATTAACGTTTTGACAAGAAAACTACCAAATAATTTAAATTGACTCGAGGAAGTAACAGGTGTCAGAACTATAGAAACCAATAAGTTTACTTGAGCCTTGACAGCAAACCTATAAACTATATACTTGCTATTAATTGCTATAATTCGGTAAATAATATTTTATTGAAACAATCCGCGAAAAGGCATTACCCATGTTTTGCAACGTTTGGGGTAGTTAATTTTTTTTTTCTTTTCGACGACGTCAGCGCAATTTTAACTTTTCAACTATCTACAATGTTCCAAGTATTACAAGACGTAATTGTTGAAAAAAAAACGTGAAAATCTTTATTTCGAAGTATAGGATAGCTCACCAATGGACGTAAAAGAAACGACAGAAGCAATTGTTATTTGGTTCTGTCATCGCTTGCCATGCATCTTGGTTCTGCCACACGTTTCGTAACAAGGTACAAGATACAGTTTGTTGCAAGAGCTCGCAGAAGATCAGTTTGATAAAAGGATCCAGTTTTGTGAGCAAATAGTCGAAATATTCAATAACTCAAATAATTTTATAAGAAACATTATTTTTTGACGAGGCGACGCGACATTTCGTCTGAATAACTAGCGCTACTGGTCCCTCACTGGGTTCAAGAAGCCCATACTCTTCACCCCCAAAAAATAAGCGTGTGGGTAGGAAACAGAACGCATTATCGGGTCGTTTTTAATCGATGGAGTATTTACTGGCGAAAAATACTTAAATCTGCTTGAAAATAATATTGTTCCTGAAATACAAAGAGATCTTAACAATCAGTAGTCAACAGGATGTTGCTCCAACCCATTATGCGCTACTTGTACGCCAGTATTTAATAGTATATTAAAAAACAAGTTTCATAAGACATGATTTTAGAGCACGCGTCCAAGTTAGAAAACGAGCCGCTTGCGGCGAGTTTTCTAATGGACAAGTGCGCTTAAATGTCTTATGAAACGTGTATTTTATACTATTTTTTCTATTTTGGTCCAAATAAGTTAAAAATTACCTTATTTTATATTTTAATTTAAAACTATAATCGATTAGGAAAATTCTTTGTATTTTGTTTTGGTTATGTGGCTGTTGGTAACATTTAAAACGATTTCAAACAATTCAAACAACTGTCAAATTAAAATTTAGACAAACTGTGTTTGAAAGTGATTTATTTTTTAAAATACCTAAGATTTGAAGATGGAAGAAGAATTATCTTGCACCTTACCCGAGCTACGCAAAGTAGCTGAAAATCCGCTAAATAATCTTAATTTTTAGAACTTACAATTTGAAGGTTATGTTTATAACGCGTGAAGGTTTTGTTGTCACATGGTTGTCACCAACCTAACAAAATAAAATTTCGAATTCTTTAAGGAGTTGCTTTATGATATCCATATGAGTTTCATAAAGTAGTCAGTAAGGAACCAAAATAGAAAAATACTATTTTCTACAATTGCTCAATTGGAAGAACAGATGCGATAGAAAGACCCGCTGGCTCATTAGACCGCACCCCCTTGATTTCTTTTAAGGGAATATTTCAAATCTACAAGGAGAGACAGTGGAATTTAAATGACCTTATGGAAAAAATTAACCAAGAAATTTGGCAAGGCCATTCGGTAATGCCAGACAAATGGGGACGTGCTCGTTGGCTTATGCCGCGTGGCCTAAAAAGCCGGTTGGCATGCCGATCCGTTTACCGACATCAGTCGGTAAACATCAAACAAAGCCAAAGCGGCATGAGCAGTGTAGACGCGCCGACTGTCAGCTTCTTTATTTTAAAATTTATTCAGTGTTTAGTTAACCAAGAAGCAACTAGTATCGCGAAATGAAGGAGTGGACGAAAGAAGAAATTATAAATTTAATTGAAATTTATCGTGCTCGTTCTGCATTGTGGGATTGTAAGGGCAAAAATTACAAAGATAGAAATAAAAACACGATGCATTTATGGAATTGGCTGTATACTTTAATGAATCAAAAGAAGAAATAGAAAGAAAAATAAAAAATCTATTGAGTCACTTTTCAAGAGAAATAAAAAAAGGAGCGGATTCTTTGAAAAGTGGTAGCTTTACATACTTCCGGTATAATTTTAGAAATTAATTGCTTAGATATTTTGAAGAGATACATTAATGAGTGATAGGAATCTCCCGTCGCCATAAATCTCAAAGTCAAACCCTGTATTCCAGATTCAGCACATCCACGTCGCGTCGTCTAAAAGCAAGTCCTTAATCAAATCACTTGCACTGTATTTTCTTCTGTTGATTAGACTCGGACGCACCCAAAATCTTCGTTTCTTTTTATATTTATTTTTGTTCAAAATGACAATAAACGCGGCTGCAGCAATTAATACGTCCTCCTCCTCAAACATGTTGTCACGCTATGCCGATTAAGTGTGGACGGGTCAGTGATTCAACTCAGCCAATCGGCAAAACTATGCGGCGCAGTGAGGACGCGGCTTAAGACTATGAATCTTTTAGATCTTTTAGTCTATAAATTTTGTAACTTCTGGATTATTTTTTTCTTCTATATGAAATCTTCCTTATTTATCAACATTTGGTATTAATTTTTATCCTCTTAGTATTGGATATTTCAAAAAAGAAAAAAATCCTTTATCCAAGAATGTCAAACAATCCCTATGTTGACATTTATAAAAAGGTAGATAGCGTCATTGCTCCGACTACACCAAAACGTTGAAAAATATCAAAATCGCTATACCTCTTCGAGGATTTTTTCTACAAAATGTTATTTGTCGAATCATAGCAATTATTCTGTACGTATGTCAAACCCTGTATATTAATATAAATACTATGATACCGAGAAAATATTTCCCGGTAAAATAAAAAAAAATAAAAAATAAATACTACTGCTATAATTGTACAATTGTTGTTTTTTAAATTTTGTAAAGTTGAAAACCTACAAATTATTCTCCAAGCTATTAAGAAGTCGAAATTAAATGATGGCTTATTTAAAAAAGCTTTAAGGGATTAAGGTACATAGGAACTCATAAAATTCATAGTAAAAGAAAAACGTTCTTCATGCTATCGCAGAAATTCTAGCGAGCTCTAGGATATTTATACAAGTTATTTCGTTCAGGAAGTTAGCTGGCTATGGTTATAAGAGTTAACACTACTACCTCCTTTACACAAGCAAATGTGTTTGGATGCCAAAACTATCAAGTATAAAGGAACATTTGTAACGGATCTGCTACATTAAAATATATGAAAATCTTATCGTAGATAGTATATTCAATAATATTGTTTAACACTTGTTCAATCTTGACGTCTTTTGTTGACTAACTAGACAGTATTTCGTAAAATGATGACGCCGAAACATTACTGAATTTTATTTATTAATTCCAGCTTTACTTCGTTAAAGTCCATATTTAATGAGTATCTGTATATAAAATACTTAATCACTTTAACAATATCTATTTATTTAAACCTTATACGTATTTCGGCATGTTTACATGCCATTGTCAAAGGTTATATGAAAGTAAACAGTTAGTGTTGTTATAGCAATAGAACTTTTTTACTTATCTTGGTAATCGTCTGCAGATGACTTGATTTCTTATTCCAAAATGTCCAGTAGAGTAGAATTTAAGAGATCAATAATTTGCTCATTCATTAACGGTACAGTTTTTAAATGTTTGTGAATTTCAAAAGCTTCTAGTATATCTAATTTACGTTTACCATTACAAAAGTGTAAACATTTTATGGTGTTATTAGATGTCATTGAATGATTGTGTTCTAGTAAGTGTTTAGCGTATTTGGATTTATGTGGGTATTTGTATTTGTAACAACGTACGTGTTCTTTATACCTAATATCAAAATTTCTAATTGTCTGGCCTATATAAACCAAATTACAATGCGAAAAATTAAATTTGTAAATTACTGATTTTGACAAATCGTCTGTTTTTGATTTTGCATTAAACAAAGTATTTAAGATGTTCCTAGTTGTTTTAAAGCTTACTTTATATTTATTTGTTTTGTTTATAATTTTAGCAATTTTTTCTGATTTCTCACCAAAATATGGGATCGAAGCATATTTAATTGTATCGAACGAAGTTAGGATATTCGGATAAATTTTTTGAATGGCTAATTTATAATCTTTTTCGTTAATTAATGTATCAATAAGTTTAGTATTATAACCATTACTGTATGCAATTTGTTTAATAATTGAAATTTCTCTATTATAATTAATTTCATCTAAAGGGACCGTCAAAGCGCTATGTATCAGGGACCTGCATGCTGCTAATTTATGTGTTTTATGGTGACAAGAATCGTGTGGTATTGTAATGTCTGTTTGTGTAGGTTTTCTATAAACTGAGTACTCAAATTTATTAGTTGAATAAATTTTTATGTTTAAATCTAAAAAGTTAATGGACTTATTTTGTTCAGTTTCTAGTGTAAATTTTATGTTTGGGTGCAAGCTGTTAATAAAAATTAAAAATTCATTAATTAAATCAAATGAACTATTAAAACATGCTAAAATGTCATCAACATAACGAAACCAAAATATAACTTTCTCAGATTGATTTGATTCGAATATTTGATCTTCTAGATTTTCCATAAATATGTTAGCTAAAAGAGGTGAAATTGGACTTCCCATGGGTAAACCTTTTTTTGGAAATAAATTTTATTATTAAAAGTAAAATAATTTTGATTGGTGCAAAGTTCAAATAATTGAATCAACTCAGTCCGTTTTATTAACTCAACATTTTTGTTAATAAGAATATTATTTAACAAAGGAATACACTCTTGAGGAGGTATTTGGGAAAACATATTAGTAACATCAAAACTAACTAGCTTGCTTTGTGGTGGTAAATGTAAGTTAGACAACTTTTTGATTAATTCGGAAGAATTTTTAACTGAATATTTTGGTTTATAATCAAAACTGGTAACTATATTATTTAGTATTTTTGCTAGCATATGGTTGGGTGCATTTATGTATGATACTACTGGTCTAATGGGCATGTTGGGTTTGTGTATTTTTAATAAACCGGTTTATATAGGCCAGACAATTAGAAATTTTGATATTAGGTATAAAGAACACGTACGTTGTTACAAATACAAACACCCACATAAATCCAATTACGCTAAACACTTACTAGAACAAAATCATTCAATGACATCTAATAACACCATAAAATGTTTACACTTTTGTGATGATAAACGTAAGTTAGATATACTAGAAGCTTTTGAAATTCACAAACATTTAAAAACTGTACCGTTAATGAATGAGCAAATTGATCTCTTAAATTCTCCTCTACTGGACATTTTGGAATAAGAAATCAAGTCATCTGCAGACGATTACCAAGATAAGTAAAAAAGTTCTATTGCTATAACAACACTAACTGTTTGTTTACCTTCATATAACCTTTGACAATGGCATGTAAACATGCCGAAATACGTATAAGGTTTAAATAAATAGATATTGTTAAAGTGATTAAGTATTTTATATACAGATACTCATTACTGAATTTCATTAAAAAATACCTAAAGCATTACATTTCAGAAAATCAGTGACGTATACATACAGAGAGAGAGTTAAAAGTATGGAGATACCGATTTGCTGTCGTTAATATTCATTTTATAAGAAAATGTTCAATACAAAAGTTTTTTATGAAATTTTTATCTACATATTGATATACACGAAAAATTTTATTGTTTATCGCTTCGCTTTTGTTTATCATGGCTATATCGTTTACGAATAGGGAAGTTAATTAATTGTAAATACTTCAACTTTAACGGGCATTTTCTCGAAGAAATGTTATGTAAACCCAAAAATTTTTTATACCATTGTAAAGAGAAAAGAATTCTCTATCGAATAGTAGTATAACATTAATAGGTTGCCATTTAAAAAAATATCGCGTAAAGTGATAACTCAAAAACAATTGAATAATAAAATTTTTCGTGTATATCAATATGTAGATAAAAATTTCATAAAAACCTTTTGTATTGAACATTTTCTTATAAAATGAATATTAACGACAGCAAATCGGTGTCTCCATACTTTTAACTCTCTCTGTATGTACTAAATCCGTAAGTTATCATTCTTCAAATGCATAAGCGTTTCTTGTTTAGACTACGACTGCAAGCCAAAGCAAATTTGTCTTTAAGTGCAGTTTCATCTTTAACACATCTGTGTTAGTCTCAATACAATATATTATCTACCGCAAAAGGATTAACGTATTAATTACTATGCCGTAAACAACTTATGGTCTTAATGCATTGATATGTTGGTTTATTTAGACTATCATTTTCTTAACAGTCGCAAACTACTAACAACATACTTTAAATGAGATTGTGTGAAGGTTAGGCATCGTTGTACGTATACAGAAGTATTTACGGCGCTCAAATTAACCTAGCTGCTTGCATATTAGCGTAAATGGGTTATGCTTGTGAGATTTCACGTAATATACACTAATATTAAATTTGTTTTATAACTTGATAGATACTTTCTCAGCTAGAATAATTTAAAAATTGGGACTCAAACCCCTTGACTAGCGAGGGAAGTAAAGCGTTTGCGTTGCTTGAAAATTTTACACGACAGCAATAAATGAGTAGCTTAAATTTTGAGTGGGGTAACTACCATGGGGCAGAGGGGGCAATGGCTCCCAGGCCCGAGGCTTTAGGGGGCCCTGCCACGAGCCACACGTTTTTATTTTTTTTTATTTATCTATTACGAAGTTTTTCCAATAAAAATTTTTGATTTTCGACAGTCTTTATTTTTATATTCAACAAACATTTTAAATTCCATGTAAGTAAGTATGTACTTATACAATGAAAAATACTGAAGTGAGATTATATTTAGTAATAACACAACACCCACACTTTTTGGTACCGACCAGACTTAACTTCAGAAACTTTAAGATTTGTTTATCCTAATTAGACACGGCTTTAATATATTTATTTTCATTTACTAGACTGCAAATAATTTTTTTCCTATTAAAGAAATTGTTCTTATTATCAACTACTTTATTATTGAAGTTTTTTTTTAAGGATGGGGCCAGGGCCCAAAATCTGAAGTTACGTCACTGAATTTTGACAAAAGTTTGTACCTAAAAATAAAAAGGTTGCTTTTCTATTGGCTGCTGCTATGTAGTGATTGGTCGATATATTCATCATCATCATATAACACCTGTCTCGTCCACTGCTGAACATAGGCCTCTCTCAAGCTGTTCCACTTTGATCGGTCTTGGGCATCTTGGATCCAGTTTTTAGATATCCTTTTCAAGTCATCCGTCCACCGTGTCGGCGGTCTACCTCTGCTTCTGAACGCATCGTCTCTAGGACGCCATTCTAGTATCCTTTTGGTCCATGTATTATTTGGCATTCTTGCGATATGACCTGCCCAATTCCATTTTAAATGTGTTATTCTTTCAACGGCATCTGTAACTTTTGCTTTCACGTATTTCTCCTTTTGGGATTCGGTCTCTCAGCGTCACTCCCAACATAGCTCTTTCCATGGCTCGTTGGGTTACTCCTATTTTGTTGACGGTTTTGCGAGTTAGTGTTAATGTTTTCGAGCCATATGTCAATACCGGGAGGATGCATTGGTCGACCACTTTGCGCTTGAGGCATAACCGAATGTCTGGTCGATATATTATGAGTGAAATAATAAACGGTACAGGATTAAATTAGTTTACGAATATGAGGACTGGGTGAGTGATTTCACGTTTGCTAGCCATAAGGACGGGTTCCTAACGCCCAGCACCAGCTCGCTAACCAATAACTGTGGCTATAAATATCTGCGTCCCAGTCAATATGTCTGCGAGACGCGAAGAGTTATAAATTTGTCAAGGTAATATACCGAATTGTCGAAGGCCCTCAATTGACTGGATGAATGAAGAAGTTGCGTGTCTGTCTGACACTATTCAGACCGATTGCCTATCAGAACGGCTATTGATCTATTTGGGCTGATCAGTACTAAGGGCTTCGAGTAGCCTAACTGAGGGGGGGGGGGGTAGCTTCAACTGTTCTGAAAAGTCTTACCAGTGACTATAAATGGCTCCAAGGGTGCCCGGGTAGCTTTGTGTGGGAACCGCGACACCCAGGTTACTAGTGAACTTTCCATCATACTATCAAATTTTGAGCATATTGTTGTAAGTAGCAAGTACCGTGAATTTATAATGATTAGACCATACATATTTCCGTATCACGATATTAATGGAGCTATTAACTATCCGGCATATTTACCGAGCTCTATCAGCCGATTTTATGGAACCGGAACATTAAATATTTGCCATAGTCATGCGTCATCATAGAATTCAGTTAGGACATTATAAATATCTAGTTAGTTAGCTACCTTGACAGTGCTTGAAACAAACCTCTGACATGATTTTGTTGCATTATTTACGACATGCTAAATCCAACAATTTGTTAAAACCAGTTTCATATGATTTTAAAAAATAAGTACAAAAATTAAAACCCATAATAGATTGCAGTATATACAAACCAGAAAAAACATTTGTTTGTTAAAAGGACCAAAATTGTTTGGTACAATAGGATAATAATTAAAATTTGAGTTCAACGACATGTTATCACTAGAAAAACTAAAAGTGGAAGTGAGAGTAAGAAATCTTGATGTACATAAAGTTTCTTATCGCCTGCAAGGTATGTTTTGTCGAGTTTAAATGCATTTTTTATTAATCACATTATTCACGCTATTAAGCAATTCACGTCAGCTCTCAAACAAAATATTATAATATTTTATGATTTTTTATTTAATTCAAAACAACTTAAATGACTTGTCAAAAATGTATGGTAGCACTAAATTCTACTTGGGTTTATCTATTATTGGTTTGAGTATTTGTACCTATTTTTGATACAACCTCTATACGTTAAAAAATACATGGATTTTATGCAAAAAATGAAGAAAGGATTAAATTATACAATGAATAGTAAATTAACATAATAATTTTAATTAAAATCTTCATTAAATGCATATGCTAATCAAATCTAGATGTTGTTTTAAAATTATTTGTGAGAATAAAAATTCGAAAACAATAAAGTGGAAGTTGCATTGGTCACTATTGTAATCGTATCCTTGGATGCTATTATAAGTGTTTCATTTATTATTAACTAGCGGAACCCGTGGTCTACGCCCCACGCTTTTTTTGTTACTTCTTTCTAAAACGTGATAAATAAGCTGTGTCGAGTTGCACGACATGTACCGAATGCGCCCCGCAGTATTGTATATTCTCAAATACAGAAAGTCGGAGACTCTGCTGAACATACGTTACTACTAAGTAATCGTGCGAATATTTATTATTTCGTTTTGTTTATTATTTAGTTAAATCCCTACCCAGCGTGATCGACATCAAATAACCTTTACAATAAATGTACTCACTGTTCCTTCAAATTGGCTCCGTTCATTAGTGTTTAGAATTTAAATTTTCACATTACAAACTCTGCTAACTGTAGAAATAAATATCCATCCTTGACTCCTATTAATAATGATTGTGTAATGTGTATGGCAGCTCCGGTTTGGTAAGGTTAGTTCTACCTGAAATGTTGTGTTTTAAACTGTAAATGTTAATCCACCACCCAAGGGTAATGCGATAACGATACGTAATAAAACAACATTTCCAGATATCTCTTGAAATCTCAGCTGTAATGTAATTTGTAAATCTAATTTGACTTATTTATGATAAACTTTGCGGGGAGCATCGTTTGCATAGTCTGACCTGCATTTCGCTCCAGAGGTGTTCTCGGTACTATCTGTCCCTGATCCTGCCGTAAGTAAAAGTCTACCCCTATGGAAGAGATCCGTAACTCCAACATGTGTGTTTCCCGAAGAGTCTGATGTGGGATTGTCAGCTATCGACATAGTGTGACATAAACACCGTAGATATTCAAGTTTGCTTATCTTTATCGAAAACTGTTAACGGCCCACTGTACCAACGAATATGCGCCTTATATAACAGACGCGTAGATATATGCAAATATGCAGCTAGATAGATAGATACGTATTTTTTGTTAACAATAAATAAGCGCTTAATCAGTGTAATTGAGCGAAAAAATGAAAATTGTAAATGTGCTAGCTTCCTAAAATTTTGGACATTTTCAAGAAATTATTCTTCAAAAAGTGTCCACGTCCTTTTTTTAAACTTTCTGAGCTGATAGAGATTGCAATGAACTACAAACTTGTTTATTACTAATCTCCAAAATTTTACTCTGACACCCTCCAGGAATTTTTAAAAATTTTGAAATTGACGCGTTTTCCGGAAGTTATGTGATATTAACTACGCCTATCAATTAGCTCCAATAAAAAAAATTCATCTTTTGCAGATTTTTATAAGTCTATAAATAAAGTTGTTATAACCATTTTTGATCTGAGGTCGTGAGCGCAGTACCTATCTAACGCCTTTACGTAGTCGGCGCACGCGCCGTACGTAACCTACGCCTTGGGTCTGGAGCGGGCGGCATATCCCGACTGGAGATGAGTAGATGTAAATTTGAATTACTTCTGTATGAGAGAATATTTAAAACGTAAAAAGTATGGAAAAGTAACAGCGACCTATTTCGCCATTTTTTATAATTATGTCCATCGCGACATAGAGATATTTTTCGTTATGAAAGGCACATAAAGTATCCTATGCTTAATGTTGCGCACACCGTCACTTAGTGAGTAATTTGAATTCATTCTTACCTTGCCTTGACTTTTGGCTACTCTCAAAAGAGCCGGAAGGGAGGGGCAACGACCCCCCAATAGTAGAATAGTATAAGATCTGTGCTGAAGTTTGAGATTTTAAAAACTTAACAATGATTTATTATTGGAATTATGTGTGGAATGAGTATTATTATCATCGACCTCGCTATCAAAGAAGCCAATATTCAGCTGCCTCCCTTAAAACATTCTCTGGGGTCTCCCAAATACTATGTTTTCGTACATTTTTAAGGGAATATAAGCTGTATTATGATAACTAGGAGGTCCCCCACTTTATAGTTGATCATATTGTATAATGAAACAAGTCAGAAATACTAAAATCGCGGAAGAAAAATAAATAACACAAATAAAAAATATTTCAAATATCAAACTTACAAAGCCATGAACAATAATAGGTACAAACCAAATAAAAAATCAATTTTTTGGAGGGATACGTTTCTGTAATATCATTAAATTACAGTATAATCATATTAAGCTTATTAAAGTGGGGTGAAAATACTTACCAAATAATCAAATAAATACCAAAATCGTAATGGACCGGTGAGATTAGAATCAAGGACGCGCAAGGGTTGATGCCGCCCGGTTCCTAGTCGATTTTGCCGCCCCTGTATTATATATTAAACAAACAATTTTAAAGAGAGTGAAATAAGGTACATAGGTAATGCATTCCTAAATGATAATTTATTTCTATCAAACTACGAAGGCACAAAAAAAATGAGCAAAGCAGTTCGCCTGGACTTTTCTATAGATTAGGAATTGTAACTCATATTTACAAAAGCATCAACGTTTTAACCACCGACAATGACCTCAGTACACCCACAACTGTAGCGAGAACGACCGCACATAATTTTTTTTTTATTATTATTATTAATTAAATAATATTCTAATTTTAGTGAGAAGAAATGGATTTAGATTATTTTTAGGAAAAAGGTCCTCACGGTTAAAGAAAGGGGAGGGGTCCGGGTGTTTCCCCCGCATAATTCTAAAATATTTGAGGCTAAATACACAATTTTACCCATCAAATTAGCCATGTTTAGGACATATTTTGTAGAAAACGGTACAAGCAGTACAACTCATAAGGAAAACTGGATTAAAACATTTTATTTCACAAAAATAAAAAAACAAAGCTACAAAAACAGAAGTAAAGAAAAACATTTTTAAAGGTGATAATTAGAGTTGGGCAAATGCATATTTGCATCTTTTTTCCTATTGATCATAAAATGTTAATTTTTCGTATATACACATTTCGTGATGTTTAGAGTCATAAAAAGTAAATTTTATTTTGCATATTTGGCATATATTACAACTTTACGGCATACGGCATATATTAGTGCATATTTTAGCTTTTAATGGCATGAAAATGCATATTATAGCAAAAAAAATAAAATTTCAAATAAATTATCAAATAAAATATTCGTAGTTCTTAGAAGAAATTGCACAATTTCTTCTAGTGAAACCACATGAACCCTAGACTTGCACTTTCTAAATTTCCCAGTAGAGGTAGAGGAAATAAAGGATTAACTGACAAAGGTTATATTATTTGGGTAGGTCTTATTCCTTAGGTACAAATTTCTTTGAAAATAATATTTGGAAATTTTTCTTATGCTTATTCTTAGAAATAGTTATTTATAATTTTAGTGCTTGACTAGTTCATTTGTTGCCTTGACAGAGAGCTGTAAAGTGTAATTGTTCAGTCTATACCCTGAAAATGCCTAAAGTTGCTAGTTCAAAAAACGATTTAATTAGGAAGTGGTTGAAGCCGTATACATGTTTTAAATACGATGGAAGTGTTGTGTTGTGCGTTATCTGTGAAAAAGAGGTATTTATCCGTTTATTTTAATTTTGAATTAAAAAAACTGTTTACTCTGTTTATAGTTAAAAAACTTCAAACAAGACAAAACAGCGAGTTAAAAATTTAATACTAATTTGTTATTTTATTTTGTAATTAAGCAAACAATTTAAGAATAAAATTAGAAAGTTTTTTTTTGTGATATTGTAAAGGATATGGCACAGGCCACAGGGCACATTCAATTATTTTCCTTTGTGTAAGCTGTAGTAAATTGTACTTAAATATTGTTTTTACAGATAAACGTTAATAAAAAGTTTCAACTTGATCAGCACGTAGCCACAGGTCCGCATCAAAAAACAAAAAATAATACAAACGGGCCAAAACAACAATTATTGCTGAACTGCTTAAATAAGAATGTCAACAATTTCAACAATTTCAACGACGATTTGTGTAGAATGATGGTTTCATGCAACATTCCATTAAATAACATGGACGTTCCCGAATTTAGAAATTTCTTAGAAAAATATACAAAACAAAACGTCGTTTCCCGGAGAACAGCTTCCAGAACGTGCATTCCAAAATTATACGAAGAAAATCTTCAAAAAATAAGAAACGTTGTTTCGAATAATTGTATTTGGTTTAGTGTTGACGAAACCACCGATGCTAAAGGAAGATAGGTATATAGCGAATTTTATTGTAGGTGTTTTAAACAGCAGTCCTTCTTCCAGTTATTTGATTGCTGTTAAACAACTAGAAAAAACCAACAATTTGACAATTTCACGTTTTGTCAATAAAACCCTTTCGTTACTTTATTTGCCAAATCAAATACCACCAGAAAGGATTTTATACATGGTGATTGATGGTGCCGCATACATGGTAAAAGCAGGTCAAAATTTAAAAATCTTTTTCCCAAATTTAATTCATGTAACTTGTTTGGCCCATGCGATGAATAGGGTGGCCGAAGTGGTTAGAACTGAGTTTCCTTTAGTCAATAAATTAATTAATAACGGAAAAAAGGTATTTTTAAAATCACCACTTTTAAAGATGTGCCCTTACCTCCACAACCAATTCTCACCAGGTGGAGAACGTGGATAGAAGCCGCTCTATTTTATTGTGAAAATTACAGTGAATTTAAAAATGTTGTTAACACCTTTGATTCAACTTCTGCTCGGTCTATAGCAGATTGTCAAGATATTTTAAAGTGTCCGGAATTGCAACCTCAGTTGTCCTACATAAAGGCTCATTTTTCGGAAATTCCTAGCATCATTAATAAATTAGAAACACAAAACCTGCTTCTCACTGAATCTTTAGAATTAATCGAAAAATTTCAATCAATTTTGAATAAAAATAAAATATGCACAAAAGTTAGCAGCAAAATGGACGATTTAATTCAGAAAAACAGCGGACTTTCAACTCTGAATTCCATAAAAAATATTTTAAATGGAGATTTTTTAAGCAATGGCCATAATGATGAATGTTTTGCAGTTAAAAATTCACATTTATTTAAATATTGTCCAGTAACTTCTTGTGATGTAGAAAGAAGTTTTTCCAGCTACAAAAATATATTGGAAGATAAGCGGCAAAATTTTCTCGTTGACACCATTGAATAGCACATGATTATTTATTGTAATAAATAGGTTGTGTTATTTATTGATTTTACTTCTACCTGTATTTTTGTATATGCAAATGAAAAATGCAGTTTTAACTGAAAATAATAGTAATGCGTTTCTATATTATGTAAGCCCTTTTGATTTTTTGAATGTTGAGTGTTTGTAACTAAAATTAATGAAAATCATTAATTGTATTTATCTTTTTCTTTCAACGAAAAATTACATTTGATGCAAAACGTGCTTTAACTCATATCATAATTACTAGTATTAAACTGCAGATTCAAATAAACATCAGATTTTCATATTAGGCACTAAATAAACAAACTTTTTTAGTGCATATTCTTGCATATATTGAAGGTTTTATGCGGCATATTTTAGTGCATATATTGACGGTTTTATGCGACATATGTTGGTGCATATATGCACTATCTTTACAGCATATTTGCTCTAGTGATAATACACAGTCTTGTGCCTTGCGACAAATGAAAATATAATGACAATAGGTATACCTAATTAAAAATTATGTAAAAAATTTATCAAAACAATCTAAACTCCTTATGAACAAATAACGTTAAAAAGGGAATTAACTGAACTAGAAAATACTTATATTTAAATTTAAATAACAAAATCTTTTTTTTTTTAATTTGCAAATCGATCGACTATCTGTCCAATTTTAGATGCCTCCAGGAGGAAGCGCGTTACTCTTGGGCACACCTCTGAATCCCCCCCTAGCCTCTTCGAATCATTCGCATCATCATACAGCCTATTATTTTTTAAATATATAACTATTATTTTAATAATTTAACAATTTCGTCGCAATTTATTTTTTAGTATTTTAGACATCTGCGCATTTATTGGTCCAAAAACCGGACAATAACTTGAAATTCGCTTTAATTAATTTTACAATTTCCCCGCCTAAAACACCTGAAAATAAATAGTAATAAAAATTGTTGAAAGTGCGCAACACTAAATTAATATTACAAACTTCAATATAAATCTGTTAACGAGTTTTCGGCTTTCGCAGCTGTTGCACCCGCAGTAAATTCAAACAATTTTTTTAGTGCACAAATTACTGTTTTTAAATTTTATCAAGTGCCAATTTCATTATTATAATTTTATACCTTGCACTCCAGATTTCAAACGCCTCTGGGGTCCTGCCGCCCGGGTGCTATGCACATACAATCTTGGTTTGAGATGAATATCCTACTTTTGACTAGGTATCAGTTGTCAAATAACATCATCACCATCATCAACCAGCCTTTTTCGTCCACTGCTGGACATAGGCCTCCCCCATGGCTCTCCAATGCTCTCTATCTTGGGCAGCTTGAATCCAGTTGTTTGTGATTCTCTTCAAATCGTCAGTCCAGCGGGTAGGTGGTCTCCATTTCAGCAGTTTTTTTGTCCACCTTCCGTCGTTCATTCCGTTACTCCTGTTTTTCGACGTAGATCTTCGTTTTTGATATGATCTCGTAGAGTTTTGCCGAACATTGATCTTTCCATTTTTCGTTGGGCGATTTTAAGTTTCCGTGCGGACGTGTTGGTTAATGTTAGAGTTTCCGCACCGTAAGTGAAGACGGCCAAAACACACTGATCGTACACTTTTCTTTTCAAGCAGGTAGAAGATTGCTCTTGAACGTATCTCTGAGTTTTCCGTATGCTGCCCATGCTATCTTGATTCTTCTTTTCAGTTCACAGGTCTGGTTATCTCTGGAAACTCTGATTTCATGGCACAAGTATATGTATTTGTCCACCAGTTCAACTTCTGTGTTTTCGACGCCAATACCATCGCTAGGGACCAAGTTTGTCATTAGTTTTGTTTTAGACAGATTTATTTTTTGGCCCACCTCCTGACATGCATTTTGCAGATGTAATAGCATCTGTTTCGCATCTCCCAAATTGTCAGTTATTAAGATTATGTCGTCTGCAAAGCGAAGGTGGTTAAGTTTTTGAGCGTCTATGGTTATACTTTTTGTTTCCCAATCTAGTTTTTTGAAGGCATGGTCCAACCGTAATAAACAGTTTTGGAGACATAGTATCGCCTTGCCTGACCGCTCTTCCAATTTCTATGCGACTGCTGTTCTTATTTAATTTCACTTGCATTGTAGCATTCTTATATATGTTATAAATTAGTTTCGAGTATCTGTAGTTAAAATAGCGTTTAACTCGATTGTGTCGAAAGCTTTATGGAAGTCCACGAACAGGAGGGCTAGTGGTCTATGGTACTCCACAGTTTTCTCGATCAGGGTTTTGATGCTTTGCAGATGATCGTTTGTACCAAACCCGGGACGGAATCCGGCTTGCCCTTTTGGTTGGTAGAACTCGAGCCTGTTTCTCTATCCTTAGTGTTATTACTCTCGTGAACAATTTGTAGAGATGGCTTAGGAGAGTTATAGGTGGGTAATTTTCTAGGTCTGATTTGTCGCCTTTTTTATGAATCACAATCGTTGTTGCCTGGTGCCATTTCTTTGGTATGGTACTGTTGTATAGGCAGAGGTTGAACAGGGTTGGAATTTCCTTCAGTAAGGTTGTGCCTCCGACCTTTATTGCTTCTGCGACGATGTTGTCTTCGCCGGGTGATTTATTATTTTTCATTTTTCTCAGTGCCTTTTTGATTTCATTGATGGTGATGTCTGGCAGCTCTTCCGATACTTGATTTATGATGTCTCTTTCTGATGTTAGGATTTTTGGGTCTAAGCTTACCTTGTGTCTACTCTTGTATAGTTCATAATGGAATTCTTCCACTATGTTTAGGATTTCCTCCCTATTCGGTGTTAATTTTCCTTGCTTGTTTTTAAGTTTAGTTATTTCTTTATTTCCCATGCTTAGAATTCTGAGTAAGACTTTCATACTCTTATTTTCTTCTATTGTTTGTTGAATCTTCTTACTCTGATAGTTCCTGATGTCGCGCCTGATTGTTTTAGATATATTTTTGTTTACTTCTCTTAGTTCTTCATTGGTTGTGGCCGCGTTTTTCCTTATTTGATTTCTTGCTTGAATTAAGCTTCTCGCAAGTTGGCTGATCTGTTCTTCTTTTTCAGTTTTAGGGCAATAGATGTTTTGACTTTTCTGTAGAGCATGTATTATAGTGTCGTTTAAGCCATCGATATTTTCTTCGGGATCATGTTTGTCCTCTAGTAGTTTGGTGACGTGTTCTTGGAATTTTTCGAGATCTCATGGGGGTTTCCATGTTCGTTTGACTGTTTTCTTAATTAGTTTGTACCTTTCTTTCTGAAGTTCTATTTGAAGGGTACCTCTTACCATTCTGTGGTCACTTCCTGTTCTGCATTTGTTAATTACTGTTACGTTTTTGACTATTTGTCTCTTGTCTGTTATTATATAGTCGATTTCGTTTCGGGTTTTACCGTCTGGGCTTTCACAAGTCCATCTTCTGTGCGGTTTCTTATAATAGCTGTTCATTTGAAATAGGTTGTTTTCCCAGCATCATTTCGCCTCGAGAATTTCTGCCTTCTGATCCAAATGTTCCTAAAGCTGTTTCAGATTTATTCGTTTTTAGGCCAATTTTAGCGTTGAAATCCCCACATAATATGGTAAAATGTGTAGGTGTGTCATTTAAGGCCAGAGATATGTCTTCATAAAACATGTCTACTTCCTCGTCTGTATGAGTTGACGTCGGCGCATATACTTGTATGATTTTTTTATGGTGTATTTCGTATTTAGTTTTCAAATGTGGCCAAATAACATAACGATAAGAAATAAAAATATTATGCATACATCGCTTACATCAATATTTCGGTAGACACAATACTTGTATATGCTATAGGGAAAGAAACTATGGTCGTCATGTAGGATTTGGATCAAATTTGTTCATTCAGTGAAGTATGCGTGTGCGCGTGCGTTTGTGAGTATACACTTTACAATTCAAACGCCTTAACGCAGAAAACCAAAATTCGGGTTAAAGGTTGGTTCTCGCAGTCGGATAAAACGGCAAAAAATGAGGTTGGTCCGCCAAAAAAAGGGGAGGGGCTCTACTTCAAAATAGACGCCCTTGAAAAAGGATTTTAGAATCGCATTTCACGCATATCAATAGCCAATTTACGCAAACGAAATATTCCTCTCATCCCATTGCTACTTCCATCGTTTTTTTGTTTTTTTTTTTAGTTTAAGAATTTCGGTTTCAAAAAATCAAAATTGGTACGAGCATTTAAATGACAATATGAAAAACGTTCCATTGAGAAAACGCCACTGGAAGGTTTCCTTTTGGTCGTTTACCTAAACTGATTGAGTAATCGCCAAAAAAACAGCTATCACCAAATTACGCAATCGACACTCACTCCGACATGTCAACTGTAACAAAGTATTTAGGTTGCGAGTGCTTTTGCAGCAATTGTTTGAAGCTTCAAGGCTTCCACACTTCCTTAGAATCCGAAAATTTAACAATTAACTGAAAAAGTCCTAAATAATTAATATTCAAGTTTACTTTCGGTTTAGACCGCGTCGTCATTTGGGCATTACATCCAGCATAATTAGGTAATGCCCGACCTGTAGCTTGTCTGCCGTTACAAGCATTTGCTCTACAAGTTTGAGCTATAGTGGTTCGTGGGGCCCTGTCTGCCTAAATAAGACCGTGGCTTATATTGCTTTAACCTTGAGGCTGACAAGGATTTGATCTTAGTATGTCTGTTGTGTCAGGACAAAAATACGTGATCTTTTACAACACAACAGTTACTAAAATTACTAGAATTACTTTGTTATAAGCTAAACACCCATATTCCACTAGGATATCCACAGGACATCGGATAGACATTTATTATGGATGTCCATATGAAATTCATTAAAGATTCCCAGGACATCTTATGGGCGTCTATATGTAGTCCGTTTGTCACAACTCTGGACTTCCCTAAAAAATCCTTAAGGACGCCCATAGGATATTCTAAACGAATTATCCATAGGACATCTTTAGTGAATGTTACCAGGACATCCTGAATTGATATCACTCAGATTTCATTTTTTTGCAAGAATTATTGATAATAATAATTTTGCCGATGCAATAAAATTCTAAAACAAATTTGAATTCCAACATTTTTTGAAATTTTTAAAATTTTTGAATCACAATTTTCAAAATTTTAAAAAATGTTGACAATTTCTTTTAATTTTTACAATTTTTCGCAATTATGAAAATTTCTAAAATTTCCTGCAATTACTGAACACAATTTTTCAAATTTTACAGATTTTTTCAAAATTTTCAAAATTTTACAAAATTCTGAAATTTTCTAGTGTTCGAGCGATACCGATATACATATCGGTTATCGGCAACCTTGCCGATATATTGTAGCGGCAAAAAAGTGCCGATATAAATGCCGATATTTTTTCCCATAAAAATTTAATTTAAATAAATTGTATTGAATAAGGCAAAGCGGTATAACCGGAACCAATTTTTCGCTTGCACTGCAGAACCGCGGTGATTCCCCATATTCGATACTTCGCGAGTCACGGTGACAACGACCTGCGAATCTTGAGACAATACCATCACAGGCGTACAAATTCGATCGCGGCAAACTGGGATTTAATTTTTTTGCTTCTGTAATGCATCTTAAGTGCCGATATTTAAGCAATCTGGTATTAGTAAGTAACATATAGAAAGTAGTATTACGTTAATTGTGGTAAAAAAAAAGCTGATATATATCGTTATCGGCATTTCATATAAGCCGATACCGATATATCGGTATCGGCAAAAAAAAGTTGTATCGGCCGAACTCTAAAATTTTCAAAAATTTAATTAATCTAAAAATTTGATAAAGTATTATATGAACTCAAATTTTCCCGCAATTTTTAAAATGTTTCAAAAATTCAGGTTAACATAATTTTCAAAAACTTTCATTTTTAATTTTTTTTTTAATTTTCCGCAATTATTGAAGTTTCAAAAGTTTTTTAAGAGTTTCGAAAATTTTTAAACTTTTTAAGAGTTTGAATTCTCTAAAAATTTTATAAAACAATGATTGAACTCGAATTTTTCCGCCATTTTCAAAATTTTTTATTTTATTAAACAATTTGAATACTTCCAAGTCTTATAATTTTCAAAAAAATTTCATAGTAATCAAAAAGTAAAGAAAACAGAAAGCAAAATTGTTTATTTTTTTAAAAGCATTAGAGAAAAATTATTTTTGAAAAATTTTCAAGAATTTTATAAATATTTTATATTTCCATAAAACTCAAAATTTTGAAATATTTTTAAAATTTCAAAAGTTTTATGATATGCGAGGAAGATCCTGTGGCCCGACAGCTTTTTAGTTTTATTCTTGTTATAGCGAAGCTTGAATTCGATATGCATTTATGCAACAAATGAGCTTAGGTACAGGTTCGTACATATATTGAATTACGATTAGGTACTGAATATTTTAATGGCTTTGTCACAAACTAGCAGATTAACCTATCACTTCTAGGTTTGACAGAGAAAAGTACAATTCGCCATGGGTTAGAAGTACAAAAAACCTACAAAAATTCAGGTTTTATCAATTATCTGGTTGATTGTACACCAAGACTTATCAGTGTTCAACATTTTCAAATTTCTAGCGCATCAGGAAGAGTTCTAATTTATTTATTTTAAATTTCCGGACATACACCCACGCACACATTACGTTCTGCTTTACACGTGTAGTATATGAATCAGTGCGCGTGAAAACTCCATCTCGTTGGCACAACTTTCTGTTTTAATTGTTGATGACCGATAGAAATAGAAATATATTAACATACATGATGTATAATTTAAATCTAAAATTATTAGACTGCATGTACAGATCCTGGTACACATCAGGTAAATAATTATACTTGATATCAAATTAATTGTTAAGAAAATTTTAATGTGAGATCATTTTCGCTAATTATAAATCTAACATTAGCACATTTTGCAATTTACAGGACTTGATTGCAATATAGAGTTATTAAAATCCAAAACAGAAAAGTACGAGTAGGCAGCTGACTTGTTCAAATAAACTGTATTAAACGATTGTGCAATTTAATTAATTATTGGATCAATTCACTGAAATTAGTTTGTTATTTTGAGAGCGATATTCAGAATGAGTTAAAACATGTGTTCTTCTGTTGCATATTTACGTATGTAATAATTTACAACATACATCTAGCACTCTGCGTCCAATTGTTGCATTTTGCAGAAGTTCAGTTAATATTAGAAAATACAGTTGTGTTCAAAACTTCATCGTTTACGAATACATTGACAAAGCAGCTGTGGAAATTTGATGTTTTGCGTTCATTGTTAAATCAAGCTTCAGGGCTACCACAGTCGTTGAGATTTATTTATGCATATATAAAATAAATAAATATCAAAGTAGAGGCAAACTTAATAGCCTTTAATTAAAATTACTTACTTACTTCGTCTTCTTAATGGGTACTTACCATAAAATATTAGATACATGTTTTAATTAAAAAAATATAATGAAAAGTGTACAGTATGGATTCAAAAATAGTTTAGTGAACGGTTGGCCATGGAAGAAAACAAAGCTCATTTCGAAATTTAATTCGGTCACAAAGCGTCAGTTGAAAAATTATATTTTAAATATGAGAGTTTGCGACTGAATTGTTCGGACATGAGCTTTTTTGTTATAACCAACCCTTATCTAAAAGTTTTTTGATAATACTGCATAATAGGTAAAAAACATTTTCACTTCAGTCAAAGCATGCAGTCTATAAATAGTATATCCTATCCATCCCAGACTGCAGAAGATATCTTATGGACATCCATTTTAGGTTCAGTGTACAGCCGCACTTCCATGGATATAGAACGGATATCCATAGGGTATTCAGAATTGAATAGCCATGACATTCGATGGTGGACATTTATTATTGTAATTTTATTTTTTAACAACAGTAGTTAATAAACCTAAACAAAATATTACAATTTCAATTTAGCGGAAAAGTATAGAAAAAAAAATTAATAATATACCAATAATTAATTTTTTAAATATCTTATTAGTATTGTATTGACCAAATTCATATATTAATAAATAAAGTAATATTCATTCAGGATGTCCTATGCACATCCAGTTGAATATGTCCTATAGATACGCATTTAGAATGTACTATGGACGTTTGTTAAGATGTCCTTGGGCGGCCATAGTTGTGACTAGGTATAGACGTCCATAGTACGTCCTCGCGATCTTAAATAGATGTCTACATTCTTGTCCTATATGTTTATTGAGTTTATAACTAACTAATACTAGTAATTTTTGTTGTAAACCGTCACTTATTTTTGTCCAGACACGACAGATATACTAAGATCAAATCCCTGTCCGCCCCAGGGTCTAAACAATATAAGCACACGGCCTTGTTTAGGCAGGCAGGTCCCACAAACCACTTTGACTCGAACATATAGACCAAATCCTTGTTAAGACAGACAAGCTACAGGTCGGTCCTTACCTGATTATGCTGAGCATAAAATCCTAATCACGACGCGGTCTAAGCCGAAAGTTAATTTTAATATAGACTATTAAGTACTTTTTCAGCTAATATGTTAAACAATTGCTGCAAAAGCACCCCTCACCTAAATACTTGGTTGAAATTGACATGTCCGAGTGAGTTGACAACAGATTTTAAATTAAAGTAGCATAACCCTTGGGCTAATAAGTCCCAAGCTTCTGTTAGTAACTTAAAAAATAATAATAAAAGTTTTAAAACCAATAGCAGTTGCAGCCAATACATTTTTCGAACAAACCTCGTTTTTTGCGTCTGGATATAACAATATTTATACAATTTCATTTAATTTACAATAATTTCTGCATTAAAAAATATACGTAGGAAATGATATCCATTTTTCAAAATGTATAAAACAGAGCAAGAAACATTGCTTAAATTGTATTCTGAAGATAACATTCGTAACTAATAGCTTAGATATCTCTTATTGTGAAAACCCAGGGTAAAGGAGAATGAAAATGTATTCAGAATATTAGGTGTTCAAAATGAAGGAACGTTTACGGTTATAATTAACTTAATATCCGCTTGGCGCTGTCATCTTCATCATGTTTTCATTGAAACACGTATTCAAACGATTTGCTTCATTTCCACTAAATTACGAAAAGGCAAATTGTTAATGGCTAGTTGAAATGACACTATGACTATATTTCCGCCGTAATTTTAACAAAACCTAGTTTTATTCAATTCTCTTCAGGAATTGTTCTGTAAGAATGGAATATTAAGCCACAAGCTTTCGTTTAGGGGAAACAAAAACATGTAGGATGTAAGACCTACTTAAAAACTTACTTGTATTACTGCATAGCTTCATCAAATTTGAATGTTTGTCTAAATAAGAAAGATGCTCAGAATACACGGTTTTAAGTGGCATGACGAGGTGGGATATAGAAAACAATTTAAAGGTTCCTGTTTCTAAAAGTTTTTGGTAGTAACACTCTGGAATATCACACAACTTTCACGATTATAACGCAATTGGGCCTTTCATCTGTAACTTGATATCCATAAATCTAACAAAATACATTAAATTAAATGCCCAGAAGCAGTGGCGGCTGGTGGTGTGGTGTACTGGGAGGCATTTTAAAGTATTTTATTGGAAAAAAATTGTTCTTACCCAAGTTTTAGATTATGTTTCGAACCCATCCTTTACGTTGGCGAAATGATCTATTTTTACCAACATTTTCATTGATGTCTTTAATAGACTTTCGATAAGCACTCTCTAATAAAATTAGTGTAAATTGATACCCACATTGCCAGTGTGTCAAAATGCACAAAATGTGGTTTACCGATAAAAAATGCATTTGAATTTTATTTTTAAATGTTTTCAGTCAATATCACACAATGAATTATCACAAAATAGCAGACAGTACAAGTGAAAACATTTTCTTACATGGTATTCACAATCCAATGTTATTTTGCACGGACATCGTACAACACCACTAAATTATGATTACACAACCAACTGTTTTCACACTACTACGTCGTGTACGTGCGAATCCCGCAAATAAGCCGACTAGTGGCATGCGCTTATCACGGACAACTGACAGCATAATTTTCGGAAGTTGTCGGTTCGTGACCCTGAAGTCTTTAATACCCAGATACTTCTATCCTCTTTTAGCTTGTGTAATATGAATTTTACCGCAATGAGCTTTCTATTTCACTCTTATTCATTTGAAGGCCTTTTGAGACGGCGGATTTATTCGGTGGCGTATAGCTGAATTGGGGACTGGCAGCCAAATGACCCTCACATAGATTCGCTTAAGGCGCGCGAAATACTCAAACATTCAAATGTTTTCGGATCCTGCGGCAGCTCTTTAATAAATGTACTCGCATAGAAATCTCATACAAAAGTTAACTATAAAGTAGTTTTTAAATATTACAATGTATAATATGTTATGTACTCAAACAAAAAGTAAATATTTATTTTGTCTTATTGCATTGGGAGGTCAATGACCATTTGACCCAATGGAGAAACCGCCACTGTCCAGAAGTCAAAAAAGATTTCAATTATTTTTACTGTTACTTTTGTTGGATAAAAGTATTATTTAACTACATTTGTGTCACGATTAAACAAATATTTAGTTTGCTAGTATGGAAAATATTCAAATGTGTCATACAAGTTCTTAAAGCTTTAAAATAAATCACCTGTTGATTTTAAAGGCGAAGTTCACAAGTAGGATTTGGCTCTGTCGCGAGCATGATCGATATCGCAGCGTAAAAAAATATTGGCTTTTTTTCTAAAACTTACAAATGTCACCATTGTAAAGCTTGCTACAAATGCAATTTTACATAAACTGTATTTGAATAAATAATTTTTATTTCAAATTTTCGAAAGTTAAGAAATTGAAATAAAAACGTTCTGTAGATCATATTAAGCACTCGCTGTACGAACATTTTCAGAAATCGTACCTGTAATAAAGGTTTGACAGAGTAGAACAATTTTCTAAAGGGTATATACAGGGTGTCCAAGATAAGGAGTGCATGCATGTGGATCTCGTAACTGGTAAGAGATAGAGATTCGGTTAAATGAGAAAAATTGGTCAGCATCTGAAGTATTACCATGATCCACATTCAAATCCTAGAATTTTTGCTTAATTTTCAGTACAGATTGAAAAAACTAAAATTTTCAGTTTTCGTTTTTTGTGTATAATTTGGTTATTATCAAACATAGCGCAAAGAGGGCTTGACATTATTGAGACACTATCTTACACAGATTTTGTATCTTTTACTTTTCAAGATATTGACATTATCTTCGCTTTTTTAAATATGCGTCAAAGGCGGCCATGTCATCATTGAATAGGGCTCTTTTTTCCTTTTTTTTGATATAAAGTTTAATAGATTTATTTTCACAAATAATGGAGTTATACGCAAAACACTGTTTTTTTATAGTAGGCTGAGAAAAACTGTTTTCTTGTAGTAGGCTGAAAATTAACAAAAAAAAAACAAAAAAAAAACAAAAGGCTGCATTTGTTTCCATTAAGGTTTGATCAGTTTATCTTCCTAAATAATGAAGTTATAAGTTAGAAGTGAGAAATTGTTTTCTTATTGTAAACTGTAAAAAAATGGGAAAAAACACCTGAATGTTTCAGGAAACAAAACTATTAAAAATGTATGTTCGTATAACAATCAAAAGACGTTTAACTTTTAAATACTCCTGCTAAGTAATAAAACACGAAAAGGAAGATAAATTTAGAATCACAATAAACTCGTGTAAAGATGCAGATATTGCCAAAATAAATTAAATAGTATCATACGATCATACATTTTTAATAGTTTTATTCCCTGAAACATTCAGGTGTTTTTTGTTTGTTGTTTCACAGCCTACTATAAGCAAACAATTTCTCGATTATACCTTTATTATTTCGAAAGATAAACGGATCAAACCTCAATGGAAACAAATGCAACCGTTTGTTTTTTGTTTTCTTGTTGTTTTGTTAATGGTTAGCCTACACAGGAAAACAGTTTTTCACAGCCAAAGGTTTCTTGCTTATAACTCCGTTATTTGCAAAAATAAACCCATTAAACCTTATATCACAGAAAAGAGGAAAAAGAGCTCTATTCAATGATGACATGGCCGCCTTTGATGCATATTTAAAAAGCGAAGTTAATGTCAATATCTTGAAAATTGAAAGACCTATAAAAATTTTAATTTGAGATTCGAATTCTGTGCAAACAAGTGTCTTAAAATTGTCAAAACGTCGTTGCGCTATCTTTTATAATAATCATATTATACATAAAAAACGAAAACTGAAAATTTTAGTTTTTTCAGTCTGTACTGAAAATTAAGCAAAAATTGTAGGAATTGTAGGAATGTGGATTTCAGTAGTACTCGAGGTGCTGAACAATTCTTCTCATTTAACCGAATCTCTATCTCTTAGCGTTTACGAGATCCCCATGCATGCACTCCTTATCTTGGACACCCTGTATACATACAGGGTAATTCAAAAGTAAGGAATAATATTCGTATTTCTGTAGCAAGTTGGTTTTCATAAAAATGCTCGGACACATAAATTGTTTTAAATATAGCTGCATCTTTATGTGATATCTTTTGTTATCCAACGTCAACCTCGCACCCCCAGCCACCTTGACTTAATTTTTTTAAATAGCGACATATACTTTGTGTGGGCTCGTTGGAAAGCTTGCAAAAAAATGCATTTAAATCTACAATCATAAATGAACTGGGCCGGCGGGTGGTCTAGTCGTTAAAGTCCCAGGCTTTGAAACTAGACTCCCAATGGCAGTTGGTTCGAGTCCACTGCTCGTCGGCAATTTTTCTGAACAAGTTAAATTCGACGGGTCCATGGATGGTGTATGTAGGTGTGTATGTTGGGTTGCATGTCTTTCAGGGGTGGGGCATGTTAGACCGGTGAAGAGCACTTAGTGTGCTGAGCCCGGGTAAGGGGGTGGGATGGGAATCATAGGGTCGTGCTCACGCACGGCTTCATGATTCTTTATAAAAATAAAAAAAATAATGAACTGGGATGGTTGATTTTTAAGTTACAGCGATTGAAAAAAAAAGTAACTTTTGCCATATTTTGTTATTAAGACGTTAATATCAAGTAACCACAGAAATAACAATTTATAAGCAATGCTGGAAGTGTTTTCTTTCAGTATAACGTCTAATTTTGTCAGCATCCAGCATCATCAGAATTGCAATTCTCTGTCTTTCAGATAATTGAGACAATGTTTTCTGTTAAGATTTCGCTAAGTTGAAAAGTTACAACACGTTGCATTTGGCAAGCAAAGTGGCATTAAAAACAATTAAACAATACTTCATAAACAACATGACACGATCCACCTTATAAATTATTGTTATGGCTTTAGTTACTTGATATTAATATCTTACTAAAAAAATATGGAGAAAGTTTATTTTTTTTGTAATCGCTGTAACTTCAAAACCAACGGTCCCAATTCATTTATGATGATAGATTTGAATGCAGTTTCTTGCAAGGTTTCCAAAGAGCCCACACAAAGTATATGTCGCTATATGGCTGGGAGTGCGGAGGTTGACTTTGGAAAACAAAATATATCACATGAAAGATGCAGTTATATTTAAATCAATTCAAGTGTCCGAGCATTTTTTCAAACACCAACGCGGTTTGCGGTTACAGTTCAAATTGTATTAAATTTTGGTTGGGTTTAGGTAACGCTTTGATGCTACTTTAAATTACTTATCGGTATTTCTTTAATGTATTACTAGCCGAGTCCTTGGTCCTCGTCCCACTCTTTTTCTGATAACTTTTAGCTATCGCGTCGCCCTAGGCGACAGTTACATACACATACGCTAAAAATAAGAAATAAACTGTGTCGAGATGTAAGAGCCCGTTGTCGCACACTTCCGGATTTAATATACCAGGTGTCAACGGAATCATTAGACAGCAACGAAAATTAGCATAGGTAATATGTACCCAAGAAGTCACATTTTGACATACTTGACACATTTTTTGACTTCGGATTTCACCGGAAATGATCCCAATTTTTGAATTTCAAACAAGAAACCCTGTATATTTTGAAATTTATGGAATCCTGAGTACACAGGCACCATTTTTAAAAATTTTTAAGCTTGTTTTTATTGAAGTGAATTTTTATTTTATATTTAGTGCTGTGATCCGACTCAAATCATTCTAAGGGACAAGGACGATAACAAAAAAAAATAGAAACGTGATTTGTTAGGGGTATCCTGGTAGGAACAGGCATTCATATTTAAAGGATTCCCTTTTTTGTCAATTAGTCATTTTTGGCACAATTCTTTAGACACCAACAAATGACTTATTTACAAAATGGTGATTTCTTAAAATATGAATGCCTGTACCTACCAGAATACTCGTAAAAAATCATTTTTAGATTTTTTTGGTATCGTGTTCATCACAATTGTCTCAGGATTCCAAAAATGTCAAAATATATAGGGTGTCCCATTTGAAATTCAAAAGTTGGGATCATTTCGTGTCCCAACTCGCTAATTGATATGTGAGTTAAGAGACGCCTATGAATTTTTGTTTTTTAACGCCTATTTATTCAAATCGAGTAATAAAATCCAGACGAAATTTGATGTTAGAAATGCCCTATGGGTACACAATGTTACAAGCTATGAGAACGTTTGGAACTATTACAACTGCAAAGTGAAAACAACATCAAAATTTTGACATTTTCAAAACAGTATTGCTCAAAAACTGACCACAATTTTGTTCGTGTCCCAGTCTACTAGTTTGCCTGTGACGCCTGCTATGAATATTTGAAAATCGAAAATTCATGCATTATTGTTTAGTAATAAACTGAGAATTATAAAAAAAAATTCTGTTTAAGTGAACTGTAAATTTGAATTAAAAAAATTACATTAATTTCGGTTTCTAAATAAACAAATAAATATAAAATAAAGTTTTTAGTGAGTTGACGCTGTATACATGTGTATATTAGTCCGCTTGTGATCGGTGCAGAGTGGTGTTTCTCACCGGTGTGCAGTGCCCGTTCGCTTGTAGTAGACCGTTATATTATTGAAAATTTTAAAAACATTTTGTTATTCATTGTTCACCTGTAAGACGTTAATACTGAAATATTCTTTAAAATATGATAAGTAAAGCATGGGAAAGTTCAGGCGAAGTGCCTCGCTCATTTTAATACGACCTATAGGCTCCCCTACCAATTTCTATCAAATTTTCCGGGATTTTCCTAGGCTGTTCACCTGCATAATCAGCAAATAGTGCTCTATCACGCAACAATAAAATTTCTTTTATTTATCTAAAGTAACCCGGTTTAGCATCACAAATGATGTTATTCATGATTGTGCGATTACTTATTTTTGATAATAACAATAGACTTAATTCACTTTGGAAGAAAATAGAGCTTCTTCGAATTGTGAGTGTATCAGAAGTTATCATCCTCTCCTCATCTGAGCTTAGCGATATATCATAGGGTAGTCATCAACATTAGCCTTGTGTGAATCCCTTTTTTCTCCCAGTTGATGATAGACAGCACTGCTGGACTGATTGAATCAGTAGGTATAGCTTATAGGCTTGCTGTGCGCTTGATGGAATTGCTTTGCATGACCCCACAAGTTAAACCAACTTTTTAAAAGAAAGCCGACACCTTTAATTTACCATCTAGATTATTTGTATATGTAAATAATTTATGTATGACGTTTCACTCCCTGCTTCCCATTTGGCATAACTCAAATGAACACAATTCACTGTCGCTGATTCTGACACACTCAATCATAAGAAGTTCGCAGTAAAAAACATTTTAGCCTGCTCTCTAATGAGTAATGACTTGTGCAGTTCGCATTTTCATTACTAGGTAACATAAATAATTGTTTTAGCTGCAAACCCGTTGGTTAACCAAAAGGGCTAACCACATGAAATAAAAACGTCAAGTACTTATTGCTATTTCATACAATAAATAAATATGAGTTCGATTTTTGTCGGAACAACAAAATACCGGTATTTTCGATTTTCGTTTTGACTACAAAGCAGTAAATTTTGCGGTGTTTCCGGTTTTATTTACTTTTGTGTGCGCGTCGCTGATGCATACATACATAATAATTCCAATACAGAGTAGTTAAGTTAAATGAATTTGCAGTTATTTCATGCTGTGCGACAAAGCTACTATGCAAACAAAAACTATGGCTCGTTGCTGTACTACCATATCAGATATCAATAACAGAACAATGACAACTACATATTTACAGTGCTTCCAGAAATGTAGCAAGTCAAAAGTGATTTAAGAATGAAAGATTTGAAACTTCCATTAAACTTCCATTTAAAAAACAGTTCGACATTAAAACTTAAAAAAATGCTGCTGATATTTACACACAAACAAAGCGATAATTGTCCAAAACGTAATATACTTAGACTTACAACGTAATATATTTAGATTCATTGTGATCGAACGAGTACACACATAGTGATACAATTATTTAAAAAAAAACAGAACAAGGTTCTAGACTAAACGACAAAAATAAGTTGCATAAGTCTTATGAGATTCTTCCATCCATCGGTTTAATCACAAATTATTACGGACGAAATTCATCTACTTCCTCCAAATCAATACAATAATGCACAGGAAACCAACGACGCAAGAGACAAAGACATCCGTAATGTTGACGATGATGAATGAAAATTTATAAATATGACTACTGTACAAAGAAAGAACTATAACTACTCACAACATATTATAATTAGCGGAGGTAGATGTTTAATGTTTATTAATATATAAATGCTCGTGAATTGTTGCAAGTAACTACTACTTGAAATCATAACCACAACACTACATTGTAAGGATCAAAATATATTTTGAATTCTAAAAGCATGCAGTCGACACTACTTTTATAAAATCGAAACAAAACATTAAGGAACATGCCCTGACTTGCGATTAATAACTTACTTGCTTCTGAGGTTGTACGTATTTCTGCAACAAAGAGAATCTATAATACAGGTTTAAACGTACCGAATACAACACCTTATGACTAATAGATCGGAAAGATTTATCCGTTCACTGAAATGTTGCTAAACACATGCTTAGAAGAGATATTAATGAAAACACATGGTTTTAACATTTAGGAATAGTAGTTTCTAAAAATGCGTGTGGAAGGTGAGTGCGTGCGTGCGTCCTAAATCGATTATAATAAAACTTTCTTCAACAAAAGTTTTTCAAACGATCCGGAACCGAAAATTAACGTAGTTAACCCAGACTAACCGCACTTAAAGTGTGGTGTACATGGTTTTTCAAGTACATATGTACAGGGTGTCCTGTAAGTAACGGGACAACGATTTAGTAATAGCTTCCTGGGACCGAAGTAGACCGATTAAACCTAAAATGCCTTAGTAAAAAGTGCTTCCTTATGAAGTTATAGGACCTTAAAGACAACCATTTTATTTCTATTTTTGAAAAACATGTCCATTTTCTGTCCAAATAATGGCCAATTACTCTGAAATGGACCGGTAACTTTTGATGGCATATGGTATCTTAACAATTGGCAACACCAATAAACATTTCCCACCAGGTTTGGAAGGGTTAACTCGCAATCCATTTTTGCTCCCATTTTAACTGGCCAGCCCGATAAACGGACACGATAAAAAATAATGGCAGATGGTGGAAGTGTATAAGAATGGCATGCTTTTCAAGTAACCGCAACTTCAAAAGGGTTAACCTGCAGTTAAAAAATCAAAAATTTGCGGAGGCTGTATCTCGAGAACTACATGAGAGCGAAGATTCGGTCTGTGAGATGAATTGATCATTGAACCGTCCTCTAACAATAAACCCTACTGCCATCGGGTTAACTTTCAGTCCCACCGTATTGCTCCAGCTCCTACACTATTGCTATAATTCGGTAAATAATATTTTATTGAAAAAATCCTCCAAGTCGTGTAACGATTTTGAGATTTCGCAACGTTTTGGCGTAGTTAGTTATCGGATTTCTTTGCAAAAGTCATTTAAATTTCGCAATGCCTCCATATGTTTTTTAAATCTCCCCGTTCTGCCATAATTCCCACCCACACGTTTACTTTTTGGGAGTGTTGGGTATGGGCTTCGTGAACCCAGTGGAAGTTTTCTCTCGACCAGTAGTGGCAGTTATGCCTATTAACTGTCCGATGCAAACAAGACCATTTCTTCACAAAACTCGGTTCATTTATCAAACTGATCTTCTGCGAGCTCCTGCACCAACTGTATCTTACACGGATGATGTATTTCTCACTTTAAGATTGTAGCAACACAATGCCGACTCGCCCCAATGTCCAATGCTATCTGCGTTACAGAAGTTTGCGGATTTTCTTCAATACTCAGTAAAGTGTCCAAAGCATTGTTTTCCTTTTATATGTTGCTGATTTCGGATGTCCCGTTTTTGTAGCACCTCATAACGTTTCCATTTTCATTGCATTTTTTTCAGAATTTTGCTTACAACTAACGAATCCAATAATCAATATTGGATTCGTTCGTTTCGGATTGGGGTGCTTCGATGGTGCCCAAAACCTAGCAGCATTAGAATTGCCATTCTTTCTTTTTCGAACAACTTTTCAATTTTTCTACAGGAAATGTTTAAAGAGTAACAAGAATATACCTTGCCATGACACGTGCGACAGAACAAAATAACAATTGCTTCTTTCTTTTGTTTTATGCGCGTTGCATCGCTGGGCTAGCCTACTTCGAAACAAACATTTATCACGCTTTTTTTTTTTAAATTAATGTTGAAAAGAGATCCAAGAATGTCAAACGGTCCCCCTATTCACAACTGGAAAAATGTCAATAACGTCATTGCTCTTATGTCATCAAAAAGAAAAAAATCAACTATTCCAAAACGTTGAAAATATTTAAAAATCGCTATACCCCTTGGAGGATGTTTTCAATAAAATGTTATTTACGAAATTATAGCAATTATTCCGTACTTATGCCCCAGCCCGTATTTGAAATTTATGAACTACATTAATATCTGAAGTACATGCAATATGCACCGCATCAATTACCATCAAATTTTCCAAAAAAACTGTAAAAGCCACCATTTTGAAGTTTGTGACAATAAAACATTCAGTTGGCCTAAAGCCTTCTACCAGATCTCGTTTTCACTTTTGCAAAATTTCATTTTTGAAAAAGAGATACCAAAGCAGCATGTCTTACTTCAGTTTCCGCATTCACGTCCGCTGCTGGCCAGTGATGAGTAAGTTCAACCCTTGCACTTCCACTACCACTCACCGCACAATACTCTTAAGATCCACAAAATTAACCGTAACATAAATTCAGAAACGGCAACGCAAATACGATATAACATTTTACTGAAGTTCTGACAAAAAAAGATACACACAATTCCAGTACTAAGGTCGTATTACAGGTTGAATCTGAATATTCAAAAGCCGCGGATTCGCGGCGCCAGCATATTGTTATAGCGTTCAAAATCTCAGATTCAGCAGATAGCAGCGAACGTGTTAGAATTTTTTTTTAATTCTATTTGGAGTTCAATTCTAGATAATACCCTCTTTTCCAAACATTTGCCAATCAAATGTTTTGAGTTTCTTTAACCCCAAAGCATGTTTGCGTTAAAAGCTACAAAACAATAATTTGCATGAAATAAATGCTTGCTATAAGTATCGGAAGTAAGAGAAAGTAAAGAGAATGGAGCTGTCTACAGTAAATATAAATATACAGCAATTTTGTGACATAATCCATAAAACATTTTGTTTATATGTTTTAGCACTAACGACTCAAGAAAAGGAAAAGGAAGAATGTATTTCTTTCAATCAGGAACAACGTCGTTGAAATTAAAAGGTATTTTACCGTATATTATCCCAACGTAATAAAATTAGTAATTAGAAATAAAATTTTTAAAAGAGGATTTAAACTTTTCAAAAACTTGACAGTGTTCCATGTATTAAAAACAAAATTATTTTACACGAACCCTAAAAAATCAACAAAAACTAGAGCATTAATAAATTACTATTTTTTTAACAAAATCAACAGGAGGGAAAGGAAGAAATTCATTTCATTTCTTCTTCTTCATAATCTTCTTCTTCTTCTTCTCCTTTACGGTATAGGTCCTTGACCTGTTTCTTAGGCCGTCCCAGACTTCTCCTGCCCATGGGTTTGTAATTGTATGTTCGTCTTCGTATCCTGGTCTCACTCATCCAGCGGTGCGGAAAGTCGCAGCACTCAGGCCTATTTAGCTCATTGTGCGTCCATCGCTTGTTCACAAATAACCTTCATACAGCCCAGTAGCTTGCCCCCCCCCCCTAGCCAAGGCATCAGCTTCATCGTTCCCACTAATGTTACTTGTCCAGAAAACGGAGCAATTTGGCCCAATTATGTGAGCCAAGTCTGCTTAAGGCGTCCTTAACAGTCCTTGACCAGCGTTGATATGGTCATGACAGAACCAAGAGGCTTGAGAGCCACTTGGCTATCTAAACATATATAAATATATTTGTTAAAGTAATCCCTACGGAGGTTCTCCTGAGCACAGGCTAGGATGGCAAAAATCTCTGCCTGGAACACTGTGGCGAACCTGCCGAGGGCTAACAAAGATTTTGCCCTAGGCTTATCGCCCTAAACCCCTGCACCGGAACCTTCTGCAGTCTTCGATTTGTCTGTAAACCAAACCAGATCCGCAGGTTGTAGAAGGTCCTCAATTTGGGTCGAGTAATTCCTGATAGGGATGACAATATTGAAAGGTTTTATAAAAGAGAATTAAGGTGGCATGCAGTCGCTCCTTTCACAAAAAAGCAAGTGTGTGTGTATCGTAAAGGATGGCGCACGTGCATGTTCCAAGAATCATCCTTCGTCTTGCTACTGGCCATGCTACTTCAGCCTGTAAGCTGTCTTTTGGGCCTCAGTCTCGATCAAGGTATGAATATACACAAGGTCCAGAAGTGCCTTCAAAGCCGCAGTAGGGGCAGTGCGCATCGCTCCAGTGGCTCCTAAGCACGCCGGTCTTTTAAATTGAGTTAGGCGTAGTTGGATGCATGGCCGTTGGTCTACGGTCCACCACACCAAAAACGCATACTTGACCATTGGTCTGACTATAACGGAGTAGATCCACATGGTTACTTTGGCGTTAAAACCCCATCTTTTCCCGAATATCCGTCTACAAGCCCAGCGGGTTGCAGTAGCTCTTTGTATTTGTCTGTCGACATAATTCCTCCAGGATAACTAAGCATCCAGGGTGACTCTTAGATCCTTGACCACTCCGGAGAGGCGCAATCTGGTTGATAAGATTGCAAGATCACCCGCATAACTTTGCGTATATAAGCCGGCTTCCTCGAGTTCGGCGAGTAGACCGTCAATAACGAGGCACCACAGTAGCGGTAAAAGAAAGGAAGAATTTCATTTAATTTACTGTATCAATTCCATTAACTCAAATTAATGAAAAAATAGCATCACAAAAAGCGGTTTTATACCCACTAGAAGTTAGACATCTCTCTTAGTATCATTCTTGTCTAAAAGAAAATTTTAGAAATTCTCACAGTATACCCTACTCACACAGATCGAATGCCTTTCGCCGAACTCTCTTGCTTTCAAATGGTGACCGCTACAATTTATTCAAAATTGTAGGTTTAACGCTTGGTAAACTGTATAAAACACGACTTGGCAGATCAGCAGAAAATTTGTTTCATAATTACCTTAAAACCGCGGCGTAGGGAAACCAAAAATGTTTAAAAATTAGTAATTTCTTTAAAAATTATATCTTAGAAATTGACCACACAATTGTTTTACTATTCGTAACCTAATGAAGGCAGGTGATATCATTCGGTTTTTAGTTTAATCCCATAAGCCCCCCCCCCCCCCACCGTGACGCTCTCTTTAATTTTTGAAACTTAAAAACAAATTATTGGCTCTATTTAATAAACGGGAGTAAATGTAGTACCTGTTAGGGCTAATACTTTATTGCACCACAAAACAAAAAAACAAAAACAAAACAAAAAACTTCATTATTTTAGAAGTATGCCAAATCCTGGCAAAGTGCTTTACTTTTAGATACTGTCTGTAGCACAGTAATGTATTGTGAATGTGGAAGTGGTAATGGACGCGCATTGTAACGGCGCTGCGATGCCCAGCAACGTGAGTCGAGTGATACCCAAATGTAAAACCTCTTTTTATTCTTCTTATGGTATGCTAATTTGTTTAAAACCAATAACAATTACTGCACATTTAATATTACAAACTATATTTAAATGTACTAACATTGAAATTAGCTTGAAACTATATAAATAAATTTTCAAAATGATCAACCGAAATTCCTACCAGTTAAAAAGTTTATTTTTAAGAATTCACGCCGAACATTTCTTAGCGTTTCTGGTTCCACCGACATTTTTATTAAACTAAATAGGAAACAGCCTATCAAAAGCACAGTATACATAAACAGAGCTTTAAAATGTGTATTGTAGTATAGTATAGTACTATTAACATAACACTATTTTTAGTATGTCTGTTTTTGGTCTCAAGCTCTTACCTTTCTACAGGGTGTTGTTTAAATACGTGCAGATATTTTAACCTGTAAAAGAACTTACCAAACTAAACCACGTTTCTATTATTCTTTCAAAAAGAAAGTTAAAAATCAAAAACGTTTTACTAAAAATGTGGGCACCAACCTCTAGAACTGTATTTTAATTTAATGCAGCACAATAAAAACTTTTGATTAAAAACCAGCACAAACTAGGTGCATACTGATAATGGTTTTGTGATACTACAACTTGATACTTAAGGTGGGTTAGTGGTGAATTAGTTCGATGTGTACGAATGTACGTGTTTGATAGCATGCAATAAATTATTTTAATATAAATTGTTACTTAGAAATACAATGGCAATTATTCCAATAATGAATTAAAGAACATCGTCTCTGTGTATGGCGAAGAAATACTGCCAGAGCTGTGGCACGTTGAACGTTTTCCCAATCGCTGTATACCTAATGCGAGAACGTTTACAAATGCGTTTCAACATTTACGTGATTGTGGTTTCGTTTAAACCCCAAACACATCATCGAGGAAGGGCACGAACCCATCGAATTTTGGATACCCAACCGCAAGTTTTAAAAGCAATAGAAACGGATCCCATTCTATTAGTATCCGAACATTTCGCATTGGAGTATCACCATCTACAATTTGGTGTACTTTAAACTTTAAAATGTGGACATTGAAAACTTCATTTCCTGAAAATCCCGCTTTCATCGGTAGTCAACAACACTTTCCTCAAAATCCATCTACCAAAAACTTCAAGACGTAGAGAAGTTCCTGACAGTAGTGAAGGAACCAGTTGTAGATATATTTTAAGAAAAGCTGAGGAGCGGTCGAATTTTTTTAATTGTTTGCTGCCTACCGACGATTTTCTCGAGATGGAGTTTTCAATGTCAACAATGCCCACATCTGGTCAGATGAATATCCTAATGCATTTCGGGGAACACCGCCATCAACAGAAATGTTGTGTTAATGTGTGGGCTGGCATTGTGGGTGACTGTTTAATCTGACCTTATATCTTACCATCTTGCATAAACGGCATTTACTGTTTAATAAGATTCATTAATAAAAATTGTGACGAACTTTTAGAAGAAGTGTTTTTAGCTGTGTACGCATGGGTATGTGGTACCTCCGCGTTGGTGCAGCACCTCATTATTCTCGTCAAGTACGTGTGTGGCTGGATAATGATTTACCGGGCAAGTGAATTAGTCGAAATAGGCCGATGTGATGGCTCGCGCGACCACCGCACTTAAATTCTAGCGATTTTTTTCTGGGGGTATATAGTGGGGTGAGATAGCTGAAAAAAACTTCACATCTGGCAACCAATGCGCCCCTTTGGATTCAGATAGTACATGGGTAGACGAGTCTAAAAAGCCCGGGACACAAATTTTCCTGGCCCTCTAGCGGTGTTGATGACGTAATCAATATGGCCGCCAAAGTTTTGTGACACGCTTCTACATTTCCCTATATAACTCGGGTTTGTATTTTGTTATTAAGCTATATTGTTAGTGATTATTAATCAGGAGAAAACGCGCTTTCCAATGGTATATTTGACATCATTGTTTAGGTTCATAATACCAGAAATATGTGTAACTTTATTAAAAATTTTGTTTTTTATTTTTATAAATGTGTTTCTTCGTCAGGCAGACGTTGTGTGAGGAACTTCAGCGTGTAAAGAAGATATTGCTTTCGTCTACCTCATAGAAAGACTTACCCAATCATGTCAATGAAGAGGAAGCATGAATTAGTTGATGCTACGACTGACCCAGTGGTGGCTCCGTTTGTATGGGACCTGTGTTTGTTATGCCAGAAGCATTTAAAAGGGCGCTTAATCATTCCGAAGTATGAAGGTTATTTAACAATGGCGAAGAATCTTGCAATTTTTGCTGAACATGGTGAGCTTCCAAGTGCTATAAGAAATTTGGATCAGTTGGACGATGGAAGTGGTCTTTTACAAACACTAGTAGCCCATGCAGCAAAATATCACAAATCTTGCAAGAACAAATATGACAGTCAAAAGGCAGATAGACTATCTGGTGAAACTAAACAGAAAGGACGTCCCCATTGCTCAGACCAAACTCCATCTACATCAAAATTAACAAGATCATCATTATTTTGTTCAGATGTGAAAAAGGTGTGTCTGTTCTGTGATGAAGGAGAAGGTGGAGACAAACTTGTGACTGCATCCACGCTGGGTATTGGGCCTACAATTCATAGTCATGCTCTACAATTACAAGATGAAAAACTGTTGAAGAAGTTATCGTCAACAGATTTGGTAGCATTAGAAGCCAAATATCACAAACTATGCTATACTCGCTTTCTAACACGTGCACGAGCTGCTGAACGTTCTCGAAGAGAAGATTACCATAATCCTGAAGAAGTTGTTTATGGTACAGTTATAACGGAATTGGTTCAATACATGCAGGATTTGTACTCATCTAGCAGTACTTCTCCAGTGTTTAAACTTTCTTATGTTACAAAATTACTATCTCAGCGCATGATGGGCATGGGAATACAAACTGACGAAAAGAATATCAATAGAACACGTCTTATGGAACAACTATTAGCATTTATACCTGGTCTGAGAGCAGATAAGTCGGGACGTGAAATTATTTTCAGTTTCGAAGGGGATGTTGGCGATGCCATTCGCGATGCCTGTGCATTTAATGACTTTAGTGATGGTATGTGTCTGTGACGGGCAGTATCTATATTACGAAGACAACTCTTTCAAGATTTTCCTAAATTTGAAGGATCCTTTAAGAATGCATTTACTGCTTCCACATCTGTACCTGTTGTTCTTTTCAATTTTGTACGTATGTTATTAGAGGGTCCCAATATTGACTCGGGTGCCTCATCAGAAATACTTGAACATAATGCAGGATTGTCAATTGCCCAACTTATTAGATATAACAGCATTAAGCATAAAAGAAAAGAAAATGTTCAGAGTGTACGTCACTCTCTGGAGAGAGAAACACCACTCCCCCTATATGTAGGTCTCATGATTCACGCTGTCACTAAGAAGAAGAAAATTATAGATAAACTGTGTCGTCTGGGTTTGAGTGTTCCATATAATCGAGTGCAAGAAGTATCAGCCACAGTTACAAATGTGTTGTGTAAACAATATATGAAGGATGGTGTTTACCCGCCAAAGTTGTGTCCCAGTGTGTTTGTAACATCAGCAATAGATAACATTGATCACAATCAATCTTCTTCTACTGCCGTTACTTCTTTCCATGGTTCAAGTGCTACGATTATTCAGCATCCTCACAGTGAAGCAATTATGGAGATTGACGATGACAGCATTCGCATCCAGCAGTGGAACAAACAAACTGTCAATAGCCTCCCTGAATATTACACTACTCTTCCCGCAACTGGTAAAGTTACAAGTGACCCACCTTTGCCAACTGTCAATCCACAGTACACTGACCATGATCCTGCCTTCACAGCTAGGAAAGTTTTAAATCCTTGGCTTAACTCTGTCCTAGAGAGATTGCATATTGAAGACATACGAGGAATAGAGCATGTGCCTAGAGTATCGTTTGCTGCTTTTCATACACAAAATGAACCTGGTGTTAGAAAAATAAGGTGTAATGCGTCATTGCTTCCACTTCTAAATGACGAAATTGCGACGCCAGCAATGGTACGTCATATGATGGATATCATAGTACTGGCTACAGCAAAATTAAATGGAAATCACGCTACATTGTTTTGGCAAATTTTCAGCAACTGTTTGTGATAAAATAGAAGTCATATAAACCGTTCGAAAGGTAATTTTCGAACGAACAAAAAAGTATAGAGCACGTTTTCAGCAACATGTAACGGATTCCAAGTTATTCAGCAAAATGTTTCGAAAAAATCAAAATAAAAAACAAAAATTTTAATAAAGTTACAAATATTTCTAGTATTATGAACCTAAACAATGATGTCAGATATACCGTTGGAAAGCGCGTTTTCTCCTGATTAATAATCACTAACTCTCTCTGTATAGGGAAATGTAGAAGCCTGTCACAAAACTTTGGCGGCCATATTGATTACGTCATCAACACCGCTAGAGGACCAGGAAAATTTGTGTCCCGGGCTTTTTAGACTCGTCTATCCATGTACTATCTGAATCCAAAGCGGCGCATTGGTTGCCAGATGTGAAATATTTTGGTATCATTTTCAGCTATCTCACCCCACTAATATAAAACAATTCGTATATGCTACCCCTGTAAATACCTATCGCAGACGTTATTCGCCTTAATTTACTTACTGAACGGCTCGTCAAGTTCAAGGGGGGGAGGTGCTATAATAGTGGTTTGATGAGTTCTATGAGAGATTAAAACATCTGCACGTACTTCAATAACAAGTAGTAGATATTGAACCTGTCAATAGTTAGCGGGGCCCGTTACTTCATCGACATTGAAATATTGTGATTACTTTGTTCCAAAAAATACTATCACCGATATGCTCTTGTAGCTTTGTGTCCACCTTATTACTTAAAATGCATGACAAAACCACAAAAGTCAAGATCATTCATATACAAAATGAAAGCTTTTAAAAATCAATAGCTTTTATTTCACCGGTTATGGTACTGACCAGTGCAACATATCAAAATCAAATAAGTATAGGCGTGTAAAAAGAAAGACATCTCTACAGTCTATTCTAAAGCAATTTTCTGCTAGTGTCTTTGAACTTATTGGACTAGAATCGAAAAAAAAGGGCATTCAAAAAGCATTTATCTATTCCAGTTTAAAAAAAACTATCTATTAAATGGTGCGTGCAGTGACACTATCCTATGTGCAAGGCAAAAACGATGAGAGTAAATACCCACTTTGATGCAGTTTTTTCGGTTTCTTTGATCGCTCAAGTGCAGTGGTACCCAAACCTAGAAAAGAGATAATAACGATAGATGCGCAACGCTTAAAACTCACTAACAGCGCAATTAACGCCGTGTAATAGAACTCGTAACTCAATTTAATATTTTGACGTTTCTGGATGAAAATGGTATCGTCACTATGTGGATACGAGTAAAAATTACGCTATGGTTTCTAACGAGGTTTCTCAACTAGGGTTTGCGACAGGATTGCAGGTGGTCTACAAAAAAAAAGTAATTAAATAGTACTTCTTTGTAGAAGAACTGAATCAAATTAATAAAATGCCATTAAATATTTGTTTGTGTTTTAGCTACTAGCTTGAATCGCAATTAAAATTCTTTTTTTGCAATTTTCTTCTCAATATTCGTTCCGCATAGGATTTTGTAAGAATCGCTATTGTTATATAAGACCAGTGGCGTAGCCAAGTTGGGGACTACCGATCTAAAGCTTCCCTCTCAAGAACTTGCTCGAGTACTTACATTTATGGTGTTGGTATTGAGTATCAGTACCTAGTACCAGTACCAAATTAGAATATAACCAATTCTACTACAGGCCAAAGTTAAATAAACTGTTTTTTTTGATGGCGCGATATTTGTTTTTATTGCACAGGGGACCAAAATGGGCCAGATTAAAACAGATAATTTAATACTTCTAAGTATTGCAATTTTGACATAAATTATTTTTTTTCATTTTAATAGTCGACAGACAAGTGCTTGGTCCGCCCCAGATACAATTCCCGGCTACGCCACTATGTACGTTAAAAACATAACATTAAAAACCCCTATTAAACACCTGAACTTGATTGGAGTAGCTGGTACAAGAAGGGCAACGGGAGACTGCCTTCCCAGCTATTTAATACGAATCCGTATCTTTTTTTACCGTTTAAAAATTTTAAATAATTGAAAATCCAAGAAAACAAATTTTTTTGCGATCGTTAGTATCGCAAAGTTAGTTTAAATTAGCCAAAATGAAACAAATGTTTTTAGAGCAGGCAGTAAAGCAAGACCTGGGAGGTTGGAGTGAGATCCCGTGGCATGATAAAAAAAAACTATAAAAGAACTCCACGGGCATTGGGAGATAGGGGGTTTACAACGTTTCAAAAGGGTTACGGATGAATTAAATAAGTTGCCGTGTGGGTTTGTGTAATATGCGCGCGGAAAGGTTTGTTCGGAATTGCCATAAAAACGGCTACGGACAATTCGGTAAGCAGTGTGATCGAGTCGACTAATCAAAATAATTTGATGTATGATGTTAAAATAGCATTTAAAAACCAAGAATCTCCCAGAACAGATTTATTAATATCATAGTGTGAAAACAACAATAACCAAATAAAAGCGTTACAATAGATTAATAAAAAGTCGTATGATTTAGCGAATTGGTTATACAGGTGTAATGCGCGTAACGCATTTTCTTGTTACATTTGTTTAGTAATAAACGCTCTGGAAAGTCACCCTACCTGTATCTGAAGGGAAATTGCCGACATTAAGAATGTTTGCGAAAAAGTAAAAAGTAAGTAAGTAAAAAAAGTAAGTGAAAGACATTTAAACAATTTTTTCTATTTTGGTTCTTTACTGACTACTTTATGAAACTCATTTGGATTTCATAAAGCAACTCCTAAAAGAATTCAAAATTTTATTTTGTTAGGTTGGTGACAACCATGTGACAAGAAAACCTTCACGCGTTATAAACATAACCTTCAAATTGTAAGTTCTAAAAAAGATTATTTAGCGTATTTTCCGCTACTTTGCGTAGCTCGGGTGGGGTGCAAGATAATTCTTCTTCCATCTTATCTTCAAATCTTAGGTATTTTAAAAATTAAATCACTTTCAAATTGTTTGTCTAAATTTTAATTTGACAGTAGTTTGAATTGTTTGAAATTGTTTTAAATGTTACCCACAGCCACATAACAAAAACAAAAAAACAAAAATTTTCCTAATCGATTATATTTTTAAATTAAAATATAAAATAAGGTAATTTTTAACTTTTTTAGACCAAACTAGAAAAAATAGTATAAAATACACGTTTCATAAGACATTTAAGCGCACTTGTCCATTAGAAAACTCGCCGCAAGCGCTCGTTTTCTAACTTGGACGCGTGCTCTAAAATCATGTCTTATAAAACTTGTTTTTTAATATACTATTGTCGAACTCTCAATGCTTCACAAAATAAATATAATGTGTAATTAAACTGCGCGCAAAGCGAAAAAAAGGCGCATGGACTGTTTTTAAGCAAATAAGTTAAGGTAAGTGTGTTAAAAGCTTAAAAAGTTAAAATGATCAAAACAGTTATTACCTGTCACTTTGGTAATCAAATTTTAAATTTTACTCCTAAAGAAACGTTAAATTTTGCATTTTATTTAAAGATATCGTAAAATTGCATGTGCTCGTAAAACATGTTGAAATAGTTTGAAAAAAATTTGTCTGCGGCACATTTTTCACTTTCATAAATTGCCCTCCCACTATTGGCCACGGCACAATCCGCCAGTACTTGGCTGATTAAGCCCGCAAAAATATTGAAGAAATTAGTGGTTCGCAGATGCCAAAAGATTTAGAAACGCTATATTCAAGTATTTCATCTCTAGATATTACAATTTTTAAATCTAGATAGAAAAATCGATTTACCATTTTCAAATTACTATTATTTATAGTTGTTCTCAGTCTAACTATAATAAAATCACGTACACCCTCAACTCTGGATATGATTTTCATATAAAATAGTAAAAATTTACAATTCACTCCCGGTTCATTTGAAGGCTATGACACCGCCCCGCTTGAAAAAACATTGCTTGCTTATTTTTAACATGCAGCAGTGATGAATTTTGAAATTCGCCCTCTCCTCTTCTGTTCTATCCACTATTTATTTTATTTTATTTCTTATTTTGATTATTCGTGTTGTTTTTTGCTCGGTATTTTTACTATTATACATATTACTATACTGCACCTGAACTTCGCTCTTTACACCTAAATATCTAATGTACATACATTTATTAATTTTTTCACATATATTTTTTTCTGTATCATTATCTGTGAATTTTTTTATTTTTGGAGTAATAAAGATATTGTTATTATTAATGTTATTATTATTTTCCTACTTCAAAAAACTGCATTTAGAATGGGTAGAAGTAAATACCGAAGATGAAATAATTTCTACTAGAATGGTTACAGCTGGGGCCGTTGTAAATTTTTTGCATAACCGCATAGTTACTAAATAATAGATAAACAAAATTATGTACATAAGTATGCAAGCTGAATGTTTTGCTCAATTTATCTTCGTATACATACATAATATGTGGTTCAACATTCATTGTCAATGTCATACGCCTGACCTTGCCCTCGTACTACAAATAAAAGTAAACTTTATAATCAACACAGCAAGGACACAGTCTGCTGCTGGTTGAAAAAATTTTTGCATAAAACAAGAAAAAGAAATTCAACGGAGTGAAGACGTTATTGTGGTGATCCCATTGAACCGGAAACACGTGGATTCCAAACAGGTCAGGTAATAGCACGTAACAATCAAAACGTTTCATTGCTAGTCCTGAAAAATAGCTATAAATAAACATTAAATAAAAAATAATAAAAAACTATGAAATAGTAAATTAGTGCACCCTAATAAAACAAATCCCTCTGTAATAGTTGGGTAAAAAGTTTGGTTTACAAATGATATTCTATAAATGGAAGTTCGTAAAGTGTAATAGATCACGAAAACCTAAAAATAAATATCTATAAATATTTAACAAGTACTTTCGTATTACGTAAAACTGAGAGAAGTTCAATTGCAGACAAAATTAGAATTATGTCGAGAGTTTGAGGTCGCAATAAATCGATACCAGTTCACTATAAAGTTGTATTTAATCTAGTAAATTTTTGTATAAAAAATTACATACACTTCTTCCCTGATTTTTTCATAATCGAAAATTAAAGTAAAGCAGTAATTATTTAGCCAATCAATAAAAGCTACTCTAAACTTTTAATTGCATGTAAAAAAGAACTAGGAACTATAAAATTGTGCTTTTAATGTAGATGTTTCTAATTTCAAAAACAAACTTTAAATACACTTTTAGAATTTAAATTTCTTAGTTTTAATAAAGACATACAAAAATCATTGTTTTGTTTTATAATCCTTTAGCATTACCAGAATTGTGAGTTTAGTTGAGTTTAATGTTTAGTTCTGTTACCATCTAACAACGATAAAAAAAAACACTGTGTAGGCTGAAGTAAATGCAAAAGTTTTAAATATCATTTTTACTGTTAAATTGAAATGATTTCTAACGTATGTTTCCTGCTATAGGTAATTCAAAAACAATTAAGTTTTATGAGAGACAAAAAATGTATCATAGCTACAGGAAAAACGACCTAATTGCGGCGATGGTAAACTGCGGCAACGGTCGAGGGTTTTATAATGCTTACGCCCCTAGGGTGTCGCATGACTTTCTGTACAAACTTAAGAAGCACATTCCTTAGGTCATTTAAAGTAGAAAATGCGCGAAAAAACTTTCTTACGGAGTTACGGCGTTCCGAAGACAGAATTAGTAATCACGCTTTAATTGATACTAGCAGAACTCGTGCGCTACGCCTCACGCTTCTTTTAGTATCTTCTTTTAAAAATGTTAATAAATAAGCTGTATCGAGATGTACGACATGTACTGAATTCCTACATAGTAGCGTATCTACGCCAATGTAGCTAATGCAGTTGAATTGGGGCCTTGTTAAGCAAATCATTACTTGTGTAGGTTACAGGCATACAAGTAAATATTTTATTATTCGTTTTGGAAACAGTTCTTTAATCTGAACCGCAATTTATTTTGCCTAAAATACCTACTGTGTTTCTGAATTATTTTATCTATTTCTGGTTTTTAATGACTACAATTTAGCTTGTCACGCTTGATTTTTCGTTTTATGCCTATCTTGGTACTATTTTTATTAATTTTTTTGTCAGTAAAAACTCGAATTGGTCACGATCTGCATAAGACTTAACTATTTTTTTGTGTATAAACGCTTGTGCTCGAAGTCGGCAACATAGATCTAGCCCCTTCCTTTGAAGTGGAAAGATGTTTTTCGCTTTATGAAAGTATAGCATAGCCCGTGGGCTAGGACCACGCTTTTGAAAACTTCCTTAAAATTATAATAAACAGTTGTAACTGTTGCGTAAAGGTGTATGAAACCCTATAAGGCTATAAGACCCAACAATAATGAATACATTTGTTACCAAATGCCGATGCATGGGTCCATGTATGATTACTTTTTCAAATATTTCAACCATTTTCTATAAAAAGGAGAAAACCCGCTTCAAAATTTAACCAAAACAACTGCGCTCAGCCATGTTTAATTATTACTTATTTAAATAACCCCTAATAACTATTCTTTTGCCACATTAATAACTACAAGCTCTAACAACTGTTAATATGTAAACAAGAATTAATGTTTTTATTTATTAATTTGGTTAATTTTAAACAGTTCGTCTCGTTTTTATAGACACTAGTAATATTTGAATACAGGCTTTTCCACTTAAATTAACAAAGTAATGTGCTGTACGTGTACAGGTACAATTAAACACCCCAGTATAATTGATAATAATTCCAGGTTATGCAGTAGTTAATAATTAACAACTTTTATTGAGAACAAAATTTGACATTTTTTTTAAATAATACTGGGGTGACACTTAAATGACTCACCCTGTAGATAGATTGCAAGTAAATAAATCCAAACATGGTAAATTCATTTAGATTTTCCAATCCCCATTAAAATTTAATTTATTATCAATCCTAGCTAAAACATAAACTTTGAGCTATAAATTGTGAGTCATCAGTAACTCAAAGCATGGCAAAATTCTGCTGCATCGATTTAGATTTTCAAACTCGCATACAAATGTAATTAATTTTATTCCGAATTAAAACTTACAGTTTAAGCTTTGAATTAAATTTCAAGTCAATAAATCCAAACATGCAAAAGATTTTTCCTGTTGCATCAAGCAATTAATGTCAGTGCAACTTAAAACCCAAAGTTTCAGCTTTCAGCTATTTAAATGTAAATAATTTCAATTCAGTTGAAACCTTGAACTGATAGTTTTAAAATCAAATTTGTAACTAAAACCCAATATGGCAGAGGGCTTATACTGCTGCATTAATTTAGAGGCCTAGCGGCGCTTCGTATCTCTCCACTACAGGGTTGGAGTGGCTGAGTGTGAGGACAGGCAGAGCGAAAGATGAAGCAAAGATCGGCCGCGCACGCAGGTATCCAAAAGCTGAGAAAGCCAAGGCTTTTACAAGCAAGTGCCATTTAACCTTGCAAAAAAAATGACGGTGAGTTTAAAAGGCGAGAAGCCGTTACACTCTCAAGCAAAAGCAAGGTTTTTTATTACATTTCTAGTTTCTTTGCTGAATTTTTTATACGTAACCTAAATTATCGTTAATCCCTCCTCAAAGCAAACTGTTTCTAACCTTATGGCGCACGGCCTTTTAATTTGTCAAAGAATTCACAATTTTTCGTAAACCATAAATAAATTGACTTTCACTTTTTAGTAGAGTGTACCACACTGTCCAACAGCCAATTAGAGCTAGTTTAAGTTACGACTACCGACGAAATAAAGCGGAAGTAGCCGAATCAAAGCCCACTAAAATTTGCAAGGTTAGGTGGCACTTGCTGTAGTAACTTTAATATAAAGATGCCTCCCCCCCACACGCCATTCACATATACGTCCCCGGTTAAAGGATTCCAACAGTAACACGCAAAAATGTAAATCACTATTAGTACAATATCCGCACAAAATTTGAATTCCATATCTCAATTTATGGCGGAGATATTAAATAAAGTGCAATTTATTCATTCCATTCCGGGAGCCTGTAAGCCCCGTAAAGGAGCGACAAATAAGCGTTTCTGGCCCAATGTTTATTGGACATTTTCCACTTACAATGTGCTCCCTGAGTTTGTACAGCAAGTCAAATATATGTTTTGAACATCACAATTGCGGTCGAAGCTCGGTACAGTCCTCCAACCTTATTTCTAAATTGCAACGGTGAAACAATTGTACAACATAAGGTTAATGTGTAATTTGCGTCATTCCATACCTCTTGAAAAGTAAACGATTTAAATACAAGTATTTTTCAAAACCTGAACATGAAAACAGCTTCCATAAATAAAAGGATACTTAAGAGTTTCATACTTCCGACATTTACAGTACTTGAAATAAATGTGTTTTTGTCGTATTATGTCTCGTTTTTTAGATGAGATCTTAAAATTACTTCAACTAAACAACCCGTAACCACCATCAATTGTAATCCCAAACTTTGATTTTCTTGGTAGATTTCTAATCTTAGCTTCAAAATTTCTTACAATTTTTGTCTCTTTGCTAAATGAGAAAATTTGGCAATTACCTTTAGGTGAATTAAAAATCATTCGCCGAAATTGACAAACGTGATTAAATATATGCACCTGACCATCCGACGCAATTTTCATTGATAGTTTTGGGTCGAAACCTACTCAGAGGATTAAGCATTAACTGTCGCCGGAGCTTACTATTGCCCACAGAATTTTCAAAATTAATATAATTTATTGTAAATAAAACAATTCTCAACTTCAACAGGTTTTTTATTTTAGCTTTATACGTATTTCAAGGTGTTTACACGTCATTATCAAAAGCAAGATTAAAAGTAAACAGTTCAGAACTCTATTTTGGTTTTCTGTATCTGCGTCCAAATGACTTGATTTCTCATTCCAAAACGTCCAATAACGGTGAATTTAAGGGATCAATTTGTTAATTCATTAACAGTACAGATTTTAAATGTTTATGAATTTCAAATGCTTCTAGTATATCCAACTTACGTTTGTCATCACAAAAGTGTAAACATTTTCTAGTGTTATTAGATGTCATTGAATGATTGTGTTCTAATAAGTGTATAACGTAATTGGATTTATGGGGGTGTTTATACTTGTAACAACGTACGTGTTCCTTTTACCTAATATCAAAATTTCTAATTGTTTGACGTATATAAACCGAATTGCAGTGCGAGCAATTTAATTTGTAGATGCCTGATTTTAGTAAATTGTCGTTTTTTTTTCTTTGGCATTAAACAAAGTGTTTAAAAAGTTTTTTGTTGTTTTAAAAGTTATTTTACATTTATTTGTTTTGTTTATAATTTAGGCAATTTTTTCTGATTTATTGCCAAAATATGGAATTGAGGCGTCTCTATTTCAGAAACAAATTTGGTATTTGTTAATTTTTAACAACTATGTTACCAAGCTAAGCAGACTAATTCCAGAACAAAATAATTATGAAGCTTACTTTTAAAACTGCATGTGTCTGTAAAACAAAGCAATACCTAAAGAAATATTTTATTTAAATCAACAAAATTCGCTTGCTTCCAAAACGTGTGCTTTAAGTGAAAATACTTTGAATTTAATTAAATTATACTGACTGTCGCGTCGGAAGTATTCCAGGAAGAACATATAATGACCAACTATTATTCTGTTAATTGCAACCTATCAGCGTTAGTTGCAAGAACAGAAATTTACGTATTTCTTGCAGCGTACCCTGCTGTTCTTGTTGCCTGTATATACTTAAGCGTAATTCTCGCTTTAATTGCTTCATCTATATTTTCATTTCTGCCTTCGCTACGGCACTTCTAGCGGATGAATATTAACAGGGATGTTTCACGTGATTTAGACTACTACCAAAACTCAGTGCGAGAATCAGTATAGAAATTAGTTTTTATTTTATTACGTAGAAGAATAAGATGTTCCTCACGAGAAACTTATAAACATGTTTATATCTCTCTTTATATTTTCAAAGCCAATTAATTAAGACTGTATTTAAAATTACTAGCAGCTCGATCCTATGTACCTGATGCAATTTCCAAATTTGAATTTAATTTTCATGCAAATCATTGCATCTGTTACTAAACTGTACGGAGGAGAAACCACAAACTCAATATCCCAACAAAATTAGTTTGTCGTTATAATTGCCAATCAAGGTTACTTACTGTCTCTGTTGTTGCTGTTAGGTTACTCAACACTGTTCTATGGTATTTATGCCACACAATATTATCTTAATATTTTATGACAATATTGAAATCTTTAAGTATTCATTACATTAATATTACTCAGAAAAAAAAAACATAACATCAACAATTGATCGCAGAAGTTCAAAGTCAAAAGAACTTAGGACTAACATGGTTTCGATTTAAATGTAACATTAAATTACACACTAAAATTATACACCTAATTTGTATGCTAAAACAAAAGTGTCCTGTCATGACCTTTGCAATTTTAATAAAAGTTATTATCTTTTAGCAGGATAGTTACGTGTATCACAATATGAGCGTTTCTATATAAATGGATTTCTGCCAGAGTTTTCCTTACACTTTTCTAACAATGATAATAACGTCATCATATTCACAAAACGCGGCCAAGAGCTGTCAAAAATAGCAAACCAACTTCGTCTAATGCCGAAACCGCGAAAAAAGGAACAATATAGGCAGATCACAAACTAACGCAGCAGTTTTGCATAAGCAAATAGGCCAGTCAATATAGGATCTGACCTGGAAAACATTGCAATAGATTTTAAACCAACCAGAATCGATAACTATGTGTCCTAATTGACAAACCAAAAGTCCCCTCAAGTCTTACTTCCGGAACTCCCGCAAAAACGCCACCTCTCTATTTTACCATAGAAAAACAATGTATTTGATATCAAAATCAGGGTTTATTCCACTAAAACAGTTTATCATTCTTTTTTTATTATTCTATTATAATTATTAGTAATACAAAATGCAGAGGCAAGAGCCTATTACGTGTAAAAATCCCAATAAAGACATTGTGCAAGTATACAAAGACTTTGAACATGGGGGATAACACCATACATTAAAGATCAAGTGAGAATTGTCAGAGTCACAAGCACAACGTACTAGCGCTAGTTTACATTAACACTGATACACTAACAACAACAACACCATTTTATAACTTACGTTCTTGCCATGTGACTTGGACTTCTTCATGCTGATTGCGCCTTATTTCCCTGGACAACACTGTTTCTCTCATTGTTTCACGGACCACCTTGTTGTTGTGGTCCTGAAAAACCAACATTGTGAATGAATATACATATACAATAAGAATAACACAATAATAAAATTGGCTCTAACAAGGACAAAACATGAGCTTCATCTTCAATCATTTGTGTACCATGAAAATAAAACTTGCTTAATTAATTTGACTTCATCTTTTATTTTCTTTGTTTATTAATATATAAAAATAAAATTTTAGGATATTATTAAGCAACTACATTATATGACGCCTACGTAAATATTTTGCACTTCCGGTTTCGCTGGAAGTGAACCCAACTTTCTATTTCGATTAGAACACCGTGTATATTTTTTAAAATTTGAATACTGCACATAATTCTGAGTGCGGTTCTGTACGTACTTAAAATTGTTTTTCTGAGAGCTGGAACTAGTTTACTTGCGACTTTCTGTTTCGCGTCAAGGGTGTCATGACGTGCACAAAATTGTTTCTATAAAGTAAGTCGTTACTTTAAATAGTAATTTATGTATCTAGTGCGCGAAATTATACTTTGCTGCTTAAGAATGAAAGTTTTTTGTCGAGGCGGCAGCCAAAACAAAAATCATTCGAAAGCACCAAAGAAATTTCGCGCACGAGTTGCATACAACGTTTTTTCTACAGACTTACTGAAATAATGAAAAAAATTAAGTAAAATCATAATAAAATTCAAAAATAAAGATTTATTCCATCGCAATCTAGTCAAAATTTAAAATATATTGATATTTGTCAGTTATTTTTTCCTAAACAAGTTCGGTCAGCGTCCTTGTTACCATTGTCGGCATGCACGAAATATTTTTCGCTCTAGTGCGCGAAATAGTTCGTGCACGTTGTCAAAATAAAAAACCCCAATGTGACATTTTGCATACTGAGATTAATGTAAAAATGTCATCATTTTTTGACGACTGTAGAAAATAGTACATTATACACTAAGGGAGAGAAACGTCTTATTTTTCCTGAGGTGTAATTTGAAGCCCGAGGGCTACAAATACATCGAGAAAAAAATGGCGGTCTCTCCCGAGGTGTATATACTATTTTTTCCACGATCGGGAGTAGAAACACTTAATTTCATAAATAAAGAATTATAATAAATCGGAGCGAAATTACAATATCGAGAAGCCTTTGGGATGTTTCCATGCAACGCACCATGACAACATACATTTGTTTACAAAAATAAATATTAAATGAAATAAAAACTCCTCTAGGGAAATGTTGCCTTATTTCGTCCCTAGAGAGTAAATGCTTTACTTCTGTCACAATTTTGATGCCATAGAAACCGACTCCTACTCCCGGTCGTTGATTTTTGACGTTCTAAGTTCACATTTGTGAATCTAGGAGACGACTTCAAAATGTCTTGTAAAACCTTTTTGTTCAAATATCTCAATATTTTTAAATACAACAATATTGGCTCCTTCTGCTTTTTCGTTAGAGCATTTAGCCATTAAAACGATGCTCATAACGTGCTATTTTTTATTAAGTTGTATAATGTAAAACAATTACAATAAATCTGGCCGACCTACATTAAAAAGGGAAAACAACATTGCTACGTAGTCGTTTTTTCAGAAATCAAAGACAGTTTACGCAGTGATGTTGTATTGCCTTTTAAATGTAGGGCAACCGGATTATGCAATTATTTTATTCAACACTAAATAAAATGAAATTTATTCGCTAAATATCTTGAAAAAATATTAAGTTATGGCATCATTGTAATGGCTACAAAATGCTAATCTAAAAACAGCAATAAGCAAATACTGTCTCAATTTTAGCTTTTTTCATGCTGCTTTTAAAGTTTTACAATCGCCTATTATCACTCATAATATAAAAAGTGATATGATTATTATCGATGATATTTTCGAGTTGAAACCGAGTTGCAGATTCAATGAGTGCGAATGCACGAGTTGAATGTGCTGCTCGGTTTTATGGCTAACCAAAATTATTTTACTAAGCGTGATTCCGGAATCCTTGTTTATTTGTTTTCAGTACTTGATTTGTACTGAATTATGCGTCGTTAATTTTTGTTAGCTCGAAAGACCAATGTGAATCTTGAATCCTTATTTGTTTGTTTTTGGTACTCGACTTGTACTGAATTTTGGCGTGTGTCGTTAATCCGGCTCGAAGGACTAATGTGATTCTTGGAACCAATGTGACTGGCTCGAAGATCCAAATAAGTTGAAGGTTTGATTTGGAGATGATCTAGTGAGTGCGGAAGCATCGATGTTGCTGCTTGTAGTTTTTATTATGGTGCCAAGTTATAATAATAAGGGTCGATTTTGACTAATCTAAAAGTTCTTTCGCCAGAAGAAGAATAACAACGTTGGTAGTCTTAATGTCACCCTTAAAGAAGTACTTTCTTAAAACATTACAGCCTATACATTTCTAAAATACTTATCTATCAGTCCATAAACAATGTATATTTGAAATATTGCAACTTAGAAGTTTAAATGTCTAAATTGCGCTAGATTTGTAATTACACATCCTTGACTACGTTGATAAAAACATGCAATGTGTATTCAAAACTGCAAGCTTAACGTTAGAAAATACGACCTGCATTGTTAAGCATTACATGCCATTTATCTAATAAGTAATAATTGTGTTTAAGATTATATAATAATATATTAAATACGTTTAAGAAACTTAAACACTATGTGTCGTTTTATTGTACTTGCTATGGTCGTAAGGCGGTTACCAATGCAAGATACGTAAACAAGGCAATAGAATTCATTGTTTTTTATTACCGCTGTGGTAAAATGTAACTGCATTTTTTATGTATCTTATTGGTTCAAATAGCGTCACGTGACATATGAATTATATTCCCACGAAAATAAACTTTATATTTCAATAATAAATTTTTTATCATACCTGAATCATAATCTCTGTTTTTGAAACTAAAAAGCGTGCAAAATCGGGCTTTAAAGCACTAGTGCTTTAAAGTTGCCTAGGTAACAACAAATTCACCTACAAATTTTAAACAATAATAAATACACAGGTAATCAGAACTAATCTTTAATGAGTATCTGTATATAAAATACTTAATTACTTTAACAATATCTATTTATTTTAACCTTATACGTATTTCGGCATGTTTACATGCCATTGTCAAAGGTTATATGAAAGTAAACAGTTAGTGTTGTTATAGCAATAGAACTTTTTTACTTATCTTGGTAATCGTCTGCAGATGACTTGATTTCTTATTCCAAAATGTCCAGTAGAGGAGAATTTAAGAGATCAATTTGCTCATTCATTAACGGTACAGTTTTTAAATGTTTGTGAGTTTCAAAAGCTTCTAGTATATCTAATTTACGTTTATCATCACAAAAGTGTAAACATTTTATGGTGTTATTAGATGTCATTGAATGATTTTGTTCTAGTAAGTGTTTAGCGTAATTGGATTTATGTGGGTGTTTGTATTTGTAACAACGTACGTGTTCTTTATACCTAATATCAAAATTTCTAATTGTCTGGCCTATATAAACCGAATTACAATGCGAACAATTTAATTTGTAAATGCCTGATTTTAGCAAATCGTCAGTTTTTGATTTTGCCAAATACCAAATACCAAAATATAACTTTCTCAGATTGATTTGATTCGAATATTTGATCTTCTAGATTTTCCATAAATGTGTTAGCTAAAAGAGGTGAAACTGGACTTCCCATGGGTAAAATTTATTTCCAAAAAGATGGTTTACCCATGGGAAGTCCAATTTCACCTCTTTTAGCTAACATATTTATGGAAAATCTACAAGATCAAATATTCGAATCAAATCAATCTGAGAAAGTTATATTTTGGTTTCGTTATGTTGATGACGTTTTAGCATGTTTTAATAGTTCATTTGATTTAATTAATGATGTTTTAATTTTTATTAACAGCTTGCACCCAAATATAAAATTTACACTAGAAACTGAACAAAATAGGTCCATTAACTTTTTAGATTTAAACATAAAAATTAATTCAACTAATACATTTGAGTACTCAGTTTATAGAAAACCTACACAAACAGACATTACAATACCACACGATTCTTGTCACCATAAAACACATAAATTAGCAGCACACAGGTCCCTGATACATAGGGCTTTGACGGTCCCTTTAGATGAAATTAATTATAATAGAGAAATTTCAATTATTAAACAAATTGCATACAGTAATGGTTATAATACTAAACTTATTGATACATTAATTAAAGAAAAAGATTATAAGTTAGCCATTCAAAAAATTTATCCGAATACCCTAACTTCGTTCGATACAATTAAATATGCTTCAATCCCATATTTTGGTGACAAATCAGAAAAAATTGCTAAAATTATAAACAAAACAAATAAATATAAAGTAAGCTTTAAAACAACTAGGAACATCTTAAACACTTTGTTTAATGCAAAATCAAAAGCAGACGATTTGGTAAAATCAGGCATTTACAAATTAAATTGTTCGCATTTGTAATTCGGTTTATATAGGCCAGACAATTAGAAATTTTGATATTAGGTATAAAGAACACGTGCGTTGTTACAAATACAAACACCCACATAAATCCAATTACGCTAAACACTTACTAGAACAAAATCATTCAATGACATCTAATAACACCATAAAATGTTTACACTTTTGTGATGATAAACGTAAATTAGATATACTAAAAGCTTTTGAAATTCACAAACATTTAAAAACTGTACCGTTAATGAATGAGCAAATTGATCTCTTAAATTCTCCTCTACTGGACGTTTTGGAATGAGAAATCAAGTCATCTGCAGACGATTACCAAGATAAGTCACAAAGTTCTATTGCTATAACAACACTAACTGTTTGCTTTTTCATATAACCTTTGACAATGGCATGTAAACATGCCGAAATACGTATAAGGTTTAAATAAATAGATATTGTTAAAGTGATTAAGTATTTTATATACAGATACTCATTAAATATGGACTTTAACGAAGTAAAGCTGGAATTGATAAATAAAGAACTAATCTTTATTTACTTAAATGAATATGAAACGTACAATTGGTGCTGTTTGAAATTTGTAAACCAGAAGCTTTAATCAGCTCATTGTTAGTTATTTGTAAACTAGCAGACTGCTGATCCTTTGCATTTTCAAGGACGTTCAATTTTGAGGACTTTGATGTAGTATTATTACTTCCATTAACAGCCCCAACAATGCGTCTCGAAACATTTAATTTGTTCTCAATGGACTCTTCAACATAAGCAGCAGCTAGCGTCGATGATTTCGAGCTGTCATAATAACAGTACAACGCTGTACTTAGAATTTAGCCCTAATTTGAAAACTGTCATAACATACAAAATCAGAGTGTTCTATTTGAAATAAGAGAACACTTCCAAAGAAAACGGAAGTAAAAATCAAAGTAGACATCATATAATGGTTTTACATTGACCTTCCAAAATTTAATTTTATAATGGTAAAAAACAAAATAAATAAAAGAGGTAACGCTGCTTTCGTTGACACCTGGTAGAAATCGTGTGGAGTGTACGAGTATTCAGAAAAAAATTAGGAATTAAGCAATAAGCATGTTTCAGTATCCAGCAAAGTGTGTGTGTATGTAAGTGTATTTCTGCATACACTTCACAGCTCAGAGGCCTTTACGGGGAAAAAACAAACTAAGGTAAAAAATTGGCAATATTTTTCACATCAAACTGAAAAATTAATTGGATTCGTATTCTACGTTTACCAAATAGTCAATTTGCATAAACGGGATCTCCGATCTATATCACCCTCGCCATCAATTTTTCGTGACATGATCACAAGAAGATGATCTCATTACAAATAAAAATTAATTTTAGTTATCTGAACGAACAGGTTAACCGAGCAATCGTCAAAAAACAACAAAGCCCCACAAGTGCATATCTAAGGAGCGAAAAACGATTTTAAGATTTCAACAGATAAACATAATTAAATAAAAGCAGAAAACTGAATGTGAAGTTCATACGCTAGAGAATGGGGAGTAATTACGGGTAGAACTGATAAACATCCGTTCTATTGCGAAAAAGTAAATATAAGAGAATGGGGAAGAGACACAACTAGCTTAATTGTAGTTTAATTAAAGTTTAGCTAAGTTGTCATAGCAACAACTTAGCAGAATATGTAATTAGCTGTCAATAATAAATGTTGCCCTGATAATGGTAATAAATATTTATTAAAATACTTCAGGGACAGAATTAGAACCACACCGATCTAATCACGTACAGCAAACATTCCTTTGTCGTTAAACAAGTAATATAAAGTATGCAACATCCTATACGCCTTTTTCATGGCTTTTTATAAAAACGAAAATGAAAATATTTTGGGAACAACATTATTTCCATGCATGTATCATACTTTCAAGTCAGATTTTCGATTCGACGTTCAATCTTTTTTTCTAAACTGCATAATATATATTTTTTATCAACTTGTTGGTAGTATTTGTCATTCCGAAAATGGCAATATAGCATTTGCTATTGTTTTTATATACAAGGTGTCCCAATACTCCACAAACATAAGGCAAATAAGATGAGGAAACTGCAAGTCACATATATCACTGCGCTATCAAAAGACGTAATCGAGGAAGCGTAATTTCATAGTTACAAGCCGATCTCGTTTACTGCAATCGTTAATTAATTAATTAAAACCGTAATTAAATCGGAAGCATACAAATATTTCTACTAATACTGTACGTTTCGAAAAACACGCTCAGCTTCTGAGGAAATGATTAGATATGATTAAACTTTATAACATAAATTTATTTTTCCCTATTATTTACAAATCTACTTGTTTACTACTGTATGTATTTAAACTAAATCAAATATATCCCTATTGTAGAATAAAATTAATCAATCCTGCACAAAAAAAAACAATTTATACGTTATTATAACTGCGAAACGTTAGTTTGTATGGGTTCACAAACAGTAAGATCAATTCGTTGTCCGCCCCAAGGTTTAAATAATAATCTATGCACACGGCCATGTTTAGGCAGGCAGGGCCTACGAACAACTATGGCTCATACTTTTAGAGCAAATGCTTGTAAAAGCAGACAAGCTACAGGTCGATCCTTACCTATCATGCTTGGTGTAATCCCCAAATGACGACGCGGTCTAAGCCAAAAGTAAAATGTAATGTAATAAAATTTTAAAACAGCGAAAGCCTCAAAAATTTTTTTTCAAAATAACCAAAAATTTGCAATATTTTGCAATAATTCAAAATTTGCAAAAATATTTTAATTAATTGAAAATTTTTTGAAAGTTTTTGAATGTTATTGGATATTTTAAAAGGTTTTGATTTTTTTAAACGACTTCCAAGTTTTTAAACAAGAACTGCAAATCTTTAAAATTCTTAAATTCTTTGAATTCAATCGATAATTTTTCTAAAATTTCAAAATTTTCAAAAATTTTTAAATTTTGAAAATGTTTAAATATTCAAAACTTTCGAAAAAAATTTAAATTTAAAAAACGCTCCGGTATAAAGTGAAATTTGAAACTTCAAAAATTTTAAAAGATTACTTTTTCAAAAATTGTCAAAAATGGGAAAATCATTATTTAGAATAATTTTCAAAAGATAAAATATTTTTTTTTTTTTTAATTTCAATAAATGCGAGGAAGGTGTTGTGGCGGTTGCCTGGCAGCTTTTTACATTTCCATACCTTCGTTAGTTATTTTCGACAAACAGCTGAATTGGGGGAAGCACTTACAGGCTAAGACCGAAAAAGCATGCATGGTCTTTTGGCAGTGTCGCCGCGCGCTGGGTAAATCCTGGGGACTTTCCCCCAGAATCACCCTGTGGCTGTATACTGCCGTTATAAGACCTATGCTATGCTATGGAGCACTGATCTGGTGGCCCAGAGCCAGACAGGCTACAGCAGCAACTAAACTGGGACATGTGCAACGTCTTGCCTGTCTCAGCATTACAGGGGCTATGCGCTCAACCCCCACGGCGGCATTAGAAGCGGTCCTATGCATACCTCCACTCGATCTTCTTGTGGAGGAATTAGCCATAAAGACTGCTTTGAGGCTACGCCGTAGGGGGTTATGGTATACAAGTGGTGTGGGAGGCAAGCACACTAGCATCCTCGACGAGGCAGTCGTAAAGACTCCTCTTCTTGACGCGGTGGTAGACTGCCTCCCTCCCAAGTTTACCTTCAATGGACACTTCAGTGTACACGCGGATGCTGGGGCAACCCACCATCCGGACATATCCATCTTCACTGATGGATCCAAAACAAGGCACGGTACGGGCGCCGGGGTTTTCTCCGATGACCTAAACCTCCGCCAAAGTATACCACTAGGCAAACACACCACCGTCTTCCAAGCGGAAGTAGTGGGGATAATGCACGGTGCAAACGCAGTCCTTGAACGACAAATAAGGAACCAAAGTATTGGTATTTTTAGTGATAGCAGAGCTGCCTTAGTGGCCCTTAGTAACTGTAAGATTACCTCAGGAGTAGTACTTGAGTGCTACGAAGCTCTCGAAGATATCTCTAGAGACAATGTCGTTTCACTCGTTTGGGTAAAGGGACATGATGGCAATCGAGGCAACGAGGAAGCTGATGAGGTCGCAAGACTGGCCTCGGAACAACTTCCTTGGGGGCCAGAACCTGTAACCCCCATCTCCCCGACGATACTCAGCACTATGCTACATCAAGAAACCCTCAACAGCTTCATAAGAAGGTGGGAAAATATTCAAAGCTGTCGCCAAGCGAAGGCTGCTCTTGCAGCACCCTCACTGAAGATAGCCAAGTACTGCGTGCAGTTGTCCAGGAAGAATCTCCGACTGGTCGTAGGAATCCTAACGGGGCACTGCACCCTAAAGAAACACATGCACAGGATGGGGCTATCCACTAGCCCCAACTGCCGCGGATGCAACCTGGAGGACGAGACGGCAGAACACGTTCTCTGTCACTGCCCTGCTCTCGCAACAATCAGAGGATCCATGCTGGGGGACTTCTGGCCTGACATGGCCATTATCAGCAACACCCCAACCGCGGATGTCCTCAAGTTCATCCAAAGAATTGGGTGGCTTGGGTGACTCCCGGGCTGAGGAGCTGCTGTGGAGGCAGCACAATGGGCCCGTTTCAGCGGCCTAAGTGCGTGTACCCGTACGGGTACCCTCCAACCCAAAATCCAGAATCCAGATCCATACCTTCGTTATAGGGAAGTATTAATTTTATAAAAATTTACGTAATCTGTATTTTAACGGAAATACACGTTTTGGGACTCAACGAACCTAAAAAAGTGGTTTAAAAAAGTGTCTGTCTGTGGGTGGGTGGATGGGTGGTTGACGCCTCTAAAGGCAAAAGTACTGGACTAATTTAGATGAAATTTTAAATAAAGAGGTATATCAAAAAAATCCAAAACCGGAAACAGATTAGACATGAGAACTTTAGAGAACATTAGAACTTAAGGCAATCGAACATTTTTTACCGAACTCTCTAGCTTCAAAACGGCAGCCGCTACAAGTTTTTGAAAATTTCGACTTTAACGCCCATTTACTCAAAAAGTAGTTGTCTGATCAGGGGATTAGCTACCATTTGTTTGAGAGCTCTTCCTAGATAGTATACGATGAAGTACAATTAATTTCGAAAATCCGAAAAATATCGCAATGGCGCTGCTTAAAAACTAATAAAAAAATTTTTTAAACTGCCTACACGCTTTTTTTAAGCTGTCTGATCCGATGGAGCTTGCAGTGAACTACAAATTTGTGTTTTACTAATCTCCCTAATTTTGCTCTGACACCTTCCAGATTTTATTGGAAAATTTGAAATTGATTAATTATCTAAGTTGCAGGCTTCCGCGGCCGTTGTTAATAACATCTAGACTTCCGGGTTGGAGCCGCGTCATCGGTGCTTAAACTGCCGATATTTCGTCCTCGGTTGCACAACTCCAGTTGTGTTCCAGATCCCAAAGCGACCACAGCCCTGAAGATGTCCCGTGCAACCGAGGACGAAACGTCGGCAGTTCATGCACCGATGACGCGGCTCCAACCCAGAAGCCTAGATGTTATTGATTAATTATTTTTACAAAAATGCAAACGCTGATCGTTATAAACTTTTATTAGTTCGATAGACTATTTGAAGTAATTTATTAGGATCGGCAAGAATTATCAACTATTTAAAAAATTAATGAATAAAAAACGATACTTTTTAATATATCAACCACGCGTTTTCCGGCAGTTACGTGATTTTTTAACCGAGTTCAAAAAAAGGAGGAGGTTCTCAATTCGTCTGTATATATGTTTTTTTTTTATGTATGTTCGGGCATAACTTTTTTGTTTATGAACCGATTTTAATGATTTTTTGGTGTTATTGGAGCTTGAACTTCGAAGATACTCCTAAAAATCTATTTTTTTAACGGACTTTTTTAGTGTTTCCGTATTTCATCTTCCGTTTCAACTAGCAATCATTTCCTCATTCGAGAAACACCCTTACTAGGTCTACCCATCACTTAAAATTGTAAAATAATTAACTTTTAAAAAAAAAGGGAACCGACTTCAAATAAAAACACAAAAGTGACATAAATTAACTAAAAAGCAAAAAATAAATGTTTTTTATACAACAGTTTAATACTTATTTGTTGTTCCGTTTAATGTAATTAAGAAATTGCTGTTTATTATATAATTATTAATTGTTTTATAATTTTGAAGTCGGTGCCAAGTAAAACATAAAAATTAGAATCTAATTTGTTATTGCAGCAAGGTATATAATTTTTATGTTTTACTTGGCACCGACTTCAAAATTATAAAACAATTAATAATTATATAATAAACAGCAATTTCTTAATTACATTAAACGGAACAACAAATAAGTATTAAACTGTTGTATAAAAAACATTTATTTTTTGCTTTTTAGTTAACTTATGTCACTTTTGTGTTTTTATTTGAAGTCGGTTCCCTTTTTTTTAAAAAGTTAATTATACTACACCTATCAGTTAGCTTTTGTTAAAAAAACATAATTTTTCATTCTTTGCATATTTTTGATAACTCTTTAAATAAACCAATTATATCGATTTTTAGTCCGAAATCCGAAGCGCATCTAATCAGCTGTAGGGGCGGGCGGTTCCGTTCTTACTATTCTTATACGGTATGCGACATCGTAGGGTTGCCTATATAAATTGTTTTCTTAGAAATCTAACCTACGGTGAAATGAAAGAAGAACTTAAAAATATTCTTTTGCAAATACGGTAAGTATTAATATCTAGTATGGGAAAGTGCACTCGAAGTTAACACTTCAGCCTTTTTTTATATTTTTGCGGACCACCAGCAACTGAATATACAGTCTAAAAAATGGGCGAAACAGTCAAAATGTCTGCAGACATACATTACCAAGATCAAGTCACCAAGTTCTGCTGTTCTTATAGCAACACCAACTGTTTGCTTTTTAATATAACCTTTGATAATGGCATGTAAACGTCGAAGCACGTATAAAGTTAAACACAATAAATATTGCTAAAGACAAAGTGTTTTGTTCATTATTTATTTATTTAAACAAAAAAAAGGCGGTGACAACTATTAACAATATGACAATTTGTATTGATTGGATATTCCGTTTTATAATAATCGGGCATAAGGTCGACAATTTCAAAAATTCAAGGGGCCTTCATTTTGAAGGAAAAAATATTTAATTTGCCTTGAGATGCACTACTATAATGCTAAGGTGTCAAAACTGTAATAACGTTTTTACAAACAAATTTATACTAAACAAACAGGTCCAATTTCCGTTCCCGGTTAAAGGCCTTACAAAGAACTACCTGCAACTAAAAAATTTCCACATACCAAATTTGACAAAAATCGGTCAAAGGGTTCTGGATATATGGACATTTTATTTATTATTTATTTATTATACCGATATTTTTTTGAATCCCTTTTTTGGATTGCTTGGAACCCAAAACGTGTATTTCCGTTGAAATCTGAAATTCCAACATTTGCAGGAAATCATAACTTTCCATACCATAGAAGTAGGGGCAAGTTAAAATGCAGTATTTTATGTTATTTTATTTCATACTGTACGCTATATACCACTTTACGTCATTGATTTGAGTCCGGGAAATGGCACATTACAGGCCAAGGTCGGGAAGTGTTGCTTAGCAGCCCTTCCCGGACTGCTTGGAGAAAAATTCATCAAACACATCTATTTGTAGCTAAGCAACGAGTGATTTAAAGTGAAATACCAACAGCGAATGTTTAATTTGACAGAATATAAATTTTAAAAATGACGTTTTTATAAAAAGAAAATATTCAAATAAAAAATGGTTTTGGCAGTAATTAAATAAAAGTTTGCACGATACACGTCCGTGAAGTGATTATTAAAGCATTCGTTTAGAAATTTCGGACTCGGCTCCTTTCGTCGCCTCGTCCGCAAATATCTAAACTCATACTTTAATATGTCACTTCCCGGACTAGTGACGTAAATAACTATTACAGTCTGTTGCAAACTAATATTTATGGCTAATAATAAACGCAATTTAAAAATTTCTGTTGAATCAAAATGCAAGTCTCTATTACCGAATACCAAAAAGAAGAAATGGATAGTTAATTATACACCTTTCCACACCCGGCTGTCGTTTGAGGTTGCGGTGACGCAAAACCAAAGGTAACATTGTGTATTGGAAGAATCTCCGATCCAGGGAACATAATTAATGGGATTTGCTAGTCTGCAGAGTCAAGCAGTCTAATTACTTAACCCATAAACTCTATATGTTATTTCAGATGATTCGGGAACAGTGTAATTAAAAGTATGCATTTGTTAAAATTAAACTGTAATACGGAACTGTAAATTATTTTAATGATTTAACCATCCACAAAAAGTTCTAAATTGAAAGAAAATGTATTGGCGTGCGATCACGATGTAAATTTTACAAGTCAAATAATCCGTAAAATGCAAGTAAAATGGTTCTATAGTCGCCGAATTTAAAGTTTCAATCGTCATATTGGCCGTCCTATTATTATTATTATTATTATTATAAAATGTATAGTTATTGATATTAACAATAAAATAAAAACCTTGCATAAATAATACTGTAAATGTAAACACTTGAAAAAACTGATTTTAATTAATACTAAAAAATTAATTGCAACGATTGCAGTTCTTCGTCAGCAATTCTTTCAAAGGCTACTGCAGTCATGTAATGAATTCGTGTTACAAGAATAATAAAAGTTAGATAAGGTCAAGTTTATGAAAATAAAAAACAACAAACGAAACATATATTTCTTGAAGTTAGAAGTTTTTTTCTGGCATATTAGCAATACCAAAAGAATTTTCAGTTTTTTAAGTGATTTTACAAGACTTTCTTAATATTTGTTTACAATAATATGATTTAACCTTCAAATGGCATTGATTTGAAGTATTAACCTTAATACGAGGCGCTACTTATGCAACGGGTATGAATAAATAAATAACTTCATTTTATAAAAGCAGCTGCCACTGCTGCCATTGGATTTTAAAGCTATTATATGCAGATCTGGTTCTATACCGATTCAACTAGTTCTTGACAATACCGAAATGCAGTTGCATTAAATAATGATCCACTTTGTACAGTTGAAACTGATGGTAGAATAAAAACGGGCTATACTGTTGTAAAAATGCAAAACCTTTTATTGTGAGATTATTGGAAACTTGGGAAATTCATATTCATATTACGTTTATGGTATTTGGTGAAATTCATTTTTAATACATTTGTGTAAAACAGAAAAGCCATGCCAACAACACAACCGTTCTGAAAAAATCGGAACCATAAATCCGTCTTAAAAATGTCTAAAACAAGAACGAAGCACGTCGTCGCTTTTTCCCTCTATATTCTAGGAACTGTTAAGTACTTATTATTATTTAAGTATTTTTGTATTTTTTGTATGTATAAAATCGCACTACTACTATTCTATCAGGAGCGTATGACACATGTGGAACTTCATAAAACATGCACTGCCAGCTGTATGGACCTACTGTAGTGTAGCTAACAGACATTTTTGTGAGAAAAAAAATCGGTTATTTATTTTATTATTTCAGGCCATTTTTTAAACTCCGCCATATTTGGTAATCTATTTATTGTTTTATGATAATTAGAAGAGAAATTAGCTTTTAGAAGCAACGATCAGTTTGAATAAAACATAAATATTATAATTAAGGTGAACAGCCCACATTGCAGCATTTCTAGTGGAATGCCCTTAAATTAAAATAAAGTGAAAAGATTACGTCATCACTTACTTGCACACATCACAGCTGTCAGGTCATTGCACTTATTTAACATTGTTTTGTACTTTTTAATTTGGTCGGTATTTGAGCAATACTCTTTTATAAACTTCGAAGATTTTTAAAATAGTATTTACTCACAGTTATTTTTTTTCTGGTAGATAGTAGTATTTTGTTCCCAATGAAATTAAGTTGTGACTTTTATTCTATTACTCATGAGCAATTTAGCTCAGAAATATTTTATTGCGCCGCGTTTAGCAAATGAAAAAGCGTTACATTTGGACTTTCGAGAATTCATAGCAGAAAGTTCAAACTTTAATTAATATAGTCATATTTTCTAAAGTATTTTTGTATCAACGCCTACAGTGAGTATAATATCTACTCTAACAGGTGCGTACCTGCATAGTTATCATTTTGTAAGAGCGCATTGCATTACAATTCAATAATGTACATACCATAGCAAGCTTGCACTAAAAAATAATATTATAAACTTCTTAAAAATCTTTTATTTCTTTAAATTGCTAGCTACAAATAGAGACAATCGGGAAGCAGAAAACATATCGTTTTAACAGCATCTTGGTTTTAGAAATTAAGTTATGTGCCGTTAGACTGTGTGCTTCGGTCTACATGGTACATTTCACAACTTCCACAAAAAACGTAAAATAAACTGGTTGTGCGTTCAGACGTGAATCTGTCATCTATAGTTGGAATTTTCTATTTTGTTTGTAACAATAAAATTTATTTTTTTTGTAATTAAAAAGACCAGAGATCTAACAGAAAAATGAGCGAAACACTTCGCCTGGACTTTCCTATACTTATAAATTAATATTGTTTTATATTTTCCAACACTTTTGATGTACACCTGTCTAGACCCGGCTAGTAAAAGTAAACAGCGTTTCTAAAAACTTCAAGCGTGAAGAGCGTAACTTAAACCTACCATTACCACGCTGGCTCCGCCTGCAACTACTACATGTAAAACAACCGAACTGAAATGAACCGGAGGCACGAACGAGTAAGGAAGCGTGTTGATGTTTGAAAATGTATTAATAACTCGAGAAGTATTATTTTTTGCAAGAAATCACCCTTATTAATTTGTGTTTAGAATTTAGAAACCTTTCTGATTTTAAAGCCAAAATGTCACGTTTCCATTTAAAAAAAAGTTATTTTTTACCGTGGCGGCCATATTAAAATTGGAAACTCAAGTTTTTTTTCTTAAATACAATCAGAAGAATTTGCCCTACAACTTTGCTCTTGGGTTTGCGAGTCTATCTATTAAAATAAAAAAGTTAGCCTACACTGAACATTAAACGACTAGTACAAGAATACAACTGCTGTAGAAAGTATGTGAAATTCTTTTAAGGACAAAAAGATTATTAAGGGGCAAAAAATTCGATTTTCTGATTTTTTGTAAAAAGATTCTCCTAGAGCAAATAAATCAAAAAACCAAATTTTTAATTTTTTATCGAAAATATTTGGGGGGAGGGGGAACAGTAGCCCCCCTAAATATGAAATTATGGAAAAAATATTATATTCGGATTTTGCTATCAATGGTGAGCTATTTCACATTAACAGAAATATTTTATTGCCCCCCGTTAAATAAATAAAAGGGTACCAATTTTCAAAAATTCATAGAGGGCGTCACAGTGAAATTATAACAATGAGCAAAAAACAAAATTGTAGCAGATGCCTATCTGTATCAGCTTAAAAAGTTTAAACAAAAACGTGTGGGCAGTTCTTGAGATTTTTTTTTTTGAAAATTTCAAAAATTTTGGAGTGGTGCCATTGAGATCGTTTTTCGATTCTCAAAATTAATGATATTTCATGGTATAGTACCCTTAAGGGGCTACCAAACAAGTTGTAGTTGATCCCAATCAAACAACTGGTTTTTGAGTAAATGGGCGTTAAAGTCGAAATTTTCAAAAATTCGTAGCGGCCGCCATGTTGAAGCTAGAGAGTTCGGTAAAAACACGTTTGATTTGTTCTAAGGCTTTCTATAATTTCCACTATTCCAATTTCCAAAATTCCATTTCTGAAAAAAATGCTACCAAAAAAACATGTCTAACCTCCGCTTCCGGTTTCGGATTCTTTTTAAAAGCTTATTTTGTCGATGAATTTTTGATATACCTCCTCATTCCAAAGCACATCGAAATCGGTCCAGCCGTTCCGGAGATATGAGCGTTACCCACACACCCACCCACACACCCACAGACAGACATTTTTTAAAAACCACTTTTTTAGGATCCTGGAAGCCCAAAACATGTATTTCCGTCAAAATCTCGATTTTGAAAATTTGCATGAAATCAATACTTCCCTATACTGAAAGTATAGGAAAGTAAAAATGGGTAGCCATAAATTGGGAAAGGAGAATCAAGCCCCTAAGTATTGATACACTTAAAAATTAAGTTGTCAATCTTATTTTACAATCAGTGATAAGCAATTTAACCGAAACAAATGTTTAATCGTCGTCTGTTTATTAAATAATTTTGCAAATACTTTTAACTTCACAGTTTTGGCTTCTGTCAAAAATTCTTTTATATAGTAACATTAAGTTTCCCTAGCACTATAAATGTAACTAACATTTATGCTGATCGACTCGTTTTTGAGTAACTGTTAAAACATTCTCACTGCCGATATTTTTCGTCCAAACCCTGCCACACACTCTACATGTGTCTGCTGGTCGGTCTGTCTGCCGGTCGGAATGTCTGCTGGTTGGTCTGTCTGCCGGTCGGTCTGTCTGCCAGTCGGTCTGTCTGCACATCGGCATGTCTGTCGATCGGGCTGTCTCGACACAATGCTGCATTTAATTAAAAGCTAACGGCCCGGGCCCGAAGATGAAACTCTCGGAAAAGCGTGAACAGTCAAATGGGGACCCGTCCAGACCCGAAACGAAACCAGAACGTACCCGGCCGGCTCGGATATGCGTGAATCGACCCTTATACTCCATTACAACAAAACAATAACACCATCAAAACTGTAAACTTACATGTACTCTAGTGTGGGGCTCCAAGTGTAAAGTGAAAATTTGCTGTGCATTTCACGGTATTTAAGGCAAATTGTCCCAATATTTAATATATATACACACATTTAGCTAAATGCTTTTTATTTGAATAAATCATTACAGATTTTAATAAATCCTTATACATTTGGTTTAAATATTCCAACATTTAATAAAGCATTAGAGATTTAAATAAATCTTAAAACATTTATTTTAATTTTTCAAATATTTAGAAAATCTTATGTATTTAGATAAATCTGCACATATTTGTTTTAAATATTTCATAATTTAAGAAATCTTCACAGATTTAAATAAATCTTAACCGATTTAAATAAATTCTTACAGATTTAAATAAATCTTTACAGATTTAAATAAATGTTTCAACATTTAATTCTAAGCTGTCACGCTTAACGTTAACCTGTCATATTTATTTGACCTTGGTCAGCCTAGCTAACTTGGGAGACCAAGACCGTTGACACCGGTCGCGGTAGTAAGTAGTAGTAGGAGCGTTCGACGCTTTAAGCAAGCAGACTGAAAATTACATTCTCAAGGGAATGTTGAGGAAACTTTCATTATATGAATAATAAATTATGCAATGTTCATGTTGTTATTTATGATTAAATTAATATCTATTGTACACATTCCTGAAATACGCAAAACGTGTTCATAACTGTTGAACGTTACCACCAGTGTAAACGGTCTTGGTCTTCTATGTCGACTGAGTCTGCCAAGGTCAATTAAATATGACAGGTTAACATTAAATGTGACAGCTTGAAATGAAATGTTGAAACATTTATTTATAAATATATAAAGATTTATTTAAAACTGTAAAGATTTATTTAAATCGGCAAAGATTTATTTAAATCTGTGAAGTATTATTAAATATTGAAAAATTTATTATAAATGTATTAAGATTTATTTAAATCTCTAATGATTTATTAAATGTGGGAATATTTAGATTAAATGTTTAAGGATTCATTTAAACCTACAATGATTTATTGAAATAAAACGCATTTAGCTAAATGTGTGTATATATAATAAATATTAAGACAATTTGTCGTAAATCACGCGAAATGCACAGCAAATTTTTACTATACACTTGGCGCCCCATACTCTAGTCCGCTATTCCAAAGAGTTTGCTAATTCAAGATAGAAAAATTGAATTTGTAATTTTATATTATAAATAAAGTATTAATATCACGGTTGAAACACCTTACATATAAACAAACTTGCGAAAGTTTGTAAATATAGCATAAAAGTGCCACTTGCCAAGTACATGTTTGAAGATGTAACGCAATTGATTGCTTATCGGTTAACGTACTCCTCAAGCACTGGATTTTAAATAAACACAAATTTCACAGGAATTTTACCCTATATATAGCTATAATCAAGCCTTTACATACATGTTCGTTTTCATAGTAATGAAAACCGTTTCCTTTAATTTAATTGCTTTCAGTGCTCGCTCAAATCGTAATATTAAGTTAAACTGACACCAATTCTTACACAAAATTTCGTGGCATGGAAAGACAATAAAGTAATAATAAAACACATACTACATAACAAAACCTAAAACCGAAGTGTGATATAGAAAATAATCATTCAATAAAAAACTGATAGATTTTCTTTTATAGACCTTTAGGTCGTTAGATTAACTGCGTGCTGTAAAACTAAAGTAATTACTTTTATGGTCATGGAAAACTTTTTGGGTGATAATCTGCCGTTTGGGTTACAATGAACTTATGTAAACTAACGGTATTGATCCAAACCTCTTAACAACAAAGTACTGGTTTGGTTTATGTAGTGACTACCTACTAAAACTAAATACGGTCTCGTCATCTCGACTGTTTGCCTTCCAATTATAACAATCAATTTCTAGTTGGCACGTATTTATGACATGAAATGGCAACGTAACTATTTTTACAAGATTGGCAAAATATGATGTGCTTTATGTTACCTGCGCAATCCTCATAGTATTTTTTGCAATTCTAAATAATACCTTACTTACATGAAGACAAATTTCAATCCGTAATTGATAAATGTATTGCGCGACAGTTACCATTGACATACATTTGCACATCGTAAATGCAGAAATACTATAACGTTTTACTACAAAAAAAATTACAAAACGCTAACAATAATGTATCAAAACAACAATAGTTTGTGGTTACATATTATTGCACATAGAAATACAAAATATCAAGCAGTATGTTTAATGCATGGCAATTAAAAAGCTGAAGTGTTTACTTTGAGTGGACTTTCCCACACTAATTTTAATACTTGTCGTATTTGCAAACGTATATTAATAATAATACTAATAATTACAATGTTGTTCACCGACTGTTGAATTTCTAAGAAAACAAGCTATATAGGTAACCCCTCCATTTCATCCATACTTAAAGCTTTATTACGGCTCAGTCAGTCGTTTTCCATTACATCAGCATAGATGATGCCAGTTTTTAGCACTTATACCTGCTCGATTCCTCGATTCCAACCAGCCGAGACCTTCAACGACCTGGGGCTGTTTAACAACAAAGGTATTTATCAAAATTTGTAGAAAACGTACAATTATTTGAAAAACACGATTAGATACCCTTCTTCTTGTCTATCCCTTTTTGCTCGTAGGGGGTTAAGTGTCGAAGTCTTTCACTCCGGGTAGGCTCTTCGCTTGTGTAATAGGAGATAGTGTGGCTTTACGGCCGGCCTTTAAACCACTGCGCTCCTGAAGTTTATGCCACCCTGCATGCACATTCATTCAATGCCACTCACACATGTGTTTATTTGTATGTTAAAATGTTGTATGTGGACTTTGTTACTTGCCTTGTTCAGCCAGTAATCTATGCTGATGTCACGGAAAACGACCGACTGAGTTGTAATAAAGGTTTCAGTATGGATGGAATGGGGGGTTGCCTATATAGCTTGTTGTCTTAGAAATCTAACAGTCTGTGAACAACGTTATAATTATTAGTATTATTATCATAGCGCCGTTAATTGTAACCCAACGTCGAATGGTTACCGAGCTCGATATCGGTCCACAGAATTACAGAAAACTTTTCTGCTGCTTCCAGGATTCGAGCCGAGAACGATTCGAGCCGAGAACTCACGCATTGTGAGCCTGATCCTCTACAACTGGACCACTCGGACTCTTCGATTAGATGCCCAAAAAATATAATTAGTTGCCGAAAAACGTCCAAATATGGAAGCTAAGGTTTGTGTCAATCAATTTTAGTAAATGTAATTTGAAATTTTGGTAATAAATCATATTCTGATGAGCAAGGCACGGATTTTATGCAAATTTATATTTGATAGTTTTGATGTGCCAATAAAATGCTTGTGTTTGTGTCCATATCTGATAAAATGCAATTAAATGGCACCAATTTTATTTGCCTATTTTAGGGGTTTAGAGCATATTTTTAAAATAAATACGTATTTAGATATATTTCTTTATATTCCCTAAAACAAAACGTTAAATTTTAAAATATAAAAGAGGAGAAAATGAGAAGTACATTAGGATTTTCAATAAGTGCGTGCTGTTACTAGGTATTCTTGAGCGAATGTCTCGGATTGTATCAGCTAGAATGTTATTTTCAAGTTTTGGAATTTTTACAGTCATTTCTGAGAATTATGCAATTGCGGTACTTCTTGAAAGTATAAGATATTACTTTTATTCTGTTTTTCGTGCCTACCTTCATAAGAAATAGAAATAATTTAATTATAGAGGTTAAATTTGTTGACATACCTACTACGTCTTATCTTATTAGCACGAAAGAACTAGATAAAACTAACAGTGTCACTATTTCTAGATTCGTAAATGAGGATCTCACAACATTTTTTCAGCCAGAAACAGTTCCTACAGAAAAAATAATATTAATGCTATCTGACGCTGCGCCATACATGATAAAATCGGGGCGAAGTTTAAAATTTTTTATATAAATTTAGTCCACACAACTTGTTTGGCTGATGGTGCAAATAGAGTTGTAGAAGTAATTAGGAATCAGTTGCCCATTGCAAACGATTTAATATCTAATGTAAAAAAGAAATTGGTGATAGAACAATTTAAAAAAAAATTGCCAAATATTTCACTGCCTCCTAAACCAGTGCTTACCAGATGGGGTACGTAGTTGGATGCTGCTCTTTATTAGTCATATAATTTCTAACATATTAAAAAAATTAATTTAAATTTTAAAGACTCTTCAATTTGTATTATAAACAAATCTCAACTTGCAAAACTATTAGCATTTATTAAAATTAATTATAGTTTTGTAAGTAAAACACTCAATCAATTACAAAAGAAAAAATTCTTGCTATTCCAATCAGTAGAATCATAAAAACGATTGAAAAATCAATTCATCAAGTTAAATGCAATCTGCGAAAAACTGTATCGCAGAAACTAACAGACGTATTAATTAAAAACGAAGGTTTTAAAACTCTTGTAAAGAGGAATGAGGTTCTAACTGGCAACATTAATGATAATGACATGCAACTAGACCTGGACATTACTACTAATTTAAAATATGCGCCAACCTCTTCAGTTGACGCTGAAAGGAGCGTTTCTGCTTATAAAAACATACTGTCTGGTAAAAGGCAGTCGTTTCATGTTGAAAAACTTGAAAAGCATATTGTAACTCATTGCTGTAGTGCTATAAAATATAAAGATTAGGTATAAGTTTAAATTGTTATATTATACTAATGCTAAATGTAAATGTAAGCATAATATTATGTTGTGAGGTTCTCCACACGCGACTATTTTAATATAAAAAAATTTAAATAACTTTTGTTTACTGATTTCACTTGCAAGTTTTGTATATAATGTTTGCATTTTGTGCTTAAATTGGTCCATACTTTGCATATAATGGTGCATATTTTGTATATAATGGATAATATATGGACTGCTTAGAAATGTCTAGTATTAAACGGGTTACGCAAGTAAATGGGCACTTTTTACAGGAACACCGTGTGCTATAAGCAATACCCTCAGCCTGATTAGGTCTCATCCTAACAGCGCCTTGGCCGTTACGCCTAATTCCCGAAGGAAAATAGCGTCGCTTCCCAATACGCCTGAGAACTTAACCCAATAATAGCGATCGATTACGTACAAATGTGTAATAACAACACGCGAAAAGAGCGTCTTGCCGCCACCAATATGGAAATAGCGCCGTCACTCACTCCAATCGGCTTCCCTGCAATAGTGCCTCAATTGGTACGCCTAATACCCGAAGAACAATAGTGCCAATTTTGATACGCCTATCAGGTTCACCGACAAGAATAAGCCACTACGCCTAAGGCTCTTTGATTTTGGCAAAGTGCTCCTCGTAGCCCACTATTATAATATTTTATTTTGAAGTTTCAAGTTCCAGGCTTATAATACTGTGACAGAATGTTAGCAATAATGCTTTCAAACTGACGTTAAAATTTCAGTGAACCGAGTGATCTTTGAGAATCAGAAGAATAGTCCCTTCCTTTAGGGCACATACTCTTTTATTAAAATTCATGTCCATCCTCCAAGAGGTTGGTTGGACTTGTTTATTTTTCCAATAAAATTACAGTCCCACTATTTTAATTTTTGAATAGATATAAGTATCAATAAAATTTTGTCTCACACTCTCAAGCTTTCTTGATTGTTAACAACTACAACCCAATATTTACCCCAATCCCTAACATTTTGTGGTGTAAAATTTTAAATATTAGACTGGCTCCAATACTCCACACAACAAGCGGCAAACTCATTGACAGTGTCAACATGTGTTTTAAAATCATGGTTTATTTACCATTATGTACCAAAAATGTGTGCAGCTGCTCCGAGACTGAGAGATTAACTAAAACTAAATCACAGCAATTTACCTAAGTCAAGTGATCACTGTTAATAAAAGTATAAAACAATACAATTAAATCAAAATCAGATGCAAATTATTTATTCTCGGGCAGCGCACCTTTACACAAGCTACCAGTTTTTACATCAGACTGCGAGCCTTCATCCTACCTAAATCTCTACAGATTTTGCATATCAGTGCCTGAGCTAAAAACGCAGTTCGTCCGTCGAACCGCACCAAGACGGCGCTATCCTGCATGGGCTTAAGACTGCCACCACGAGTCCTGCACCGTGACTAAGACGGGGGCTGCTAATCCCTCCTCGGGCTCGGACTTGGTCCTCGTCGTGCCAGTCAAAGAAGTCACTGGTTCAACTTTTCGGAGCAAGCACCTACCGAAAGCATTGCTAACTCCTCCCAGTTTAAACAACCCGCAATTCTTAGTACTGGTCGACTACGCACCGCCCAGATTAGTCGGTAGCCGGTCTGATATGACCAGTAACTTAAAAGCGTCGGGTGTACAGCAGGAACCTCTGGGTCGACATTTTGATAGTGGGCGTGAGCAGGCAAAGTGCACTTCACCCCTAGAGCCCAAGTTCCTAATGCCAGCAGCCACGCCACTCCTTCCTAGAGCTTCACCTGCCTAAATCTCGGCCTCCAAACACCTAATATATTGCCTAGGCAAATTTATAACCCCTAGGGGTCGCCTCGACGTAGTGACTGGAACGCAGGCAAATTTATAGTCACGACCAGGGAGTGGGGATCCGGTTACAGAGAACGCGCTGCCGCTAAGGTGTTAGGTACCCATACTAAGGGCTATCAACATGTTCGGTCGTGAAATCACTCACCCAGTTCTTCCGGTCCCAATTAAGGTAAACCTTGAACCTCTCCGAAGAGAGGTGGACATTCCAAGTTAAAACCACCAAAGTGACCGTTACAACGCCGACCACGCAGAAGGTATCTTTGTTCACGCCTCTCACCTAAGTGAGGGTCCTTGGGCGTCCCGTCATTCTTGTATACAAACATTTTCAAGTAAAAATTAGAAACTGTCGTGTGTTTAAAAGATACGTTAAGAGATACGTCGAGCACTCCTTGTTTACGCCCCCGGTTGGGAATATTAATTAAAACCAGGTAATCTAGACTGTTCCATCTTCCGAAGACTATAACTCCATAAGGAAGTAATTTTGGGTATATTTGGCTCCATCAATATCAAAGTAAGATAAATTTTGGATTAATACATGCAGTTAAATTTTTCATTTTCTGTTTGACATGAAGGTTCTTAGAGCGGCATTCTCATTTTGTCTGCACTTAAAACAATAGTGATTTTTTAGTGTAAGAGTCGTTTCCGCTTTTAGGAGAAGCAGATTTGCCATTTTTTCCGTTTTCGTGAACCTTAAACAAACAATACCTATCATGAAATATAAATTAAAATCGTAAACGATTTACATAGCTGCCGCTGTAAAAAGCAATTTTAATTATTTTTTAACAGTGAAAACAAACTGCTGGAAATTTTAGAATTGTGCGTGGTTTTTTTACGATTTTCAAGAGCGTTCTCCACAATGCTAATGCCTACAACGAAATGAGTTTTTAAAAGACATAAAAAAGAAAAACAAATATAAATAGTTAACTGAAAAAACAAAGAAAAACAAACCGATGTTGATTCACTTTTATACGCTCAAATAAAACCAAAATAAATATTTATTGGTACTTTATTAATTTCTCCTGTCTTTAATTTTATATATTATGTACTAACGATAGGGGGGGGGGGGGTTCCGAAAAATTACAACGTTTTCAAGCACGAATCAAAACGGATGCAGAAGAACAGTTAACATGTGTTCATAGTGAGATGTCACTAAACTCACGCAACCAATTTCATTATTACTACGTAAACTTGTGGGCTACGCCCTACTTTTTTTAATTATTTATTTAAAAACATTGTTAGCATATTTAAGAAAAGAGATGTAAGGATATAATGAAAGCATTTATTTATGTATATTAATAGTATAAAGTAACGTCCCAAGTCCGCGAAATTTGCTCCTAAATGACTTCGATGAAGTGACCGTATGTGACTTCGATACTGGCAACAGTGGTTCCAAATGCTGGTAACAAAATAATAAATAAGGTGTGTTGAGATGTAATAAGACACGTACTTGATGGATCGAGCAATATTGTATATTCTCAAATACGCTGATAACAGCATATTGAATTGTAAAATGTGTAAGGCTACTTACCCAAATATATTAGCGGTATATACAGCACAACTTAATAAAATATAGCGCAGGTTCGTTAAATCCAAAGTCAAGATTATGTCGAATCATACACCCGGAGATTGTTTTGGTTTTGACAGCCAACATTGCGTTCCAATGATACAAACATATGGTGTAAACCTAATTTTCTTATTTGCATCGACAACCGTATTGGCCTGATACATACCATATACGAATGTGGGCCTTATATAATGGGCGCGTAGAGATACGGCTTGTAGTAGTGGATGTTCGTCGTCACGAAAATATGAGAAAGCTGGAGCGATCCGGATTTAACAGATTTTGGGTCATTAAACACGTGATAGAGTTCATAAAACAAAATATAAGTTGGTTAGATTCTATAGGTCACAATCAGGTTTTTCTAGTAACTTCATAAACCCAACCTTCCATAACAAACAACATTTCCAATCTTAGCTTTTCAAGAAACATTATTCAAGATCGTGTAAAACCAGGATTTCAATGTTTCTCTACTTAGGTAGAGTGAAAATGCCAAAACCTGTACAGAGATTTCGTAGATAAGGTATTTTTTTTCCTTTCGATCTTAAAATTCGCCAGTTTGATGCTTTTTTTGAAAATGCTTCTTCAGTTTTGAAAACATTCGCTTTTGATTAATATGTGATTTTTCACAATCTTCCTTTTTACATATTGGGTCAAAAACGTTTTTTTTAACTAATGTAAAATAAATATGACATAAATGGAGATTATTTTGGTATTTGCACACTACGTGCGACCAACTTAATACTTTTAAGATTATTTAACGCATTTACGATAACAGAGACCTACTAGGAGTACTAACTGAAGAGACTCGAAGATTTAAAAGATAAGATGGATCCAAGTCAAATAAAGTCACTTCGAAAATTATCCGCCCAAACAGGTTCAAAAGCCTCGCAGGTAATAGAAGAGGGATTAACAAATTTCCAATTTTGATAGGGGTTGCATATGAAAAGATGAGATGCGTAATATGCACCCGTATAACGTATTAGTGGTAAATACAACTCAATCCTCAAGATTTTGAACAACAAATTCAATTTTGTCAATTCGCAAAATATCAAACTCTCTCTACAAAAAATCCAGAAAATTCTGTGGAGACTGATTTACATTCTGTTCAGGTCGGCATTCTGTTCTGTTCCTTCATCGCAATGCGATGAAGGAAATGATTTTAGAGCTCTTTATGAATGACCTGCACGACGATTAGTTGGTAAATGGATATTTGCAGCAAGATGAGGCCACTTCTCACATCACACGCTGAACTATCCAAAATTTTTAAAAAGTCATCTCGGGCTGAGTTTAAGTAAAGAAGGTTGGGCAGATCATCCGACTTTGCATCGTTAAATTTGTGTTCTTTTCTTGTTTGCCCAACAGCCTCGTCTTCTTCGACCTCCTTTACCGTAGGGTGTTGGGATATAGCCACTAATAATAATAGAAAATAGCAATAACTATAAAGTAGATATGTTTTGATATACAACAACCACAGTATACTTATTTACACAGTAGCGAAAGCGCCCATATAACGCCTGGTAAGCTGTAACTAGTGGTGCTCCAAGCGGTCGACAAGTTAAACTATCGTTTAAATTATGGCGGGTTTTAAATTCCAATCCAGTTCGTTGTTGTTACCATATTTTTAATAAGCAAAACAAAAAAATTACGAGCTACATTATATAATGGTTTTTAAATAATACAAAGATAATGCCAGTAATATGATTTATTAACATTTATAAACTGCGAATCTTCAAAATGCAGCGTACACAAAGTGCAGTTTTTATTCAAATATCCCACCTCCTTTTCACGTAAATCTTCACGTCTACAGTTTACAACCCCCTGTTTTCATCTAAAACGACGAGAAAGTTAAACTTTAATGTATTAATATTTATCAGAATTTATTACCTTTTTGGATCTTTGGGAAATGTAAAAAAACTAAGGTTAGGATTCTTTCCTTTGTTGTTTTCGCAGTTTACGGCGGAACATGCGCTCCCTTTCGAGACTCTCATAATAGATTGGTATATCACTAATCAAATTTTTATAAAAACACTGGCAAACAACTTGAAAATTGTTCTTGTAACGTTCAAAAAGCAGAGAAACACTACTACCGTTAGCTGTCAAACTTTAGTGTAACTTGTCGCCGCTTGGTGCTATAATTACCATAAATGACCTTTACTTTCGCTACTGTATGAATAAGTATACTGTGCAACAACCAGATGGCAATTTTTTAAACTTTTGTTTGTTGTCTAATGCCTATACGTAATTTTCAAATACTATTAGTATTATCATTAATGTTAGAAATTGCTTATAAAATTAAGTAAGGCAAAACTAAAGTTGTTATCAAATGCAAAATAGTTAACAGGATCAGTAGGCCGATTGATATAATTAATTGTTCGATATAACAGATTCTTCTCAAAATGTTTCTTTGCGCCTTCGGGTAAGCTAGACTATACCTACTCTTGGCTTTAACTTGATTTCCTTTAAGTATCCTATATTGATTTTATATTTAATTTATTCTCAGATAATAATGAGGATGACGAGAATGCTAAAAGCTTCGTATATCTCCGCATGTAAATTTCATACTGATGAAGAAATGATATTTTTATATTATATGGTAGGCTTCCGGTTTAATTTCGACTTTATTAATTAATTTAAGAATGCAATACACTCAAAAATTACGCTCTGTCCGCATGCGCATGTTGATAACCTAGTTGGAAAGCGCGTATTGCAAGATCGCGACACAATAACGGTACCGAAGGCGCAGCGGTTCAAATCCCGCTCAGTTGTTTTGAAATATTTTTTTTTTAATTATTCTTAGTATCAATTTTATTCTATAAGGGCTAAATATTGTTGTGCTGCTTTTTGCTTAAGACAAAAACTGTTAAATTACACATAATATCTTTGCAAAATAAATATTATAGCTGAATTATTATTTAGAGTTTTTTTGACAGGCAAATACCTTATTATGCAAATATGACGCAATGAAGATTTAATGAAACAGAATATTTTTAAAATTTTTTTAAACATAAAGCAGTACAAAAACTATATTTAACTCTTTTATAATAAAATTGATAAGAAATTTAAAACAAAACAATTTATAAAACTGGCGGTGAGCGGGTTTGAACCGATGCACCTTCGGTATCGTTAGGTGTCACGATAAAAGATGTACCGAATGATTTTTTCAAAGGTCATGAACACTTTTCCACCCTTAACGTTTGATGATCCACCACTGGCTACTATAATCAACATTTTCAATTGCCTGATAAAACTGAGAACTTGTTTACCTCTTGCAGTTTTTTGATTACTCCATTCGTGTCCGAGTAATTTACTACACCTTGTTTGTATCTAGAAAACGAAAACTCTGGGCACACATGTTCATAGGAACTATTATTCATAACATTGCTTGAGCAATCACCTCCATAATTATTTTAGCTTAATTAGGAAACACCCCTATATCGAAACTTATAGATTAAGAAACTTCAACTGGCGTAATTCTATTGTCAGTTTTCAATTTCTTTAAAAGTCTTTCCATGACCTAAAGTTATTATTTAAAAATTAACTTCATAGTTAAATTTGGGCGGATAAAAATTATTTCACATAGATAATTTGGCAAGAACTGCGCGAACTTTTTAGTTGCTCAAAATTTTTCGGATGGACATTCTAAAATTGCTTTATAAAAAGTGAAAAAAGAAACCAATTTTGGCAAAAAAAGTAACAAAAGTAAAAATTACGCCGCCATTTTGAAATTTTTCGTTTTTTTTTACAGAGTACCGTATATTTTTAAACATACCGTTAAAAACACATTTGTTTTATCTTTCAAATGATGTAGCATTTTCATAGCCTAATTTTTCCAAAAAAAAAGCTATTTTTGTGATAATCCTTAAAATCACTAAATCCAAAAGTAAATTAAAAAAACAAAATCAAAAATGTAATTATCATATACAATACAACAAGACCTCAGATTATTTTCGAAAAAACTTAGTTCTATACACGAAACCATGTTGCTTGACAACGCACGGGAACATAAAACACGCATATAAAAATCCCGACTGCGGAGCAGGAGGGAATTTGGCATACTTTGTCGTTCGTGTCCATAAAGTAACCCCCCCCCCCCCAAACTAACTTTTGAACGACTTGATATTTTTCTACAAAATTTGGTATGCTGTAATGGGAAATTAAATACTATTTTTCAGACCATATTAAAATTTTGTATCGTCCAAAATGGCGACTGGGAGCAATTTTATATTTTTTTTTTAAATGGAAAGTGGGGTCGAGTGACACCTCATTTAAAAGGTCTTTCAATTCTGCGTCTGATCCTAGAGTTTCAAAGAAAAATATTCAGCCATAACAAAATAGCGGATTTTAAACAAATGGACTCACTCAATTCAAAATTGTTTTGATTTTTTTATCCAGGGTCGAGTGACACCTCATTTGAAAGATCTTTTAGTTCTGCGTTTGATCCTAGAATTTCAATGAAAAATATTGATCCATAACAAAATGGTGGATTGTAAACCAATGGACTCACTCAGTTCAAAATTGTTTTGATTTTCTTATCCAGTAGTCCACTTTTTCATTTGCAGGACTAAATTTTCCCAGAAATATCTCAGGTGGCTTGAAATAATATTGAAAACGTTATGTTCCAACAAGACGGTGCGCCGCCTCCTTATTATAGGCCTGTTTCTGACTTGGAGTAACGCATTACAGAAGTTTGCAGAAATATCACTCCAGAAACGTATGAAAATGTAAGGCAGGAATTTCATAACCGACTTTTTATGTGCCAAGAAATGAATGGTAAACATTTCGAACACTTAATTTAATTAATTTAAGCTTTGATTCTTAGTTTTTTTAAATAGACTTCTTTATCTTCAAACATTGTCATTTTGTTATGGCTGAATTTTTTCTTTGAAAATCTAGGATCAGACGCAGAACTAAAAGACCTTTCCAATGAGGTGTCACTCGACCCCCTTTCCATTTAAAAAAATTCAAAATGGCTTCCAGTCGCCATTTTGGATGATACAAAATTTTAATATGGTCTGAAAAATAGTATTTAATTTGCCATTACAGCACACCAAATTTTGTAGAAAAATATCAAGTCGTTCAAAAGTTAGTTGCGGTCGAACCCGTGGGCTACGCTCCCGATGTTTTTTGGTACCTTCATACCCGACGCTTCCCTACGCTCGAATAAGAGTTGTTTTTGAAAATAATATACGTAAAAAAACTGAAAAAAGGCCGGAAAAACAACCCCGTATAAAAATTTGAAGAAAGAAAACCCCCCGTAAAATCTCCAAGAAAGCATCCACTGAAAAAATCCTATCATAGCTTTAGCAAATTCCTTAAAAAAAAACGGGAAAAAATTAGTTAAATTTATCTTTAGATCAAGTGAATAGAAATTTCGAAAATGTTTTTGGTGCTAATAAAAATGTTATACATTTGCATGTAATTCCAAAACTAAATTTGCCCTTATTCATGTAAATCAGATATTTAATGATACAATTATTACACATTTCTCGGATATCGGCGAGTTTTATAGCCCAATCACCCTACGTGGTACGTACATATCAGCACCCGCAAACATAAACAAAATATTTAAGCTGCCTCGAGATAAATGCGTCGTCAGTAAAAGTGTAGTTCCGATAGATGTATCTAAAAGTTCTAGTAAACAGTTTTGAAGTGAAATTTTTTAAGCGGAACCTAGTCCAGATCCCAATTTGTAGGCAATGAATGGTGGATTTCGTCTGCTATGCATTTGTGTTGTCAGCGCGATAAATACAAATTTCCGATTAACTGAAAACAATCAATAAATTGTGCAGACATGTAAGAGCCGCGTGCCTGTTATAGTGGTAAATCTCGAATAAATCTTTCCGAGATGCAAGATTTAGTCGTGTTGTTATGGTAAGACAGTTACGGATTTACTGTTACATGTAGAAATAACACAATTACACTAGCGTATTTTTTTCTTTCGAGGTGGCTAATTATTTTTAGTAAACAGAGATTAAAACTAAAATTTTCAAAAAATCGTAGCGGCCGCAATTTTCGAAGTTAGAAAGTTGCAGAAAATAACCAAGTTATAGTTTACGTGCAGAAATGGACAGAAGTAGTAGGTCTATTAAAAAGAACCAAAACTGCTTAATTACGGCAACAGTTTAAAAGTAATTTTCCTTTAGTCACGGCCTACTTAACATTAGATAAAATTAAAAATCACGTAAATCACATGATTTTTGATAATGATGTAAATTTTGTTTATACATAATTTCTGTATATATAAATCGAATATAAGTTAATTATAAAAAGAATTAACCAAACTTCAACCTTGATAACTCTCGTAAAAATCTAAAGTTAAATTAGGTTGGTAATTGACAAAAACATTCGGCGTTAGTTGCGCAACAAATATTCCACTATTAAATTGCAAGTGGCTATTGAATTTTTTTCACAAGAAATAACAGAAAATGTGGTTTAACCGCGTAAAAAAACTCACAATCATTAATAATGTTAATGGATATGTTTAAGAAGTAAGGTATACTTGCTTCATATTTCCATTACTTATTTGTGCCACTTTTTCCATTACGATTATGAAAGACTGCACAATAATTGTGATAAGAAATTCAAACAAGATATAAATGACCCGTAAAGGTTTAATATACCTAGATACTAAGTAATTTACGAGTCTATTTTTAAAGGTAGTTTTATTTACAACACACACTTTGAATTGAATTTGAAATTTTATACTACCTAACCTAACACACACTGTTTAAAAATAAACTAATCAATGTTTTTTTCCAACTCAACATGTTTAGTCCTTTTAACTGCACTATGGCTGCAAATAATTATCAAAATAAGGCAGAAAACACAGATACGGCCGCAGAGCGTAGGCTTGAGATTCAATGCTGATCTACATCGTTTAGATTTCTAGTGTAGTATTTAGCTAGTATCGAAAGCAGAGTTGGATAGGTAGAATATTACATGTACAATATACTTATTATACATGGTTATTCCCCACTTAGAATATTAAGCCCTTTATTCTGCATGTAGAATAATATCGATGCAACATCAGACAGTTCAAACGTAAATAAGCACGTATAAAACTAAGCCTCCCACTACACCTAAGTAAAATAAATAATACTAGCAAAGCCCGTGGGCTACGCCCCACGTTTAATTGACGATTTCTTTTAAAATACGCAATCTTTTGAAATTATATGCTGCGCCACCCTACGCGACTGTTACATAAACAGCGGTACCAGCAAAAATAGTTTAAATACGTTCTGTTGAGATGTAAGAATAGTCCGTCGACACCAAAAATTGAAACAGGGTGAAGGGATTAGATTTAATACATGAATAGCGGAAGTGCTTACTTAAATGTTGCAAAGACCATGTAAATCTGGAAAACTAGAAACAAAGGGCAATTAAAATCCCGAAGAAAGAATAAAACCCCGGAAAAACAACACTTACAAAAATCCCCCACTATTTCTTTGAAAAAAAAGCGGGTTAAAGTTAGTTAAACTTAGCACTTTTCCACATTTCTACGGGAGAGCCTTAATAGAAATTTTCAAAGTGATCTTGAACTTTTAAATACGCACTTAAAAAATCAGGCTCCCAATACGCTGCACATCTTCTTTGAACCTGAACTTGCTTATCTACAGTCAAACGTGTAACGGTCCTATGTACAAACGATTCTGCTCCTTATATAATAGACACATAAATATGTGGTTTCTAGTAGCGGAGCCCCTCACAGTAAATGTTGAGACAGGTAGAAGGGATCCGGATATAGATATAGATTATTAAAATTAAATTTAAAATATCCCAGAATAGTAAAAACCATAAACCAAAAATAATTGCGACCAGTGCCGCAGAGGAGCGAAGGGGGCTTCTGCCTCAGACGTAACGATTTAAAGGGCGCAATTTCAATGTATAATTTTTTTTGGAACCGACTTCTTTAGTTGTATTAAAAATATTTCGAAGTGCAGTACGCTTGTATAGAAAATCGGAAAAGCAACGCGTTCGATCGTTGCATAGCCGTGCGCCCCTCCCTCCATACCATGCACACATGCGTGTTTTTCTAGATTCTATCGTACATTGTCTACTTATATACTATGTAGAAAAAGGTAAATATACCAGTTTTATTTAACATACATATTTTACGTATTCTACACACTTTTCTACGTGTAATGTAGAAAATAGTATTTACGTGTAAAGTTGCAACCCCGATTAAAAGTATGAAGCAATGAATTTATAATAAATTCCTGCATAATTTCCGTGAATAATATAAATATATACTTGTCGCTATGTACTTTTAAACAAATTATACCGGGTGATACAGGATTATATTTACCCTATGGGCGTTTATTTAAATTTTTTTTAATACACAGGATGTTCCATCTAGCCGTGACGCCACAAAGTTATATTTTTTCAAATGAAACACCCGGTATACGATTAAATATTTGGATTGTCCCTTCAAAGACGATTCTATTGATATCATGTTTTATGGGATTGCGATGGGTCTTTTCCATTCTACGGGTCTTTTTGTATAAAAAAACAGGTCATGCTTGTGACGCTGTTGTGTCAAAACCATTCAAGATTTTTTAGTGCGTTTTTTGCCAAAGACCTTCTAGAATACTCTACTTTATGATTCACGTGTCAGGTTAATAAAAAAAAACGCAAAATTATACCGGGTGATCATAAAACACAAAACTTTGTTTATCTCAATTGTTTCAAATGGAACGGATGGTACAGGGCGATAGCCCTTTGAAAGAGGTTTTCAGTTACATAAGCTTTTATGGGTGTATTGTGCAGAGATTTGCGGCAATTTGACGATGAATTGGAAAATAAGGCATTTTTCAAGTTTCCCGTAAAGCTTAATAACGATCTTCAATTTTTTTCGAATTATTGTTTAAATCGGGGTTCAAATTCTTTTGTTGGGCGGATATGAGAAAATAATAGTAACAACGTGGCTTATTTTATTTATTAACAGTAAGTTGAACAAAGCAAAACGCAGCAAAACTACAAGTGCTCAAAAATATCCCCATTTTTTCTTATCCAGAATCTCATCCTCTGAACGAAAAACCTCCTAACAATTCCCAGCATCTCCGCGTATGCCTTAGAAAGCTGTTTAACATAGTATAACATAGCCCCAAAGACAGAAGTCAATAGGTGTTAGTTAAATCAGGAGATCGTGCTAGCCATAAGACGATTTATTGAGGTGGTCTCTATCGCACCCCATGAAACATGATGGTATCGATAGAATTGTCTTTGAAGGGGCAATCAAAATATTTAATCGTATACCGGGTGTTCCATTTGAAAAAATACAACTTTGTGGCGTCACGGCTACAGGAACACCCTGTATATTTGAAAATATTTTTAAAATGAGTGCCAATGGGGGTAGATATAACACTGCATTAACAGAATTTGGGTAAGTGTAACAGTAAATGCCGGATTTTCCGCCGACGGACGACTTGGACACCCGGTATACCAGATTATTACACCAACGCGACTATATGTTTGACCGTAGGCTTTGTTTAGTTACGTATTATTTGTTTAGCCAGCTTGTTTAATATTTGCAGTGATTTGATAGGAGGTTCATAAGCGTAGAATATGAATGGTCACGGGTTTTAAAAATACTACACAGTACAATTTTATGAATATTGTAAAGGTGCGCTGCCCGAGAATTAATAATTTGTATCTAATTTTGATTTAATTGTATTGTTTTATACTTTAAAATGGGAGCTCCCCGAAAACGTAATGCACTTGTCTAATAACTTTGATTTTTTTACAGGAATATTATATTTCTTTCAGCAAATACAGACTTTAATTAACAGTGATCACTTGACTTAGCTAAATTGCTATGATTTAGTCTTAGTTAATCTTAAGCAGGTGGTCGTTTCAGGGCAGCTGCACACATTTTTGTACATTAAATGTAAATATTGTAAAACATTTGTTAACACGTGTCAATGAGTTTGCCGCCTGTTGTGTGGATTATTGGGGCCAATCTAATACTTAAAATTTCACGCTCCCGCATTCTAGGGATTAGGGCAAATATTGGGTTGTAGTTATTAACATAAATTGGGGAAACTTGACAGCTTTAATTAGCACAAGTGTTCAAGAAAGCTGGAGAGTGTGAGACAAAATTTTGTTGATACTTTTATCCAATCAAAAATTAAAAAAGAGTGGGGCTGTAATTTTGTTGGAAAAAGAAACCTCTTGGAGGATGGACATGACTTTTAATAAAAGAGTATGTTTCCTAAAAGAAGGGATCAATGTTCTGATTCTCAAAGACCACTCAGTTCGCTGAAATCTTAACGTCAATTTGGAAGCATTAGTGCTAAAATTCTGTTACAATATTACAAGTCTGGGACTTTAAAATAAAATATTATCTTCGTGGGTTTTGGGCTACCAAGAGCACTTTGCCAAAATCAAATAAGCTTAGGGGTAGACACTTATTCTTCTCGGTGTACCTGATTAGGTGTATCAAAAGCGGCGCTATTGTCCTTCGAGAAATAGGCGTAGCAACTGAGGCGCTATTGCAGGGAAGCCGATTGAAGTGAGTGACGGCGCTATTTCCATATTGGTTGCGTCAAGACGCCCTTTTCGCGTGTTGTTGTTACACATTTGTACGTAATTGATCGCTGTTATTGGGTTAAATTCTCGGGCGTATTAGCTAGCGGCGCTATTGTCCTTCGGGAATTAGTCGTGACGGCCAAGGCGCTGTTAGGATGAGACCTAATCAGGCTGAGAGTATTGCGTACAAATAAGTGATAGCACACGGTGTTCCTATAAAGAGCATCCAGTTACTTCCGTAATCTGTACAATACTCGACATTTATAAACAGTCCCAAATAGAAGTGTCAGTATAGGCAAAACTGGGGTAAATATTTGGACTGGCAACTTTACTCGTTACAAATGCCGGGCAAATTCTGTATAAATGGTTCTCGCACTCATAACACCAATATTTGCACCACATAAATAAATAAATTCTTCAAAAGGTTTACTGTTGTTTAAATTAGCTTAAAATCTTATCCTTTTTAACCTCGATAAAGACAGGGTAAATCAAACATGAGCAAATTAAAACAAAACGTAGGTCCGACACCGATCATCATAAATAAATAATTAAACGGGCATAAATATTAAATAATACATTTCAAATTTGCAAATAAAAATATCAACGGAACTGCACGATCACAACTTTCTTCGTCTAATACCATTTCTTCCTCAATCTCAAGATACGGAGTGGCGAACGTCTGGTTTAGCCAACTATAAAGTAACACTAAACGAAACGATGTATCTTAAATATTGCAGTTGTAGCAAAATCGTGCAACATGTTTCACGTATAACAATGGATTTGAGTATGCCCATTTGTTTTTTTTACTTGCCGAATTTTAAGGACATTTTTGATGTTCTGGGACTAAAAGTCCGGTCTTTGCGTCATCTACGAACAAAGAAGTGTGTGCTATGACAGTAAAAGATTTCCAAAATTATGATATTTCTAAACTTCCAAATTATTTATGGTATTTAAAGCCATCTTGAACATTGCCGTCATCATGAGGGATAAACATATAAAACATCGCAATCATAATGACTTGTTAAAAAACCTGAAAAAATGACACGAAAAACGTATTCGAAATTATTACTTCCATTATTTTAGAACAAATAAAGTGACGCCACAATCATCAGAAACCGTTATAGTATATTATTAATACAATTAGTTTTACAAATTCCGCGGACAATTTTTGTCAAAGTGAACAAGTGTTACTGCTGGTTTTAAATTGCGCGAGCGTGCAGCATGAGCGCAATTTCAAAGCACTTGACACGAGATAATGCTTTGGCTAAAATTTTCAGCATGAATTTTGATACCGAGTGCGTAGTTTGCTAGACTTTTCAACAAACATTAGTTTTTTTTAATTGAGAAGATTTCGTACAAATCAAGTTGCAAGTTTGTTCGTTGCCATAGCATTACGTAAAAAAGTAAAAAAACAAACAAAAAAAACTTTCCGCTGTGTTTTGAGATTGATTTCAAGCGTTTGGCATAAGAAATAAATTAACTGCAATAACTACAATTTTACAACTACTAAGAACTGGTTTTGTTTAAAATAGGTATACATTAATTTGTTATTTTTCAATTAATAAATGCTTGCAGTTTATAATATTTACTGTACCCACTTGTCAATTTTCATACTGTCAAAGGAGGGGGATGACGGAAACAAATTGCCTCTGAAATTGCACTAGTAAAAATTGTCATTACAATTCTCACTGATTGGGAAAAAAATACGAAAATATGATTAGTGGATTTGAATAGTTTGACATGTGAATATAACTTAAGAAACATTGTACTAATTTTTTAAACAAATCGAAACACTTGCAGCAAATACAATAGTACCGATTCCACTAAAGAAATAAACTTTTTTAAACTAATTTTAATTGCGTCATAAAATTTTATTTTAGACATAAAACCATACTGCCTACTAATTATGTAGTTTTAATGTCAAGTACATGCGACCACAATAAAACCAGTTTACCAAACAAATCAAACACATAACCTCACAAAACATATTTTAAAAATTTAATTTAAAAATCCAGTTTGATTAAAATGGGCAATTACTGTTAGATTAAACTTCAGCTCATAAATATAATTTCATATTAGTTCTTTTAAATCATAAACTGTAATTTACAAAACGACAATAATTAATTGTATAGCAAGAATGCATGATCACATGCCTTGTTTTCGTGGTAAGGTTAGGTTGACTAGACATATGACATTCCCACTACAAGGAAGAGCACTTTGAGAACAATAATTAATTTTTTCACAATGAAAAAACTACCTTTGCATGCGACGTTGGAAAGAAAGGTGCACTCGCGAATTGTTTATTACCACCAAATTGACAACCGAGCGAACTACATCGCTGACACGCGAGAACTGAAGTTTCGGAGAATTTCGCAACAGTGAGGTCGCTGGTTCGAGCGTGCTCGGATGCTCAACGTGTTGCAACAAATTAGGTATTTAGCAATTTTGAAAATAATATATGTAAACAAAATATTTAGTTCAAGTTAAGTCTCTAAATTAGCCAATTAGCAAATGAATTTGGGTTTATATCTAGGAAATAGAACGGAACCAAATTTTTCAAATTTATTTTAGCAGGTTTTTAATTGCGTGCGCTATCTAGCGGCTTTTAAGTGACATATTCAGTTTGGTATGTTAGCGATAGATGGACACGGATCATATTTGCGATTTATTAACAAAAATTTTACATTTTCCACAATAATGAAATGATGTAATCTGAAATTACTTCCTTATTGCATAATATAATACAATATTGCGTTGCAAGAACTAAACAAGGTGCGGGAGTTTATTTTATACACAATAATATAGTTCCTCGTAATTGATATAATCAATATTAATACTTTCTAGCGAGGTCTCATACTTGGAAATTGAAATATATTTAAATACGCCAAGCGTACAGTATCGATTTTAAAGGAGAAAACTGCCAACATTTCTAACATTACGCCACCATACGTCTTCTTTGGGCAATGTCTAAACCTTGTTCTAATTATTTAATTTTTAGATAACTTTGCACACACTCAAATTCAACGTTCAAAACGCATCCCTTAAAACAAAGCTGCAATCTTAATATAATAGTTATAAAAAAAACCGTTTGCATTTATAGGTTCAATTTTTTGAGACAAATTTAATGGTAGAAATTTAGAAAAACAACACGTTTGTGTTGTAACTCAAAAACCATTGCAAATATTAAAAATCCGGTATGCCACTATAATCATAAAAATACAACGAGTGATTGCGATTTTTCGATAAAATTGCGGTGTAAGTTCACGAATGCTAGTTAAGATGGTACCTAAATCTTAACTAGCACTAGTTAACTCACACCACAATTTTATCAAAGAAAAATCGTATCACGAATCGTATTCGTCTTGACTATATCACTCACATTAATTTTGACGCAGTTTTGGTAACACTGAATTAGTCGGAAATGTTCGGGTGTTTTCGAGAATCGGCGCCCTTAACCATACTATTGTTTGCTTGTTTTCAAATGTTGTTGTCCTTTTGTAAAATGTATTTTTTATTTTGACGTTCTTATTTACTGTTGCTGTGAAGTGTTGCTATAAAAATAGACCATTCTGGAGAAAAATCGTTAAGAGGTATTTCATTACATTTTTGAGGGTATACAGGGTGAGTCAATAGTGCGTTCTCCTTCGATATTGGGTGAACCGTTAGAGATACGATAATTTTTCATATACAAAAGTTTTAGGGTGTCATAGTATCTATCATTCAAAATTATTTTCACTTCTATAGGGTGTTTCATTTTTGCGTCACAGATTATTGATCAATTTTTTTAATAGGGACACCCTATATTCAACTGCATATTCGAATGCACCATCAAAATTGCTACAAGACCATATTTTGTTTTTGGAATTTGCCTGCACGGTTGCCAAGATATTTAACTTTTCTTGAGATTTACTGATTTTGCAGAGTTCCCATCAAAAAATCATTGTGACCTGCGGTTAGGAAATGGAGCAATACAAATTCATGTGAGTAGTTGTCAAAGTATGCCCTACCTCTTGTTACAAAACTAGCTCAAAATATCGAATACGCTGTTTGTGACAGACGGGTGAACTTGACGCAAGTGAGGGCGTTAAAACTTGTTTTTTTCAAATAGAACACCCTGTATTTTTTACATTATCAGTTGCAGATCTTAATTACCTTTCATTTTTGTAAAGTATGTCCTATACCTAAATGTTACCCTTTTCGATATAATTTGACTTTTTTCCAAATATTCATAAATTTGGACAAAAATTAGGCATTTCTTCTTTCGGATTCATCAAAGTAGTATTCTTCACAAAAAAAAAACTAAGCAATGAGCATTGACAATGTGTTACATGGTATTCAAAAGAGTGCTAGAAAGAAACTTATTGTGGTAAAAAGCATATTTTCACAAAAACACACAGTTTTGAATAAATCCCAATATTTCTTTTCATCAAGAATGCCGAGACGAAACAAAAAAAGTTTGACATACATATCAATAAGTCAGTTCATCTATTATTAGTTTCGAAGTTTTATGTATACATTATTTAGGTTTAAAATTTTAGTTCATATAAACTGTCAAACAAGATCCAATTTTAATGTAAATTATAATATTTATTATAGGTGTACAATAAAATTTGGATCGGTAATGATCTGAACTATGATTTGAACACTCACGATTCAAGTTGGTTGACATTGACAGTGTTATCATCGGCAACCGTTCGACGTTTATCGTATTTGGCTTTTTGCTTGTGAACGACAGAGACAATTCTTGTTTTTAATTCATAAATTATGTTTGGATTAAATATACTTACTTCTGGCCGAAGCAATGAAAAACTATATTAAAATAATAATAAATATACCGAAAAGTTGGTGCACATCAGTTTTAAACGCGTTAATTTAAGCCTTAAGAGCGATCATCAAAAGCTACTGTTTAATCACTTATTTAAACATGCAGTTTAATCAATATTAAACAAACGCGATTCGTTAGTTTTATGAAAGGGGAAATTTGTGATTGGTCGAACCAATCACAAAGTTCCCCTAAGTAGTAAGTAGTATAATCCAAATTAAAAGGTCTATTAAAAATTTTAATATCTTTTATTAATATTTGTAGACGCACATGAGCTATAACTCTAAATCCAAATGTTAAAAATTTCACTTTTTAGTTGTGGCTCGGAAGCAAAAGAAGATTTTGTATTCTTATTTCTACCATTGAATTTATCTTACAAAATTGAACCAATAACATGTAAATGGTTTTTCATAACGATAATATTAACAAAGTTACCAAATAACTACATCGAACATAAGACACTCTGTACATAGTGTAAATACATAGATTTGGACCTCCACCATTGGGATCTCGCTTATTATTTTAGGAAATACAAAGGGATGGAAAAATTGGAACAAATTTCATGATCATTAATAATATGAAATGAAATTTGAGCATCTTACTTAGTTTCTACCAAATTTTTAAAAAAACTGAAAATTTGTTTTTGGCTATAACTCATAATATGACATTTATTTTAAATGTTTCTTGTTAACGGATTGTTAAGTCATTTTTTTACATTGTTCATTTTAGATTGTCAACTTTCTTGTGTCTAATGGTCTACATATTCCATATTTCATACTTAAATAGAGTATTTCATTCTGATTTCAAGGATGTGTCACACTTGTATTTTGTTTACATCTTGGGCGTTTTATAAAAAACAAATCGAAATTACATTAAAGTGCTATGGATTAATTTATTTTATATTCAAAACTTTTATAGTAGGACATCAACGACACGTTACTAGGGAAGTAGAACAAAACACCGTTTTTATTTACGTTGAAATTTCCATCTTAACTAAAGGTGTTTAGCACAATCATGCTTTTACAAGCAAATAAAAAAGGAATATTGTAAAGAAATAACTATTGTTCTAAAAGAAATTACATAATTTTGATGGAGTGAAATTCAAAACAATATCCAGAAAAGCAACAAATAGCGTTTGCATTGAAATTTAGGCGAATGTGCATATTTGATGAAGATCATATTTGTAATTTATGTAGGTCATCAAACAAATTTTAAACTCGTGCTGTCACCTTTATTGTCGTAGACGACCTAATGGTAATAAGTTTCCGAAATATGCCAAATGTCAAGTTCTTACAAATTCTTCACAATCCCGTATAATACACGTGTATAAGAACCTGAAGGTAAAATGCAATGCAGTTTTTTTTTAGTCTTTCTGCATTCACGTTAACATATCACTAACTCTAACTCAGATATGACAGCTTTGATGCACCCGTTAGTTAAGGTTTGCGGTTAGTAGCGCTCCTGCCGCACACAGAAATTTTAGGGAAATGCCTGATGCGGCAGGTAGTATAAAGATTTCAGTCGATATTAAACTAGGAGGCCGTAGTCAAAACTAACGTTTATATAGGTAGTAGTCCGAGAACACAAATAAAATTCATATTAACGGTTTGTTAATCTTGTGGAAGTACTGTTGAAACTAAATTTTTAATTTTATAGTGATTCCCAGTATTGATTTCGTGAAAGTTTTCGAAATTGTGATTTTAAGGGAAATACATGTTTTGGACCTCAAGGAACCCAGAAAATGGGTTTTATTAATGTCTGTGGGTGGGTATGTGTGTGATGCATCATAACTACTGATGAGATTTCGATGAGCTTTGGAATCTGGGGGTATACACAAAGTTAACAGACAAAATATGCATTTAAAAAAATCCGAAACCGGAAACGGAAGTTAGAGAAGTTTTTTTGGTAGCATTTTATCCGGAAAGCAAATTTTATAATTCTGTAACTGTAATCTTGTGGAATACTTTAGGGCAAATCTAACGCTTTTCTACCAAACTTTCTAGCTTTAAAATTGCGGCCGCTACAATTTTTGAACGTCTTGACATTAGCGCTTTATTACTTAAAAACGCGGTGACAGATCCGGTTGAAATTCTTTATTGTAGTAGCTCCATAGAAGCATAATGTTACTGTGCACAAAAATTTATGAAAAGTTGAGAGCTATGACGTAAAAAATATTTTCAAAGTTTTGGTAATTTTCAAAAAAATATTGCTCAAAAATTCTTACACGTTTTTTTAGTTCTGTAAGCTAATAACGCTTGAGATGAGCTACAATTTGGTTCGTGTCTCCGCCCGCTAATTTCTATGTGACGCCTTCTATAAATTTTTGAAAATCTATAATTCATGACCCCCTCTTTAATAAACGTGGGACGATAAACAATTGTTGTGTAAGTTAAATTGCTCTTTAGTAGAATAGGATTAAGAACTTTATTTTTAGGTGCAGTAATATTTAGGGAGTTGATTTTCCACCTCTCTCCCTAATTTTGAAACGTTTGTTCATGCGTGTTGGTTACTTTTTAAAGCATGCGAAATCTTTTTCCAAAAAATCGATTTTTTTTCATAAAACCTTTGATTATACACCTTTATAGATACGCAACCAATGTAATTCGTTTACGCTTAAGTTGAAGACGACTACACTAAGCGGCGCTGTGCGCCATGCGTCTAGTTTATACTAAGTTCTACGTCGCATAGCTGTTACTGTTGGAAACGTACGTCATTTAGCATTCTTTGGGTAGGTACTTTAAACTCGACCTACGGTCAACAAAGCATAGAAACACATGTGTTGACACTTAAAATCAGGGCAGGGCAAAAAAAGGCAGAAGTGGAGCAAAGATACAAAAGAGGCTGCAATAGCTTTGTACTATACTTCACCTGCAGCGTATAAAAATTTGAAACGCCAAAATGTAATTTTACCGGGTGTACGAACTATTCAACATTGGCTGAAAACAATTGATATATATCCGGGTTTTTCAGATATTATTTTTAATATTTTAAAACAAACAACGATCGGTATGCCTTCCCTGCCAAAAAATTGTGTGCTTTTACTTGATGAAATGTCAATCCCCCTTGTTTTGAAGGGCTTTTGCTCTCAATTACGGCTATTTTAAGCCTTTACGCAGACCTAAAAAAGGAAGGTATCCTGTTTTTGCTTACGTCAAGATTAAATCAAGACATCCTTGAAAATATGTTTTCCGTAATAAGAAGAAGGGGTGGGTACAATAAAAATCCTACGGTACGTACATTTCGGACAAATTTAATATGAATAAATTAATATGAATTTAAATATAATTATATCCGACCAGGCAAATTGTGAATCAGATAGTGACAAATCGCTCTTTTCAAATACAGTAATGCATCAAAAAAGCAATAAGAAAGGCGATGAACCGGAATGTCCTTTTACTGTAAACGTAAACAATGATGACGTGCGCCACTTACAACTTTGTGCTATTACCTACACCGCAGGCTATGCAATTCAAAAATTAATAAAAATGTATAAGTGCAGAAAATGTATGTCGCTTTTGATCGCTTCGGACATTAATAATGTGCATACAGAAAGAGAATTACTATACCAAAGAGGGTACGCGTGCTGAAATAACGCGAGAACTGGAAATCTTTGCGTAACTTCTAAGACCGCAGTTAAAATTACAAAATTAATACTCTGCAATTTTGTAGAATTTTATAAAAATCATAAAATTGAGGATAATATTAGGAGCAAACTATGTAACGTCGCCAAAACTGCAATTATTAGTAAATATCCAAATTTGTTTGACACTGAAAACGACTGCATTATTCATTTTGATTTTTTAATAAACTTTTTAATATTAGTGCGCATATATAAAGAAACTGTGTGGACATCGAGAGATGTAAGAGTAGGAAATGCGGGTGTTTGTGATAAACTTAGAAATTTAAAAAATGATAAATGTTTCATGCAATAAAACCAGGGACGTAAATCGAAATAAAATAACGTTTCGCTTTTCGGTTACGGTTAAATTTTTTTTAAATTTCGGTTACGTTTTCGGTTGTGGTTTACTGTTACTAAACATTTCGGTTTCGGTTACGGTTACCGGTATTTTTTGATTTTTCTCAATGAAAGGCAAGAAAAATCCTCAACGAGATTATGTGGAAAAAATTATGCTATGCAATAAAATCAAATGTTGAAATTATCAGGAAAAATTTGCGGCATTAAAAAAATTGGAGAAAAACCTGCTGCTGGGGGATTTAATCAAAAATAATTTAGCTACGATTTTCGGCCCCTTTAAAGAACAGACTGTCTGTAAGTCGTAGTCTTTTGGTCGCATCAGCCATGTAGTAAACATCTTTAATTTTCATGTTATTTGTCCTACTTGCCATGACGGATTACGATTAGCAAAAGTACATATTTAAATACCATACAATTTAAAACAGTTAGATGTGCTGTAATTGTTGTAGTTAGATATATCAAAGTAATTGTTTTGTATAAGTATAGGAAACTCCAGAGAAAATGCTTCGCGCATTTTATATACTTTTGTCTCGGGATCAAGAAGGTCCTGGATTTTATGTTCGTGCTTCCATGACAACTTATCTATTAATATAACAATACAATTTATCTGTTGATACTGATAACTTTCCAAATTGTTTTGTATTTAGTTTATGATCCGTTACTTACAGTTAGCCTGACTGACTACAAAGTTAGAAATTTGAAGCTGTTATAAATTTTATTAATATACGTTTATTCAGGCAGATAATTGTTTATGTGGTTTGCAGGTCCTTTGACTTTTGAATTTCTTTATGATTATCGTCACTTTACTTCAAAAAATATTGCCTAAAAACTGAATACGCTATTTTCTTTAATATTGTATGATCATAGAGTCCGAGATAAACTGTAAATTTGGGGTTTGCAATGATTTCTTTTTTATAAAGTTTAAGAATTTGTAAATTATGGTATTTTTATTTAATAAACGGGAAAGGATAAAACATTCAGGTTTGTAAAGATGCACAAGCACAAATAGAAATAATTATTTAATGACTAGTTTATTTTTACAGGTCAATTAATTTTACAGGTGAAGTTTATTATACATCAGGTCGATTTTATTTTTCAGATGCATTAATATTTGAGTTTCCAGGTAGTTATTAAGATAAAAGGCCGTAAGTGCATTAAATGTTTCACTTTAATGCATTATAGTATTTTATCTTAATACATATCTACCTGGAAAATAAAATGTGAATACATCTGCATATTAAAATTGACCTGTGTAATGAAATTCACCTAGAAAATTAAATTAATCTATAAAATAAAATGGTCATTACCTAATTAAAAAAAGTATAAAAAACTTCTCAAAATTTTCAACAATTGTATAAATTTTCAAAATTCTTCTAAATTTTTTAATTTCAAATTAATAAAATTTACAAAATTTTTAAATTTCTTAATACTTTTAAATTTGATACATTTTCAAAATTTTCAATAATTATTATATTTTTGTTCAAAATAAGAAACCTAATTTCAAAAAATTTCAAAATTTTTAAGAATTTTTAAAACTTCCAAATACTTCCATTTTAAAACAAAATTTCAATTTTTCTAAGAAATCTTTTCAAGAAAGGCAATAGTACTGCAAACAACCATATATAATAGTATGCTAAGACTGTCATATTATCCTATAAGCTGGAAATTTGGCCAAATTATTATGGTGCCCAAACCAGGAAAACCTGCTAATGAAACAAACTCATATCGCCCAATTAGCCTTCTTCCTATTTTGTCTAAGGTTTTCGAAAAACTCCTGATAAAAAGAATTAAAACTGACTTGGAACTATCAACAATTATACCAGACTATCAATTTGGTTTCCGGGAACGCCACTGTGCAGCAAACACACAGAATTGTAAATATTATCATCAAAAGTCTCGAGGTAAAGAAATTATGTACTGCTGTTTTTCTAGATGTCGCCCAGGCTTTTGACAAAGTCTGGCACATTGGTCTTTTACATAAAATCAAAAGCGTTTTTCCTAGTCCGTATTACCATCTGTTAAGATCATACATGTCAGAACGATACTTTCAAATAAAATACAACTCCAGTTACTCCAACTACCAACAAGTACAATCGGGAGTGCCTCAAGGGAGCGTGTTGGGACCGTTGCTCTTCTTGATTTATACCTCGGATTTACCAACAACAAACAATACAACAATAGCTACATTTGCGGACGATACCGCCTTGCTGTCAGTAAACATTAACTCAGTGGTCGCATCACAGAACCTACAGAATCACCTGGATCTATTCAGAACTGGATTGCTAAATGGAAAATCAAGATAAACGAAACAAAATCAGTACAAGTTACCTTCACTACAAAACGCATAGTATGTCCGCCAGTTTTCCTAAACAATACTCAAATACCAGTAAAAAATGAAGTGAAATACTTAGGGTTATATCTAGACCAAAAACTGACTTGGAAGAAACACGTCCAAACGAAACGCCAGCAAATTAACTTAAAATTCAGAGAGATGTCATGGTTAATGGGACGAAGATCCAAATTATCAATCGATAATAAACTTTTGTTATACAAATGTATCCTTAAGCCCATATGGACTTATGGAATACAAATATGGGGGTGTACAAAACCTTCAAACCAAAAAATAATTCAAAGGATTCAGTCTAAAATCTTACGTTCCATCACCAATGCACCATGGTACGTGTCGAACCTTACCCTACACAATGACCTGAACATTCCATTTATCACCGAGGAAATCGAGAGACTTCCGACACTATACTTCGAACGAATTGAAGGACACGAAAATGACCTGGTATCAGAAATAATCAATCCCCCAGATGCAGAGAGACTGTGGCCTACGGACCTAAGACAATAGATGATGTGAATTAGTTAAACCTAACCTATTAGTGGTATTCTAGAGAATGGTCAATGGACGATTACTCTACCCATGTTATATTCTTGTATATAATTTACTTATTACTCTGCACTTAGGAGTAGATTGTAAATACGCAGTTAAGTTAAATTTAAAAAAAAAATTTTTTTTCTAAAATGTTCTAAATTTTTCATTTAAAGTTTTACACAGCGTTGGCACTTTACTCTTACCTGCATACCTTTCTACTAGGAACAAATTTTAAAATAGGTATACAAATCTGGCAACAGTATTCTCCATAAGCCCAATACTAAATTTTAACTATGGAACGTACTAGGTGTGGTTGTGCACCTTTACAAATCCCCAGACTTTTATATAGTTTTTTATTCTTATATTTTTAACAGGGCGGGTCGAAGTTGCGCTGGTCTCTCTGCAGGGAGTCCTAACCCTACATCGAAGTTGCGCCGGGAATTAGAAAACTAGGAATAAGGGATTACATGGTTATCGATATGTGTTAAGTTAAATTTTGTTTGTTTCAAGGAAGATGGTGATTTCAAAATGCAACCAATTTTATTTTATTTTGCCTTGTGTATCAGTTGCACGTTTAGTGCTTTTGCACACAGTCGCGATAATGGAGAAGTTTTCAATGTTAAGTGAAAAATGCAAGAAGTTGTTTGTTGTTGGTGGCAAAATTCCGTAAAGCAGAGTTATACAGAAATATTCTGCACCATTGTTTTTCCAAAGAATATAATGACAAACAATCCGAGATAGGAAAATAGTTACATTTGTTATTTTGTTTCAAGCGAAGTTGGCGATTGTGCTGTAGAGGATTTTATGACATGCCAACCTAACGACTATTTTCCGATTATCTAGTGGAAAATTTTATAATGGGGCATTCTTTCCTTCGGAAAAATGGGCTTCAATAAATGCAAGTATGGCAAGAATAACCTACGCTTGTGAGCCTTTTCACTCACATTTTAACAATAGTTTTTATCATGTACATCCTGATTTACCTATACAAATTTTTAGAAACATTAAATAATTTTCAAACGGACACTTATTTAAAAATTAATAGTGCAAAAAAGGTAAACCCGAAGATGCGCAAAGAAGTCAAATTAAAGCAAGAGTTGTTATTGTGAAAGTTAAGTGAATATGTGAATAAGACCATTTCACGTTTTGATTTTGTACAACAAATTTTGTATCATTACGCAAAATAGACCTTTTATTTGTACATGTATATATTTTATATAACACTAAATTGTTTACATATATAACATATTTTGTTTCTAATTTTATTTTACAATTGCATTTGTGCAGTTTTTAAAGGTAGAATCAGCACAACTAAAATAAATATAATCTCTTTTTGGAAGATCTAGCGCTTCACCTTTTTCATCCGTGGTTCCTGATTATTCTTACCATTTATTAATGATGGAGGTCGCTTGACTGATGGAAGCCCATGTTTGAAATTATTGCCTCCTGTGTGGAACTTGGGTTCAAATGTAGAACCTCTGCTTTTCTCGCCGATTCTCCCTAAGGTGTCGGCGGTCTTTCGTGAATGAATGCGGCTTTCCAATGCAAAACACCGTCTCCAAATCCCATTTTCTGTCTTCTTCTCCCCCAGATTCCAAGAGCTGAGAGGAATAAACTTTAGGGGTTCTCTGGTCGTTTTCTGCATTTTGGGTCGCTTTGGGTAGGTCTTGTTTTAAGTTCATTTTGTTGGTTCGGCTCCGTGTTTACTGTTGCACAAATGCGCTTTTACGCATTTGATAAAGAAGTAGTTTTTAACAACACGTGATCCTGTTCTTTCCAATTTATAGGTAACTTTTCCTTTTTGTTAAATTGTACTGCACGAAGATTATACTGTTCTTTAATATTATGACGATTTGCTCGGCGAAATTCTTCCAACGTTAATGTTTTAGGTTCTTGTGAAATTTTCCCTAAAATTGGACGTAACTGTAATGCCGGTTTTCCCCCAAATATAGCTTCATGCGCAGAAAACCCTGTACTTTTAGGCGGCGTTGAATTAAGGCAATCTTTTATGTTTTTAGTGTGGAGCGCCCAGCCTGCATTTTTCTGGTGACAAAATAAACATACAATGGGCCGAAGGAACCGCAAAAATTACAATGAAAGGGCTCAAAACACACATAACCACCCGCAAACATGAAACTGCGACCTCTAACCTCACTTTAAATCGATAAATAAATAAACAATATCGATAAATAATAAGTTAAGTCTTGAAACAGTCCATAATGCAAATTAAAATCACACCACAAATAAAACCAACAGTATCAGCAAACCACTTACGCGTAATACCCATGCAATAAACTGTAATTTTTAAACACCACGTGGCGTAACAACCCCAATGACTACACTCGCGTCTATTGTTACTACAGTGGCAAAGCGACTCATGCGCTGTAACGAACTACCCCACTGCATTGTGCTCCAAGGCAAAGGGGTGCAGCTGCACTACAAGTACGCCAGGCCCGATCTGCCTTAAATTTGCAACAATTTTAAAATATACGCTACAACTAGACCTCTGGAACTATAGCACAAAAAAATATGCAATATTAGGAAAGCGTGTTGTTTTAAATAGTGGCGGCTCGGGTGTGGTGTACTGGAAGGCATACCAACATTTTCATTGATGTCTTTAATGGACTTTCGATAAGCACTCTCTAATAAAATTATTGTAAATTGATACCCATTGATACATTCAGTATGTCAAAATGCACAAAATTGTTCATGCGGTTTACCGATAAAAAGTGGGTTTGAATTTTAGTTTTTAAATGTTTGCAGTCAATATGACACAATGAATTATCACAAAATAGCAGACAGTGGAAACAAGTGAAAGCATTTTCTTACATGGCATTCCCAATCCAAAATTATTTTGCACGGACATCGTACAACACCACTAAATTATGATTACACAACCAACAACTGTTTTCATATTACTACGTCGTGTAGTGCGAATCCCGCAAATTAGGCGGCTATTGGCATGCGCTTATCACGGACAGCTGACAGCATAATTCTCAGAAGTTGTGGGTTCGTGACCCTGAAGTCTTTAATACGCAGATACTTCTATCCTCTTTTAGCTTGTGTAATATGAATTTTACCGCAATGAGTTTTCTATTTCACTGTTATACATTTAAATGCCTTTTAAGTCGGCGGCTTTATTCCGTGCCATATAGCTGAATGGGAACTCACAGTCAAATGACCCTCGCATAGATTCGTTTAATGCGCGCGAAATACTCAAACATTCAAACGTTTTCGGATCCTGCGGCAGCTCTTTAATAAACGTTCTCGTATAGAAATCTTATACAAAAGTACTATAAAGTATTTTTTAAATATTATAGTGTATAATATGTTATGGACTCAAACAAAAAGTAATTATTCACTTTTTCTTATTTTATTGGGAGGTCAATGACCATTTGACCCAATGGAGAAACTGCCACTGGTTTTAGATACTTCTTTTTTAGATGTTTAAATCAATAAAATGTTCAGTTTGTATCAGAAATCTTTGTAAATATTAAATCAGCAAACTATTTTTTTTTTATTTTTTATACATACAATACAATCAAAGTATTTGCAAGATATATCATTAGATATTGTGTTAAAACTCTGACAGTCATTATTATAAATGTTTATTAAATTAGAAATTACAAATATATACATTATTAATTAGCTGATCTGTTCTTGAAAGTGGCCAGATACAGAGCTACCGATTTTCGTATATATAATCGTATAATATAGTATATGTAGTTTCAGATTATAATACTAATGTTAAATAATAAAACTGCGTAGTGCACTCGATAAATCCAAGAAATTTTTTTTCAATTATTAAATCCTTCGGCGTAGTATAATTACATTTGCTTTTATTGTTACAATAAATATATTCGGCCACTTTCAATCTCAGGCCCCAATCAACTGCATTGGCGCAGTTACGCCACTGCGCATGTATTAAGTACATGTCTTGCAGCTCAAAACAGCTTTATTGTTACGATTAAAAGAAATTGTCCAAAAAGCGTAGGGCGTAGCTCACGGGTTCTGCTAGTTTCTTTTAAAACATTACTTTGACGATAACTAGGCTGATCTGATTTGTGGTTCACGAAATGCAATAGTAAAAATTGCTTCCAAATTTGCGCCTTTTTAAAAATGTCATATTAATGTTTGTTTTTCATCATTAGTAATAAATAACTTAATTGAAAATATTATTACACCTCCTACTTAATAACGCTTTTTTTAATTATTATTATTTACAATAATTATCTTTTGAGTATGATTCAGCAATATCTTCGTTGCTTAATATTTTATCGTTTAATAACCCAAAGGTCAGTGTTACAGAGCAATGTCATTTAACTATGGCGACGATACAAGCAGTTAAGGCTTCGTTACGGAAAGAAATTCAGAAAAAAATATTTGCAGTATCATCTGAGGAAAAAAACAGGCAGTCTGAAAACGTTTTGAAAAAGGTACCTCGGCTCAATTTTTTTATAAAAAAACTACTGTTTAAACAAAAATTTTCTTTATTTCAGTTGTTCGAACATCCCATTTTTCAATCAAGTAAACGCATTTCTGTTTATCTTAGCACCGAACATGAAATTTCAACCGAAGCCATTATTAGAAAAATTTTTGAAAGCGGAAAATCCTGTTTCGTTCCAAGGTATACTTGTGTTTTATTATTTAATAAAATTTACTTCATTCTGTGCTGCTATTTAAGGTACAATAAATCCATAATGGAAATGGTGAAACTGCATTCTATGAAAGATTGGGAAGAACTTCCTGTAACAAAATGGAATATAAAACAACCGAAATTGTCCGAGGAAAGAGAAAATGCTTTGGATTCAGGTTGGTTGTTAGTGTAAAGAAATTATATAACATAGTTAGCTAGCTAAGTTATAAGTATATTGTGTGCTAATTTAAATTTGTTTTTATAGTTGATATACAGGGTGATTTAAAATTATGGTATAAAATTTACCAACAGACCACAACGGTTTCAGATTTATCATCAATAAACGAATTTCAACGGACTTTATTCGTTGGGGGTGGGGGGGCGTAGGTAACTTAGAAACTTCATTTTTAATGTACTATAATTGGGTGAAATTTAGCAATATAATTCTGAATCACTCGGTATAAACCAGTGTCATTAGTACTTGTCATTTAAAAATTTTTGACCAAGCATGCATCCTAACTGACAATATCTTTAATTTTCTATTTTACAGGTGGACTCGACTTAATAATTATGCCAGGAGTAGCTTTTACGGCCAGCGGCGTGCGGATGGGTCATGGCAAAGGTTATTATGATACCTTTTTGACTAATTTACGAAAACAGCAACCAAATCCTGCAGTTACGATAGCTCTCGCATTTAAAGAGCAAGTTTTAAACGAAGTTCCAACTCATGAGCATGATGTCAAACTCGATTATGTTTTGTACTCAGATTAAATACATAAGAGAATTCTTGTTTTGAAACCAAAATTTTTATATTATTTAAATACATATACACTCACCGGCAAAAAAAGTGGTCCACTTTATACGAGTATAATGTGAATTAATAATGTGCTTTATGAGTATTATTCGCAAAAAAAGCTGTATGCTTTTTTGTTTATTGCTTAGAATAACAAAAAAAATTACCCTGTTACAATGTTAACAATTAATTATCGTAAGTGATAACAAAAATGAGATTGTAGAAATGAGAATACCATTATTTCACCCAGTTTTTTGCTGGTGAGTGTATAAGCTGATAACATTTCAAATTTTATATTTCTAGGATTAACCAAATAACTTCAAAAATCAACAAAAATGTTTACTAACCAATAAAGTGTAAATTTCCAACTGTAATATTTAAATTTTAGAATAAATTGTTTTGAAAAGCTGCTTCAAAAAAACTGTATGTAGTGGCTTATACAACGGTTGTCTTTACAAAAAAGTTTGGAAAAATGAAGTATCGTTTTAAAGAAAACGTCGTTCAATGTTGTAGGTTTTGATCCATGACAGTGCCTTAAAGGAATAAATAAGCTCGATACCTACTCTTGTTGAAAGTTTCCAAAGCTTATTGCATTTACGTGAAGATCAATGAAAGGAAATGCATTACGTTCAAAGACTACGTTAACGTTAAAGCATCATGAACTGTTATTTTCATGTTATTAAAATTTACGATAGTTCCATAAGAATTTGAAAACTTTGAATCAATTATAATTTAGTCTAACCTAACTTTTAATTGCATTTTATACGTTTGTCTCTACAGTGTTTAATTATTTTTAAAGAATTTGCAATGTTATTGAAATTCCTCTAATTCCACGGGGTGCTCACGATATCGTGGAAACTATCTTACCAGTTTAAATTATTGAATGTCGTGATTGATGAAAACAACATTGTTTTGTTCTACAAGATTCAGCTTCTGTATTAGTATTATTTTGGCAACCCTGTTACGCAGCACCACTGTTTATTCAGAAATATCTTAAATAATTATCTTCTAGACAACTAACATTTATTGTTGTCAATCAAACAAAGCTAAAAACGAATGAGCGCTGTATTGCAGGTACAAATTCCAAATAATTTGCCATCGACAAATAGGTATCGGTGGTGTGTTAAAAAGTTAAAGTTGTTTGAGGATGTACATGCTTTCCTGAACTTGATAGTTTAGGCAAATTGTAGTATTTTTATCGAAAATGGTAGCGGTCTCCTGTATCACCAAATATGCGCCTTATATAATGGACGGCTGGAAAGATGGACGGATGGAAGGATGGGCAGATGGAAGGATGAAGGGATAGACGGATAGACGAATGAGCGGATAAGAGATTGGACGGATAAACGGACGGAAGGACGGACGGAGGAATGGAGGATCGGGTGGACGGACGGATGACGGAAGGACGGACGGTTTTGTTTTCTGGTATACGTACGCGACTAAAAAGTAGAAATGCCCTTGTGCTTTTATAGATAGGAATGGTGTTTGTATTGGTTTTCTTACTAATAATTTACAAAATAAAAAGGCTTAATGAAGCACAATTTTATATTTCTTCGCTTTTTCTCCCCAGTTGACACTCCTACACCTACATGACATGTTTTTAAATTATTAAAACTTACATACAGTAGTTTCAACACATATAAACTGTTTTTAAATTAAATAACTAGGTACTAAATTAATTTGATAGTCGATGCTTATTACAAAAGGCAGTGTATTTGAATTAATGACACAATATTCGCTCATTTAATAAACAACCGCTAATTTCTATAAAACTTTTGAAGGAAATATGCCATGAAATGTATATTAAAGTCTATATGGGACCAATACTGCTTTCACTAGTAATTGTTTGACACTACCTATGTGACCTTCAATAACGAAATTATAATGGCGTGATGAAGATCTCATCCGAGTTCATATTTAATAGATACAAACACGAATGCTATTCAAAAATTACATTAAAAAAATATGTATTTAATTTGTAAACACGCACTCGCATTATATGATTTGCACATAAAGTTGGAAAGTTTTATTAGACAGCAATAATATTTACTAGCTATATTTATAAGTTCTAGCTTTACTTCGTTGTAGTCCATATTTATTGACTATAAATAAAATACTTTTACTTTAACAATATTTAATAATTTTAACCGTATACTTATTTTGACATGTTTACATGTCATTATCAAAGGTTATATTAGAAAGTAAACAGTAAGTGTTATTTATTATAGCAACAATAAAACCTGGTGAGTTGATCCCGGTAATCGTCTGCAGATGACTTTATTTCTTATTCTAAAATATCCAATAGAGGTGAATTTAAGGGATCAATTTGCTTATTCATTAAAGGTACAGTTTTTTAATGTTTGTGAATTACAAAAGCTTTTATTATATTTAATGTACACATTTTATAGTGTTATTAGATGTCATTAAATGATTGTGTTATAGTGAGTGTTTAGTGTAAATGGATTCATCTGTTTTTGATTTTGCATTAAACAACGTGTTTAAACTGTTTCTTAGTTGTTTTAAACTTTACTTTATATTTATTTAGCAATTATAAAGCAAGGGCATAGAGGGACTGGGTTCATAATAGGAAAACACGTTAGAAAATATGTACCGCAATTCCAGCCAGTCAATGAAAGGATTTGTAAACTAAGAATCAAGGGAAAATACCACAATACAACACTGGTAAACGCGTATGCGCCAACGAACGACGCGGATGAAGAGACGAAGGAAGAATTCTACGATAACCTACAACAAACCTGCGACAGAGTAACAAACTACGACACCATAATTCTTATGGGCGATTTCAATGCGCAAATAGGTAGAGAGAGCAGTATAAGTGAAGTTGCCGGAAAACACACGCTTCACGAAAAAACCAATGATAATGGACTCCGATTATGCAACCTAGCAGCACTACAAAACCTAGTGATTAGCAGTACAATGTTTCAGCACAAGAGGATTCAAAGATACGTGGAGCTCTTCAGGCAACAGCACCTATCAAATAGATCACATGCTAGCATCTAGGAGAAAAGCAGCAGCGGTGCAAGACGTGTGATCGTATCGTGGGCCTAACTGCGACTCAGACAACGCTATTGTAATAATGAAATAAAAGCAGCAATTGCAAGCAGAACCGAATGTAAAGTTAAATAGAAGGAGGAAATGGGACCCAAAAAATTAAACAAAAGGGAATTTAAAAAAAGATATAAAGAAAGGTTAACCCACAATTTAGCATCAGTGAGAATACCAGGTAATTTAGACGAAGAATGGGAGAGAACCTCACGAGCCATACACGAAGCAGCGGAGAACGTACTAGGCTGTGTAGAGGGTAAAAGCGTGAAGACGGAATGGTTCGACCAGGAGTGCAGGAATAGCATGGAAAGGAAAAACAAGGCAAGACTGAAAATGATACAGAATGACACAGAAGCAAATAGGAACGAGTAAACATATCTAAGAAGAGAAGCTACGAGGTTATGTAGACAGAAAAAACGAGATGCGTCTAATAGGCGAATTGAAAAAATGGAAGAGTACAATAGCCGAAATAATATAATAAAATTCCATAAGGAGGTGAAGATTAATACGGGGAATTATAAGGCCACCACGTATGAGTGTAAAGACCAGGAGGGAGTTCTCCTGTCTGAGAGAAGTACAATACTCAATAGGTGGAGAGAGCACATTCAAAGTTTGCTAAACGAGGAAAGAGAGGAACAACCAGAAAGAAATGACGTCGAAGGAGATCGGGGAGAGGTAGCGGACCAAAAAGAGGAGGAACCCCCGTCACAAGATGAAGTGCGAACAGTTATTAAGAAAATTAGGAACAATAAGGCACCGGGTCACGACGAATTAGTGAGTGAATTAATAAGAAACGGTGGGCCAGTTACCGAGAAGCAGTTGCATTACCTAATTAAGTTAATTTGGAGTGAAGAAAAAATGCCCGAAAAATGGAAGTGCGGTGTAATAGTGCCTCTGTTTAAAAAAGGTGACAAATACATATGCGACAACTACCGTGGTATAACACTATTAAATGTATCCTATAAGTTATTTTCAAATGTTCTCTACAATCGTTTGCTTATTTATGCGGAGCAGCAACTAGGAGACTATCAAAATGGGTTTAGGCAGAACAGATCAACGACGGATAGCATTTTCACCATGAGACAAAGCCTGTAAAAAGTATACGAGCACAACTTGTTCATCGATTTTAGACAAGCATTCGACAGGGTGAGGCCAAGCAAGATAACCGAAAGACTAAAAGAGCTCGAAATACCAAACAAGCTTATCAGACTGGTGTGCATGACTCTCCGCGGGTCAAAAGCAAAGGTACTAATTCAGCAGCCGATGACAGACCAATTCGCGATAAATACGGGAGTAAGGCAGGGCGATGCTTTATCAGCAATGATATTCAATTTAATGTTGGAATCAGTAATCAGGAAGTTAAATATTAAAGGAAATATCAAGACTAACACGGTTCAAATCAACGCATATGCGGACGACCTCGTCATATAAAGTAGAAACCTGGACGAGCTAAAAGAGTGTTCAGTAAACTGGAGAAAGAAGCTGAAGCGGTGGGGCTGCAGGTAAACGAGGAAAAGACGAAATACATGAGAATCACCAAACGCGAGCACCAGTTACAGGATTTAAAAATAGGGAACTACAAATTTGAGGAGGCAACTGAGTTCTTATACTTAGGATCGCAATTGAATGCTACAAATAATATAAGTGATGAGATAACGAGACGCATCCAAAACGGAAATAAGAGTTATTTTATACATAAGAATATGATGAAATCGAAAGTACTAAAGCATGCATCCAAATGGAAAATTTATAGGTCAATGATAAGGCCAGTGATGACATACGGGTGCGAGGCGTGGTCGGTAACAATAAGTGACCAAAACTAGCTGCGAACGGCGGAAAGAGCAATAATGAGGAGAATATGGGGCCCGGTCCAAGATACGGGCAACACGCGGCGTAGAACGAACGCGGAACACATTAATAAAAGGTGAGGACATAGTGCGTTTCGTGAAAGCTTAAAGACTTAGGTGGTTGGGGCACGTGGAGCGGATGGGGTGTGAACGGAACGTAAAGAGTGTAATGGAATGGAGACCAGACTACGGAAGGTCAAGGGGCAGGCCCAAGATGAGATGGTTAGATGGTGTCCAGCGAGACTTCGAAACCCTAGGGCAGGCATGGGCAACCTACGGCCCGCGGGCCGTTTGCGGCCCGCGTACAACTTTCTTCCAGTCCGCTGGACATGTTTCATTTAACCACCAATCCGGCCCGCGAGACCGATTATTATTTTAAACTGATACAAATAAACGACAGTAACGAATTATTTCTTTTGTTTGAGAAAAAAATGCGGACTACGCCGCGCCGGCTTTATGCGAAAGTGAAATATTATGTATACATTTACGTTTTGGATTTTCGCATTTTAAAAAATTTCTGTTTTTGTTGAATATATTGAATATAATATTTCTGTATACTTTTTTGTATTTATATATTTTAAAAATATTTTTCAAAAGAATGTAGTTTTTTATCTTATTTACGGCCCGCGATACATAAATGGATCTTCAGTTGGCCCCAGCTACTCAAAAGGTTGCCCATGCCTGCCCTAGGGGTAGTCAACTGGAGAAGAGCCGCGATAGACAGAGCCTGATGGAGTAAAATCGTAAAAGAGGCTAAAATCCATAAAGGATTGTAACGCCGGTTAAGTAAGTAAGTAAGTTTATATTTATTTGTCGTGTTTATGATTTTAGCATTTTTTTCTGATTTGTCGCCAAAATATGGGATCGAAGCATATTTAATTGTATCAGATGAAGTTGTGGTATTCGGATAAATTTTTTGAATGGTTAATTCTTTAATCTTACTCTTTGATTAATGTATCAATAAGTTTAGTATAATTATAACCCTTACTATATGCAATTTGTTTAATAATTGAAATTTCTCTATTATAATTAATTTCATCTAATAGGACCGTTAAAGCGCTACGTATCATGGACCCGTATGCTGCTAATTTGTGTGTCATGTTTTCTGTGATAGTACCTTTCATTTAAGCATAACTAGGATCGGTCAGTGGAGAACAAAGCGAAAAAAATTTTGCTAAATGAACGTATTTGCTCAAAATCCTGCATGACGATCCCAATACCTTCCTCTATAGCTATAGTGTATCGAGGAAGGTAAATACACATTACAGTTTAGGTTATTTCAGTCTATATTGGTCAACAACTAAAAGTTTTTTGAAACTATACTGTTTCAATTAAAATTTTCATTTAGTTTCATGTTTCTACAAAAGCGGACGATGTATCCATAAAAATAATAATCCCAGGTCAAGGCGCGCTATTTTTTTAAGGGTTAGAGAATTTCGTTTTCACGAGAAGAGTCCTTAATTGACCAATCGTATTTTAATACGCCTTTGTGATTGATAGAAACAACAGTTTTATTTTGATACCGCCATTCCGTATCTTCTTTCATTCCTTTTGCTTCTGGTTTTCTACCTGGCTAAAAAAAGATACCCCATAAACTATTTTTTACTGTGAAAAAGTACTAACTTTGACATTTCAACTACATTTCGTTGACAATTTGGTAATGCTTACACGTAGTGCTGAAGAAATACCTCTATAAAAAAAACTAGTGTAATACTTTTGGTTTCCGATTTCAAAGTCTGCAACTTGACACAAAGATAAGAAAAGAAAAATAAGCAGTGGACAAATGACCTTTATTGTAAATTGAACCCGAAAATTTCATAATCAATGTTTAACTTTGCTTTGTGTATTGTAGTCAAAATCAATAAATCCAAAATAAGTTTGATATATTATTAAAATGAAACTGATCGCAAAAATTCTATTTTATTTGTACTTAGTACTAACACTCTAACACAAAATTATCATGATAAAGTACTAAAAAAATTTTCTTCGTTTCATATAAAATATAATTTGTTAGTCACAATTTGATGATTTTTTTGTGTATGCTCACCGGATAGGAATACGTATAATACTTTGCTTATTATACATTACTTCGTAAAAAGCTTAATATGTTGTATCACGCCAACAGCTTTAATTATTAGTTATTTCTTACTGACAATTGTTGAATGACATGCGCTTCTGCCACAAACTAGGTATTTAAGCAGCCGTCATGTAAAGTAAATTTAGTTGTATTCGTGAGTTAAAAGAGAGAAGACCATGTTTAAACTAATTTTTCTAATTACGTCTGTATATTTATGTTTGCAAAGTGTGCAAAGTGCCAAAATTCTTGGAGTATTTATTATTCCATCAATTAGTCACCAAGTAGTGTTTCAACCAATATGGAAAGAGCTCTCATTAAGAGGTCATCAAGTTACAGTTTTAACACCAAATCCTTTGAACGACCCTAAGCTCGTTAATTTAACTGAAATAGATTTAGGATTCACTTACGATATTTTAAGGAAAAGTAATATACAAGATTCGATGCAAAAAGACCTTCCCATGAGTGCAATTATTGCCTATATTTTCAATATGTTCGGGAACATTGTTGCAGCAGAATTGGCCCATCCGCCTGTGCAAGCCCTTATACAAGATAAAAGTAAGACCTTTGACATCCTCTTAGTGGAGTTTCTACATCCCACAATGTATGCTTTAAGCGCAAGGTTTAATTGCCCTATGATTGGGATAACATCGTTGGGTACTTTAATTACTGAACATGATGCAGTTGGCAATCCCTCTCACCCTGCGTTAAACCCAGACATCATTCTTCCATTTATGGGTACCTTGGGATTTTTCGAACGTCTTTATAGCACCTATTATGCTGTTTGGTTCAGATACTATTATCACTATTACTTGTTACCCGAACAAGACAAAGTGGCAAGAAAATACATCAGCGAAGATATTCCATACTTGGGAGATATTGAACGAAATGTTAGCATGTTATTTTTAAACGTCAATCCCATTCTACATCCAATAAGACCCAATGTACCTGCTGTTATTGAACTGGGAAAAATGCATATTCGTACTAAGAAACCATTACCTGTGGTGAGTAACTGCTTGATTTATTTTATTATTTACAGATTATTGCATAATTGAAGGTTTCATGTAATGTATTTTTATTTGCCATAGCCGTTCGTCCGTGTATCGATATGTCAAACTTATTAACATACGAATTTTTTATTTTTTAACAGTATTCGCCGGTGAAACCGGTTTAAATAAATAATCAGCAGTTGAAGGTAAAAATAGGCGAAGCACTTCGCCCGGATTTTCCTATACTTTAGAAATAGTTACATACATTGTTTTCAAGAGTATTTCAGTATTCATGTCTTGTTAGCAACAATAAAAAAATAAAATTTATTTGTAAAATTTTAAACAATATACATAAATAAGGTCCACTGCGAGCGAACGAAACTAGCTTTGCATTGTCCCCGCACACCGGAGAGAAACACTACTTTGCACCGATCACGAGTGGACCAATAGTATGCTTGGTGTATTAGTATATTTGATAATAAAATTTTGCTGGAAATAACAGGAACCCGAAAATGTAGTTTTTAAAAAATGTCTGTCTGTGGGTGCGTGGGTGCTTTCGTTTCCCTATGTCTCCAGAACCCCTTGACCGATTTCTATAAGATTTGGTGTGTGAACGTTTTTTACTTGCAGGTAGTTCTTTGTAAGGTTGCTAATCGGAACTGGAACCGGAAACGGAAATTAGGCCTGTTTTTTTTGGTATATATTGCTTTCTAAACACTGTTTTGAAATTTTGAATACATAGCGTTGTAGTGCATCTAAAGACAAATGAAATGATTTTTCTTCAAATGCTGTATCTTTAAAATGAAGGCCACTACGAATTTTTGAAAAATTTAACTTCAATGCCCGATTACTCAAAAGCAAAATATCCAGTCAATACAAATTATCATATTATTTGATAGCGCTTGATAAATATAATCAAGCAATTCAAAAATATTTTGGAAAATATGAAAATTGTAAATATACTATTGGCTCAAAGTTTTGTACATTTTCAAAAAAAATTCCTCAAAAACTGCCCACAACATTTTTTTTCACGTTTTCAGAGCCGATAGAGCTTGTAATGAACTACAAATTTGTTTTTATTAATCTCCCAAATTTCACATTTTCCAGGAATTTTTGAAAATTTTGCAACTGACGCGTTTTCTGGAAGTGACGCGATTTTAACCACGCCTATCAATTAGCTCTAATAGAAAAAAATATGTTTCATTCTTTGCATATTTTTGATAACTCTATAAATACAGTTATTATAAGCATTTTTGATCCGCGCATCACCTATCCCTTCGCTTTTATTACTTTCCCATACTTCTACTGGAAGGGAGGAAGGAAACTTATCATTTCATGCAAATTTTCGAAATTAAGATAACGGAAATACGCGTTTTGGGGTTTAAGGCACCCAAAAAAGTTGTTTTTAAAAAATGTCTGTCTGTGGGTGGGTGCGTGTGTGGGTTCGTTTCCCTATACCTCGGGAACCCCTTGACCGATTTTTATAAGATTTGGTGTGTTGAAGTCCGGAACCGGAAACGGAAACCATACATGTTTTTTATTTTCCGATTACTCAAAAACAAAATACCCAATTGATACAAATAGTCATATTAATTAATAAACTTTAATATTTGTAATCAAGTGATGCAAAAATATTTCTGGAAAAATCAAAATTGTAAAATTCTAGCTTCGCAAAATTTTGGACATTTTCAAAAAAATATTCCTCAAAACCCCACACACACTATATTTTTAAAACATAGTGAGCCGCTAGAGCTTGCAGTGAACAAGTTTAATTGATTAGTTATTTTATTTATAAGTTCTAGTTTTACTTTGTTGAAGTCTATATTTATTGAGTATACATAACTTTACTACTTCAACAATATTTATTTGTTTTAACTTTATACGTATTTCGACATGTTTACATGCCATTATCAAAGGATATATTAAAAAGTAAACAGTTAGTGTTGTTCTTGGTACTCTATGTTTGAAGATGACTTGATTTCTTATTCCAAAATGTTCATTAAAGATAAATTTTAAAGATCAATTTGCTCGTTCATTAACGTTACAATTTTTAAATATTTGTCATTTGCAAATGCTTCCAATATATCTAATTTACATTTATCAAAACAGAAGTGGAAACATTTTATGGTGTTTTTGGATGTCATTAAATGATTGTGTTCTAGTAAGTGTTTAACGTTATTAGATTTATGTGGGTGTTTGTATTGGTAACAACGTATGTGTTTTTTATACCTAATATAAAAATTTCTAATTGTCTGGCCTATATAAACCGAATCACAATGCCAACTATTTAATTTGTAGATTTATGATTTTAGCAAAATCATGTTTTTGATTAAATAAACTGTTTAAAATGTTTTCAGTTGATTTTAAACTTACTTTATATTTATTTCTTTTGTTTATAATTTTAGCAATTTTTTATTGATTTATCGTATTTTGGTGACGAAACAGAAAAAGATTGCTAAATTATAAACAAAACAGTTAAATATTTTAATTAGTATCTATGTTTCTTTCTTTACGACGCGACGCTGTAAAAGTATTATGGTGCTACATTGTTATATAGCACTTTTTGGTGGAGAGAAGTCTACTTAAAATTGTGATTTTAATTTAATTACATATTCACTAGGAAGTAACAATAAACAATGATGTTTCGAGGGAAATATAAAAATTTCACACATGCTAATCTGTAGTTGTAACCAAGGTTTCACTAGTAATTTTGTATTTCAATTTTAAACGACTTCATTTTTTTAACAATTAATTGTTGGGCAATAACCGCCAATTGCTTGTTTGTAAAATGCGGATATAGGCAATAAAGCATTTTATCTTTATTTTCTGCTGATTTGATCTAAAGTTTTTCAAACTTTGAATTGTCAAACTGGATTTATCGTAAGATGCATGCCATTAAATAGATTACAAATATCTTGCCGACTTCTTCGCCTATTCATAACCGTAGCCGAACCATTGTTAAAATCAGCAATTTTCGCACAAAAGTAAAAAGATTCATAAATTAGCTTAAAAAGTTGAGATTGTAAATAGGGATGCACCGAGTATTCGGTGGGCCGAATAATTGACCGGATATTCGGCCATTTTTGACGCTTGTTATCAGGTCTGCCGAATACGGCATTTTGTGCACGAATACAACACTTAATTGCGATTTTATGAAAATTTTGTTGGTATAATTCAGATTAAAATACCAAGAAACAAAGCTATAAGTTCGGTAGCCAAACGGGACGCTGTTAGCTTACGTAAAGCCACACATTTACTACCACTAAGTATTCGGCACATAGCATAGAATTATTGGCTGGAGATAACAGATATAACAGCTATATGGGACGCCAAGTGTAAAGTAAAAATTTGCTGTGCATTTAACGGTATTTACGGCAATTTGTCCTAATATTTATTATATATACACACATTTAGCTAAATGCTTTTTAATTTAATAAATCGTTGTAGATTTAAATAAATCCTTAAACATTTGGTTTAAATATTCCAACATTTAATAAAGCATTAGAGATTTAAATAAATATTTAAACATTTACTTTAAGTTTTCAAATATTTAGTAAATCTTTATGTATTTAGATAAATCTGCACATATTTGTTTTAAATCTTTCAATATTTAATAAACATCCGCAGATTTAAATAAATCTTATCCGATATAAATAAATCCTTATAGATTTAAATAAATATTTCAACATTTAAGCTTAAGCTGCTATATTTAATGTTAACTTGCCATATTTATTTGACCTTGGTAGACCCAGCCTACATAGCAGACCAAGACCGTTTACACTGGTGGTAACGTTCAACAACTATGAACACGTTTTCCGTATTTCAAAAAATGTGTACAATTAATGTTAGTTCAATCATCAATAACAACATATTTAACAACATAAACATTGCATAATTTATTATGCATACAATGAAAGTTTCCTCAACATTCCCTTGAGAATGTAATTTTCAGTCTGTTTTGTTTAAGCGTCGAACGCTCCCACCATGACCCTGCCTTGCGCCTTACTACCGGTATAAACGGTCTTGGTGTCCTAAGTCGGCTGGGCTCACCAAGGTCAAATAAATATGACAGGTTAACATTAAATGTGACAGCTTAGAATTAAATGTTGAAACATTTATTTAAATCTGTACGGATTTATTTATATCGGTAAAAATTTACTTAAATCTGCGAATATTTATTAAATATTGAAAGATTTAAAACAAATATGTGCAGATTTGGCTAAACACAAAGGTTTACTAAATATTTCATAATTTAAAATAAATGTTTTAGGATTTATTTAAATCTCTAATGCTTTATTAAATATTGAAATATTTAAACCAAATGTTTAAGAATTTATTTAAATCTAGAATGATTTATTAAAATAAAAAGCATTTAGCTAAATGTGTGTATATGTAATAAATATTGGGACAAATTGCCTTAAATACCGTGAAATGAACAGCAAATTTTCACTTTACACCTAGTGCCCCATACAGCTGGACAGGTAGTATTCGGTACTTGGAAAATATTCGGCGTAGTGGCGGATATAGTTTGCCGAATATTCGCCGAATAGTTGCCGGAATATACGATATTAAGCCGGGGAGAGTGGCAATCATTCATTATTCGGCCAGTGGCCAAAATCACTATTCGGCACATCTGTAATTGAAAAACAAGCTCAGATTTGTATTCTAGGCAGGTCGAATAGCCAATTTGCAGAACCTATATTGTGTTTCCTTTTTGTCGTTTACTTTCGGCTTTCAGCGGATAAACAATGTTAATTAAAATACCAGAAATCACCAAATCAAGATGGGGGAGGGGTATTTTACTTCAATATAGTCACGCTTCGAAAAGAAGCTCAGATTTGTATTCTACGCATGTCAAATAGTCATTCTGCGCAAACGCGAATTTGCGTACACCTTCCCATTAACCCCCACCATAGATTTTTTGATTTTTCAAATGTTTATTTTAACCATCGGTATGGACATGTTAAATGACCATACGAATATCCTCCCATTGAAACAAAAGGTATTTCTTTTTGGTTGGTTACCTGAACAAAAACCAAAAAGCGTTTTGTCTATGGAAAGTTTCTATTATCATTTAACATGTTCATACCGATTGATATTAATAGATTTTCAAATAACGCAAAATCGATTGTGGGGGGCACAGGAGAGTGGTAAGAAGATCACGCTTGTACAGATTGACTGTTCGACATCTGAAGAATACGAATCTTCTTTTTTCCCGCTCGTCTATTTTAAGGCGCAGTAAAACTCCCCCATTCCTCATTTTTCAAGCTGTCGTCTGGGTTTATGTATCTGCTATTTTCTAGTTGCAAAAAACACGTGTCCGTTAAAATCTCAAAATCAATTTTGCAATTATTTAATTGTTTTTTGCCGCACAACACAAATAAACTGTAGGTACAGGTAGACAACCAAAAGAAAACTTTCCATACGTGTTTTTAATGAAAAGTTGTTCCTTTTGTCACTTAACAAGTTCATACCGAATTTGAAGCAGAGATTAATACATTTTTTGAAAAACAAAAAATCAAAGCTCTAACTTCTTTCGTAACGACCGACTTGTTTGCATACTCATATTCAAGAAAACCTTTGTCCCACAAAACTCATAACACACAAAAACGCGTTTTAAGAGACATTTTTGAAAGTCGATATTTTGAAAACAAAGTATTTTGAACTCCGTGTTTAAACATATTCTTTTCTTATTTACGCGCCCCCTAAGTTTGTTGGTCGCCAATAGTATCACCCTGTTTACTAAAAGACTAATGTCTGTACTAAAAACACACCTATTGCATAAAAACAATGCTTTATAAATCATAATAATAAAGTTAAAATATTTAAAACGAAAAATTGTTTCAAACTTTAGTTTCTAAATTTTAAAAAGATTCAATTGGAATAACATTTAAATTTAATTAGTGCTATTACGTAAATGTAATGTAGAATGCCTAGTTGAACAGCAATGATGTGCGGTTTTAGTTTGCACGCAATGTCATATGTTTTTCATCAAAATTTCATAAAAATACAGTCATCAATCCTAATAAAGTAGTAATGAGAAATTACTGTAGACTTAAACAATCGAAACTACTGTAACATTATCTTACATTTTTAGTAGAACATATCTCGAAATTTTTATTTTTTGTTTGCGTACGTTAGCTTTAACAGTAAGTTCACTATATTTATTAACACGTAATTTCATAAGCTGCCATTAACTTCGCCTACAAAAGTAGCAATTTAATTATTTAAAAAAAAGTAGACAGACCCGGTTTACACAATTAAATGTCGTTATTATCTGCAGCATAAAGTGACAAAATCTTATGTCGGTGTCAACAGTAACTTATGTTTTCAAAATTTAGCATGAATATTGATTGTTACTTTGACGTCGTAACTGATTTAATAAAAAACTGAGCGGAATTAATAGTAACTTATAAAATTGCAATAATAATAGTTATTTATGTTACCAGTGGGATAAAGGCGTTATTATAGCACGAGGTCGTAGACCGAGTCGTGAACTCAAACGAGTGTCATAATAATGCAGTAGCCCACGTGTGACATACAAAGTTTTATCTACGACTTCTCAAAATATGTTAAAAATCGAATTGTTTTGCTTAAAATGGTTCTTGATATATCGCATTAATTTATTTGCAAAGGTCAAGTCACCTTTAAAATACTTTTGTTTTAAAATCAAAAGAACGAGATAGATTTGTTCAATACTATGGCAATCAGCCAGTTTTCTTACAAACAAACCTTCAATTTTGTTTGTGTAAATAAAATAAGTTCGGTAATAAATTTATTACATAACTCATTTTACAAAGTGCGATAATGAACTTCATTACCTAACGCAAATGAATGGCATAATAAGTCATTATCCAAGCAGTCGTAGATAAAGTAATTTTATCTACGACTGCTTGGATAAAGATTTATTATGTCATCTATCTCGTTCCTGTGATTTTAATACAGAATTATTTTAAAAGTGACTTGACATTTGCAAATAAATTAATGCGATATGTTAAATATCAATTCAAGCAAAAAATTCGATTTTTAAGAAATTTTCAACAGTCGTAGATACAATTTTGTATGTCACACGTGGGATAATGCATTATTATGGTACTCGTTTGATTACATGACTCGGCCTACGACCTCGTCTTGCAACCTTCAAACTCGTGTTAAATAACGCCTTTATTCTACTAGTTCGACCAAAGCACATATTCTGGTTTATACTTTATACGCGGCCGCCACTCGCATCCTAGTTTCCGTAGGTTTCTGTCTCTTCAATCTTCTTCTTGCAAATTTCTGCTAGCCATTGCCTCCTCTGCATCTAGTTTATTTTTGGTTATTCTCTTTTTTTCTTGTACTGTGGGACCCATGTTAATAATTTCTTTGGCCAGCGTTTATTTGTCATTCTTTGGACATGTCCGTACCATCTGAATCGCTTTACTTCAATGGTCTCTATTGTATCAATTATTTACCTTATCTCTGTGTTCCGTACTCGTTCTATTCCAGTTAATCCGCAGCATCTCCTTCAGTAGTCCATTCCTAAAGATCTTAATTTGGACTTATTTCGCTTGTTGATCTCCTATAACTCGGCTCCATATGTACTTATGCTTTTTACAATGGTCATATATATTATAATTTTCATCTTTTTTTTTAGTTATTTGCTTACTCCATTGTCACTACACTGTCCTATTCTAGATTTTAATTTCATTCTCACTACTTCCGGTGTCGGTCAGTTTTACACCTAGATATGTGTAGCTCTTTGTATTCCTAATGGTGTCCATGTGCAGTTGTAAATCACCGTCTGTGCCCCCAACGACAGTATATATTGTTTTCGATGCATTAATTGTTCAGCCCCACTTGCTGTACTCCTTATTTAATTTTCTTAGCATGTACTGAATACCAAATTCATCTTCAGTCATAATAACTTGGTCATCCGCAAAATGCAATGTGGATAATTTGTCGTATTTTATAGAGATTCGAGCATTTGCTTCTCTGAGGTTGTGTTTAGGTACAGCTTTAATGATGTTGGGGCAATACAACATTCTTGCCGAATACTCTTTCTCACTATTATTTCACGGAATATCTGTTGTCCTATTTTAACACAACTCGTCATTCTATCATCTAATTTTCTTACAGCCTGTATATGTATTTCTTTAATCCCGCTGTATTGCGTAACATCCCATAGTTTAGAGAGTGGAAAACCATCGTAAGCTTTTGTTAAGTCTCTAAAGACGACATATGTCTCAAGGTTGTGTTAATCTCTTGTACGTACTTTTTTCAGGCAGAATACATTGTCCACCACAGATCGTCCAGCGCGGAATCCATTTTGTTTCTCCATGTCTTCCATCTCATTTTTATACGATTTTTTATTATCTTTCCATAAATTCTTTGTACACTAAGTGCTCTATATTTTTTTCTGAATAAGTACATTATGAAAAACATGGAAAAAAGCACAAATCTGTGCAGTGAAAAATAAACTCCTAACATGTTGTATACATACATTGTGTCTATAAAGTACCTTCCCCCCCCCCCCCCCCGAACTAACTTTTAAACGACTTGATATTTTATCACAAAATTTGGTGTGCTGTAATGGTAAATTAAATACTATTTTTAGCACATAATTAAATTTTGTATCATTCAAAATGACGGTTGGGCGCCATTTTGAATTTCTTTTTTAAATAAAAAGAGGGGTCGAGTGAGTGACATTTCATTTGAAAGGTCTTTTAGTCCTGCGCCTGATCCTAAAGTTTCAAAGAAAAATATTCAGCCTTAACAAAATGGCAAATGTTTGAAGATAAAGAAGTCTATTTAAAAAACTAAGAATTAAAGCAAAAAGAAATTAAATTAAGTGTTCGAAATGTTCACCTTACACTTCTTGGCACATAAAAAGTCGTTCATGAAATTTCTGCCTTTTATTTTCATAAGTTTCGGGAGTAATAATTCTGCAAACTTCTGTAATGCGTTGCTCCAGTTCTTGAATTGTTTTTGAACCGGTTCTGTACACTTTCGATTTCAGATATCTCCATAGAAAAAAATCTAAGGGGGTTAAATCTGGGGAGCGAGCCGGCTATTCTACAGGCCCCCGCCTACCAATCCATCTTCCAGGAAAATTTCCGCTGAGCAAGTCAGAAACAGGCCTTATAATAATAAGGCGGGGCACCGTCTTGTTGGAACATTACGTTTTCAATATTATTTCCAGCCACTTGAGATATTTCTGGAAAAATTTTGTCATGCAAATGAAAAAGTGGACTACTAGATAAAAAATCAAAACAATTTTGAATTGAGTGAGTCCATTTGTTTAAAATCCGCCATTTTGTTATGGCTAAATATTTTTCTTTGAAACTCTAGAATCAGATGCAGAACTAAAAGACCATTCAATCTAGGTGTCACTCGACCCACTTTTCCATTAAAAAAAATCAAAATGGCACCCAGCCGCCATTTTGAATAATACAGAATTTAATTATAAACTAAAAAATAGTATTTCATTTAAATAAGTATAAATGAGCAACTGTGAGAAAATTCAAATAAAGAAAATTCAAAACCCTTTAATTCTCACAAGAACTTTTGTACTCTAAATGTACATTTCGACTGCTAAGCAGTCGAAATGTACCAGACCCCTGGTTATGCATTATGCATTATTTGTTTTTCATTTACGCATATCAATTATTCATAATTATTAAAATGAACAAAACTTGAATCGTGTGCAAAACTAAAAACTTTAAAAATAAATGCAGAAACAATAATTTAATTCAAAATTTTAATAAATTTGTTGGAAACCGCAGTATTAGTCACTGGCAAGTGTTCTCACCATGTGACAAGTCTAAATTATTATTATTACTATTATAATTTAAACGTAGCATAAGGCCTCCAATATACAGAGTGGGCCAAAAGTCAGTTTTCCGAGTTGGTTTAAATAACAAACAAGCAAGTATGTGGAAAATAATTTATTGTCACTAAAGTAAGAGGAAAAAATTATTAATACTAGCGATAATTTTCAACACGGCGGCCCTCGTGTCAATACAAGCTTGACATGTGTCTGATATGGAGCTGCAAATGCGTCGAATTAATTAATTATGTTTGTTATTTAAACCAAATCGGTAAACTGACTTTTGGCTCACCCTGTAGTTAATCCGCACTGTTTATGGGACTTATAGCTTGCTGCTTTGGTAACGAAAACAAAACTACTACTTAAGATAAATGTGCTTCTCCTCTGAAATGGAAAGTTCAGAACAAGGTCACGTTGTAAATTTTCATTTTCAAATGACTGTGAAAATTGATTTGTGGGAAAAGTTTACTTGTTATATTTTAATATTGTCAAAAAGCGCCTAATTGACAGTTGTAGCTGCATGAAGTTACGTAATCGAACGTGACTAGACAAAAATGACTAGATGATACAATTGTTGTGAGTAGATCTACTGTAGTTAATATTATGTACTTAATAAATTAAACAACGAGCTTGAGTTATCTATAAATAAAAGCTATATTTGCTTTGGAATTATGTTCTCTTGAAAAAATAAGCCCAGTCTGTTGTCTGCTCGATTAATTATTTGAATGATATTACAATTTTCTAGGTTACTTTGGTGAATTTGTTATAGGTTTGCATAGCTGAAATGTTGTCAATGAAGTCAATTTTTTTCATAGTTTAGATCTAGTAATAATAAAAGTGTAGTAATTGCTGCAAATACATTGCTTTAGACAATCACTTTTTATGTTCAGTATAGTATACTCATCTTTCGTGGAATTCTTATTCTTGCAGCTAATCGATCAGTTTTAAACAAATTTAAAGAAATGTTTTTTGAATTGGTTTCTGTCAAAAGAATAAATATATCATCAGTTACAAATTTAACGGCTAAGAATTACAAAATATAATTTAAATGTGTGATACTTCATTACAAACTTCTTTTCTATGTAAAATTCGGTTTCTCAGAGCAAAAAAACTACCGGTTCAGTTTTCAGATTTTCGGATTTGGTTGCAAGCTATTTTCACAATAATATTCTTTGTCATCAAAATCTTACTATTTCGTTGAAGTTAAAAAATCTTCTTTTATCAATACTTGCCTTAAAGTATAAGTAAAATGATGTACAGCGACAGCGTCGGGGTTTCTTAGATGGGGGGGGGGGAGCACAATTCGGCTCAATATTTTTGGGGTTAGGCACAGGCACTTTGATATCAAAGAAAAGAGTACACATCCAAGTAGACAGTTTTTTGAAAGGAAAGCGTTGCAAACACAGTGAGCGATCAGAAAATTAATTATATTTTTTATTAGCATACATACCGGTTGGTATTATAGAAAACAAGAAAAAATAACTTTTAATTTAATAAAGCTTTTTATTTTAATAATAATTTGCGAGGATGTTTTTGCTGAAATTCATTTATTCTTCGGCTTTTTGATAAAGAAAATTCAGCAAAGTATTGTTGGCTACACGTATTTCTCATTTTAGATTGGTGGTAAATATCAAGGTATGTATAAAATAGTAAAATATTAAAAATACAACATACATCTCTGCTGCAGGGAAAATCCAGGACTGAGTTATGATAGGAATATTGAATTTTCGACCTAGCAGTATTAGAAAAACAAAATGGTACATAATTTACCATATTTTATAATAAAATTAAATTATTGGTTGTGCTCTAAGAAAATAACGATTTCTAACAGTTTCCTCGATAAGTCATCACCGTCGCCAGTTATTGTAAATGAGGTGAAAAAACTAAACTAAAACTTAGAGATACACGTATGTTTAAAAAATAGTAATGAAATTTGGGCGGGCACTCGGTTGGGCACCCCAGTTGAGAGGGAGGGCATGTGCTCCCGTGCCCCGTCCTCCTCGACGCCGTCACTGTGCATGTAAGTAAATAAAACAAATTATTTTTGTTCTTCAATAAGTATTTATACAAAATAATATGATCAAAAGCCTAATGTTACTGAGCAGTGAAATTAGTGACATGTCTTAAATAAATGAATGTCACTTATGTCAAGGGCATATAAGTTAGTATACTATAATGATTACATATTATGAATTGTAATAAACAAAATTAAATCAAACAACTAAGAAGCAAATAATATTTTTATTACACAAGTAACAACATAAGATTAGTACAAAAACGGTTAGATAATATTAATTACATTAACATATCAGATATCACATATCGTTAGATAATTTCGTGCTTTAAGCATTTCAGTTACCTACCACTTGCTCAAGCATTTGATAGGATGAGCACGTGTAATTTTATCGCTCCACAAATACAAACCAAAATACGAACTTTTTTGTTATCTATAAAAAGCGGATTTATATGCGTTTGCATTTTTTCTTCAAAGTATTGGAAGATAATTATTATTGTTTTTAATTCGAAAATTTTATTTCTTTGAATATTTAATTTTTGTATACAATATTTTTTTGTAGTATTCTTTTATTTTTCCAACAAATTTTACAATTAAAAAAAATATATTTAAATCTTTTTTCTGACCACAAAAAATGTATTTTTGATATGTAAAAAAAATATAGCACCATACTGATTTTGAGAAAGCATTTTATTTTATTACTGATCTATAACTATTCATAGATTGGGTGTGATTCTTTTTATTTTCCCATACCTTTAGTATAAGTGTTGATCATTCAACCGTATAATAAAGTATTGATTGAATTTTCGTAGTCGACATTTTAACGGAAATACACGTTTTGGGGCCCAAGGCACCCAAAAACGTGTTTTTAAAAAAATGTCTGTCTGTGAGTGGGTGGGTGTGGGTATCTGGGTGGGTGACGCCTTTAAAGGCAAAAGTACAAGACCGATTCTGACGAAATCTTAAATGAAGAGGTATATCGAAAAACGTAGGTCTAGTTAAGCTATTCAAAAAAATCCGAAACCAGAAGCGGAAGTTAGACATGTTTCTTTCTTGGTAGCGTTTTTTACAAAACTAAATTTTGGAAATTTGAGCATCGAATCTGAGAGAACTTAAGGCAAATCGAAATTTTTTTAATAAACTCTCTAGCTTCAAAATGGCGGCCGCTACGATTTTTAAAAAATCTTGAATTTAACGCCTATTTATTCAAAAAGTAGTTATCTGATCGGGATGAACTACAGCTTGTTTGAAAGCCTTTTGTAGGTAGGTATACGATCGAACAAAATTAAATTTCGAATCTCTGAAAATGATTGCAATGGAGCTTCTTCAAAATTTTGAGAATCTTCAACAAAATATTTTAAAAGAACTGCCCACACAATTCTTTTTTATTTCTAGGATGCTAGAACTAAATATTGGCTACAATTTGATTATTTAGCTACAAGCTATAATTTCACTGTGGCGCTTCGTATGAAATTTTGAAAATTAAAAATGTATACCTTTTTATATAATAAACGGGGCCCGATAAAAGTTTTTTAGGCACAATTACACAATTACTTGGTGAGGCTACTGTAGAAAATGTAAATTCCAAATGTTTTAAATTTTTAAAATGTTTCGCAAAAACTGGCCATACGTTTTATTTTAACTTTGTATTCTTATAGAGACGAAGATAAACTACAATTTGATTTTTTTGCCGAATACTACCGTGGGACCTACTATAAATTTGTAAAATCAAAAGTTGGTTAAACAGGGAAACAATAAATAACTTCTGTTTAAGAAAAATTACTCATCTTTACTAGTAGAACCAAAATCGAATGTTAGTTTCTAGAGAATGTTATATTCGGCGGTGCTAATTTTTTGGCTGGCGAATTTAGGTTTTGGTTGGTTACTGTACAAAATGTAAACTCTAAATATTATTAATTTTATAAAAAAAATTTAATTCAGAAATTTTTTTTTGACTTGGACAAGTTGATTTGAGCATGATTACTAAACTGGATTGTGAACTGTACAACGTCATAATTATAAAATTTACTCTTTTGCAAATAAGGTAAGTATTAATATGTAGATTTATTGTAAATAAAACAATTCTTAACTTCAACGGGTTTTTCCTTTTTTTATTTTAGCTTTACACGTATTTCAATTTTCAAACGTGTTTACACGTCATTATCAAAGGCAAGATTGAAAGTAAACAGTTGGTGTTGCTATAGGAACAATAAATCTTCATAACTTGATCTTGGTTTTCTATATCTGCGTCCAGATGACTTGATTTTTTATTCCAAAACCTCTAATAACGGTGAATTTAAGAGATCAATTTGCTCATTCATTAAAGGTACAGATTTTAAAAAAGATGGTTTCCCCACGGGAAGTCCAATTTCACCTATTTAGCTAATATATTTATGGAAAACCTAGAAGATCAACTATTTGAATCAAACCATTTTGAGAAAGTTATATTTTGGTTTCGTTATGTTGATGACATTTAAGCATTCTTTGATAGTTCATTTGAGTTAATCAATGGATTTTTGATTTTTATTAACAACTTGCCCCCAAAAATAACATTTACACTAGAAACTGAATAAAATAGGTCTATTAACTTTTTAGATTTAAACGTAAAAATTATTTCAAATAATAAACTTGAATATTCTGTTTATAGAAATCTACACAAACAGACATTACAATATCACACGATTCTTGTCATCATAAAACACATAAATTAGCAGCATATGGGACCATGATACGTAGGGCTTTAACGTTCCTTTAGGTGAAATTAGTTATAATCCAGAAATTTCGATTATTAATCAAATTGCATACAATAATGGTTATAATACTCAACTTATTGATATATTAATTAAACAGAAAAATTATAAATTAGCTATTCAGAAAATGCATCCAACCACTTCATATTTTGGCAATTAATCAGAAAAAATTGCCAAAATTTTAACAAAACAAATAAATGTAAAATAACTTTTAAAACAACAAAAAACATTTTAAACATTTTGTTTAATGCTAAAGAAAAAACAGACAATTTACTAAAATCAGGCATCTACAAATTAAATTGCTCGCATTGTAATTCGGTTTATATAGGACAAACAATTAGAAATTTTGATATTAGGTACAAGGAACACGTACGTTGTTACAAGCTTAAACACCCCTATAAATTCAATCACTTATTAGAACACAATCATTCAATGACATTTAATAACACTATAATTTTTTTACACTTTTGTGATGATAAACGTGAGTTGGATATACTAGAAGCATTTGAAATTCACAAACATTTAAAATCTACACCTTCTATGAACGAACAAATTGATCCTTTAAATTCACCGTTATTGGACGTTTTCGAATGAAAAATCAAGTCATCTGGACGCAGATATAGAAAACCAACATCAAGTTATAAGGATTTATTGTTCCTACTGCAACACCAACTGTTTACCTTTAATCATCTTGCCTCTGATAATGACGTGTAAACTCGTTGAAATACGTATAAGGCTAAAATAAAAAGCTGTTGAAGTTAAGCATTGTTTTATTTGCAATAAATTAAAATGAACTGCAACGAAGTAAAGCTCTAACTTATAAATAAATTAATATCTAGTATGGAAAAGTCCACTTTAAGTTAGCACTTTATCTTTTTCTGTATTGGAATTTTCTTATTAATTTTTGAGGTTTTAATTTTGTATTATTTAAATTTATATCTTTATTTAAAGTAAATGGCATTAGAAACGACTGTTTCTATGCCAGAGAGCGTTACAAAAATAATTATCATTATTAACACGTATTTGATTTTTTATAATTATAGAAAATCTTCAAATAAAGAATTAAAAGTATTATATAAATTTTCAAGTTTAAGGAGGTTTTATCATTGATATAGTCCGGATTTCTAGTGTAGTATTTTTCCAGCATTTCAATTATAAGGCAATCAATTATTAAGCAATTTTGACATTATTCATTTATATGTCTAGTTGGCACACACCTAAACTTTTTAAATGAATTATTTACGAGCTTAGAATGGTAACAAGGGCCGGCGGGTGGTCTAGTGGTTAAAGTCCCAGGCTTTGAAACTAGACTCCCAATGGCAGTAGGTTCGAGTCCTCTGCCCGTCGGTAATTTTTCTGAACAAGTTAAATCAGGCGGGTCCATGGATGGTGTATGTAGGTGTGTATGTTGGGTTGCATGTCTTTCAGGGGTGGGGCATGTTAGACCGGTGAAGAGCACTTAGTGTGCTGAGCCCGGGTAAGGGAGTGGGATGGGAATCATGGGGTCGTGCTCACGCACGGCGGCTTCATGATTCTTTAAAAAAAAGAATGGTAACACATCCATATGTTTGAACCTAATCTAGCTTGTGCAGGTAGTTATTATTTATTTGGTCAACTGGAATTGAAGCTTATGTAATATTAAAATAAAATGAAACAGGGTTCGTAAGCGTAGAATATGAATGGTCAAAACAATTTTATGAAACTGCAAAAATATTTTTTGAAATAGAAATGTAAAATAGCAACCACGAAGTAATGAAAATAAAGCGTGTAAATTCAATAATACAACGAGAAAGTTCTACGAAAGAAAAGTTTGGATTATCAACATTCATAAAGAACGGAAAAACACCGTTAACTGAAAAACTCAAGAATTGCAGTACACAATAACTCTTTCTAGATTCTTATCCGAAAAATTAGCTCTCTTGTCCAATATGTTTCACGTATAACTTAATGGATTTGAGTACGCCCATGGTTTTTGTTTACTTATTGAATTTTAACAAAATTTTTTGCTCTTCTGCGACTTAAAGTCCGGTTTTTAATTATTGATAAATATGATAATAATAGTTATATTTTTATGGTTACTATATTTCATTAAGGTTGTTTTTCTAATACTCCAAGCTGTTGTAATCTGATCTGATCATAGCTAAAACATATAACAATTAAGAAAAAATGAAAAACTCTAAATTGTGGCAAAAAACTTGATAGGAAACTTTTGTTGGAAACTTTTTTTCGTAAAGTTATTATTTGAGGCTGTAGCATCGATGTTCCTTACTTTTTATTCACCCTGTATAAAAGTGTGTGTGTATTTTGCTGTTTAACTGCACTTTTGACTTTTTAAGTGTACATTTAAACTTTTTCAGTGCATACAAACCCGGGCTTTAATTATTATCATTTATCGCTGCGAGAATATCAGATTGTCGAACTAATAAATACATTCAAGGTTACGTACCATTACATGAAATAATGTTTTATTAATCATTTACTTAAAGTGTCACGGAAAATTTGCGTTCTAAATACAGTGTTATATGTTATAGTCAAAAGAATGTCTAAAACGATATGTTTAATATGTTTTTTGTGTATAAAACTAAGTGAAGTGTATTGTGCTAGAATTCTTGGAGTGTTTCCGCTTACTTCTATTAGTCACCAAATCGTATTTCAGCCAATATGGAAAGAACTTTCATTAAAAGGACACGATGTTACGGTTCTTACGCCTAATCCTTTAAACGACCCGAAGCTTACAAATTTGACAGAGATCGATTTAAGTTTTGCGTATGAAATTCACAGGAAGCGTATTTTAGAACTTCCTGGACTCTCAGAGATCGACGGTATGAAATTCATGTATCGGGTGGTGGGTGAAATTGCAGCCGCAGAATTAGCTCATCCGTCGGTTCAAGCCCTTATACAAGATAAAACAAAAACGTTTGATGTAGTTCTGGTCGAATTTATACATCCCATTGTTTACCCTTTAAGTGCAAGATTCAACTGCCCTTTGATTGGCATAATGAGTCTCGGTGCTTTTATACCAGGACATGATGCGGTGGGAAATCCTTCTCATCCTGCATTGAATCCCGATTTATTTGTGCGATTTACTGGCAGCTTGGGATTTTTTGAACGACTTTATAGCACATATTTCACAATTTTCCATAGAGTTTACTATCACTATTACGTATTACCCGAGTTCGACAAACTAGCAAGGAAATATATTGGTGAAGATATTCCACACCTGAAAGATATTGAAAGAAATGTTAGCTTACTACTTTTAAATGTTAACCCTATTATACATGAAGTAAGACCCAATGTTCCTGCTATTGTCGAAATAGGAGGAATTCATGTGAAAAAGAGAAACCCGTTATCCGTGGTAAGAAAATATAATTCAGCGCGTATCATAATTATTATCAGTTAAATACCGGGTGGCCGCGAGAACAGGTAACAACCGGCCGTTTTCTCAATTTTTAAATTATTAATTCCAAATTGATTCTGGACAATATACAAATAAAAATACATATTGAGACATAAAACGATGTTAATTTTGACTTCCGGTTTAACCGGAAGTGATAGCAATTTTTTTATTTTTAATGGTACACCTGGTATGTTTTTACATACTTGGATAGACCTTTTAATTTCCTTTACAGCTATTTATAATACTTACCTATTAACTTTTAATTTTGGCCGCCAGAGGGCATTTTTAAAAATACCTTTCATTGCTGGGGGTGATTATAATGCTAAAAACTCACAATAGGGCTGCAAACTATTAACCACGAAGGGTAGAGAACTGTCAAAAGCCATAACCTTAAATACTTGAGCTTTCTCTCCACTGGCGAACCAACTTATTGATCTTCAGACCTAAACAAACTACCTCATCTCTTAGACTTGTGTATTATCAAGAACATAAGCATGAATTACTTTCAAGCTAAGTCTTACCTTGACCTAGCCTTTGATCAATCATCAGTTCCCATTACTCTGGGCACTCAAGTACTACATATAGAAAAACCACCATCGTTTTCCAATAAAAGAACTGACGGGACTGTTTTAAAATTGGAGTGGAAGAAAAACTACAGCTGGAAATATCTTTACAAACGGAAGGTGGTTTGAGAAATGCAGTTGAACACTTTAATAGAATTTTACAAAAAAGCTGCATGGGAAGCGACACCGAGCGAGTTTGAAACGACAAGAATTGATGACTGCTCAATACTAGTCAAAAGGAAAATAGCTGAAAACAGGAGGTTAAAACGACGATGGCAAACTACTAGAGCACCGACTGATAAGCAGAACCTTAATCGCGCTAGAACTGAGCTTAAACAACTCCTAAATCATTTAAAAAAACAATCAATACAGCACTACCTGAGAAAGTTGTCCACCACAGAAACCGCATACTACTCCTTGTGGAAATTTACACAAAAAAAAGCGCTGGCTTTCGCTAATCATTTAGAAAAGGTTTTCGTGCTTTACTTATCAGAAGCTACGCCGGAGGAAGAGAGAGAAGTCTATCAGTTCTTCGAGGCACCGTTTCAAACGAGCTTTCCAAGCAAATTATTCAAAAAAAGAGAAGTAAGTGCAATAATCAGAAAATTAAAATGCAACAAAGCGCCGGGCTATGATCTAGTCACAGGTAAGGTGCTCAGAGAGTTACCAGAAAAAGGCATCATATTTCGCACCAAGCTGTTCAATGCTGTACTTAGACAATTTCCAGACTAGTGGAAGGTTGCTAGCATAATTCTTATACAGAAACTTGGCACACTACCAGAAAAGGTCGCCTCTTACAGGTCAATAAGTACTGCTCCCCCATCTTTCCAAAGTGTTCAAAAAACTATTTCTGCTAAGACTTACGCTACTAATTGAGAACAACAGTTTGCTGACTCACTATCAATTTGGCTTTCGCGAACAATGCGGTGCAATCGAGCAGGTTCACGGAATTGTAAAACAAATTAATAAAGCAACACAAGGTCAAAGCTATTGCTCCGCACTATTTATTGACATCAGCCAGGCCTTTGATACGGTCTGGCACGAAGGATTACTGTTCAAAATAAAAAGTGCCTTCCCTGCTGATCTGTATTAGGTGATCAGGTCTTATCTTACTAACAGACACTAACTGTTTGGTTAAACTTCAAGGAGAGTCCACCACTGTTTACAATACATTCTGGAGTACCACAGGGTAGTGTACTTGGTCCACTGCTGTATCTACTGTACACGACAGATCTACCAACAACGAGATCAACAACAATAACAACATACGTTAATGACACAGCTATCTTATCAACTCATCTAGACCCCACAACGGCATCACACTAACTACAAATTCACCTCGGAGAGATACAGGACTGCTTAAGGAAATGACGTATCAAAGCCAAGTCAGACAAAATCTATACACGTCACATTTACATTGAAGCCAGAAACCTGTCCTTCAGTCATGTTCAATGGCAATTCCAACAGATTCAACAACTAGAAACAGTTAAATATCTCGGTATACACCTAGATCGCCGCCTTACATGAAAACAACAAGTTTGGACCGGTAGGGCTGAAATACAGAACCATATATTGGTTGCTAGGTCGGAAATCAAAATTATCAACAGCCAACAAAATTCTACTCTACAAAGCAATTGTAAGGCCAGTGTGGACATATGGTTTGCAACTATGGGGCTAAGCAGCTAATTCCATCATCGATATACTTGCTGAGAGCAATTGTGGACGCGCCATGGTACGTACCTAATGAAGTGATAAGAAGCGGCCTTAAAATAAGTTTGGTCAATGAGTTAATTAAAAAAAGGAGTGTTAATTATTGGCATAAACTCAGTACACGCTCAAACGAATTAGCTAGTGATCTATTAAATGACAATCATGAAGTGCGGCGTCTTAAGAGGTTTAAACCGTCGGACTTACCCAATAGATTTGAGTACAATACTTCTAACTACTGTAAAGGTTCATGCATAACAATAATGTAAAGATAGTTTAGGTAAGGTTATTCAATAGTCATTAAGGCCTAGTTATTCTAAGACGGGTTATAAAGGGCAATTGCTATATTAGGCAATATTCCACAAGACATGTAAATAGTCATACCAGTTACTGAATGCGTCAATGGCAGATTGTAAATAATTTCTTAAAACAATAAAAAAAATTTTGGCGATCAATGAGGTTAATAAAGTCTATTATGGATATACTTAACGTTTGAAACTTGTCCAAATTTAGAGTAAAATTTCCGTGTTATCAAAGTTGAACGCTTTCATTAAAACTTAGTTACAGTCCTTAGCAATGATTGGTTGTCAAATGTCACTACTATAATAAAAAGAATTTTTTTTATAATCAAGACACTACAACTTCTGAGGCGTTCACGACACCTAATGGTATTTTTAAAACACCGCAGGTATGCCGCAAACGCAAGACAAGCAGATAAACCAAAGAGACAAAATGGAAGTAGCAAAAAGAATCGAGAAACGGAAATATTTAGTTGATTAAACATTTAAAGCATATAATTCAACATACGAATTTAATGTTGTGGCGAGATAAATTAATTATATAAAATTTGTCATGTTTTGTTATTCAAAATATAATCATCTCCAAGCACAATAAATAATAAAATAAATGTTAATTTGTATAAATAAAATTAATTTACGTTGCAGGATTTACAAAAAGAACTAGACGCTGCCACTGAAGGAGTTGTATATTTCAGTCTGGGATCAAATGTAAGAAGTGCTAATCTTTCGACAGAAGTACGAGAAAGGATCATCGAAGCCCTTTCTGAACTTCCATATAAGGTTCTTTGGAAGTGGGAAGACGACCACTTACCAGGACAACCCAAGAACGTGGTGGTACGGAAATGGTTTCCTCAACAAGACGTTTTATGTAATATTTTGCACCAAATAGCTATTCAATTGGTAAAAATGTTAATCTCATTATCTCAGGCCATCCAAATATAAAAGTGTTCCTAACTCAAGGGGGTTTACAATCAATGGAGGAAGCGATTTCTAGTGGTGTTCCACTGGTAGGAATGCCGTTTTTTGGAGATCAACCTCTGAATGTTATGAAAATGGTTAACTTAGGAATAGCGCAAGCTGTGGATCCTGAGAAGTTTACCAAAGAACAATTAAAGGCAGCTTTAATGGAAGTAGCTGAGAACCCTAAGTAAGTTCTGACTTAAAAGGAATCAAGATTGTTGTTACTTACTTAAATGCCTTTGTTATTAATGTAGATATCGCAACAAGGTGAAGGAAATTGCAGATCTAACATCAGATGTACCAATGACAGGGTTGGAAAAAGCAGTTTGGTGGACCGAATACGTCATTAGGCATAAAGGAGCGCGACACTTGAGGAGTCCTGCGGTGGATATGCCGTGGTATCAGTATCTGCTTTTAGACGTCCTTGGTTTTATTCTTGGAGCGACTCTTATTTCAATATTTATTTTGTATAAAATTGTATTTTTCAGTATTAAAATAGCAAAGAAATACCTGTCGCAACACAAAGTAAAAGTTTCTTAAATGACAATAGTTTCAGAGGTAAAATAATTTCTAGTTCAATTGTTTATTTTAATTAATATGAGATCGATCATCTTTCAATGTAATTCCTGTTAATTACCTGCGAGCAAAGTAAATGTACGAGGGCATTGATTATATTGTAATTGTTATCTTCAAATATGAAGTTCAACTTGTAGAAATCGATAATAAACTAATAAATGATGATTTACTATAGGATTTTTTTAGACAAAGTATGTTGCTGCAGAGTGATTTATAAATAATGAACCAACTCCTAACAACGTGATTAATGCAAACAGAATTAAAGATACGTTAAAATTAAAATGCCTGTCCAAGAAAATTACAGTCTTTGAAAGTTGAAGTTTTTATTTCTAATTTTATTAATAGTTTTAAGAAATGTTTTTCCTTTTGTTAACTTAATTCATTTTTTATAAATTTTTAATTTAAAGTTTTGAGATAAAATTACATGAAAACTTTCTTAAGACATAAACCATTTATTTGGCATCAAAAATTTCATAATTTTCTAATACTTTGAATACAGAGTGCCCATTTTAAAACTCCGAGCCTAAATTTTTTTAAATAGTCAACACACAATACAAGTCACTGCCGACTATTATTTTAAAACAAAATATTTCTATAATTAAGATCAGGGCAATCATGTTTGCATTAACTTGACAGTTTACTAATCAAATTCGTTAAGCCACATTATTTGAACGGTGCAAAACAAAGATTATCGATCACTAATCTTTGGTGCAAAATGTATTCCAACGCTGACAAAGTGGACGTGCTTCTAATTCTGGGTGAATGTCGAAAAAATGCCAGTGCTGCCAGTACTTTGCATGAGCAACGCTTTCCAGGTAGACGAATTCGAACAGACAAAACATTTAGAATGCTTCTTCTGAATTTACAAGAGTATGGGCAATTTTCAAAACCAAAAGTAGAGACACGGCAAGTTACGGTTGAACATAACGAAGTAGCTGTAATTGAAATGGTTACGGATAATCCCCATACAAGTCAAAGAGCTTATTGTTGTCAAATATTAAATTTGAGTTATTAAAGTAACCTTAAATTTGTACTTAATCATTAGTAGATACATGTACCTACTGTAAAACAACTCTGATCTCAATTTAAAAAAAATGGTAGAAATGCATAGTGATCTGGGGGTTGCATTGTGTGTTGCCTATTTTAAAAAATTTAGGCTCGGAGTTTTAAAATGGGCACTCTGTATATGTCGTGGCATTATTGGCAAAGAAAATTATTTTGCCGCAAGAAATCATTTGGCACCTAAATATTTATTACCAGAATTTTGTTTTAACCCCAATGTTCTGTATGTTTTCTGGTAAAAATAAGAAATCTAGGAATATTTTTGTTAAAACGGAAGTGCAAAAACTAAATAAAATGTCTCGCTTTAAGAATTTTCAAATCTAACAATCCTATTCTCAAACTAATTTTAAAATTCTAACTTTCTTTCAGATTTGCAAATTATTTTTAAGATTTCCCAATTTTTTGAGATTCTGAACTGTACCAGGTGATTCAGTCTACATATTCAAAGCTAATAAATAATTGAATTCCTTCTCAAGATACTAAAATTAGCATTTGCAAGCTGTATGGTACTTAGAAATTTTTAAATTCGCTTTATAAATAATATCTCACTACTTCCAGTTACACCACTTCCAGTGGCACCAGAAGTTTGGTCGACTTTTCTCTTTAATTAGCGCCTTATATTTTTTCTAAACGTTTAGCCGCTAGAGGTTGTTAAAATTGCTGAAACTTTAAAACGGTCAGTGTTGTCGTAAAATTAAATATTTAATGAAAATTGTGCTTATTTATACTTTTCAGACTATTTAGTGACCAACGTTGTCAAACACCATAATTTTAAGCCATTTTTAGGGGGTTACGTCTGTTTTTCAGTACCACTTTTCGTTTAAAAGATATTTTTTTTGTCAACAAGAAAAAAGAAGAAGTAACAATTTTTTGTTCTAAATCATAAAATGAATATGTAGCTATCTGAAAATTGTCCTGAAAAATTAACTTGAAAATCGCATCAAACATAAAGAGATAAAAACAAAACAATAAATAGTGGTCGTGTTGAAATAAAAAACCAGACTTTCAAAGTTTAGAATAAGAGTTTATTTTTTCTTGTTTCCATTAATGAGAAAAAAACTTTTATTTGACTGAAAAGAAAGTGATTCTGAAGAATAGACCTAAATAAATCCCTTAATATTATTTTTGACAAAGTTGGTCACCTATAGTTTGAAAAGTTTAAATAAAGATAGTTTTCCATTAAATATTCAACAGTCGGCAACAGCAATAGTTTCAGTTCTAAAATCCATAAATAAAACGCATATCCTCATATTTTTTGTTAAAAAATGTAAATGACATGTCGACAGTTTACTACCTTATTGATAATTGTTTCTGTTTATTCTTAATTTACGGAAAAAACAAAATATTTTGAACTACCTCTATTTGGTGTTTTGAAAAGATGTAGCCATCTTAATACAGCAGTAAATAGAATTAATAAATAAGACGATCTAGCCCAATTTACTTATATCAAAAAGTGCATCATTACGGAAGTTACAGCCTTACAAAGGTGCCAGAAAAAAAATGAAATTGTTCTTACCTCGTGACCTGTTTCAGACGCAATTTTTAAAATTTGTGATTGTACTTAATTGCCAAAGGTTTAACTCGGCGATACGCAGATGTTTACACTGCATTATTTGTTAAGCTATTTGATTGATGAAAAAATCAATCAGCTTAAACTATTCAAAATTTTAAAATACGTGTTTTTTCTCCTGAATTTTTTTACACGGACAACACTACGAATATTGTGTTACAAATTCAAACTTACGGAGTTGTCTGGTAACAATTGTTTTAAGCGTTGATTGACTGATGTTACTACAAAACAATTGCCAGTTCCTTCACTCAAATAAATAATTTAATTGAAGTTAAGCAACAAAAACTAAACGGTTGTTGTTTTTTGAAGAATGGCACTTTTTACTTTACTTCTACACATACGGCGAACTTTTTTTTTTACCCAAGAACACTAAACATACTTGCATGAATACTAAACACTCGTAAATTTAATTACCTTTTTTTTAATTAGAAACACTTTGAAAAAATGAACATTTATCATATGCCAAGTGTACAGTTGAGTTTTGTGTATATTATGAATAACAATTCTCAAAAAATAATTAAAAAGCAAAAATTACTGGGCACAGTTTTGGTAGCAACTGGCTTGATGTTCTCCACAAATAGGGTGGTTGCAGCGTCCACAATAATTTGTTGTAGTTCGTTGAATACAAAATGGGCAGAAATTTTAGATGGTACGCTTCGCACCTTGAGTGGGTCTTTTATCTGGCATATTAATTTTCAAAATATTGCATATATCTTGGCATATAATGACAGTTGCAAAGACCGAGGTGTTAACTGGCATCCTTGATCCTTGATTGTGGCTATATTTATGTCATAAAAAACACACATCTTCGAGTTTTTCGTCCACAATTCATACCTATAAACACTAAACATTCGTAAAATATACTACATCGGCATGTAACGTAAACACTAAACACTAGTAAATTTGACGATATGCACCCAGAGAATATGGGAAAAGGTAATTCTAACGCCATGCATGTGCGCTGTTATCCAAACAACGCTGATATGAACAGCTACTGTGAATATGATAACCGATGCATAAGCTGAAACGTTCGAAATGGCATATTCTAAACCGAGTAGCCATACATTTTACGATCGTTTAATGTTCCCCAGGGCTAATGAAGATTATATAATTTATGAGGTACAAGTAACTGGCACTTGTTTTGTAACAACAAACATCAACTAAAGCTAAAACTAGTGAAGAGCGTTCGGGAAAATTCCCATAAAGGAAAATTCTCAAATCTGGTTCCGCAGTGAGCTTATTGAAAATTGGTGACTATTTGCAAATTTAAATTTGGTCCCAGAACATCTAACCAATGTTTGTACAAAACTGTAAAAGTGTAAACAATAAAGATAGTTAAATATTAAAATGTGCAAGTTTAATAGTTGAATTTTAAATTGTGAGCAGAATGCAAAACATTTGACAGCAGCTTGGTAATGTTTTTATATTAAATTAGTTGTATTTATTATTTATTTTAAATTAATTTGCATTTTACAATTCACAGAAAAAGAAAAAATTATACAATGTTTGTAAAGTTGTTAGTTATTATAACTTTCATGATAAAACAGTATCAAAGCAAATGTTTTTATATAACACATCAAGTTATAACCGAAAATAAGATAAGCGGCATTGGGAAATTTTTCTGGTAGCATTCAAGAAAACAAAATTGTGATTTTTCCCTTAAAAAATAAATTCACGGCTTTACCCCATCACTATTAAAAACAGTTGCTACCAGACAACATGATAAGTTTTAATCTGTAACACAATTTTCCTAGTTTTGTCTGTATAACATAAAAATGGAGGCTGTAATCTAAAAACTTCAAAATAGAAAAATCATGTATTTTTAAATTTTGAATAGCTTAAGGTAATTTATTTTTTCATCAATCAAACGCCCCGCGCCCTATGAAACAACCCAGTGTAAACATCCTTGTAGCGTAGAATTATCCCCTTGGCGTGTTGCAATTGTTTTAAAAAAATAATCAGTTAATGCTCTAGACCAGCGGTTCTCAAACTTTCGTATTTCGCGCCCCCCTTTTTTACCTTGATTAATTCTGCGCTCCCCGCATAATATAAGATAGATCAGAATAACCCAATACGCAGAAACTTATTTAAATCAATTTGGCAATATTGGCAACGCTGCCAATGTGGTACAGCATTATCACCTGATCTTCAGTTACCGGAATGTTCGCGGCAGCTACCAATACGTCTCGAACTTTCTAGATTGCAAATACGCGAATATAAAAGCAGCGGAAGCGCTTCAATTGTTAGTTGGAGTCACAGATCATGTTGGAGTGCAAACGCTAAAAAAAGTTATTGTATATTTTCGTACACGTTTAGATAAATTTTTAATTGGAGGAAAACGTAAACTTGAAGACGCAGAAGCTTCTACTTCATCAGAAACGCCCAATACCAGTGCTAATTCTGTTATAAGATCAAAAACACGAAAATATGACCAAGCATACTTAAACTTTGGTTTTACAAGCATTGAAATAAGTGGTGAAGAAAAACCTCAATGTGTTATTTGCCTCAAAATTTTGGCTGCAGATAGCATGAAACCTAATAAATTGAAAAGGCATTTAGAAACTCTGCACAAAGAATATGCCTATAAGTCCCGTGAATTTTTTGAAGAGAAACTCAGAGCTTTCGGGAAACAGAAGTCAAATTTCCATAAAGTTCTCACAGTAAATGAGAAAGCTTTATTGGCATAATACAAAGTGGCTGATAAAATAGCCAAATGCAAGAAGCCACATACGATTGCAGAGCAACTCATTTTACCAGCTGCTATAGCCATGGTAGAAACAATGTTTGGTGAAAGCTATGCTAAACAACTCAAGAATATTCCTCTGTCAAAGGATACAATTTTCCGAAGAATTAACGATATATCTACTGATATTCAGCAACACCTTGAATCTGAGTTAGTTGGAAAATTATTTGCGATACAACTTGATGAAGCGACAGACAGCAGTAGCGATTCTCATTTGATTTGTTACATCAGATTCTGCCAGGGAGCTGCAATAGTTGAAGAATTGCTGTTTTGCAAGCCTATACAAGAAAGAGCAACTGCTGTCGAGTTGTTCAAAATTACAAATGATGCTACTGTCAGCGCAAACTTGCAGTGGAAGAATTGTGTTGGAATTTGCACCGATGGAGCCCAAGCCATGTCTGGTAAATATAACAGTTTACAAGCACTTGTGAAGAAAGAATCTCCGGGAGTGGTCTGGACACACTGCATGAACCATCGAGAAGCTTTAGCATCAAAATCGCTAAGTCTTCAGCTAAATATTGTTTTGATAGTAGTTGTTAATGTGGTTAATTATATAAAAACCAGACCTCTAAAATCAAGGATTTTTGCTGCTCTTTGTGAAGATATGGGAGCTGAACATAATTCATTGTTGTTTTATTCTTCATCCAGATGGTTGTCACGCGGTAACGTGTTCAAGCGCGTCTATGAACTGAGAAATGAAGTAGCGATATTCTTGAGCGAAGAGGGTCATAAGCATGCGGAAGAATTTTACGACAATTTATTCCTAATGAAGCTCTCCTACTTAGTAGACATATTCGAAAAACTGAATACACTTAATCTTCAACTTCAAGGGAAAAATACAAATATATTTGATTTGAGTGGAAAGGTCGACGCTTTTTCTAAGAGAATACAGTTATGGAATAAAAAATTAAAAACGAATTTCTTTGAGATGTTTCCCACAATGTGTGAATTTATTCAAAATTACCCGCCGGAAGATAACCGTAAAAAGGTGTTGCTAAAGACGGTGGAGTGTCATTTAGAAAACTTGAACACTAATTTCAGCAAATACTTTTTTGCAGAAGAAGACATTAAATTGGGTGACTGGGATTGGGTAATAAATCCATTTGAAAATACACCTACCGGCCTATCTCTGCAAGAAGAAGAACAACTGATAGATCTTTCTTCAAGTACCGCAGAAAAATCTAATTTTGGTAGTAAGCCGTTAACGAATTGCTGGACTGAACTGTCTTGTAACTATTCTCTTATTAAAGCGAAAGCGTTTCAGATACTATTACCTTTTCCCCCTTCTTACCTTTGCGAAACTGGTTTTTCCGCTGTAGCTGCTTTAAAGTCCAAGTATAGAAACAAACTTCAAATAGAAAAGGAGCTCAGAGTGTCTATCTCGAATATCAAACTAAACCTTGACAGGCTGTGTACTTCAAAGCAGGCACACATTAGTCATTAAGTTTATGCCTCAAATATGGTTTCTTTTAATTTTGGTTATAACGCGTTCATTGTGTTTATATGTTTGCAGATTTAAATATGAAATAAAAATGTAAAAAAAAATAATTCTGTCTTGTTTATTTATTCGACCCCCCCCCCCCGGTACAGCTTTGGGGCCCCCAGGGGGGCGCGCCCCACAGTTTGAGAAGCGCTGCTGTAGACTATCAAGTACAATATACCAAATTTAAACATTTTGTCTTAAATCGTTCTGAAGATATAAAAAAAATTAATTATTTTTCTCACTTCTTTGGAGAGCTGTAACTTTGTAGAGATGCACATTTTGATATGGGTACATTAGGCTACATCACAGCGTCCTGATTTTGCTTTTAGTTTCTGCTGTATTAACGTGGCTACATGGTTTAAAAACACCTTGTATATTATGATTTAGTTGTTATTTGGTATTTTTAATTATTTAATTCTTTGCAGAATGTCATGACTAAGGAAGAAATTATGCTACAACGTGAAGCACGAAAGGGTATGGGTGAAGATGAAGCTCAGTTTTCTGTAGAAGCAGCATTAGATAATCAGGTGTATTTGTGGTCTGATAAATACCGGCCTCGTAAACCACGCTACTTCAACAGAGTTCACACGGGTTTTGAATGGAATAAGTATAACCAGACTCACTACGATATGGATAATCCTCCTCCTAAAATTGTCCAGGGCTACAAATTTAATATCTTTTATCCTGATCTAATTGACAAAAGTAGCACACCAGAGTATTTTTTGGTAGGTTTTAATAGTTTTTCTTTTTATGAATGCACGACTTACATAAAAGGTGTTTGTTGAGTACCAAGTCATATTAATTTTTGTATTTTGTTGTAGACTCCATGTCCAGAAAACAAAGAGTTTGCAATCTTGCGGTTTCATGCAGGACCCCCGTACGAAGATATTGCTTTTAAAATCGTCAATAGAGAATGGGAGTATTCTTATAAGAGGGGCTTTAGATGTCAGTTTCATAATAACATATTTCAACTGTGGTTTCATTTTAAAAGATACAGATATAGAAGATAAGAAATTTTTATTTTTATATTTTGCATTCAAACTTATAAAAATTTATTAAATATCATATAAAGTAGTAGAACATATACTTAAAAATATGTGAGTATGTTAAACATACCTATTTTTCTCCATCTGAAAATCACAGAACACAAGCATTGATGAAATTGACACAATAAAATAAAAACAAACACAACATGGCACATCCTAGTAACTGTGAGTGTCAGCTAGATCCATTTCATCTTCATCACCATCTAAATTGTTTTCTATTTCTTCGTAATCTTTCTCAAGTGCAGCTAAATCTTCTCTGGCTTCAGCAAATTCTCCCTCTTCCATACCTTCAGACACGTACCTAGTAAATGAAACATATTTTATATACACTGACAAACAAAATGTAAATATAAATTTATTTTTAAATTGAGTACGTTCATTTTTTTCTGTGTCCTTTTAATTATACAGTGTTATTTATAAAAAAGTGGCCGCAGCCCAATTTTTTTGTATGAACAGATCACGGATTTCTAATAGTTTTCCTAGACACATGACTACTACGCAAAAAAAGTAGCTAGGCGCCATTTTGTAGTTGTCAAAGTCAGTTTTGACATTTTACAAATTCGAACGTTTCAACATTAATATACACATTTATATCTAATCTTTAAAATTGTTAAATCTAATTTTCGAGGCATGCCGCAAGCGTGTTATGCGCTGGCAAAAGGGGGATGGTTTGCAGCTTTTTAAGTCTATCTCAAAAACTAGGTTAATGCGATTTTATCACAATGATAGCATAGTTGTTTAAAAAATATGAAATACTACTATTACGGCTATTGATATTAATTAAAATTGCTTTATGTTGCTTGTTAACACAGATTTCTCTTGTCAAGGGAAAAACGAAGAACGTTTAAACAAATGGATAGAAGCTGTAAACAGACAAGATTTTAAACCTACACAGTATACGGTTGTTTGCAGCAATTATTTTACACCCAATAATTATTTACTATGTCGTAGAACCAGTGTTCCGCGTTTCAGAAATGACGCAGTTCCATCCGTATTCTCATATTCCTCACAAGAATCTCGCATTGCAATTTTATTTGACATTTTGACCAACTGCAAAATGGTCAACCGGCCTTTACTTATTTCATTGTTCAGAATTTGGAGTCGTGTATCTAGTAAAACTATTAGAAAACTGTGAAACAGATAGACAGAGGGTCCGGCAACTGGTATCACCTATTTTCAGTAGGCTGTTATGGAAGTAATATTTTGTTATTGACAGTTCTACTGGCAGATTTGTGTGGGTCAGTATATGCAATTTAATAAGTGATTGATAAAAAAACTTTTTCTACTCGTATATGTGAAAATAGCAATTTTTCCACGGCTTAATCTACATGAAAGTGATATTTTTTCACTCTAGATATGAAAATATTTTCAGATCTACAGATGAAAATAAGAATGACAAATTTAATGGAAAGAATGCATTTATTGCTATGGAAACGACTTTACAAACAGTAATTTCAGTAATTTGCATTGTGACAGTTCGTTTTGAATTAAATTGAACTTGAAACTTCAATATCTTAGAAAAAATAGCATTTCCTACTCGAAATGAAATACGTTTTTTTCGTTCGTGAACTTGCCCCACTCGCCGCTAACGCGGCTCGTGAACAACTGTCCACTCACGAATAAAACGGTATTTTCATTTCTTGTTGCAAAATATACTATTATACTAAGTCCATCAGTTGTGCTGATATTTTGTGTTTGTTTGATATTTGAAGGTGATCTAACTATACGTACAACTTCACTAAATTTTGAGCCAACATCCTCTTTATCATCAAAATCTTGAGTTAGAATTGTAATAAAACGAAGATATAGTAATAAAATTTATATCCAGAAGAAGATACATTTTTTCTGCGAACATATGCGTAGAAAACGGAAAATGAAAAAGTACCCACCTTGTAAGTGTTTGCTTTGTTGGATTTCTTCTGTGCCTTCTAACATTAAACTTGCAACAAAAATTTCTTTGAGTCAGCACAATTGATTGACCTAGTATAAAGCTTTTTACAACAAAAACACGTTAATTAATCGGAAATTTAACAATCACTAATTTAAATTGCATATACTGACGCACACAAATCTGTCAGTAGAACTGTCAATAACAAAATATTGTTTCCATAACAGCCTACTGAAATCGGGTGATTCTGATATCAGTTGCCGAACCCTGTATATTTCTTAAAGCAAATTTGAAGAGTTCCGCCTAACTAAGAAAAATATTGAAAAGAAACTGGCATTTTCGTTTTAAAGATGGCTGTTACGAAAAAACAGTACCTTTCCACACAAGCAATTTAATACCAGATACGTAATTCAGTGGCAGTTTACCACTGATGATGATAGCTTAGCTATTGAAATACGTATCTGGTGTTATGGTAGATACAGCAAGCCACAAAATTAATGACCATATAGTAGGAGTGTGAATATGCAACACAGCATAGTGCTAGTACGCTACTACAAATGTTATCTGTCCACTGCGTACAACTAAACAAAAGGAATTCCACCCAAGGCGTTGGTGTTAATGCAGGTAATTTTGCCGGTCTCTGACGCTTTGAAATATTTGAATAACAGCATTCGAGAGGCGTTTTTGGAACAGTTTTGTAGTTTACTTTCATAAGGCTGTGCCACACGTGTTTCTTTACAAAGAATTGTTAGCAAATTTTACAGATAAAAGATATAAAATAATTCATACATTTCACCGGTATCGAGCAGCTCCAATTTGAAGGAAAAGTTCTAGATTTATTTTAAACATTATTTGATGATGATCATGCTAGACAGGGATATAAATACAAAATAATAAACATTCGCATGATGACTTAGTAGTTATGTATGTTCAGTTCAATCGCCGACTTTCTGTATTTGAGAATATACAACACTGCGGGAAGCATTCGGCACATGTCTTGCAAGCTTATTTATTATATTGTAAAAAGAAGTTACGAAAAAAGTGTGGGTCGTAGAACACGGCTTCTGCTAGTATTTATCAAATACTAACTTTTAGTTTTTAATTATGTTGCATATTTTGCATATAAAATTCAAAATTTAATAAAATAATTTTGATTTAGACAATATGCATGTTATCTTACATCTGTTGTGAAATACTTATTTGTCCAATTTTTGACTTTAAATACCTGGAATGATGTAACAAAAAACTTTTTTATTTATTTGTTTCTTATTCAAATTCCACGAAAATGCTATTTTTGATACATAATTCGCCCAAAAAATTATTTCTACATAACAAATGTCTCTATGCAGAAAATTTGATTGTGGATAATAATTTCTGTCTTCCAGAATAAATATGTTGAAGAAAAAACTTACCGCTTCAGTTAGAACGAGAAATTCAATTGTTTTGGGAAAGAATCTCTATTTTACCATAATTCATGAAATGTTATAAAAAATGCAGACATAGTAGTTTTCGGTTACTGAAAATCTAAGACAGGTAGTCTTTGTTTCTTCTTAAAATCGTTTTAATTATAAATTGGCTATGGAGATAACTGAGAAACAAAAGAAAGTCGAACAATGATGAAAACTGTAATAAATAATATACAAACAATTTCATTACGTAGTATTTACATTAAGAGTACAAACTAATGTCCCTGTTGATTTTTACTGCAACATACACAGTTAACAACACTTTGTTTCACATTCGCTAGCATTTAGTAGTAGTAGTAGTTTCTGATTTCCCATCTTATGTTTTATTCTAGTTATTTTTTATAAAAAGCTTATTATTATACAGGCGCTTTGAAAAACTAGTGTTGTAAGCAAGAAAGTATAGACAAGATCTATTAGCAATACAAGAGACGAAGCAAATGAACATATTATTAGGGAAATCGAAGACATATACATATACATTCTTTAATAGCAATGGACAAACTAGAGGATTATGTACCAGTACTAAAATTCAAGGCAGTAACAGAGAGGTTAGTTACTTATGAATTAAAGGAATAAAACTTAAACTTAGCATAGTGAATGTTCACACACCGACCGAAGAAAAGGAAGAGGAGGAGAGAAATATTTTCTATGAAAAGTTAGAGAAGCTCTGTGATGAGTTACCAAGAAACGACATTAAAATTGTGTTGGAGGACCGCAATGCCAAAATTGGTAAAGGGGATTACAGGCCAACGATTGGACAGTACAGTAAACATGAAGTTACAAATGATAATGGCAGAATTGACTTCGCTGCAGCAAGAAATTTTAAAATAATGAGTTTCTGCTTTCAACAAAAAAAAATGCATAAAGGTACTTGAATATCTCCAAAAGTAATAATTGTTGACCAGATAGATGATGATTCAAGAAAAATATGCAAACACGGTTATGATTTATGAACATAGGAAGCTATATAAGGTGCGGATGCTGACACAGACCATTTTCTGGTCCACATAAGAATGAGGATGGAAATGACAAAAACAACTAAAATACCCTTAAACAGAGAAAGAAAATGTAACGTAGAAGTTTGGACATACCAAACCAAAAGCTTTACCAGGAGAAGAAAGTCAGTGAAAAGTGCATGAAGTTGACAGAGACAAATGTAACTGAGGAAAAGGGGAAACAAATCAGAGATGCCATCCATAATTCAGCGCAAGAAATATTACTAAAGAGAAACCCCAGAAGACAGAAAGCTGGTTTGACGAAAATTGCAGACAAATTATACAAAAGAAATGAACTCGGAGAGAGGATGCTGAGGACAGGGGCGGAGGCGGACAGAAGAGAGTATCAAGAGCAGTGAATTCAAACAAAACGGGAATGCAGGAATGCCAAAAGAAGATAGAAGGAAAAAAAATAGAAAAGTAATATATAAACAAGGAAATTAGATATTTCTATTAAGGAGTAAAGGAGATGAAGAAAGGTTTCCAGCACAAAACAATTTATTGTAAGGATCAAGAGAAAATTTAATAGGAAAAAAAGAAATTGTAGACACATGGAAACAACACTTTGAAGAAATGTTGAATATGGAAGAAGAAAAAGACACGAATGAAGAAGATGAAGAAAAGATAGGTAACCAACAAGGGGGAGAAAATGCCAAGAATGAGTACACCAACAAAAGAAGTGGTAGTAGTAATTACGAAATTGAATGACAGTAAAACCCTAGGAGAAAACAGTATAAATGTTGAATTCAAAACATTTGAATGAGAAAAATTACACATTAAGATATATCAACTAATTAAAATGGCCTGGGAAAGTGAAAGACGATTGGAGGAAAGCAAAGTTAATACCTATTCGTAAGAAAGAGGAAAAGGCTGAATGTTAGAATTATAGAGGAATAGCCCTACTAGACAGCAAATACAAAATTATGGCAACAATGATAAAAAAAAATTAGAAGAACATGCCGAGGAGAAATTAGGAGAGTATCGAGGCGGTTTTTAGATTTAGATTTTTACTTTAAAACAGATTTAAGATAATGAGTATCTGTATATAAAAACACCCACATAAATCCAATTACGCTAAACACTTACTAGAACAAAATCATTCAATGACATCTAATAACACCATAAAATGTTTACACTTTTGTGATGATAAACGTAAGTTAGATATACTAGAAGCTTTTGAAATTCACAAACATTTAAAAATTGTACCGTTAATGAATGAGCAAATTGATCTCTTAAATTCTCCTCTACTGGACATTTTGGAATAAGAAATCAAGTCATCTGCAGACGATTACCAAGATAAGTAAAAAAGTTCTATTGCTATAACAACACTAACTGTTTACTTTCATATAACCTTTGACAATGGCATGTAAACATGCCGAAATACGTATAAGGTTAAATATATATAAATAGATATTGTTAAAGTGATTAAGTATTTTATATACAGATACTCATTGTATATAAAATACTTAATTACTTTAACAATATATATTTATTTTAACCTTATACGTATTTCGGCATAAAAATAAATATATATATATTGTTAAAGTAATTAAGTATTTTATATACAGATACTCATTAAATATGGACTTTAACGAAGTAAAGCTGGAATTGATAAATAAAGATTTAAGATAGCTGTTATGAACACAATATAAATATGCATGCACTGTTCATTGATTTTAAACAAGCCTACGATTCAATGAGAAGGAGTAACCTATATGATGCAATGGAGGAGCTCTGCAAACTTCGAAAAATCTTATGAATTTGTTGAAAATTGTGACAAAACAAACATGTACAAAGTCAGTGTGAATGGAAAATCCTCAGCAGAATTTGAAGTAAAGGAGGGTTGAAGATAAGGCGATCCACTGTCAACAACTGTTTTCAACTTACTGCTATCGATAATAATAATAAGAGACAGTTGAATTAATACTAATGATAAAATGGTATTAATCGTGTACATTGGTGTAAAAATCATAGGAACATCAGTTTGAACACTTAATATAGGATATATGTTATTATGTAATGTAATCGTTGGTGTTTATTTATTATAATAATAATAATAATAAATGGCTTTATTGGGGTCCATCACAAAATACAATAAATGGTTATATTTGATGTGTTAAAATGCCCCAAGTGCAAAGTTCATTGGGAGAATTTAATACTCCCCATGTTCTTCTACTTAACCCATTTATTGTTTATTGTTATCATTGTTGTTCGGCAGTCTTTAAAAAATTTCACTTGATAATTAAAACTATTTTAAATAACCATCCATGGCTTAAAAAGCATTCGACAATAAATTGTGAATAACTTAAAAACTGTTAGGTATAGTTTATTCACTATATTGTCTTCATATTTTTCATGACCTTCTTGATTGCGAGACAATATGTCTCACGATAAAGAAGATCGTGATATTTTTATATATATTTAAAATCGAAAGGGCTATTCAATTCTCTACGAAAAATACCATGTTGCTCTTTACAAATACGTTTTTTTTTTCAGTGGCAGCCAGATTGTAAACGGAAATTCGAATTATTTTTGATATTTTTCATAGTTAGTTACTTTTTTTTGAGAACTATATATCTATCTGTTCAAATAAAAAAGTTGGCCTATGACAAGGACTATATAGATTATGGTCACTTTTAAGTGAAGAACGCAGACTTCATATAAGAACAAAACCACAGTTAAAGGATAGTCCATGATTCCAACCAATCAAAACAAACAGTGCTTTGTTGAAGCATCGTAACTGCCCTGAATTTTGGCAAATTTTAAACCCAACTATGATGCTGTTTCAAATGAAGTCCTACTGTTGTAAGGTATCTGGTGACCAATCATTCCCTAATTCCTTTTCGCTCTATTGCGTTTTAGATTTATAATGTGCAAGTGTTGGTGCAAGCGAAATACATAGAAGAATAGTTTAAAGTGTGCGGTTCTAACTGTTTATCTTGTTCGTCATTATTTGATTGGGTATGATGCAACGACCCCGGAAAAGGCGCGCGATTTAAACACGCCAAAAGCAAGCAAACGTATCTATAGTAAACAAAAGCGATGGAGGCTAGAATGGAAGAGCAAATTAATGAACTGAGAGAAACTCTGCAAGATATGAGAAGAGGAATGTATCAAATTAGCTTAACCTCAGAACTCGAGAACGCAAAAGCAACTCTAGAAGAACTGAAACTAGATATAAAAAGAAGAGAACAAGAAATAGACAAGGAGAGAAGTGATTTATATAAGCAGTTGGAAAAAGTAAGAAATAAGGTACTAAATGATAAATCGAGGAATGGACAAATTATTAAAAGATTTACCCCCGAGAAACTTAAACGGATTGCCCTGGGATTAACCAACAAAAAGAAGAAAGCGAAATGGTTACAGGCGATTCACAATTTAGGAATTAGAAAGAGTACCAAATGTACTAACGGAAACAACAAACTGGAAGACAAAAACAAATTAGTAATAGGTTTTTGGAATGTCCAGGGATTAAATAAAGAAAGAAAACTAAAACAACTAATAAATGAAGCAAAAAGATACAATTTGGACATCTTAGGGGTACAAGAAACAAACATAAAAGGAATTCAGAGTGTGAAAATAGAAGGATTTTTATGGTTTAATGGAGGAGGAAAATCAAACACCTTTGGCACAGGATTCCTTTTAAAGAAAGAATTGGCTAGCACGGTTATGGACTACAAGGCTGTAAATGATAGAATAAGTTACTTAAGAATAAAAGGAAAACACAGGAAAATCAGTCTTGTGAATATACATGCACCCACTGAAGACTCGGAAGAAGTGACAAAAGATGAATTTTATGAAAAACTGGAAAGCGTAGTAGATAGGATTCCAAACTTTGATCTTAAAATGATAATAGGTGACCAAAATGCGAAAATCGGGAAGGAAGAAAGAAATAGCGCAATTACAGGAAAGGAAAGTCTACATGACAAAACGAATAAGAACGGGCAAAAACTTGTAAATTTTGCAGCGCTAAAACAGATGATAATAAAAAGCACCTTTCTAAACCGAAGAAGTATTCATAAAGCTACCTGGAAAAGCCCTGATAAAAAAACATTCAATCAGATTGATCATCTTCTAGTAGAACAAAAACATACACAAAGGGTGGACTATGTAAGAACATGCAGAGGAGCAGACATAAGCTCAGACCACTTCATGGTAAAAGCAAGGATTGGACAACAAATACCCAGGCTCAGAAGAAAGGAAAAAAATGTAAGCAAGGACTGGAATATAGAAATGTTAAAAGATGATGAAAAGAAAAAGAAATATTCTGAAACCGTAGATGAAAAAGTGAAAAAGACTAATAGAAAAAAAGATATTCAGACGGAATGGGACTCCTTAAAAGAAATTATTATAACGGGAGCAAAAGGATTAGGAAGGGCTATGGAGAAATACAAAAACGAGTGGTTTGACGACGAATGTAAAGAAGCAATAGAAGTAAGAGGACAGGAAAGACTTAGACTACTACAGCGCTATACGAAAGAAAGAGAAGAACAGTACAAGAAAGCAAGAAACTTTGCACATGATATATGCAGAAAGAAGAAACGCGAAAATCAAAGAAAAAAGATAGAGAAAATTGAAATTGCACACAACAACAAAAATTTTAAAAAATTTTATAAGGATTTAAGACAACAAAAACAAGGTTACAGGTTACAATCGGTAGCAATAAGAAACAAGAAAGGAGAATTATGCATAGATAAAAAAGAAAGACTAGAATCGTGGGTGCAGCACTTTGAAGAAATTCTAACAGCAGAACAGACACCAAACCTAGCCCAGCCTATGCAAAAAACATATGAAGTCGAAAACAGAACAGTTAGCCCAACAGAAGAAGAAATACAAGAGATCATAAATGAAATAAAAAATGGCAAGACTCCTGGCTCAGATAACATCGAAGTAGAACTAATCAAAGAAGCTGGGAAAGGTTTTACAACTAGAATTTATAATCTTATTACCGAAATTTGGAAAAAAAAAGAAGATGCCAGACGAATGGTATGAAACCATCATTAGACCCATACACAAAAAAAGTGATAGTCAGATGATGGGGAACTATAGACCTATCGCTCTTGCAAATGTAATGTATAAAGTCCTCTCGCAAGCTATAAAAAGAAGGTTGCAGGAGGAAGCCGAAGGGATGATAGGCCAATATCAAGCAGGATTCAGGAAAGGAAAATCAACAGTAGATAATATTTTTATCATAAGACAAATACAGGAAAAATATGAAGCGAAAAATGTGACGCTATACTTGCTGCTAATCGATTTTAAGCAAGCGTATGATAAAATTAGAAGAGCTAAAGTTCTGGAAGCGCTTAAAGAATTGAAGTTTAAAGAAGAAACCATAGATCTAGTTAAGATGACGATAGTCAATACAACCAGTCGTATAACCGACAAAGGAGAGCTATCAAGGAGCTTCAACACAAATACAGGTTTGAAACAGGGAGACCCCATATCCCCTTTACTTTTTAACGTAGTGCTAGAAAATGTAATAAGGAAAAGTAACATAAATACTAACTACAGCATCCTTACACAGTCGTACCAATGTCTAGCTTATGCTGATGATGTAATACTGATATCAAGAACGCAACAAGAATTAAAAATGTTAATAAAAAAACTGGAAATTGAAGCAAAAAATGTAGATCTGGAAATAAGCGAAACAAAATCAAACTACATGGTTTTCGGTAAAGGAACACAAAAAACAAAGCAAGACCTTATAATAAGAAGTAGTGAGGGAAACAGTCAGTACAAGTTCAAGTATACAGAAAGTGCGGTATATCTGGGGGTGGAGGTTAACAATACAGGGTCCTTAATACCAGAAACCGAGAAACGTTTAGTAGCTGGATCAAGATGCGCGGGCTCCTTAAAACCAGTGACAAAGAGCAAAGACACGTCGCGATCGCTTAAAATGAAAATATACAAATCGATAATAAAACCAGTGGTGCTATATGCCAGCGAAACGTGGGTGTTAACTAAAAATTTGTGTGAGAAAGTGGAAATTTGGGAAAGAAAAATTCTGAGATCAATCTACGGTGGAATAAAAGAACATGAAGGATGGAGGCAAAGGACAAACAAAGAACTAGAAGAGCTCTACAAAGAACCCAAAATAAGCACCATCATAAGTCAAAACCGCCTTCGCTGGTTAGGACACATAACTAGGATGGAAGATACCCATTTGACAAAGAAAATATTCAATGCAACGGTAGGTGGAAGTAACAGAAGAGGTCGACCAAAGATAACATGGTGGGATAATGTTAAAGAGGACTTAAAACAAGCAGGAATACAGAACTGGGAAGTATTAGCAAAGGATAGAAAATTGTGGAAGAAACAAACTCAAGCCATGGGCCTACAGGCCTAAACGTGCTGTTTTATATATATGATGCAACTAATATGTTATATTATTTTATTTTAGGTTTTTAATATTTTGCTGACTATAAAAAGAAAAAGAATGAAGTATTGATAACATTTAGAGATAGTGCAAAAAAATTTAACTTTTGGGTACCTTTTAACATTGGAGATAGAAGGGACTTCCTTCGCGCGTCTGTGCATCTGTGTCTAAACGCGCCACTATTTTTGGGGCTAGGACGTTGTATGTGTGTAACGAGGGAAAGGGAATAGCCAGTGAGCTGAAAGATATTTAAGATGTGGGCAACACATGAAGCTAGATAAAAATTGAGGCAGGAAATAGAGTGAGATGGAGTGAGCGGAGTGAGATGCTGTGTACTGTAGACACCCTATGTTCTGCACGGAACCATTGGGTATTACAAATAAATAAATAAGTATTAAGCAATGAGGTGGTTCATATTTATATTTAATTTGAGAAATTACTGTTTTAAATTTCTTTATTATAATAACAAAGTAATCGTTTCATCTTGTTATTATAATTCATGCTGCTACCTATGTACACCTTTTATCGTGTTTTATACAAAATTTTCTAATGTAATAGTATAACAATTTTGATGCTTATTATAAAGTTCGGGAAATTGGCGCAGTGGTTAACGCCACTGTTGCCACACTCTCGGAAATGCGTTCAAAATAGAATTTTTCGAAATAGTTGAGAATATGATAGGATTTGGGATTGGAGTAAGGGGGTAAACCTGTGTAAAGCAGAATAGGCTACTCCGGCGTAAGTGGGGCTGGAAAAGATCATAGAGTTGTTCAACTCCTATCATCCTCCTTTAAAAAAAAAGTGAAATGGAAAAAATTTGATTATTGAAAGTTACAAAACATGTAAACTGTGTTATTTAAGAAAATAGACAAAGATGCAAGGCGGCACTAATCAAAAAAGGAGAAAAGAAATACATGACTGCAGTCTACAGGTAGAAGGTGTAACGGGCCCAAAAATAAATAAATATGAGCAAACATTGATATTTAAAATCAACTAATAGTTATTTGTTTGTTACAAAGTGACGCCACTAGTACGAGACGCGAGGCCGAACCGCGTGTAGCTATCCCTATTTATAAATCGTCTCTACTATAACGTTCTCACATGACCCAGAGGGTGAAAATTAAGGGTATAAAATCAATATCTGGGTATGGAAAAATCACTTTTCGAGTCGACAACAACCCGCACCAGTCCAGACCCAGGGGCACTCTACCAGTTCTCTAGGAAGCCAGTTTGCCGGTTTGTGGATCGACAACAACCAAGCCAGCGGGTGCAATTTGTTTCCAGTATCAAACCGACTAGACCAGCCCCAGCCACCAACACCTAAACCCATCAACCGAGAGAGAGAATCATTTACAGGCATCAGCACCTATACCGGTCAACCGAGAGGCAGAACTCAGCTAGCATCAGCGCCAGTCCGAATTTAATATATATCTTCAGCGCTACGGGCCATTGAAGCCCTTGGCTTGATCTCATTCACTCCGGGTTTGGCTTAGTCGCTGTGTTTCGGAGGATAGTGGGGCCCTTTGGGCCTTTAACCACTACGCCCCCTCAGCTTACGCCAAACCCTTGGCATTACATTCACTCGTCCATTTGCTCAGCCATCTACACTTTTGAGGGGACTTCCAACTTCTCTAACGACGACCAAAGTATTAGCTTGACCGCCGGGACCGACTGTTTTACGTGGCCATCCAGACTAGCGCCTTCACCAACAATGTATCCTGCGTGTAAGTATGCCGTCAATCAGTGAGTGAATGCAAATTTGTCTTCGTATTTTTTCTTTAAAAATATAACTGCTATTAACAAATAACCTCGCGTAAACAGCAAAACGCAACAACAGTGTTTAAAAAAACTATAAAATAAAAAAAAAATGGGCCCAACCGAGACTCGACCCCACAACTAGTACTTACGCAGTAAAACGGCAATACGCCCTAACACACTCGCATATCCGCCGCTGCGAACCTGCCGGTTATCGTTAAATAAGTGCCTATTATAGAAATGCACAAATAAAAAGTCTGGATTGTTATTGAAGACACTAGACGCTATTGCCATTCAGCAGCACGAGGCGCCGTGTTTTGCGCGGCTTTGGAACACCCATCCAACTAGCGACCACGGAGAACCTTGCTGCACCGCGCCAACCCGGAACCCGAATTTAATAGTACATTTAAATGTACTTCAGAATCAGGTATCGATAAATACTAACCGTATTCCTTAACCCAAATACCTGAAATTTACTGTAAAGGGTTTCACGCGCTTCTACCCCTTGAAGAGTTTCAACTCATTTTGATCCCCTTCTCGCTTAATTACACTAGTTACCTTGATTAATTAAAAGAAGTAAAAAAATTACTTGATTCTGAAAGGTTTTTATAAAATTGATAAAAAATGAATAATTCGGAGGTACACGACGTTAATAGGTTCATCAGCAGTAATTTAGGAAATATTGAAGATACTGTGTAAAGGTCGTATAATTCTACGAGATCTCAGGCAATAAATTCTGTTTGGACAACAAAATCGTTAGTAATTTAAAACGCGTACAATTTAGTGATTATTTTCAGTATCATCAGACCAATTAGGAGAAACTTCATATATACGACGTTCAATGAATAATTAAATGTTTGCAATTAATTATAATATTGTTTATATTGTTGAGTTACTAGAAACGAATTTTCTGCACGCCAAACAACCAGCTAAGTTGCGAGTGTCAATTCATCCGGCTGATATCATTTGCATGCGAGGAAGAGATAAGGCGTTCCAGGTGGCATACTACAATTTGAAAGGGGTATGGACGATGTTAACCTTAACGTACTCGTCCAGAATTTAAGTTATAATAACGTGTTAATTTGTTTATTACAGGATTCATTGTTTTTGGTTGAATTAGGGAAATATTTTATTTCAAATAAATACAGCATTAGTTAATTAATTTTGTAAACAATAGAGTAAAATAAATATACATTTTAAAAGGTTTTAGTCATATCTTATTATTTCAACAGTATCTGTAGCAATCCAACCTTGGCACTAAACTACCCAGGCTGAATGTGTTTTTTAAAACGGTTGATTAAGAAGATTGGTAATTTTCAAACACGGTCTTTTTATCGCATGTTTGGGTATGTACATTAAGTAAAATTCAAAATTACATTCAAAATCAAATCTTCAGCATACATACTAACGGACACCTATTACTGTTTGCTAAGTACAAAAAGTTTTAACACTTGTAGAATATAGAGTTTTGTTTGCTAGTTAATTTTATATACTCGTACAGTTCATTGGGTCTAACATATATAATAAAGTTGCTGAAACTTAGGGCGGCTTTTGTAGAACTTACGGTAATATTAACATTCATTTAAAACACGTAAAATATATACACTGTGTCCATAAAGTAACCCCCCCCCCCCAACTAGCTTTTGAACGACTTAATATTTTTCTACAAAATTTGGTGTGCTGTAATGGGAAATTTCAAAATGGCTCCCAGTCGCCATTTTGGATGATACAAAATTTTAATATGGTCTGAAAAATAGTATTTAATTTCCCATTACAGCACACCAAATTTTGTAGAAAAATATGAAGACGTTTAAAAGTTAGTTGGGGGGGGGAGGTTACTTTATGGACACAGTGTATGCTTTAAAGTTTAGCGAAATCTAGAAAAAGTGATGCCTTAAGAAAAAGAATTTATTAGTTTTATATCATACTTACTGATATATATATATATATATATAGAATTCAACTCACCAATGTACAAAAGCTCGTTTACGAAACATCAGATCAAATTTGTAATTTAATCGACTCCATGCTTGAGCTATGGCTGTAGTATTAGACAGCATACAAACAGCTCGATTCACCTACACATAAAAGAAAATAAATTGTCTTTTCGTTACAAGGTATAAGAAAAATTAATATTTTTAAGCAAAACCTGTTTTGGCATTCAAAATTCATTATTATAAAGTGCCCCAGAAAAATCCGACATAATTTAAACAGGGATTCCTCACCTAAAAATAATACGAATATAAGCACGAGTTAAAATACTTCGTTTCTGCCTTATTTGTTTATATTAAAAAAAGCACCCTGTATAAAAACAAATTTTGCATGCAATCATACTTATAAAATGCTAAAAAAAAATTAGAAAAATAGTTGTACAAAAAACAGTAGACCTTTGATAAGTATGATCGCATGCAAAATTTGCTTAGGGTGTTTTATATTTTTATTAACAAATAAAGCAGTTTTAAGCACCATCTTTGAAGGACAATAGATCACGGCGAAAACGAAATATTTTAGGATCCTCGTTTATTAAGACTTTTTGTCTTATTTTCGGATCAGCATTTATGAACTATACAAGACTTTTCTGGGACACCCTATACAGGCTGTTTCGAATTCGAGCCCCACCATGGGGATCTCACTTATTTGAAGAGATAGAGAGTTGGTTAAATTGAGGCAAAGTTGCCAAATTTTATGCTTAACAATAATCTACAAAAAAATGTAAAGTAGCCAATCTGGTTTTTCAGATATCTGAAAAAAACTTAAATTTTGGATTTTTTATTTTCGACATTTATTATTTACGCTACATATTTCTAGTTAACGCATTAGTAGGACGCTTTTTTATGCTGAATCTAAATTTTTTATTAGATTTGGTGTACGAGGGCGGGATGATAATTGGTTAGCCTCCACATATGTGGCATGTAAAATATTTAGACATAATTTTAAAGTTCCATCTTTTAGTTGACAACACTGAAACTATAGAGGCCATCTGTCAAATAGTTTGTTGTTAGCAGCTGTTCAGAGAAAACGTGTTTTGTGTTTTTGTAATAATGGAATATATTGAGCTACGTGCTGTTATTAAATTTTTGCATTTAAAAGGCTTAAAAGGTGCAGAAATTTTTGAAGAGATGCAAAGTGTATTGGGTGAAAGTGCTCCATCGTAAAAAAATTGGCTGGCTGAGTTCAAACGGGGTCGTACGTGCATCCAAGATACCGTTCTGGACACCCAAGAAGTGTCACTACAACAGAAATGGTCAGCAAAATCCATAATATGGTTTTGAAAGACAGACGAATGAAACTGGCTGAAATAGCTAATGTGAGCATCTCAAAAGAGCGAGTGTTCAATATTTTAATCCAAGAATTGGGCATAAAAAAGCTGTCTGCGCGATGGGTGCCGCGTTTGCTTACACTCGATTAAAAACGTGTGCGAATGCAGATTTCCCAAGAGTGTCTGGACCGTTTTATGAAGAATACCACTAATTTTGTGCGTCGATTTGTCACCACCGATGAAACCTGGGTCCACTACTATAAGCCAGAAACGAAACTCCAGTCAAAGCAATGAACAGAACCTGGTGGGACCTTCAAATCAGCTGGAAAGGTCATGGAATCAGTGTTCTGGGATACAAAAGAGCCTTTGAGATAAATGGCGAATACTACGCTAATCTTTGGACCAGCTACGCCAAAATATTCATCAAAAAAAGCCAGGTTTAGAGCGTAAAAAACCATTTTTCACCAAGATAATGCTCGTCCTCACACCTGTGTTACTGCCATGGCTAAAATCAACGAATTGAAGTACGATTTGCTTCCACACGCACCGTATTCGCCGGATTTGGCTCCTTCTGACTTCCACTTATTCCCTAAGCTGAAAATTTTCTTAGGTGGACAGAGATTTTCATCCGATGAAGAGGTCAAGACCACCGTTGACGCCTATTTTGCAGGCCCTGGGGAAAACACGTTCCGTGATAGGATCAAAGCCTTAGAGCATAGTTGTACGTACAAAATGTATTCAACTTTCAGGAGATTATGTTGAAAAATAAAAATGATTTTGAAAACATAAAATCGGCTTTTCATTGCTAGGCTAACCAATTATCATCCCGCCTTTGTAACTGTTACCATTGTTCATTTTCGACTGTCAAGTTGTTTTTTTTTTGGTCGGTATTCTAAATTTATTCATATTTGGATAGAGTTTTTAATTCTGATTTCAACGATGTGTCACACTTTGCATTTTGTTTATGTTTTGAGCATTTTATTACAGAAATTTCGAAATTAAAATTTAAAGAGTTTTAAAATTTCGAAATATTAAAATTTTTTAAAAATTTTGAGTGTTTGGAAATTAAAACAATTTTAATCATTTTAAAAATTTCAAAAAAAAAATTGAAAATCTTTGAAATTAATAATTTTTAATTCTACAACAATTTTCATAATTAACAAAATTTTCAAAATATTAGAAAAATGTTAAAAATTTTTGAAAATTTAAATGTTTGCTATAAGAGTACCTTTCTTTTAGGCATAACTCGTATATAGGCCAGTAAGCCCAAAACGAAGAAAAGTTCGCTGAATGATCGCATTTGCTTCAAATCCTACATGACGAACACAATATACTTTTGCTTATAGCAAAAACAATGAATGTATGTATATCAACGATTTACCTTTGCTAAATCTCCATGTGGAATTACCGTAGGAGGTTCACAGTTAATACCAATTTTAAAACCAGTAGGGCTCCAATCAACAAAATTGATGTTGCGTTTATTTTTAATTACAGTAATTGCTGCATTGACATCTTTGGGTAACACATCACCACGATATAGCATACAACATGCCATGTATTTTCCAGCATTTAAATTACATTTTACCATCTGTATTTGTAAAAAAGACACATTTAAAATATTGTTTACATAATTTCATCATTAAGCAAAAAACAACACTAACTTGATTAAGAGGATCAAAGCAAGCATTGGTAATATCCGCTACAGACGTTTGCTCATGAAACGCCTTTTCTGCTGAAACTATAGGTGCATAAGTTACTAGTGGAAAATGAATTCTCGGAAAAGGTACTAAATTAGTTTGAAATTCTCCTAAGTCCACGTTCATTGTACCTTCAAATCTAACAAGATATAAAGTAATTAATAATAATTTGCACTGCGCTTACTCTCTAATATATATACAGCCTGAGTCAAAAGATATGGGTTTTAAAATATTTCTGCTATTTGAGAAGATATGTAAAAAAGTTACTAACCAAAGTTGTGCTATAAACTGACATATCTTATACGGGGTGTTCTAAAAAAATGTTTTTCATAAGATAGTACTTTTCTTAATGCCACGTAATTTTGTATCTTAATAGCAACCAACATTTAATTCTCAACAAAAAACCTAAATAATTTTTGTTTGTAAATGCCACAGTTTTCTATAAAAAAAAATAAGTTTGTAGATATTGTCATACAACTCACGCGCTCAGCTCAGGTCCACGCGCAAATAAGGGATTCGTGGCGCGCGATGAAAAACAAATGAAGTTGACAGGTGTGTTATTCAGTTTTATTATATAAATAACATATTTGTGCTTTATTCGTTCGGGCATTGTGTTTGTGTTTTGTGAATATTAATAGTAGTAGTTCGTTAATTAAAATGCCACACTAAAAATATGTGTAATGTGACATTTATGTAACAAAACTCAATAACGTACCTGTCACCTTTTTTTGTTTTTCCACGATTCCCTTATTTGAACGTGTACCTGAGCGCGCGAACTGTATGACAGTATGTATGAAATTATTTATTTTCTCGAAAACTATGGCATTTACAAAAAAAAAGTTATTTCGTTTTTTTGGGAACTAAATGTTCTTTCTATTAAGATTAAAAAGTACGTGACATTCCATTTAAGAAAAGTATTATTTTATGAATTTTTTTTTGATGGAACACCCTGTATAAGATTTTTGTATGTCAGTTTAAAGTATAGGTCAGTCCGCACAACTTTTATTAGTAGCTTTCTTCTCAAATAGCAGAAATATTTTAAAACCCGTTTTTTTGGCTCAAGCTTGATCGAGTTAATTTACCTAAGAGAAGTGGTAGTTGACGATACAATTTGTGCTATGAGTCTATTTAAGTTTTTATATCCTGGTGTTTCAACATTTAATTTTTGTTTGCAAATGTCATATATGGCTTCGTTATCTACCATGAACGTACAATCAGCTAAATCCATAGCACTATGTGTTATCAGCACTGAATTATATGGTTCGACAACTGCTGTTGAAATTAGTGGTGCTGGATATACAGTAAATGCTAATTTACTCGTTTTTCCATAATCAACTGATAGTCGTTCCAAGAGAAGAGAAGTAAAACCAGATCCAGTTCCACCGCCAAACGAATGGAAAAGAAGGAAACCTTGTAAATTCTGACATTGTTCAGAGAGTTTTCTAATGCGATCTATTACCAAATCTATAATGCTTTTTCCCACTGAATAATGCCCTCTGGCATAATTGTTAGCTGCATCCTCTTTACCTGTTATTAATTGTTCAGGATGGAATAGGTCTCGATATTCGCCTTTTTTTAAAGAATCTATAAAATGTATTAATCGTTAATTAAAGACAATGTAGGAACGATACGGACTAGACGTCCTTTTTTTTTTACTTTTGCTGCTGGTATTCCATTTTCAAAAAAACCTAAACGTCTCGTATTCTAATTTTATTTATAAGTTCGAGCTTTACTTCGTTGAAGTTCATTTTAATTTATTGTAAATAAAATAATTCTTAACTTCAACGGGTTTTGTATTTTAGCCTTATACGTATTTCAACGTGTTTACACGTCATTATCAAAGACAAGATTAAAATTAAACAGTTGGTGTTGCTATAGAAACAATAAATCTTTATAACTTGTTCTTGGTTTTCTATATCTGCGTCCAGATGACTTGATTTCTCATTCCAAAAGTCCAATAACGGTGAATTTAAGAGATCAATTTGTTCATTCATTAAAAGTACAGATTTTGAATGTTTGTGAATTTCAAATGCTTCTAGTATATCCAACTTACGTTTGTCATCACAAATGTGTAAACATTTTCTAGTGTTATTAGATGTCATTGAATGATTGTGTTCTAATAAGTGTTTAGCGTAATTGGATTTATGGGGTTGTTTATACTGGTAACAACTTACGTGTTCCTTGTACCTAATGTAAAAATTTCTGATTTTTTGTCCTATATGAACCGAATTACAGTGCGAGCAATTTAATTTGTAGGTGCCTGATTTTAGTAAATTGTCTGTTTTTTCTTGAGTATTGAACAAAGTGTTTAAATGGTTTTTGTTGTTTTAAAAGTTATTTTTTATTTATTTGTTTTGTTTATAATATTAGAAATTTTTCCCGATTTATTGCCAAAATATGGAATTGAGGCGTATTTCATTTTATCTGATGAAGTAGTTGGTTAAATTTTCCAAAATTTATCAATAATATTAAAGAAATTTTAGCGGTCAATCATGAATTGATTCTTAAAGAAAGACATTTCAATTATGCAAAATTTCAAATTGCTAATTTATTAAAAGAGATGTCAATCAATACCAATAAATCAAAAAATAAAATACATAATCAAAATAATTTATTACTTAAATCGATTAAAGAAAAAATTTCAGTAAATAATCTGATTTCTGTTAAGGCAGATAACGGAAACACGTTAGTTATATTACCCAATGACATTTACTTACAAAAAATTAATGATTTCATAACCAATTCAAACTTAAAAACTTTTAAATAGTAATCCCACCAAAAATTATCAAAAAGAATTAAAACAAACAGTAGAAAATTGCCAGGTTTGTTTAACAGATTATCAAAAAAGACAAATAATAAATCCAAATCCACAACCACCAAAACTATACGGTTTATTAAAAATACACAAACCCAACTTGCCCATTAGACCAGTAGTATCATACATACATGCACCCAACCAAATGCTAGCAAAAATACTAAATAATATAGTTACCAGTTTTGATTATAAACCAAAATATTCAGTTTAAAAATTCTTCCGAATTGATCAATAAGTTGTCTAACTTACATTTACCACCACAAAACAAGCTAGTTAGTTTTGGTGTTACTAATATGTTTTCCCAAATACCTCCCCAGGAGTGTATTCCTTTGTTAAATAATATTCTTGTTAACAAAAATTTTGAATTAATAAAAGGGAGTGAGTCGATTCTATTATTTGAACTTTGCACTAATCAAAATTATTTTACTTTTAATAATACAATTTATTTCCAAAAAGATGGTTTACCCATGGGAAGTCCAATTTCGCCTCTTTTAGCTAATATCTTTGATTATATACCTTAAGGGTATAGTCAATGCTAATATATTTATGGAAAATCTAGAAGATCAAATATTCGAATCAAATCATTCTGAGAAAGTTATATTTTTGTTTGGTTATGTTGATGATACTTTAGCATGTTTTGATAGTTCATTTGAATTAATTAATGAATTTTTAATTTTTATTAACAGCTTGCATCCAAACATAAAATTTACACTAGAAACTGAACAAAATAAGTCTATCAACTTTTTAGATTTAAACAAAAATTAATTCAGCTAATAAATTTGAATTACTCAGTTTATAGGAAAACCTACACAAACTGACATTACAATACCACACGATTCTTGTCATCATAAAACGCATAAAATTTGCAGCATACCCTGATACATAGTGCTTTGACGGTCCCTTTAGATGAAATTAATTATAATAGAGAAATTTCAATTATAAACAAATTCCATATAGTAATGGTTAAAATACTAAACTTATTGATACATTAATTAAAGAAAAAGGTTATAAATTAGCCATTCAAAAAATTTATCTGAATACTCCAACTTCATCCGATACAATTAAATATGCCTCGATCCCATATTTTGGTGACAAATCAGAAAAATTGCTAAAGTTATAAACCAAACAAATAAATATAAAGTAAGTTTTAAAACAACTAGAAACATCTTAAACACTTTGTTTAATGAAATATCAAAAACGGATGATTTGCTAAAATCAGGCATTTACAAATTAAATTGTTCGCATTGTAATTCGGTTTATATAGGCCAGACAATTAGAAATTTTGATATTAGGTACGTTGTTACAAATACAAACACCCACATAAATCCAATTACGCTAAACACTAACTAGAATACAATCATTCAATGACATCCAATAACACTATAAAATGTTTACACTTTTGTGATGATAAACGTAAATTAGATATACTAGAAGCTTTTTAAATTCACAAACATTTAAAAACTGTACCGTTAATGAATGAGCAAATTGATCTCTTAAATTCTCTTCTATTGGATATTTTGGAATAAGAAATCAAGTCATCTGCAGACGATTACCACCAAGTTCTATTGCTACAACAACACTTACTGTTTACTTTCTATAACCTTTGACAATGTAAACATGCCGAAATACGTATAAGGTTAAAATACATAAATATTGTTAAATTCCTTAAGCATTTTATATACCTACAGATAAAATCATTAAATACATTATTATTTATTATAATTATTTGCTATGTACTAACGTACAAAGTCGTTCGATAGGTTAGGTTAGGGTAGTTTGAAATGTCATCTAATAGGACGCCATTTTGGTGCAAATTGATTTTCAACTTTTAAAGCAGTAAGCTGTTTAGGCGATTTTTTAAATTTTTGATTCTGACAGTGGTGTGGTTTGAAGTTTAGCTGATATGTAAATTTTATTTATAAAGTAAAATATAATGTCCCTGTTTACTTAGCCACAGTAAAATTGATCTTTTTTTTCAACCTAGAGACTTAGCAGAAAATTGAAGAACTGTTTCTTTTGTAATTCTTAAAAGTGGTGGGGAATTTATTCAGATTGTTAAAAAAATAATAAATAAAAATTAAAATACAGTTTGAAAATGCTAACAACAGGGATAAATACTACAAATGCTTTTTTAATAACACTTTTGAAACAGCTGCGGATAAAGCGCTTGAAAAAAAAGGCCTCTAAATTAAAAAATACAGTGTTCGCATACAAAAATGTTGCTAGAATATAAAACCTGTAAAAATTGCAGTTATTTAAATATTTTAAAATATGACTAACATTTTTTCCGATATACATACTAACAACTGATTTAACTTTTATTGGATAAGTGTGATTTACTCACCGACTACACTTGATTCTAAATCGACAAAAATAGATCTTGGCACTTGTTTTCCATTTTTCATAGAGGAAAAGAACGTTTCTAGCCCCTCTTGATGCTTATCCCTATTCACATTATTTTCATTAATATATCCATCCTTTTTGAGACCATGCTCTAAACAATAAAGTTCCCAGCACTCATTACCCATTTGTACGCCAGCTTGGCCGACATGAACAGAAATCACAGCACGCTAAATAACACATTAACTTTGTTTATTTATAAGAAATAACACAATATTGAATTATTTCACATGTCTACATTGAATATGCAATTAAATTTCTTACCATTTTCGTTCTGATTTAAAATATTACAAAAGATAAAACTTAATCCTACGAAAGTTTTCATAAAACACACACAATGGTTGATTTCAATAGTTCATAATCAAACCACATATGTCGCCTTTTGCATTTTGGCGCAAACGCGCTATGAACTGAAATTTTGGAAAAATTTATAGGCAACCAACATACCATGCGATGTTTAATAACTCCCCGAATGAATGAACGATTTTGATGAGCTTCGAAATGTGGAAGTATAGAAAAATGCATCAAAAATATGAACTATTAAATAAGACCAGAAGCGGATGTTAGAATACTTTTTAGTGGCATTCTCGAATTTTTTGCATCTGACCTTGGGCAAAGCGATTGCCTTTTTCTGAACTTTCTACCTTGAAAACAGAGGTCACTGCGATTTTTTGAAAATTTTGAATTTATTGCTCTATTACTTAAAACGAGTTGACAGATCGAGGATGATATTTGGTATTGTAGCAGCCCTAGTGGGGACACAATCTTACTGTCTTACTAGAATGATTAGGATTAGGAGCAGAAGAACTGTGAAGTATTAATTATTTCAAAATTTTTGAAAATTTCAAACATATTGATCAAGAACTGGCTACACGATTTTGTTGTAAATTTTGTAAGCTCGCATAGCTGGAGATGAGCTACAATTCGATTCGTGTCCCAGCTCACTAATTTCTCTGTGACGCCTTCTATGAATTTTTGAAACACTTAGCCTATTTACTCAAAAACGAGTTATCAGATCGGGATGAAACATGATATTGTAAATGCCAGTGGCGGCTCGTGCTGTGGTGTACTGGGAGGCATTTTAAGTATTTTTTTTTGGAAAAATATGTTCTCCAAGTTTTAGGTAGCCTTATATTTCAAACCCATCCTTTACGTTGGCAAAATGTTCTATTTTTACCAACGTTTTCATTGAAGGCTTTAATAGACTTTTAATAAGCACTCTTTAATAAAATTATTGTAAATTGATACCCACATTGCGAGTGCGTCAAAATGCACAAAATTTTTCATGTGGTTTACTGATAAAAAAAGTGTTTGAATATTAATTTTTAAATGTTTGCAGTCAGTATCACACAATGAATTATCACAAAATAGCAGACAGTGGAAACAAGTGAAAGCATTTTCTTACACGGCATTCACAATCCAAAATTATTTTGCACGGACATCGTACAACACCACTAAATTATGATTACACAACCAACAACTGTTTTCACACTACTACGTCGCGTACGTGCGAATCCCGCAAATTAGGCGGCTATTGGCATGCGCTTATCACGGACAGCTGACAGCATAATTCGGGGAAGTTGTGGGTTCGTGACCCTGAAGTCTTTAATACGCAGATACTTCTATCCTCTTTTAGCTTGTGTAATATGAATATTACCGCAATGAGCTTTCTAGTTCACTCTTATTCATTTGAAGGCCTTTTAAGCCGGCGGCTTTATACGGTGGCGTATAGCTGCATTGTAATTGGAGACTGACAGCCAAATGACCCTCGCATAGATTCGTTTAATGCGCGCGAAATACTCAAACATTCAAACGTTTTCGGATCCTGCGGCAGCTCTTTAATAAACGTTCTCGCATAGAAATTTCATACAAAAGTTAACTATAAAATATTTTTTAAATATTATAGTGTATAATATGTTACGTACTCAAACAAAAAGTAATTATTTATTTTTTCTTATTTCAGTGGGAGGTCAATGACCATTGGACCCAATGGAGAAACCGCCACTGGCAAATGCCTCAGGGCAGTAGTACAGAATGTCACAAACTACAAGAATTTTAGAACTAGAAAAACTGTAAAGTAAAAGCATTTTTAAAATTTTCCCATTTTCCAAAAAATTTTGCTTAAAAACATTCCACAATTGTTATTTAGTTTTGTAGTATCATAGAACTGTAGATGAGCTATTATTTATTTCGTGTTCTAGCTTTCTAACTTCTCTGTAATGCCTTCTATGCATTTTTCAAAAGCAATTTTATTATTGGGTGATAGTAGAATAAGGTTCATAACTTAGCTTTTAGGTGCAGCACTATTGAGTGGGGATAATTTTTATTCTTTTACACAATTTTCGACTGACAAATTTACGTATTCATGGAAAATTTTCTCTTCTTCTTCTTCTTCTTCTTAATTTAGGACTTAGTCCTGCTATTTCCAATTCTGCCTCTTAATCCTGGGACGCTGAGGTCCAACTTTCATGCCATCGTTTTGGGGGTCGTCCTTGGGGTCTCTTTGTGTTCGGCCTTTCCTTTTTCACGATTTTTGCTAGTCTGTTGTCCATTCTATTTATATGGTCGTCGGGCAACTCACCGCATTCGTATGGTAATAATGCCTTTATCCCACTGATATAATAAATAACTATTATGTTACTTAGCCCACGTGTGACATACAAAATTTTATCTACGACTGCTTGAAATGATATTTGACATTTCGCATTAATTTATTTGCAAATGTCGTCACTTTTAAGCTACTTTTGTTTTAAAATCAAAGGAGCGAGATAGTTTCGATTTGTTCAATACTATGTCAATCAGCCAGTTTTCTTACAAACAAAGCTTCAATTTTGTTTGTGTAAATAAAATGAGTTCGGTAATAAATTTATTACATAACTCATTTTACATAAGTGCGATAATGAACTTCATTACCTAACGCAAATGAATGACATAATAAGTCATTATCCAAGCAGTCGTAGTTAAAGTAATTTTATCTACGACTGCTTGGATAAAGATTTATTATGTCATCTATCTCGTTCCTTTGATTTTAATACAGAATTATTTTAAAAGTGACTTGACATTTGCAAATAAATTAATGCGATATGTTAAATATCAATTCAAGCAAAAAATTCGATTTTTAAGAAATTTTCAACAGTCGTAGATACAATTTTGTATGTCACACGTGGGATAATGCATTATTATGGTACTCGTTTGATTACATGACTCGGTCTACGACCTCGTCTTGCAACCTTCAAACTCGTGTTAAATAACGCCTTTATTCTACTAGTTCAACCAAAGCACATATTCTGGTTTATACTTTATACGCGGCCGCCACTCGCATCCTAGTTTCCGTAGGTTTCTGTCTCTCCGATCTTCTTCTTGCAAATTTCTGCTAGCCATTGCCGCCTCTGCATCTACTTGCCTCCTCTGCATCTAGTTTATTTTTGGTCATTCTCTTTTTCTCTTGTACTGTAGGACGCATATTCATAGTTTCTTTGGCCAGCGTTTATTTGTCATCCTTTGGACATGTCCGTACCATCTGAATCGCTTTACTTCAATGGTCTCTATTGTATCAATTCTCTTCTTTATCTCTGTGTTCCGTACTCGTTCCATTCTAGTTAATCCGCAGCATCTCCTTCAGTAGTCCATTCCTAAAGATCTTAATTTGGACTTATTTCGCTTGTTGATTTCCTATAACTCGGCTCCATATGTACCTATGCTTTCTACAATGGTCGTATAGATCATAATTTTTGTCTTTTTGGTTATTTTAATTTATTTTTTTTTTAATTTTTTTTTTCATATTTAATCTCATAAGTGTTTTCTTCTTCCTTTGTTTTCCATGTTCATTGTCATTTTCATATTTACTATATTTTTAATTTTTAGTTATCTGTATGTCCATGCTGTACGCAGAACTGTATTCTTTGTTTGTTGCCTGTTATTGGGCCTAGGCCTGTTGGTAGCATAAATAAATAAATAAATAAATAAATAAACAAATAAATTTGCTTACTCCATAATACACTGTCCTATTCTAGTTTTTATTTCATTCTCACTACCTCCGGTGTCGGTCAGTTTTGCATCTAGATATGTGTAGCTCTTTGTATTCTTAATGATGTCCATGTGCAGTTGTAAATCGCCATCTGTGCCCCCAACGACAGTATATATTGTTTTTGATGTACTAATTGTTAGGCCCCACTTGCTGTATTCTTTATTTAATTTTCTTAGCACGTGCTGAATATCAATTTCATCTTCAGTCATAATAACTTGGTCATCCGCAAAATCCAATGTGGATAATTTGTCGTCTTTTATAGAGATTCCCATATTTGAGCATTTGCGTCTCTGAGGTTGTGTTTAGGTACAGCTTTAATAATGTTGGGGCAATACAACATTTTTGCCGAATACTCTTTCTCACTATTATTTCACGGGATATCTGTTGTCCTATTTTAACACAACTCGTCATTCTATCATCTAATTTTCTTACAGCCTGTATATGTATTTCTTTAATCCCGCTGTATTGCGTAACATCCCATAGTTTAGAGAGTGGAAAACCATCCTAAGCTTTTGTTAAGTCTCTAAAGACGACATATGTCTCAAGGTTGTGTTAACCTCTTGTACGTACTTTTTCCAGGCAGAATACATTGTCCACCACAGATATAATATATAAATATTCAGCCTTAGCCCTTAACAAAATGGCAAATGTTTGAAGATAAAGAAGACTATTTAAAAAAAACCTAAGAATTAAAGCAAAAAGAAATTAAATTAAGTGTTCGAAAGGTTCACCATTCACTTCTTGGCACATAAAGAGTCGGTTATGAAATTCCTGCTTTACATTTTCATACGTTTCTGGAGTGATATTTCTGCAAGCTTTTGTAATGCGTTGCTCCAGTTTTTCAATTGATTTTGGACCGGTTCTGTACACTTTCGATTTCAGATATCCCCATAGAAAAAAATCTAAGAAAGTTAAATCTGGGGAACAAGCCGGCTATTCTACAGCCCCCCTCCTACCAATCCATCTTCCAGGAAAATGTCCGTTGAGAAAGTCAGAAACAGGCCTATAATAATGAAGTGGAGCACCGTCTTGTTGGAACGTTACGTTTTTAATATTATTTCCAGCCACCTGAGATACTTCTGGAAAATTTTTTTCCCGCAAATGAAAAAGTGGACTACTAGATAAAAAAATCAAAACAATTTTGAATTGAGTGTGTCCATTTGTTTAAAATCCGCCATTTTGTTATGGCTAAATATTTTTCTTTGAAACTCTAGGATCAGACGCAGAACTAAAAGACCGTTCAATTGAGGTTTCACTCGACCCCCTTTTCCGTTAAAAAAAGATCAAAATGGTACCCAGCCGCCATTTTGAATGATACAGAATTTAATTATAGGCTAAAAAAAATAGTATTTAATTTCCCAATAAAGCACACCAAATGTCGTGGTAGAATATCAAATCATTGGCTTTGATGTCTTGTGCAAGAGAAGTATACTTTGTCGTTCTCATTCAAGTTATATGAAAATTTATCCTTACCCACCTATTTCCTCTTTCTATTATTGGATCTATGACTGACGGTTTGTGGGCCGTATTACCCACTAAACTGAGGAGGCTATAGCCTAGGGCCCCAGTATAAGAAGGGCCCAACAGTCTATGCAATAATATTTATTTTAGCCAAATATTCAGTAAAATATTTTTTTGTGCCATCGATACCACATTTAGTAAATAGCACGCACCGTAACAACTAACAAATATCAGACCTGTGTGATTTAAATCTTCTTCTTTTTGGTGTGCTGTCTCCTAACGGAAGTTAGCTATCATCATAGCAATTCTTATTTTGTACGCTGCTGCTCTAAATAAGTCAGTTAAGCTGCAGCCAAACGATTCACGTAAATTTGGTAACCAAGATATTTGTCTTTTGCCTACGCTGCTTTTCCATTGTTTCTTTGCCTGCATTATTATTTGAAGTACGGCATAATTATTTTTTGCCTCTCATAACGTGTCCAAAGTAATCTAATTTTCTTTTATTTATAGCTATTATTATTTCACATTTCTTGCTCATTTGCTGTAGAACCTCAACATTTGTCACCCTGTATGTTCAGGATATTTCAATAAAAGCTCTACATTTTATTGTAATTAATAAATACAAACAAGTACCAGATATGGCGAAAAGTAATCAACATATCTGCACTTCTTGAAAATGTAGTTCTGTCAAACCAAAGAAAACTTTTTTACTTTCTTATACTTTCAGTACCTATAAGAAAGTAATGGTTTATGAAAATTTTTGAAATGGAGATTTTGATAGTAATACATGTTTTGGACCTCTGAGAATCTAAAGAGTAATGTTTACAAAACAACTGTCTGTGGATGTGCACGCTAGCCGTGCCTGTATAGTGGCAGCACTGGTGTGATTTATACACGTCACTGTTCGTGAGCAAAACAATATTACAAATTATACTTTTGAAATATAATAAAACAATTTCTAAGGTATAAGAAAGTCGAGGCAATGTGCCTTGCTTTTTTTCTATGTTTATTTATGTGCACTATGTTCACATTTTGAGTCGAGTTCGAGCAATGGTCGAGTCTACACGTGTTAACGACGCCACTCCAGCTTTTAAATGTAAAACGGCGTTTTGACCGTTTGAAAAGACAATTTTAGTGTAGAGTGATCATTAAAGTTAGTAAATTAGTACCTTTGGGTTAGCATATCAGGTAAAACAGGTAACAACGTAGCGCGCACACCCGGAGAATGTTTGTTTCATCAGTGCAAAGCAGGTGCATTAGTGACATGCGCCAGCTCTCAAAAACAAAGAAGCGAGAATTACCTGCGGAATTAAATGTACCACCTGGATTACCTGCCCATGTCACAACAGATGAAAGGAAACCGGAAAATGGATAATCAGCAAACAGTTAAAGCTAAGTTATAAATATAAGTAGTAATTTCTAATAGAGAATAAATAGATAAAATCCCCAAGATAAATTAAGAACAGGCGGTTGTAAGTAGATATTAAACAATACAAATAATTTAAAAAAGTAGATATTTTTATTCTATTACGGCAGTCTGTTAGGCAATAGAGTTTATTTTCGTCCAAACCCGACAATAGAGAACGCCAACAGACGAATTCCTGGAACTCCACCCTAAAGGTCTTGAGCAGGTAGAAAGGGTCTCTTTCGCTGAAAAGGCAAACGAGATAGGTTACAATTTAGGAATGTTAGAATCAAAATAAATTCACACTCAACAGGCGGGAAAATTCAAGCAAACGAATTCTTTTAAGTGCGCCGCGATACCTACAATAAAGTACAATAATTTTCCATTAGATTAATTGATTTAATTAGCGATATTTGTATTGAAAATACACTTTTTTTAGTATTATGTTTGTATAGATGGTTACGTATTATATACTCTAAGGTAGTGATATACACCTAACATTAAGAAACTGTATATATTAAGTTGTAGAACAGAGCACTTGGGGAGTACGTTTATGTTCATGTAATTTAAGTAAGGTTTGGAGCGTAATGTTGAATTTAAGGCTCAGAACCGGGTATCAAATTAGATTGGTTCTAGTATCTAACAGTAACGTCTGTTGTCAATCAGAACGACTAATAGTATTAACAGGTGCGTAAACATATACACGGAAGTGTACACACCAGCAAACCAACGGAAATCATCAGAAGCAGGAAACACAATACCTACCATGGAACAGGAACAGTATATATGGACAGACACAGATTGACAGTGCGGAAAATCCCGAGAGGTGGAAGCTGTTTATTCGCCTCAATAGCAGACCAAGACACAAATGTCACAGCAACGCGAGAACAGCTCAAAAAAAAAGCTTTCATCTTAAGCAAAAAATCGTGTCATACATCGGAGAAAACCCACAAAAAGTCCAATTGCAACTGGAGGAAAATGTAAGAAACTTGGCTCCGCGTTACGACCATCTCGCACATACCTACGGCCCAGCACTACAAGCAAAAGTCTACTTGGAAGACCTAGGGAAGGAAGAATTTTGGGGAGGAGCCGAATCAATGGCGGCAGCGGCGGAAATACTAAAGGCGTCAATAGAAATACACTACAAAGCAGGTCCAACCTCCACACACACACACACACACTTCGGTAGACAACAATCAACCACCCAGGGCAATAAGAAGCCAAAGAAGAAAAGGAATCCATAGCAGGCAGGAATGGAACGCCAAATATGATCATGCTAGATCAAAGAATAGTATTAAGTAGTTTATTAGCTATTAGGAAATTAAGATATTTTCAATCTGTAATCTTAGAATAATAGATATGTGTAAAATAAGAACAATGTGAAACTTTAATACCAAAGTTTATTAAGTTAAAATGCATAATCGCATAACATTCTTGGTTACGTACTCAAAACCCCCATTGATGCGTAGCTTACTAACTACCCGGTGTTGCAGCAGCGGTGTCTTGCGGTATGCATTGCAGACATACTAACGCGGTTCAACACCCCACCCGATCCCACCTATCACATAAATTCCTACCCACCTTACTGGCATGGGGTGGGCCTGGCGTAATCCAGGATCGACCCTCGAGTCAGCTCCATGTCAGATGATGATGATGATGATGATGATGATGTTTATTTATGTGCACTATGTTCACATTTTGAAATTTTTATTTAGTTCAAACCCCTGATTAGTGTTTGTATGCATTATTTGTTTTTCATTTACGCATATCTATTATTCATAATTATTAAAATGAACAAAAACTTGAATCGTGTGCAAAACTAAAAACTTTTAAAATAAATGCAGAAACAATAAGTTACTTAAGAATTTTAATAAATTTATTGAAAACCGCAGTGTTAGTCACTGGCAAGTGTTCTCGCCATGTGACAAGTCTAAATTATTATTATTACTATTATAATTTAAACGTAGCATGAGGCCTCCAATATACAGAGTGGGCCAAAAGTCAGTTTACCGTTTAGTTGGTTTAAATAACAAACAAGCAAGTATGTGGAAAATAATTTATTGTCACTAAAGTAAGAGGAAAAAAGTATTAATACTAGCGATAATTTTCAACACGGCGGCCCTCGTGGTCAATACAAGCTTGACATCTGTCTGCTATGGAGCTGCAGATGCGTCGAATTAATTAATTATGTTTGTTATTTAAACCAAATCGGTAAACTGACTTTTGGCTCACCCTGTAGTTAATCCGCACTGTTTATGGGACTTATAGCTCGCTGCTTTGGTAGCGAAAAAAAAACTACTACTTAACATAAATGTGCTTCTTCTCTGAAATGGAAAGTTCAGAACAAGATCACGTTGTAAATTTTCATTTTCAAATGACTGTGAAAATTGATTTGCGGGAATAGTTTACTTTTTATATTTTAATATTGTCAAAAAGCGCCTAATTGACAGTTGTAGCTGTATTAAGTTACGTAATCGAACGTGACTAGACAAAAATGACTAGACATCTAGTAATTTGGATGATACAATTGTTGTGAGTAGATCTACTGTAGTTAATATTATGTACTTAATAAATTAAACAACGAGCTTGAGTTATCTATAAATAAAAGCTATATTTGCTTTGGAATTATTTTCTCTTGAAAAAATAAGCCCAGTCTTTTGTGCTCGATTAATTATTTGAATGATATTACAATTCTCTAGGTTAGTTTGGTCAATTTGTTTTAGGTTTGCATAGCTGAAATGTTGTCAATGAAGTCAATTTTTTTCATAGTTTATGTCTAGTAATAATAAAAGTATAGTAATTGCTGCAAATACATTGCTTTAGACAATCACTTTTTATGTTCAGTATAGTATACTCATCTTTCGTGGAATTCTTATTCTTGCAGCTAATCGATCAGTTTTAAACAAATTTAAAGAAATGTTTTTTTGAATTGGTTTCTGTCAAACTAACCATTAGCCAAAAGAATAAATATATCATCAGTTACAATTTTAACGGCTAAGAATTACAAAATTTAATTTAAACGTGTGATACTCCATTACAAACTTTTTTTCTATGTAAAATTCGGCGGTTTCTCAGAGCAAAAAACGTGTCTAACTACCGGTTCGGTTTTCAGATTTTCGGATTTGGTTGCAAGCTATTTTCACAATAATATTCTATGTCATCAAAATCATACTATTTCATTCAAGTTTCAAAAAATTTTTTTATCAATATTTGCCTTAAAGTATAAGTAAAATGCATGTACAGCAACGGCGCGGCGCGCGTTGGGGTTTTTTAGATCGAGGGTATGGAGGCACAATTCGGCTCAATATTTTTGGGGTTAGGCACAGGCACTTTGATATCAAAGACAAGAGTACATATTTAAGTGAGCAGTTTTTTAAAAAACACAGTGGCCGATCAGAAAATTAATTATATTTTTTATTAGCATACATTCGGGTTGGTACTATAGAAAACAAGAAAAATTAATTTTAAAATTAATAAAGCTTTTTATTTTAATAATATTTACAAAAAGAGGCTTTTGTGCAAATTTATTGATTCTTCGGCTTTTTGATAAAGAAGATTCAGCGAAGTATTGTTGGCTACACGTTTTTCTTATTTTAGATTGGTGTTAAAAATCAAGGTATGTATAAAATAGTAAAATATTAAAAATACAACATACATCCCTGCTGCAGGGAAAATCCAAGATTGAGTTATGATAGGAATATTGAATTTTCGACCTAGCAGTATTAGAAAAACAAAATGGTACATAATTTACCATATTTTATAATAAAATTAAATTATTGGTTGTGCTCTAAGAAAATAACGGTTTCTAACAATTTTCTCGATAAGTTATCACCGTCGCCAGTTGTAAATGAGGTAATAAAACTAAACTGAAACAGTGACACGTATGTTTAAAAAATCGTAATGAAATTTGGGTGAGCACTCGGTTGGGCAGTTGACAGGGAGGGCATGTGCTCCCCTGCCCCGTCCCCCTCGACGACGTCACTGTGCATGTAAGTAAACGAAACAGAAATTAATTTTGACCTTCAACAAGTATTTATACACAATAATATGATCAAAAAGCCTAATGTTATTGAGCAATGAAAATAGTGACTTATGTCGTAGATAAATGAATGTCACTTATCAAGGGCATCAGTTAGTATACTATAATGATTACATATATTGAACTGTAACAATCATAAAATTAAATCAAACCACTAACAAGCAAATATTATTTTTGTTACACAAGTAACAACAAAAGATTAGTACAAAAACGGTTAGATAATATTGATTACATTGACATATTAGATATCACATATCGTTAGATAATTTCGTGCATTAAGCATTTCAATTATCATCTGCTCAAGCATTTGATAAGATGAGTACCTACGTGTAATTTTATTGGTCCACAAACGCAAATCAAAATACGAATTTTTTTGTTATCTATAAAACGCGGATTTTTATGCCTTTTGCATTTTTTCTTCCAAGTATTGGCGTATAAAGCGCCGCGACCGATTGAGCCAGTTAACGAATTAAATTATTATTGGTTTTAACTCAAAAATTTTATTTTTTTGAATATTTAATTTTTGTATACAATACTTTTTGTAGTATTCTTTTATTTTCCAACAAATTTTACAAAAAAAAAATATATACTTAAATCTTTTTTTCTGACCACAAAAAATGTATTTTTAATATGTAAAAAAAATATAAAACCATACTGATTTTAAGAAAACATTTAATTTTATTGCTCACTGCTCAGAAATGATTGCAGTTTTGATAAATGATAAGTAAGCATATTAAAAATGTTGGAAAAACCAAGTTGCAATGCTACTGATCTATAACTATTCATAGATTGGTTGTCATTCCTTTTATTTTCCCATACCTTTGGTATAAGTGTTGATCAATCAACGGTATAAGGAAGTATTGAATGATTTTTCGTAGTCGAGATTTTAATGGAGATACACGTTTTGGGACCAAATAAACCCAAAAACCTGTTTTTAAAAAAATGTTTGTCTGTGGGTGGGTGGGTGTGCGGGTGGGTATCTGGGTGGGTGACGCTTTTAAAGGCAAAAGTACAAGACCGATTTTGACGAAATCTTAAATGAAGAGGTATATCGAAAAACGTAGGTCTAGTTAAGCTATTCAAAAAAATCCGAAACCAGAAGCGGAAGTTAGACATGTTTCTTTCTTGGTAGCGTTTTTTACAAAACTAAATTTTGGAAATTTGAGCACCGCATCTGAGAGAAGAACTTAAGGCTAATCGAAATTTTTTTACCAAACTCTCTAGCTTCAAAATGGCGGCCCCTACGATTTTTAAAAAATCTTGAATTTAACGCCTATTTATTCAAAATTCTGATCGGGATGAACTACAGCTTGTTTGAAAGCCTTTTGCAGGTAGGTATACGATCGAACAAAATTAAATTTCGAATCTCTGAAAATGATTGCAATGGAGCTTCTTCAAAATTTTGAGAATCTTCAACAAAATATTTTAAAAGAACTGCCCACACAATTCTTTTTTATTTCTAGGATGCTAGAACTAAATATTGGCTACAATTTGATTATTTAGCTACAAGCTATAATTTCACTGTGGCGCTTCGTATGAAATTTTGAAAATTAAAAATGTATACCTTTTTATATAATAAACGGGGCCCGATAAAAGTTTTTTAGGCACAATTGCTCATCATGACTGGTAGAAGCAAAATCTGATGTTAGTTTTAAAATACTTTTATACTTGGTGGGGCTATTGTAGAAAATGTAAATTCCAAATATTTTAAATTTGTAAAATATTTCGCAAACATAACTATAATTCTACCGTGGGACCTACTATAATTTTGTAAAATCAAAAGTTGGTTAAAAAGGGAAACAATAAATAACTTCTGTTTAAGAAAAATTACTCATCTTTACTAGTAGAACCAAAATCGAATGTTAGTTTCTAGAGAATGTTATATTCGGTGGTGCTACCCCCCCCCCCTATTCTAATTTTTTGGCTGGCGAATTTAGGTTTTGGTTGGTTACTGTACAAAATGTAAACTCTAAATATTAATAATTTTATAAAAACAATTTAATTCAGAATTTTTTTTTGACTTGGACAAGTTGATTTGAGCATGATTACTAAACTGGATCACTATTGCTGACGCCACGAACTGCTAGCGAAGTATGAATATAATGGAGGTTTGCCTATGTAGCTTCTTTACTTAGAAATCTAACAGACTGTGAACTGTACAACGTCATAATTATAAAATTTACTCTTTTGCAAATAAGGTAAGTATTAATATCTAGATTTATTGTAAATAAAACAATTCTTAACTTCAACGGGTTTTTTTATTTTAGCTTTACACGTATTTCAATTTTCAACGTGTTTACACGTCGTTATCAAAGGCAAGATTAAAAGTAAACAGTTGGTGTTGGTATAGGAACAATAAATCTTCATAACTTGATCTTGGTTTTCTATATCTGCGTCCACATGACTTGATTTCTCATTCCAAAACCTCTAATAACGGTGAATTTAAGAGATCAATTTGCTAATATATTTATGGAAAACCTAGAAGATCAACTATTTGAATAAAACCATTCTGAGAAAGTTATATTTTAGTTTCGTTATGTTGATGACATTTTAGCATTCTTTGATAGTTCATTTGAGTTAATCAATGAATTTTTGATTTGTATTAACAACTTGCCCCCAAAAATAGCATTTACACTATAACATAGGTCTATTAACTTTTTAGATTTAAACGTAAAAATTAATTCAAATAATAAACTTGAATATTCTGTTTATAGAAAACCTACACAAACAGACATTACAATATCACACGATTCTTGTCATTATAAAACACATAAATTAGCAGCATATGGGACCATGATACGTAGGGCTTTAACGATCCTTTAGGTGAAATTAGTTATAATCCAGAAATTTCGATTATTAAACAAATTGCATACAATAATGGTTATAATACTCAACTTATTGATATATTAATTAAAGAGAAAAATTATAAATTAGCTATTCAGAAAATTTATCCAACTACTTCATTAGATAAATTGAAATATGCCTCAATTCCATATTTTGGCAATTAATCAGAAAAAATTGCCAAAATTTTAACAAAACAAATAAATGTAAAATAACTTTTAAAACAACAATAAACATTTTACACATTTTGTTTAATGCTAAAGAAAAAACAGACAATTTACTAAAATCAGGCATCTACAAATTAAATTACTCGCATTGTAATTCGGTTTATATAGGACGAACAATTAGAAATTTTGATATTAGGTACAAGGAACACGTACGTTGTTACAAGCTTAAACACCCCTATAAATTCAATCACTTATTAGAACACAATCATTCAATGACATTTAATAACACTATAAATTTTTTACACTTTTGTGATGATAAACGTAAGTTGGATATATTAGAAGCATTTGAAATTCACAAACATTTAAAATCTACACCTTTTATGAACGAACAAATTGATCCTTTAAATTCACCGTTAATGGACGTTTTCGAATGAAAAATCAAGTCATCTGGACGCAGATATAGAAAACCAACATCAAGTTATAAGGATTTATTGTTCCTACTGCAACACCAACTGTTTACCTTTAATCATCTTGCCTCTGATAATGACGTGTAAACTCGTTGAAATACGTATAAGGCTAAAATAAAAAGCTGTTGAAGTTAAGCATTGTTTTATTTGCAATAAATTAAAATGAACTGCAACGAAGTAAAGCTCTAACTTATAAATAAATTAATATCTAGTATGGAAAAGTCCACTTTAAGTTAGCACTTTATCTTTTTCTGTATTGGAATTTTCTTATTAATTTTTGAGGTTTTAATTTTGTATTATTTAAATTTATATCTTTATTTAAAGTAAATGGCATTAGAAACGACTGTTTCTATGCCAGAGAGCGTTACAAAAATAATTATCATTATTAACACGTATTTGATTTTTTATAATTATAGAAAATCTCCAAATAAAGAATTAAAAGTATTATATAAATTTTCAAGTTTAAGGAGGTTTTATCATTGATATAGTCCGGATTTCTAGTCTAGTATTTTTCCAGTATTTCAATTATGAGGCAATCAATTATTAAGCAATTTTGGCATTATTCATTTATATGTCTAGTTGGCGCACACCTAAACTTTTTAAATGAATTATTTACGAGCTTAGAATGGTAACAAGGGCCGGCGGGTGGTCTAGTGGTTAAAGTCCCAGGCTTTGAAACTAGACTCCCAATGGCAGTAGGTTCGAGTCCACTGCCCATCGGTAATTTTTCTGAACAAGTTAAATCCGTCGGGTCCATGGATGGTGTATGTAGGTGTGTATGTTGGGTTGCATGTCTTTCAGGGGTGGGATATATTAGACCGGTGAATAGCCTGAAAGTGCGCTGATCCCGGGTAAGGGGGTGGGATGGGAATCATGGGGTCGTGCTCACGCACGGCGGCTTCATGATTCTTTAAAAAAAAAGAATGGTAACACATCCATATGTTTGAACCTAATCTAGCTTGTGCAGGTAGTTATTATTTATTTGGTCAACTGGAATTGAAGCTTATGTAATATTAAAATAAAATGAAACAGGGTTCGTAAGCGTAGAATATGAATGGTCAAAACAATTTTATGAAACTGCAAAAATATTTTTTGAAATAGAAATGTAAAATAGCAACCACGAAGTAATGAAAATAAAGCGTGTAAATTCAATAATACAACGAGAAAGTTCTACGAAAGAAAAGTTTGGATTATCAACATTCATAAAGAACGGAAAAACACCGTTAAATGGAAAACTCAAGAATTGCAGTACACAATAACTCTTTCTAGATTCTTATCCGAAAAATTAGCTCTCTTGTCCAATATGTTTCACGTATAACTTAATGGATTTGAGTACGCCCATGGTTTTTGTTTACTTATTGAATTTTAACAAAATTTTTTGCTCTTCTGCGACTTAAAGGCCGGTTTTCAATTATTGATAAATATGATAATAATAGTTATATTTTTATGGTTACTATATTTCCCTAAGGTTGTTTTTCTAATACTCCAAGCTGTTGTAATCTGATTTTAATTTTTATTAGGGAATAAACAATCAAATAATATCCATATAATTTGTTTTATAACAGCATATATAGCTACTTACTTTAATTTACTTTAATCTAGTATAATTTATAGCATATGTTATATATTTCTGGTTTTATTTGCAACAATTGCTTGACTTCTTTTTATGGGACCATCTTAAAAGTACAGTGTGTACAAACAGACCAGACAATTTGGAAAATCTAAAAATTCGTATCCGCGAGTACATACGAGCAATATCACCTGCTACAGTGCAGTACAAATGCAGTTCGCGGATTTTCTTATCGTATTGCCCACTGTCAGGTAGTGAATGGCGAACAGTTTGAACATTTGCTTTCTTAAATTGATGTTAAATATGATTTGAAACTAGTTTGCTAATTTGTGGACCTGCTATTGTCGTTTGTTTATCTTGCAATAAGTGTACCTGATGAAAAATGTTGCCAGTGACAAAAATAAATGTTTATCGTGATTGTTCTTGAAATTTTTATTATGCAACTGTATGATATTTTTACATGACTGTATAGAGAATAAACTGGCCATGTCATAAAAAGTATAGATTGCCATTAAAAAAAATGTCGATGACGTCATAGCTAAAACATATGACAATTGAAAAAAAATTAAAAACGCCAAATTGTGGCAAAAAACTTGATAGGAAACTTTTGTTAGAAACTATTTTTCGTAAAGTTATTATTTAAGGCTGTAGCATCGATGTTCCTTACTTTTCATTCACCCTGTATATAATTGTGTGTGTATTTTGCTGTTTAACTGCACTTTTGACTTTTTAAGTGTACATTTAAACTTTTTCAGTGCATACAAACCCGGGCTTTAATTATTATCATTTATCGCTGCGAGAATATCAGATTGTCGAACTAATAAATACATTCAAGGTTACGTACCATTACATGAAATAATGTTTTATTAATCATTTACTTAAAGTGTCACGGAAAATTTGCGTTCTAAATACAGTGTTATATGTTATAGTCAAAAGAATGTCTAAAACGATATGTTTAATATGTTTTTTGTGTATAAAACTAAGTGAAGTGTATTGTGCTAGAATTCTTGGAGTGTTTCCGCTTACTTCTATTAGTCACCAAATCGTATTTCAGCCAATATGGAAAGAACTTTCATTAAAAGGACACGATGTTACGGTTCTTACGCCTAATCCTTTAAACGACCCGAAGCTTACAAATTTGACAGAGATCGATTTAAGTTTTGCGTATGAAATTCACAGGAAGCGTATTTTAGAACTTCCTGGAGTCTCAGAGATCGACGGTATGAAATTCATGTATCGGGTGGTGGGTGAAATTGCAGCCGCAGAATTAGCTCATCCGTCGGTTCAAGCCCTTATACAAGATAAAACAAAAACGTTTGATGTAGTTCTGGTCGAATTTATACATCCCATTGTTTACCCTTTAAGTGCAAGATTCAACTGACCTTTGATTGGCATAATGAGTCTCGGTGCTTTTATACCAGGGCATGATGCGGTGGGAAATCCTTCTCATCCTGCATTGAATCCCGATTTATTTGTGCGATTTACTGGCAGCTTGGGATTTTTTGAACGACTTTATAGCACATATTTCACAATTTTCCATAGAGTTTACTATCACTATTACGTATTACCCTAGTTCGACAAACTAGCAAGGAAATATATTGGTGAAGATATTCCACACCTGAAAGATATTGAAAGAAATGTTAGCTTACTACTTTTAAATGTTAACCCTATTATACATGAAGTAAGACCCAATGTTCCTGCTATTGTCGAAATAGGAGGAATTCATGTGAAAAAGAGAAAACCGTTATCCGTGGTAAGAAAATGTAATTCAGCGCGTATCATAATTATTATCAGTTAAATACCGGGTGGCTGCGAGAACAGGTAACAACCGGCCATTTTCTCAATTTTCAAATTATTAATTTCAAATTGTTTCTGGGCAATATACACATAAAAATGCATATTACGACAAAAAAGGGTGTTAATTTTGACTTCCGGTTTAACCAGAAGTGATAGCAATTTTTTTTATTTTTAATGGTACACCTGGTATATTTTTACATATTTGGATAGAGCTTTTAATTTCCTTTACAGCTATGTATAATACTAACCTATTAACTTTTAATTTTGGCCGCCAGAGGGAATTTTTAAAAAAACCTTAAATGCTTAAAATAATGATATTAATAATTAATTGTTTTTAAGTTGACTTTGTAAACAAAATAATAATGAAGAAGCTACTTAAAAATACATAACTATACCATCTATGTCACGCCATGCCCTGACCTGCCATTATTTTCAGAAACTCGATAAAGCACCATGGTAAATAAATGTTCCGAACAGCATTTACAAGCAACTACAATTGTAATAAAAGACTGGTTAAAATCACTAACACTCTCGGCAGTTTATTGCCCAACACGACACGCAAACAGACAAGAGCAGTTCGTGCACTATTTTAACACCCTTGGAAATTGTTTCATTGCTGAGGGTGATTATAACCTTAAACACTTGAGCTTTCTCTCCACTGGCGAACTAACTTATTGACCTTCAGACCTAAACAAACTACTTCATCTCTTAGACTTGTGTATTATCAAGAATATAAGTATGAATTACTTTCAAGCTAAGTCTTGCCTTGACCTACCCTTTGATCATTCATCAGTTCCCATTACTCTGGGTACTCAAGTGCTACATATAGAAAAACCACCATCGTTTTCCAATAAAAGAACTGACGAGACTGTTTTAAAATTAGAGTGGAAGAAAAACTACAGCTGAAAATATCTTTACAAACGGAAGGTGGTTTGAGAAATGCAGTTGAACACTTTAATCGAATTTTACAAAAAAAGCTGCATGGCAAGCGACACCGAGCGACTTTGAAACGACAAGAATTGATGACTGCTCAATGCTAGTCAAAAGGAAAATAGCTGAAAACAGGAGGTTAAAACTACTAGAGCACCGACTCATAAGCAGAACCTTAATCGAGCTACAACTGAGCTTAAACAACTCCCAAATAACTTTAAACAACAATCAATACAGCACTACCTGAGGAAGTTGTCCACCACAGAAGCCATATACTACTCATTGTGGAAATTTACACAAAAAACTGAAACGACCTATACGTCATATTCCACCTCTCCGCAAGGAAGGTTTTCGTGCTTTACTTATCAGAAGCTACGCCGGAGGAAGAGAGAGAAGTCTATCAGTTCCTCGAGGCACCGTTTGAAATAAGCTTTCCAAGCAAATTCTTTAAAGAAGCTATGATCTAGTCACGGGTAGATGCTCAGAGAGTTACCAGAAAAAGGCATCACATTTCACACCAAGCTGTTCAATGCTGTACTTAGACTAAGACAATTCTCAGACCAGTGGAAGGTTGCTAGCATAATTCTTATACAGAAACCTGGCAAACTACCAGAAAAGGTTGCCTCTTACAGGCCAATAAGTACTGCTCCCACTTCTTTCAAAAGAGTTCGAAACATTATTTATGCTAAAACTTAAACTACTAATTGAGGACAACAGTTTGCTGACTCGCCATCGATTTGGCTTTCGCTAACAACACGGTACAATCGAGCAGGTTCACGGAATTGTAAAACAAATAAATAAAGCAATACAAGGTCAAGTAATTGCTTCGCAGTATTTATTGACATCAGCCATTCCTTTGATAAGGTCTGGCACAAAGGATTACTGTTCAAAATAAAACGTGCCTTCCCTGCTGATCTGTATTAGGTGATCACGTCTTACCTTAATAACAGACACTATTTGGTTAAACTTCAAGGAGAGTTTACCACACTGTTTACAATACATTCTGGAGTACCACAGGGTAGTGTACTTGGTCCACTGCTGTATCTACTGTACACGGCAGATCTACCAACAACAATAACAACATATATCGATGACACAGCTATCTTATCAACTCATCCAGACCCCACAACGGCATCACGCAAACTACAAATTCACCTCGGAAAGGTACAGGACTGGTTAAGGAAATGACGTATCAAAGCCAAATCAGACAAAATCTAAACTCGTCACATTTACGTTGAGGCGAAAAACCTGTCCTCCAGTCATTTTCAATGGCCAACAGATTCCACAACTAGAAACAGTTAAATACCTTGGTATACACCTAGATCGCCGCCTTACATGGAAACAACAAGTTTGGACCGGTAGGGCTGAAATACTGAACCATATATTGGTTGCTAGGTCGGAAATCAAAATTATCAACAGCCAACAAAATTCTACTCTACAAAGCAATTGTAAGGCCAGTGTGGACATATGGTTTGCAACTATGGGGTTCAGCAGCTAATTCCACCATCGATATACTTGCTGAGAGCAATTGTGGACGCGCCATGGTACGTACCTAATGAAGTGATAAGAAGCGGCCTTAAAATAAGTTTGGTCAATGAGTTAATTAAAAAAAGGAGTGTTAATTATTGGCATAAACTCAGTACACACTCAAACGAATTAGCTAGTGATCTATTAAATGACAATCATGAAGTGCGGCGTTTTAAGAGGTTTAAATCGTCGGATTTACCTAATAGATTTGAGTAGAATACTTCTAACTACTGTAAAGGTTCATGCATAACAATAATGTAAAGATGGTTTAGGTAAGGTTATTCAATAGTCATTAAGGCCTAGTTATTCTAAGACAGGTTATAAAGGGCAATTGCTATATTAGGCAATATTCCACAAGACATGTAAATAGTCATACCAGTTACTGAATGCGTCAATGACAGATTGTAAATAATTTCTTAAAACAATAAAAAAAATTTTGGCGATCAATGAGGTTAAAAAAAGTCTATTATGGATATACTTAACGTTTGAAACTTGTCCGAATTTAGAGTAAAATTTCCGTGTTATCAAAGTTGAACGCTTGTAAGTAAGAGCTGGTCGGTTGATACACGGCGGTCATCTTTCATTAAAACTTAGTTACAGTCCTTAGCAATGATTGGTTGTCAAATGTCACTACTATAATAAAAAGAATTTTTTTTATAATCAAGACACTACAACTTCTGAGGCGTTCACGACACCTAATGGTATTTTTAAAACACCGCAGGTATGCCGCAAACGCAAGACAAGCAGATAAACCAAAGAGACAAAATGGAAGTAGCAAAAAGAATCGAGAAACGGAAATATTTAGTTGATTAAACATTTAAAGCATATAATTCAACATACGAATTTAATGTTGTGGCGAGATAAATTAATTATATAAAATTTGTCATGTTTTGTTATTCAAAATATAATCATCTCCAAGCACAATAAATAATAAAATAAATGTTAATTTGTATAAATAAAATTAATTTACGTTGCAGGATTTACAAAAAGAACTAGACGCTGCCACTGAAGGAGTTGTATATTTCAGTCTGGGATCAAATGTAAGAAGTGCTAATCTTTCGACAGAAGTACGAGAAAGGATCATCGAAGCCCTTTCTGAACTTCCATATAAGGTTCTTTGGAAGTGGGAAGACGACCACTTACCAGGACAACCCAAGAACGTGGTGGTACGGAAATGGTTTCCTCAACAAGACGTTTTATGTAATATTTTGCACCAAATAGCTATTCAATTGGTAAAAATGTTAATCTCATTATCTCAGGCCATCCAAATATAAAAGTGTTCCTAACTCAAGGGGGTTTACAATCAATGGAGGAAGCGATTTCTAGTGGTGTTCCACTGGTAGGAATGCCGTTTTTTGGAGATCAACCTCTGAATGTTATGAAAATGGTTAACTTAGGAATAGCGCAAGCTGTGGATCCTGAGAAGTTTACCAAAGAACAATTAAAGGCAGCTTTAATGGAAGTAGCTGAGAACCCTAAGTAAGTTCTGACTTAAAAGGAATCAAGATTGTTGTTACTTACTTAAATGCCTTTGTTATTAATGTAGATATCGCAACAAGGTGAAGGAAATTGCAGATCTAACATCAGATGTACCAATGACAGGGTTGGAAAAAGCAGTTTGGTGGACCGAATATGTCATTAGGCATAAAGGAGCGCCACACTTAAGGAGTCCTCCGGTGGATATGCCTTGGTATCAGTATCTGCTTTTAGACGTCCTTGGTTTTATACTTGGAGTGACTCTTATTTCAATATTTATTTTGTATAAAATTGTATTTTTCAGTATTAAAATAGCAAAGAAATACCTGTCGCAACACAAAGTAAAAGTTTCTTAAATGACAATAGTTTCAGAGGTAAAATAATTTCTAGTTCAATTGTTTATTTTAATTAATATGAGATCGATCATCTTTCAATGTAATTCCTGTTAATTACCTGCGAGCAAAGTAAATGTACGAGGGCATTGATTATATTGTAATTGTTATCTTCAAATATGAAGTTCAACTTGTAGAAATCGATAATAAACTAATAAATGATGATTTACTATAGGATTTTTTTAGACAAAGTATGTTGCTGCAGAGTGATTTATAAATAATGAACCAACTCCTAACAACGTGATTAATGCAAACAGAATTAAAGATACGTTAAAATTAAAATGCCTGTCCAAGAAAATTACAGTCTTTGAAAGTTGAAGTTTTTATTTCTAATTTTATTAATAGTTTTAAGAAATGTTTTTCCTTTTGTTAACTTAATTCATTTTTTATAAATTTTTAATTTAAAGTTTTGAGATAAAATTACATGAAAACTTTCTTAAGACATAAACCATTTATTTGGCATCAAAAATTTCATAATTTTCTAATACTTTGAATACAGAGTGCCCATTTTAAAACTCCGAGCCTAAATTTTTTTAAATAGTCAACACACAATACAGCATGTGCCACCTAACCTTGCAAACTTTAGTGGGCTTTCATTCGGCTACTTACGCTTTGTTTCGTCGGTAGTCGTAACTTAAACTAGCTCTAATTGGCTGTTGGACAGTGTGGTACACTCTACTAAAAAGTGAAAGTCAATTTATTTATGGTTTACGAGAAATTGTGGATTTTTTGACAAATTAAAAGGCCGTGCGGCATAAGATTAGAAACAGTTTGCTTTGAGGAGGGATTAACGATAATTTAGGTTAAGTATAAAAAATACAGCAAAGAAACTAGAAATGTAATAAAAAACCGTTGCTTTTGCTTGAGAGTGTAACGGCTTCTAGCCTTTTAAACTTATCTCATTTTTTTTGCAAGGTTAAATGGCACTTGCTGTACAAGTCACTGCCGACTATTATTTTAAAACAAAATATTTCTATAATTAAGATCAGGGCAATCATGTTTGCATTAATTTGACAGTTTACTAATCAAATTCGTTAAGCCACATTACTTGAACGGTGCAAAACAAAGATTATCGATCACTAATCTTTGGTGCAAAATGTATTCCAACGCTGACAAAGTAGACATGCTTCTAATTCTGGGTGAATGTCGAAAAAATGCGAGTGCTGCCAGTACTTTGTATGAGTAACGTTTTCCAGGTAGACGAATTCCAACAGACAAAACATTTAGAATGCTTCTTCTGAATTTACAAAAGTATGGGCAATTATTTGCAAAACTAAAAGTAAGGGCACGGCAAGTTACGGTTGAACATAACGAAGTAGCTGTAATTGAAATGGTTACGGATAATAAACAAGTGAAAGAGCGATTGCAAATGCCTTAAGCATTAGTAAAGGTTCTGTTTTCAATATTCTTAAGGCGAACAAATTTCACCCCTACCAGGTTTATACCATACACCATCTTGAAGATGGAGATTATGAGCATCGTGTTCAGTATTGTCAATTTCTTAGACGGCAATTAAACGGCAATGCAGAATTTTTAAGTATGGTATTACTCTGTGATGAAGCGAGGTTTTCAAACAACGGCTTGGTTAATCGACATAACTGCCACTATTACGCCCAAGACAATCCCCGCTGAATCAGGATAACTCATTTTCAGAGAATATTTTCTCTTAATGTGTGGTGCAGTATTATTGGCGATTTTGTAATAGGTCTACATTTCTTTAATGGAAATTTAGATGGTGAAATGTATTTAAATTTCTTAATTAATGAACTACCGGCTCTCCTCCAAACAGCTCCTCAAAACGTACGGAATAGCATGTGGTTTTTAAATGATGGTGCACTTCCGCATTTTCATAGGGATGTGAGAAATTATCTTAACCAACGTTTTGAGGGACGCGTAATTGGACGAGGTGCATTGCATTCTTGGCCGGCCCGTAGTCCCGATTTGAATCCGCTAGACTTCTTTTTGTGGGGCAAAGTAAAAAATGCGATGTCTATGAAGTGCCCATTCGAAATGAAGAACATCTACGCGAAAGGATAATTCAATGTTGTCGCTCTATCACACCGGAAATGTTAGCTCGTGTTAGAGGTTCGATGCGTAGAAGAATTATACTCTGCGAAAACGAAGGGGGAAGGCAATTTGAACACCTGCTTCGTTAGTTTTTGTACTATATCCCTATTAAATTATTGTAGTTATTGTTGTCAAATATTAAATTTGAGTTATTAAAGTAACCTTAAATTTGTACTTCATCATTAGTAGATGTAAAACAACTCTGATCTCAATTTTAAAAATATGGTAGAAATGCATAGTGCTCTGGGGGCTGCATTGTGTGTTGCCTATTTAAAAAAATTTAGGCTCGTAGTTTTAAAATGGGCACTCTGTATAATTTTAACAGTCGCTAATGTAGTTCAAATTATATTACTATTTTCAAAGAATTATAACGCATGTGATTTAAAATCTATTGGTTTTATAGCGTTTTAAACTATGTTTAAATCAGTTAAAAGAATTTCAAGGTATTATATGGTGAAGTTGGGTCTAACTGATATGTTTAATTATAAACAGCCTATGTTATACAAGACTTTGTAAGCAATTTAAATTACTTATTGTTTTGGTTTTTATTAATTTTATGTGCAGAGTGCGGCATCAAAAGTGTTACATGCTAATATCTCCAAAATTATATAGGATTTTAGCATTGCATGCAGATTTCGATATTTAGCGCGCGAACTTTATTTTTTTAGTAAATAAGAGCTGCTGCGCCATCTCTCCGCCAAACATTTCGTGACACCCATATCAAACTGAAGTGACAACACCATACCCATTCCATCCATCTTGAATGAGGTGATGTAGGTAAGCAACGAAAAATGCATTTTGCGCTTTTATATTACGGGTGTCCCATAAGTAATAGGACAACGTCTAGGTTTAGCTTCCTGAGGTCAAAATGGACTGACTAAATCTAACATGCCTAAGTAAAAAACGTTACCTTAAGAAGTTATAAGGCTTTAAAGACAAAACAGAATCTTGTTTCTATTTTTGACAAAAACTTAAAAATTACTAATCAGATCGAGTTTAGACACGATGGTGTTACTTATTATGCTGTTTGCAGAGAGCGCTAGTTACGTCACTTCGACTTGATAATTTGGCACAAAATTTTTTGGTGTTAATGTTTGGAGCTTTTGACCATATAAATTTAATTTTACTAAAAAAGGTATACTTGCTAAAGTCGATAAAATGAACCGTTTCCAAGATATACTATTTAAAAGGCTCAGTACATATTAGAAAATCAATATGTCACTCAAACCTATCAAGTAGGTCATTTTAAGCACCAAAAGAATAAAAATCATAATAATCAAATTAAATTACAATTTTATTTTCATAAAAGATTCATTAACAGTTTTTCGAAAATTTTTGATACATTTTGTGTAACGCTTATTTAAGGATTGTCTTCCACGCAATAACGTTTCTGGATTATTTTGAGAACATTGCCTGCTTCTTGAATCTTTATCCATAATTAGTCTAGCTCTAGAGTGTTAATTGAATTTTCATAAACGATAGACTTCATATAGCTCCACAAGTAGAATTCCAAAGGGTTGAGTTCGAGACTTCGTGCTTCAAAGCCAAGAAAATTCACTTCCACGCCAATCAATCAACGACGAGGATAACGTTGATTTAAGTGGTTTCTTACTACTACAGAAAAGTGGGTAGGTGCACCATCCTGCATGAACCACATAGTTTGCCTTCAATTTAAGGGAACATCTCCTGATAATAGCAATGACCTAATTTCAAGAAAGTGATTCACAAAAAATACTTTATTTAATTTATTTACCAACTACACATATTTATTTATTTATTTATTTATTTATTGTAAAAGAACAAAACAGGCGTTAACGCCTAATTACAATGTCCTTATATATATATATATATATATATATATATATATATATATATATATATATATATATATATATATATATATATATATATATATATATATATATATATATATATATATATATATATATATATATATATATATATATATATATATATATATATATATATATATATATATATATATATATATATATATATATATATATATATATATATATATATATATATATATATATATATATATATATATATATATATATATATATATATATATATATATATATATATATATATATATATATATATTATATATATATATATATATATATATATATATATATATATATATATATATATATATATATATATATATATATATATATATATATATATATATATATATATAATATATATATATATATATATATATATATATATATATATATATATATATATATATATATATATATATATATATATATATATATATATATATATATATATATATATATATATATATATATATATATATATATATATATATATATATATATATATATATATATATATATATATATATATATATATATATATATATATATATATATATATATATATATATATATATATATATATATATAGTCGTCCATCGTATCTTGTGACATCCAGTAAAAATTTTGACGTTTTGGCATCCACCCTTAAGAAAAGAGATAAAGACAAAAGAAAAACATGCATTTCAGGAATTAACTATAAGGCGCTGTTGGTAAGAAAAAAAATCAACTATACACCAAATTAAAACAATATGGGTCCTATCTCTTTGACATCCGTTGTATATTGAATATACATTTTTATTCCGTGTTTCTTTTGACATCCGTCAAAAATATGCATACCTTGTAACATCCTTGCAGAGTTGCCATTTTTACAAAGGCTCTGTAAGAGGCACAGGGTCTGTTGAAGTGCAAAAGCGACTTTTCCAGCTAAAAAGAGGTACATGACTGAAACTTCGGCAATATATTATGAAGCTTTCTTTATTTTAATAAAAAATGTGGTACAATTCAATAAATCAACTCATTAATAAAATAACGTGTTTTCTAAATAAAAGTGTTTCTCCCCAATGATAATTTCTACAAATGCAAAATGAATTATCTAAAATGAAAATATTAACTCAAATTTGTTTCTTAATCGTTATTTGTTGTTATACAGGGTGTTAATGAAATAGTGTCCTAAACTTTAAGGGCATGTAGCATCAACAAAAATAAGATAAAAAGTTCCCACAAACATAGGTCCGCAAATGCCTCGTTTTCGAGATACAGGGTGTTAAAGTTTAATTTTTATGTTGCGTTATATTGATTCTTTCTAAACAGCCTGTAGGAAAGTCGATGAAGTTTTCAGGGTAAGTATTACTCAAAACTTACTAGGCTTCATTCACAGTAAATCAAGTTTTAAATATAAAAGTCCAGTGGCGTAGAAACCGAATGAGGTGCCTCTTATTTCAAGAATATTTGATACGCCACTTGGATTTTCAAAATTTTGTTTATAAAAACTTTATTTATCAATTCTAGCTTTACTTCGTTAAAGTCCATATTTAATGAGTATCTGTATATAAAATACTTAATCACTTTAACAATATCTATTTATTTTAACCTTATACGTATTTCGGCATGTTTACATGCCATTGTCAAAGGTTATTATGAAAAAGTAAACAGTTAGTGTTGTTATAGCAATAGAACTTTTTTACTTATCTTGGTAATCGTCTGCAGATGACTTGATTTCTCATTCCAAAATGTCCAGTAGAGGAGAATTTAAGAGATCAATTTGCTCATTCATTAACGCTACAGTTTTTAAATGTTTGTGAATTTCAAAAGCTTCTAGTATATCTAATTTACGTTTATCATCACAAAAGTGTAAACATTTTTTATGATGTTATTAGATGTCATTGAATGATTGTGTTCTAGTAAGTGTTTAGCGTAATTGGATTTATGTGGGTGTTTGTATTTGTAACAACGTACGTGTTCTTTATACCTAATATCAAAATTTCTAATTGTCTGGCCTATATAAACCGAATTACAATGCGAATAATTTAATTTGTAAATGCCTGATTTTAGCAAATCGGCTGTTTTTGATTTTGCATTAAACAAAGTGTTTAAGATGTTCCTAGTTGTTTTAAAGCTTACTTTATATTTATTTGTTTTGTTTATAATTTTAGCAATTTTTTCTGATTTGTCACCAAAATATGGGATCGAAGCATATTTAATTGTATCGAACGAAGTTAGGGTATTTGGATAAATTTTTTGAATGGCTAATTTATAATCTTTTTCTTTAATTAATGTATCAATAAGTTTAGTATTATAACCATTACTGTATGCAATTTGTTTAATTAATTAATAATTGAAATTTCTCTATTATAATTAATTTCATCTAAAGGGACCGTCAAAGCCCTATGTATCAGGGACCTGTATGCTGCTAATTTATGTGTTTTATGGTGACAAGAATCGTGTGGTATTGTAATGTCTGTTTGTGTAGGTTTTCTATAAACTGAGTACTCAAATTTATTAGTTGAATTAATTTTTATGTTTAAATCTAAAAAGTTAATGGACTTATTTTGTTCAGTTTCTAGTGTAAATTTTATGTTTGGGTGCAAGCTGTTAATACAAAGTAAAAATTCATTAATTAAATCAAATGAACTATTAAAACATGCTAAAATGTCATCAACATAACGAAACCAAAATATAACTTTCTCAGATTGATTTGATTCGAATATTTGATCTTCTAGATTTTCCATAAATATGTTAGCTAAAAGAGGTGAAACTGGACTTCCCATGGGTAAACCATCTTTTTGGAAATAAATTTTATTATTAAAAGTAAAATAATTTTGATTGGTGCAAAGTTCAAATAATTGAATCAACTCAGTCCATTTTATTAACTCAACATTTTTGTTAATAAGAATATTATTTAACAAAGGAATACACTCTTGAGGAGGTATTTGGGAAAACATATTAGTAACATCAAAACTAACTAGCTTGCTTTGTGGTGGTAAATGTAAGTTAGACAACTTTTTATTCAATTATTTGAACTTTGCACCAATCAAAATTATTTTACTTTTAATAATAAAATTTATTTCCAAAAAGATGGTTTACCCATGGGAAGTCCAGTTTCACCTCTTTTAGCTAACATATTTATGGAAAATCTAGAAGATCAAATATTCGAATCAAATCAATCTGAGAAAGTTATATTTTGGTTTCGTTATGTTGATGACATTTTAGCATGTTTTAATAGTTCATTTGATTTAATTAATGAATTTTTACTTTGTATTAACAGCTTGCACCCAAACATAAAATTTACACTAGAAACTGAACAAAATAAGTCCATTAACTTTTTAGATTTAAACATAAAAATTAATTCAACTAATAAATTTGAGTACTCAGTTTATAGAAAACCTACACAAACAGACATTACAATACCACACGATTCTTGTCACCATAAAACACATAAATTAGCAGCATAGAGGTCCCTGATACATAGGGCTTTGACGGTCCCTTTAGATGAAATTAATTATAATAGAGAAATTTCAATTATTAATTAATTAAACAAATTGCATACAGTAATGGTTATAATACTAAACTTATTGATACATTAATTAAAGAAAAAGATTATAAATTAGCCATTTAAAAAATTTATCCAAATACCCTAACTTCGTTCGATACAATTAAATATGCTTCGATCCCATATTTTGGGGACAAATCAGAAAAAATTGCTAACATTATAAACAAAACAAATAAATATAAAGTAAGCTTTAAAACAACTAGGAACATCTTAAACACTTTGTTTAATGCAAAATCAAAAACAGACGATTTGCTAAAATCAGGCATTTACAAATTAAATTGTTCGCATTGTAATTCGGTTTATACACTGTGTCCATAAAGTAACCCCCCGCCCCCTAACTAACTTTTGAACGACTTATTATTTTACTGCAAAATTTGGTGTAATTTAATGGGAAATTATATACTATTTTTTAGCTCATAATTAAATAATGTATCATTCAAAATGGCGGCTGGGCGCCATTTTGAAATTTTTTTTTAAATAGAAAGGGGGGTCGAGTGACACCTCGTTTGAAAGGTCTTTTAGTTCTGCGTCTGATCCTAGAGTTTCAAAGAAAAATATTTAGCCATAACTAATTAAAAAAAAATTAAAAATAATTAAAAAAAACTAAGAATTAAAGCAAAAACAAATGAAATTAAGTGTTCGAAATGTTCACCATTCACTTCTTGGCACATAAAAAGTCGGTTATGACATTCCTGCCTTACATTTTCATAAGTTTCTGGAGTGACATTTCTGTAAAAAACGCATTACAGAAGTTTGCAGAAATATCACTCCAGAATCTTAGGAAAATGTAAGGCAGGAATGTCATAACCGACTTTTAATGTGCCAAGAAGTGAATGGTGAACATTTCGAACACTTAATTTCATTTGTTTTTGCTTTAATTCTTAGTTTTTTTAATAGACTTCTTTACTTCAAACGTTTGTCATTTTGTTATGGCTAAATATTTTTCTTTGAAACTCTAGGATCAGACGCAGAACTAAAAGACCTTTCAAATGAGGTGCCACTCGACCCCCCTTTCTATTTAAAAAAAAATTTCAAAATGGCACCCAGCCGCCATTTTGAATGATACATTATTTAATTATGAGCTAAAAAATGGTATTTAATTTCCCATTAAAGCACACCAAATTTTTTAGTAAAATATTAAGTCGTTCAAAAGTTAGTTAGGGGGGTGGGGTTACTTTATGGACACAGTGAATAGGCCAGACAATTAGAAATTTTGTTATTAGGTATAAAGAACACGTACGTTGTTACAAATACAAACACCCACATAAATCCAATTACGCTAAACACTTACTAGAACACAATCATTCAATGACATCTAATAACATCATAAAAAATGTTTACACTTTTGTGATGATAAACGTAAATTAGATATACTAGAAGCTTTTGAAATTCACAAACATTTAAAAACTGTACCGTTAATGAATGAGCAAATTGATCTCTTAAATTCTCCTCTACTGGACATTTTGGAATGAGAAATCAAGTCATCTGCAGACGATTACCAAGATAAGTAAAAAAGTTCTATTGCTATAACAACACTAACTGTTTACTTTTTCATAATAACCTTTGACAATGGCATGTAAACATGCCGAAATACGTATAAGGTTAAAATAAATAGATATTGTTAAAGTGATTAAGTATTTTATATACAGATACTCATTATAAAAACTTTATTTAATTTACAAATAAAAAGTATTTTTGCACAATTTTATAGTATTAGCAGTTTTCTTGTAATTTCAAATTTAATTTCAATGCAATTTTTAACAAAAAAAACAAAAGCAAAATATTTTTTTATAAAAATAAGCGATTTATAATTAATAAAAAAAGCGGAAATCGACAATAGGTACGTATTGTAAATTTTTTTAGTTGAAATTGGTAATGCTTTTGCTTTTTAAAGGTGCATTTCTAAACCTGAAATTGAAATTACAAGAAAACCGCTAATCCTATCAAAATTGTGCAAAAATATTTTATTTTTAAATTGAAGGTAGTTTTCATAATCGCAAATAAAATTTAAAGAATCCCAGTGGCGTATCAAATATTCTTGAAACAGGAGGCACTTCATTTTCTTTCTACGCCACTGGAATTTTATATTTAAATATGATTCACTGTGAATGAAGCCTAGTTTTAAGTAATACTTACCTTGACATTTTCATCGACTTTCCTACAGGCTGTTCAGAAAAAAACGATAAAACGCAAAATAAAAATTAAATTTTAACACCCTGTATCTCGATAACGAAGCATTTGCGGATTACATTTAAATTTATATAACATAATAATAAAATTCGAGGAACATTTTTTTTTTAATTAATCACGCATAAATGAAACAAATTTTAAACTGCACCCGAAGCGCTTTGCTTTGCGGACTTCCGAAATCCGAAATAAACTGAAACGACTAAGAACTGAAAAACATTGTAGGACAAAATTTGAAATTTATCCTTCTTTATTCTATTTATTTTATTTCTTTCTGAATTGTTACGAAGAGCAATAAAACCAAAAATAAGCAATAAAGCGGTTGCTGTCTGAACTAGTAATTTATGGGAAAGTACACATGTTTCTTTGTATTTTTCTCCGACAGGCGACAACTGGTAACTTGATCGGCTGAACGATTCGGTTATCGGTATACTGAAATTAATTACACCGCAATAGCGCAATTGAAAAACAAAATGTTTTGTCTGGTAATCTATTAGGTAGTTAAGCAATAAGTAGTAATAAAATAAGGGACGAAGTAAAATAATAATTTCATTATTATGGAACTATTAAAACAAAGTATTGTAAAAAACATCAACATTATAAAATTATTATTTTTCTGTGAACTTTGCGGGACGGGGCCCCCCTGGTCATCGGAGCCCCGCCGCCTTGCGGTTGCTGGCGCTATGATAGCTACGCCACTTGATATTTGATTGTGTTCTTTTACGAAAAGAAATTTGTACAACGCAACGAGCGTTTGTTCAGAGTTTGAACTAAATTCGATGCATTAGTAAGAAATTACAAATTTTGCATAAAATGCGATCAATTTCTCTATAGTCAACCCAGATCAAAATTTGTACCATTAACTGAAATATGAAAAGCAAAACATAGGCAAAGTACTCGATATGATTAATTTTTTTGTCTTATGGTAGCAAAGTTGCAAATAAGCAATAAACTTTTTTTAATCATAGTTTTAAAAAATTACATATTGTTTGAATTTAAAAAAAAATATCGTAAACGTTTACTTTTCCACTAAAAGCACAAAACAACAAGCACGTGTCGTACACTGCTTTGTGTTTATGATAGATTTAACGGCACTCGGCACAAACCCACTGTTGCCAAGTTTCAGATGCCAAAGCGTGCGCCAAACCAGAAACAATATACACTGTCAATACCCGGACGTCAAAGAGATGGCTCAGATTAGACGCCAGTTGTATACAAAATATACAGCACCAGCTCTCACGCGCGCCCTCTTAGCTATATACAGCGTAACTAAAATATACATCTTGATTTTAAATAACCGTTTTTTGACATCCATCTGGAATTTGTTCTAGCTCCTCCCCTTACATCAACAAGAGAATTTAGCATAGAAAACGCTGTGACATCCGAATTTGGATGTCACAACGTTGTTGGATGTCGAAGAGTTAGGAAAATTTTTGCGCTCTGATGTCACAACGTCCATTGGATAAAAGTATATATATATATATATATATATATATATATATATATATATATATATATATATATATATATATATATATATATATATATATATATATATATATATATATATATATATATATATATATATATATATATATATATATATATATATATATATATATATATATATATATATATATATATATATATATATATATATATATATATATTGCTGTGTGTTCTAATTCAAAAATTTATTTATTAACTTAAAATTAAAAATTATTACTAATTTTTTTTATTACTTAAAAAAGTATGAGATTTTGTTAAAGTATGAGATATTCTTCGTGGTCTTGTAATTCATTGAAGTTTATTTATATCGACGGTAATGCAGTGGTAATCTTGATTTCTTGTATTTCTTTTTGGTTAAATGCATTTGAAGTAGCATTGAGATTTTCCAGGATACTATTCCTAGAATAGAATTATTTATATTAGTAAAACTTGACTAAAAAAATTTATAGCATATATAAAACATGCTAAGGCAATTTAATATTGACGCAAACTATAAATAATTTAACTTGAATTAATTTATTTATCAATAATAAAATCGTTTGTGTAAAAATATGAGTCGAACTGTGTATAATATTAAAGGGTAATCCTTATTTGAGATGTTATTGGTTGAAAAGTGTGTTTTTAAAATGAATAAGTGAATTAAAATAAAAAAAATTTTATTTTTAGAAAATTATTTTGACGCACCGTGTATAATTTTAATTTAGAATTAATTTAATTAAGGTGTTTATTGAGTTAATTTAATTTAGTTTTATTAGATAACCTAATTGTTTATTTATATTTAAAACAAACCGTATACATTACTTTTGAGTATGTCGGTATATAAAATATTGTAATGTAAATAGTTTTCTGTATTTTAGGTCAAGGTTGTAAGAATTTGCCAGACGGTTTTTGTATAAACTATAGTCACAGATAAAAGTGATAAGAAGTCAATGACCTCATATAAATTACTTGTAAACCTAGGGTTTATGTTAATTAAGGAATGTAACTATGGTTTTAAATTAATGAATAATTAATTGATAATTATTAATGCTAATAAGCTGGTATTGTTTAATTTATGTGCTTTTATAAATATGAAAAAAATATGTTAATTTTAAAATTTTAAGAAAAATTTTCTTCATTGAATGTACCTGTCATACGTTGATTTATGTTTGAATCGCGTATTTAAAATAGTTGTATTCCAGTTAATCTGGGATAATGACATTTATGTAATAAGTTGAATAAGGGTGAAATTTAGATTAGATTGTAAGGTTTCCTAGCTATCTTGTAAAAACAATAGAATTTTAATTGTTTCCGGTGTTATCGTTATGTAAAGGATACTTAAGGGTGATATTTGTATAATTTGATATATTTGGAAATTTAGTCTGGGGGTTCGAGATTAAATTTTTCAAGAGAGCTTCCGGTAAGAATTTGCATAGCGTGGGTGCGTTAATGTTTAGCTCCCAAATTTTTGATAATGTAACTAGAAATTTTAATGTGAACAAAATAAATTGTTGTTATAAGTGACAGTAATAAGGTGTTTTATTATTTAAAGAAAGTTGAGAAAAATCCGTTGAAGAATATAAAAGTTATTGGAAGATTAAAAAGTAAAATTGTGAAGCGTCCTTTCTTTATTGTAAAAATATTAATTTGTGCAAGTATTAAATATTCCAATGGGAAACTAAATTAAAATCTAACTATAATAACCAGTGATCCAAGTAATTAAAGAACAATTTGAAAGTTTCTTCGACAAATAAATTCAATAAATTATAAATTGATAAAAAAATGGCGTACCTGAGCACCATCTTATGATAAAAAATAGTTCTGCGAATTTCCGGTTTTTGAGGTGGAGAAATACATCTTGTTGTCAATCGTGCAGATTTGTATTTGACAGATAATATGGAATTAATCTTCTTCGTGTGATATAATAATAAATCTGTAATAATAAAAGTTGAACAGTTATAATTAAAAATAAAAATGCTAAAAATAAATGAAAAATTAAAGTAATTATAAATTGAAAAATATAATTTCTAATAAAAAAAGGGAATTACATACCTGAGAAAAACTGTTATTGAAGATTTTGCTGGAGAACTCATGGTTTAGTATTATCGGACAGGCAGCGTTAGGACAGCACACATCATACCGTGCACAAGCACATCACAGACAGGAAAGAAAAATTGGTTGTATGAGTTAGCTACCATTCAAATACGTGGAAGCGCACGCATCAAAGATTCCGAACTTCAAAGATGAACATTGTAAAAAGATAAGTAATAATTTTCGTGGTGTTTCAATAAAAAAATTTGTTTTAGTTATTATAAATGTACAGAGATGTTTTAAATATTATTTTATGGTGATGTATTTGCGTGTAAATGTAGTAGGTGGTATTCTGGAAATCTGCAATTCATTTTTTTTAAATAACCCATCGACAATAGTGAAGCTACATGATGTTCAAGAATTTAAAATTATCCCTGAGATTAAGTACAAGATGAATTTATGTCAATCAATTATTTACATGTCAAAATTTTAATAAGAGTCTCTTGTTTTAAAATAAAATTCCCATGCTTATAAATTTATTTGAAATTTATTTTTTTATGAAAATGCTTAAAACTAAATTAAAACACACAGCATTTAATTATATTAATTTTATTACTGAGCTAGCAAATGTGGGTCAAAAATAAATAATAATTCAAAGTTTACAAAATTTATGATTTTTCAAATGTTTGGAATTTTTAAAAAAAATTAAAAAAAAAAGAATTTTTCAAAATTCTTATTTCACAGCATAATTTATGACGATTCCAACGTGGGGCTATTTAATTTTATTTAAGAATTTAATTTTTAATAAGAATTTTAAATATTCTTATTACATAGCATAATTTATGGCTCATCAACGTGGGGCTATTTATATTTATTTTTCTATTAAAAACTTTAAATTAATTAATTATCTTAAAATTATGAAAATGTCTGGATATTTTCAAATACCCAGATACACAGCATAATTTATGCCTATCCCAACGTGGGGCTTTTTAGCAATTAATTTTATTCAAAAATTTAAAAGTAGTATGAATTTCCAAAATTCATATTACATAGCAATATATATATATATATATATATCTATACCTCTAAAATGGTTATATAGTTATGGTAACACACAAAAAAAAAGAAAAGATAATAAAAAAAAAACAAAGTTAAGGGTAATCACATATAAAAAATCACACTTAGGTGTGTGATTTACTGCTCATAGGCACACAAATCAGGATGTTGCTTGACAATTTCTACCAAGACTCGCTTAAACTTATGAACGTTATTCTCAAAAACATCAAGAGACTCATTCTTTATGATTATTTTTTCATAGCATAAACACATTTTTACGATGGGGGACGATTTTCTTATATTAGTTTTATATTTTACATTAAACAATTTTCTCGTTCGAGATCTATAGGCAGGGACATAAAATGAAATTTTTGATCTTAGCGCCATACAATCTATTTTGTTGTTTAATAACTTGTTCAGATATAGAACTGTCATAATTACACGTCTTTGAGCCAATTTAAGGATTTCAAATTCATTTCTTATACCCTGGTACGAATCAAACTCCGGATATCTTCTATATTTTTTATAATATAGATACTTTAAGAATTTATTTTGCACCGTTTCTAATGTTTGAGAATGAACTTTAGCACCTGGGTCCCATACCACGACAGCAAACTCAAGTTTTGATCGTATCAAGGAACCGTACAGGACAGTGAGAGTATCAGTATTATTAAATTCACTACATATTCTTTTTATAAATCCCAAATTTTGCATGCATTTGCTAACAGTCTTATCAATATGAATGTCAAATTTTAGATTATGTGCAAAGAATATTCCCAAGTCACGAACTGATGTGACCCTGCCTAGTGTTGTGCCATTCATTATATAGTCATTCTGAACTGGCTGTTTACTCAATGTATAACTCATTATCTTACATTTATCTACATTAAAATATAATTTGTTAGCCATACTCCAATTTACAATGGCATCGAGATCTTGCTGCAGATAAACTACATCACCTGCACCACACATTTTTAAAAATAATTTTAGATCATCAGCAAACAGCAGACATTCGCAATGTTTAATTACTTTTGGAAGGTCATTAATAAATATTAGAAACAAGAGTGGTCCCAAATTGCTACCCTGTGGCACACCTGATGACATACCAAAGCTTCTAGATTTGGAGCCATGCAAATAAACCCACTGTAGCCTACCTTGAAGATAAGTTCTGAACATTTGCAGAGCCAAAGGAGAAAGATTAAAATTAGCTAATTTTTTAAGCAACAAGTCATGATCCACCCGGTCAAAAGCTTTTGCAAAATCTGTATAAACTACATCTACCTGAGCAGAGTCTTCAAATGATTCTGAAATATAATCAACAATTAATGATAGATTTGTTTGTACAGATCTTGCCTGCATAAACCCATGTTGCTCTGTTGAAATTATATTTTTAACATATTGCAATGATATGCTTGGTCTTGTGACTACTAGAATACAATCCCTAAAACTGTCTGCAATTCACGCAATTAAATTTAAAACTTGCTATGAGACTCTTCTAATTTTCTCAGGGTCGTTATTAGCTTGTAAATAAGTTATTTTAATTAATTTTAAATAGAAATAAACACACACAACGATATCAACTTTACAAAATAAATTTTTATTCATTAAAAGAATTTCAAAATGTGTTTTCCGAAAATTAAATGAATTTTTATTAATTACTATCGTCTTTTTTTTTTATTAAATTAGAACACCAACCTCTATTTCGTTTCTGTTGGCCTCTCGAGCACCAAATAATACTCGCCCTTAATCCGAATCTTCTTGTATCTCTGTTTTATATTCTTTCCAATTTATTTTTACCACTATCACAAAACGAAGAAACTTCCTCGATCGCCTTTAACTTATAATACTTCCGTACTTTTTACAATTCGTAGATAATCACCTATATTTTCTTCTGATCTATTAAACATCAGTTTACATTACGTTTTTAAACTCCTTCTTTCTGTTTTCATCCAGAGGATATCAAATTCTCTGTCTTTTTTTCAAAGACGAGCCGTACTAATTAAAACAAATTCTCTCTTTTTTCTTTTCTTTTGTCTTCCTCCTTTGATCCCCATTTTTTAAAACAAACACATAAATCTCATGTCCAAGAGTATCCTTTTATATGTTTGTCACAATGACACTTTTTATAAACTAAACCTTTTTAACAATTCTGAATTAAATTATAATTACAATTAACATAAATAGTCTTCGTATCAATCTGTTGTGTTTGTCTTTTCTTTCAGTAAAAACAAACCATATGAAAAATAACAATTATTAGAATTTATAACAGGAATTCTAGCAAAAATACGCAACCCTGAGTTTATAAGTTAGAATATTAGAATCTTACAAGTCTTCAAAAATCTCCAAATGTAAATTGAACTGCAGCAAGCATTCCAAAAATTGCTTTCCAGCAACCACAATACCCCAGTCAAATCAAACACCTCTAAATATCATAGCAATATATATATAATTTGTTGTAAAGAATTTGTTCAAAGATTTTTCCACACGAAGACAGAATTGAAATGGGTCTATAATTTTTTATATTACGCATATCACCTGCTTTATGGATCGGTGTAACTTTAGCAACTTTCCACATATTAGGAAATGTACCACTTTTTATTGCAGTATTAAATATTACCTGCAAGGGATAAGCCAAGATATCTACACAGGCTCCCAAAATATAAGGAGGAATGCCATCGGGCCCAGCCGACTTCTTAGGTTTCAACTTTTTGATGGCCACTTTAGTTTCTTCTATGGTGATTTCATTTAACGTCATAACCCCTAAATTATTATCATTCCATCTCAGCTGCTGATCCTGCACCGCATATGCCGATTTTTCGCCGTACACCGTCTCAAAATAATTGGCGAATTCTTGAGCAGCTTCTTCTTTTCCCACTATCTTACTTTCATATTCATATTCATTAACCACGTTAGCTTTCTTTTTCTTATTGTTTACAAAATTCCAAAATTTATGAACGTCTGACTTAATTGCAAATTGTATATTATCTAAATAATTTTTATAGTCAATCCTAATTTTATTTTTTGCAAGAGTTCGTAATCTCTTAAATTCCTGCAAGTGATGCTCCGATTTATTTTTACGTAATCTATGATAATTTTTGTTTTTTACTAGTAGTTTTGCTTCTGCAGAAAACCACGCAGGATATTTAGAAATTTTGTTATTTACTTTTGGTACAGTATGATTGATAATTTCATTAAAAATTTGATAAAACTTGTCCACACATTTATCTACATCTGTAAGCTGTTCAAGAACACTCTAATCACTATCACGTAGCATTTCGTACATAAGTTTGAAATCTGGTCTCGTAAAATTATACTGTGCTGGCAAATTTTTCACATGGCTCCAGCATGCGCTACGCGTATCAACAACCAGAATGGAGTTCAACGCAGGATGATGCAAATCTATCGGCACAAGCGGTGAATCTTCAAGTTCTACTATTAAACCAACACTAGACAATATTAAATCTAAAGTTCTGTCATTTATATTTACTATATTATTTAAGGAATTGAGATTGTGTGTATTCATGAATAAATTCAAGTTTTTGGTAATTCCATTACCTTGTTCTAAATTAAATTCCGCACCAGTGATAGCTGGTATATTAAAATCTCCCATTATTATTAGTTCATTATCAGTAATTTCACTGAAATTTTCAATAATGTTAAAATAATTTTTATATGCTTCAATGTTAACAGCAGGCTCGATATAAACTACATTAAAAGAATATTTAATCTCTAAAAAATTAAAAGAAATCCTGAGTAAATCTAGATGTTGGTTTGAATATAGTTTAAGTAATTTAGCGTTATAGTGTTTCAAAATTGCAATTAGCACACCCCCACCTTTACTTTTACCAGTTAACATCTTATCCCGATCACATCTAAATATTTGATACCGTTCGTCAAATAATTCACTGCTAGTGACATCATCACTCAATCCTGTTTCTGTTAACGCAATCAAATCATAATTTTCTGAATAAAGATTTTTTGAAAATATATCAGTTTTTGTTCTGAGACCTCTGACGTTTTGATAATACAAATTCAGCGATGTTTTCATGAGCCCCCAAACAAAATCCTATCCGTGTACCTAATTCACAGTAATCCAAAAATAAATCAATCTATAAATAAATAAATTCAATTCACAGAAAAGATATTAATCGTATGCAACGTAAGGACAAAAACAATGTGCCTAAGCAAGGCAAAAAAACAAAAACAACGACCTTGTTTACCCATAACGCTGTTCCCAACATAAAAAATTATATTCATGCATTCACTTAGTTGCACTAACCATTTATCTAACCACATAATTTATCTAAATCCTGCGAGGAGTGAACCACACACTTTTTTCCATCTTTTATTAAGTAGATAGCACCATCTTTAGACCACACATTTTTAAAACCAAATTTTCATATAACAACTGTATTAGTACTAGTTTTTAATGAATAAAAATAATATCCTTTAAATGTCCTCCATGGGCATCTATGCATTGTTGCAACCTGATTGTGAAATTTTACATTACGCGCTGTAATATAACTATCAATTTTTTTGGATTTCTTCCCTCATTTAATTTTTTAGTTCTTTCAAGTTGCGAGGACGTGCTACGCAAACCTCAAATTTCAGATACCTTTACAGTAAAAAATCCGGAGCAGTGAAATCTGGAAAGCTCGCATGCCATGGGATATCTTAATTGTTTGAAGTTAGGCGGTTTGGGAAAGCTTGAAGATTCGCTCATGTGTATGGGGTGGTTCCGTCTTGTTGAAACCAATAATTACGTCTTCTGCATCTCCCTAGTTCTATGCTTACAAATGTTTTCAACATATTAACATAACGTTCTGAATTGACAGTATCGGTGGGATTATTTTCTTCCAAAAGGAATGGTCAAATTTTCTCAACAGCACCACACTGTAACCTTTCTATCATGAAGAGGCTTTTCGTGTAACTCCATAGGGTTGTGTTCTATCCAGTAATGATAATTTTGCTTATTTAAAAAACCACTAAGGCGTCATCTGACATTATGAAGTAATTTAATAAATTTGCATCATTATTTAAGATTTAAAAAAATCGGATGCAGAAATTGACTCGCGAAACTTTATCGCTATCCCTAAGCCTTTGCACAGTCTGAATTTTGCAAAGGTGTACTTTAAGATCTGTGTGTAAAATTTATCTCAAAGTGCTCGATGAAATATTCAGGGTAATAGACTGTCTCATAGCAAAACGATTAAGACTTCGTTAAATTGCTTCTCGTACTCTTTCAATATTTTCTAGTGTACGAACACTACGAGTTTTGCAATAAATATAGAGTGTACAGTACCCTTTTGCTTAAAATCACAAACCCATTTTAAAATCGTCTTTTGTCCAGGAATTTCATGTTTTAACGACACATTAAATTCTCGTGGAAATAGGAAATATTCTGTGAGGCTGAATAATGGACTAATTTCGAATAAAACATTTTATCGCGAAAACACGTTGATCTAACAGTCAGTCTGCCATTTTCCACAAAACTAGCATTAACAACCAACAATGTTTTTACAGATAAACAATCGACGTATGCAATTGTTTCCATAGCCTGCTATTAAAATAAGATCAATCCTATTGCCCCACCTTGTACTTTAAATAAGACATTTTCCAAAAAATTTAAATATGAATCGCCATTTAGTTGCCAAAGAACTTTGCAGGGTCCTCATACATATTCTCAGATAATACCACACCGAAAATTCATGTGACAATGATTTTGTGATAAATGCGGTTTACCTAACGCCCATGTGTGGTGATACCTTCAAACAAAGACTGCACGAGGGGTAAAAGTAGCCTCGTCCGTAAAGAGTAAGCGACTTAAAAATATTGGATTGCTATTACTTTGTATCGTAGCCACTGGCAGAATTCTAGGCTGGCTGCCAGATCGTTTGAGAACAAATTTTGAACAGAATTAAAGTGATCGTGACGGAATTTCTGTGTACATGAGAATTCGAATATTGATGTACGGCTTATGCCAATAGTTACAGATAATCTTCGTAGAATCGTATTTGAGTTATCTTCCACACGAGCCCAAATGGATTCTTCTTGTTCAACAGTTTCAATTTTTGGAAGCCCAGTCAGAGACACTTTGGGCAAAAAGAACCTGTTTCTCGTAATCGTTCAAAATGTCTTCGAAATAATTAAATAAAAAAATATTGTATGCCTGCGATGATTATGATTTGGTTACAATGCAAGGTATCTCCTTGCTGCAGCACGTATACAAAATTGTAGTTGAGCATAACCAGAAATCACATCGGTGATGTCTAAATTGGAAAATTATCCGCAACATCTTTTTGAAAAAGTTTAAACTAAAACAGCACAAACACTGGAATATCGTACAATAAAATGCTAATAAACCACCAACACCACAAAACGACATCAATCGAATTTCAATGTTTTTTTGTTCACTTAAAATGACACAACTACTTGATAACATCATAGACTAATTAGTAATTGTACTGTTTTTATTAGACCGAGTGATTATATTTTATAAATAAAGATTATATTTATCGACCTTCAAGAAGTATACCTTTTTTAATGAAATTAGTTTAAAAAAATTTTAGAATTTATGATTAATAGCTCCAAAACGTTAACAGGAAATAGGTTGCGTGGCAAACTAGCGCCCTTTACAAACAACAAATAAATAGGTAACATCAACGTGTTTGCAAACCTATAAAACGTTACCATATTTTAACTAGATCTGGTTAGTAGTTTTTGAGTTTTTGTCAAAAGTAGATATCAAAATTTTTGCCTTTAAAGCACTATAACTTTTTGAGAAAGCAATGTTTTTCTAAGGCATTTTAGGTTTAATCGGTCTACCCCATACCTAAACGTAGTCCCATTATTTACGGGACTGCCTTATAACATGGTAAGTACTACCATTGATTTTCCAACTCATAACTATAACTACTATAAAAATAAAAGACTTAATGAAATGCGATTTTATTTATTATACTTACACAACTCATTCACATTTTCTCATTAATTTACACTCAGACTTCTATAACATAGTTTTAAATAATTAAAACTAAGGCAAACTAGTTAAAACACAGACCACTAAGTTGTTTCAAATTAAATATAGAACCAACTGGCATAACAATTGCTCTTACGAAAGTTGATGACATAAACAGACAGCTAGTTTGAATTTGTAACACGATAAAGTTCGCAAATTCAATGAAAAACTGTTGCTCTCTCTACAACTTCTACATAAAAATGTAAGCAAGTTGTAAGTGCTTCCAATGGCCTGCGTTATTTAATTAATTTATTTTGGTCGAATTAATATAATAATATAATTAACATAATAGAACATGAATGACACTATTATTTTATCACAACTATTAAAGCCCTTATGGGGCCAATACTGCTATAAATGGTAACTATTTGGCACCACTTATGTAACCTTCAATGAGCAAATTATAATGGCGTGATTAAAATCTGACTACGTTTATCATATTTAATAGATACAAGCACGATTATTATTTAAAAATTACGTGAAAATGTAGGTTTTTAAAATGTAAACACACAATTTCATTTTATGATTTGTATACAGAGTTGGTAAATCTTTTTCATAGCAATAATAAATATTAGTAATTTTAAAACGCGATTGTAAAATTAGGATACACAAGACAAACACATTTATTTCAGGTACAAGATTCTCTTACATAAAATGAAAAGCAAATAGTGTTCTGTTATACCACAATAAATATTATTACATGTTATATATATTAATTACGCTAAAGAAATACTAAATTGGAACATAAAAGATTTGATTAAAAATTTATTAAAACAATCATGTAAGTTATGTAAAAGATTCACACCCTTAAATCACAAAATATGTACAATCAAATTGGGAACGATTTCCTGTAGTGCTCTTACATTCTTTATTATTTAATTAACATTCACTGAGATACTTATCACTGACTGCACATAGAAAATCTAGAATCTACGAATCCATAACTTTAAAATACAATGATTTTTTTTACCTTAAAGTGCAAAATAGTATTTTAGTAATTGTTTATATCGAAATGTCTACTTAGATACGTTTTGCTAATAGAAATATTACCAACTCTGTTATATATGAAATTAATGTTGCTATATCAAGTAGAAAACCAATGTCAAACATACATTGCAGTACACTATGTTGTAACAATAAAACAATAAATTTTAAAACATCACTGTAACATTTTGCGGTTTCATTGAATTGCATGTTTGTACAGAGGTGGGTTACTTTTGAGCCGGTGAAAATTTTTCCATCGGAAAATGTTAAGGTGTCTCTCGCAGAAAACGCCCAAAATGTCTTTCATAAAATATAGGTAAAAGTTATTTAAACTTTCATATAGAGAAAAGCTAAATTGCGCGGAACATCACAGAAAAAGTCCTCAACTGACGAAATGTATGTCAATCCGGCTGTGTGATTGATATCCTTAGCAGTTTCATATTCTCGTTTACTACTTTCAAGCATCAATATACAACATTTTATCCCTATATGGTGTTTTCATTAATAGTATTAGACCATGGATCCAAACATGCGTCTCCCTCGAGTTAACATGAGGCTTACAGCCATTACAGACAACAAGAAGAAAACCAGTCCTAAGAAAGAGGTGAGCAATCGACATCGACATCGCCATTTTTTATCTTCTTTCATTCGTTTTGATAAAAGTTCCGATCGGGGCACGTCTAAAGTAAAATCGGCTTCGGGTCTTCCACCAGGCTGAAAAAGAAAACAAAATTATTAATCATTTTATTGGAACACTTTTGTGATTATAAACTAATTTTACTTAAAAATTTCAACCGAATCAAGTTTACGATGGTGATAGCTAAAACGTTTCCAAATTCGTTTGCAATGTACAAATAGGATAGTAACAGTTTCTGTGTAAAAAATAGTCACATTTACATTTCAAACTATTTTGCTTCCAGGAAAATAACAATTAAAATTTAAAACGGATGATTAATAAAACAATTTACACAATCAAAACTTACACCTTTATCGTAAAAGTAAACATAAAATTTTGACAATTAATGTTTAATTTTTTTTAGTCAATAAATCGAAAATATTTTTTTTTATTATTGGAAATGGACATTTAATAATTGAATAATAATTTTTATGTAATATTTTACTAATTATTGTGTTTAAATAATACTCCTTACTTGTTATTTGTACCAACTCCAACTGCTAAGTTTTAAAATGAGTTGGCAAGCCAGCAGAGGTCCATCTTTAAAAGTACTAAAAAATGATTAAAAAAAAAAGTGGGAGTGCGTGTGGCTAGGTATAAAACTCCTGAACACCCGGTTACGAATGTTACCGATGTTTTCTTCGTGGTATTTTTTTCAGGAATCGAATTTTGTGTTTATAAGCAGAATCTAAGAGAAGATCATAGGGCACATCCACCGCTATTTTTCCCAACATTGTAGCTTCAAAATCGGGCTAGCTATGATTTTTTAAAAAGTCTGTTAACTTTATTGAATTGAAAAGAATTTTAATACTTTGGAACTTTTCAAAAAATATTGCACAAAACTAACAACACGACTCTTTTTTAAATTTTGTAGATTCATAGAGTTAGGGATGAGCTACAATTTGGTTCGTGTTCCAGTCCTCTAATTTATCTGTTACGCCTCCTATGAATTTCTAAACTTTTAAAATTCGTACCCTTCTATTTAATATACGGGGACCGATTACACATTGCTATTTAATTTAAATTGCTCAGGAGTGATAGTAGAATTACATTCACGAATTGAGTTTTGGGTGCAACAATATTTAAGGGGGTTAATTTCCCCTAGCCAATTTTTGGCTGGCGAATTTTCTTATTGATGTCTGGAATTTTTTTGTGTCCTTTAAAAGAACTTGTGAAAATACGATACATAACAATTTCTTCCAAGTTCAGGAAAAGTATTTCGCTCGTTTTTTGCATTACATTTTACCCATTGTAAAGGAATTCCACATTTCACGTTAGGTTTCAATAATGATATTTGCTTTAGTTTAGGTACCATTTTTATTTTTAAAGAATTCAGATGTAAACAATTAAAAATTCATTACAAGAACATCATTAGGTGTTTCACATACATAACTAAAAGATGTAAGTGGCTTATGACTACGCCAATGCAGCGAATACAGTTGCGTTGGGGCGTCGTTAGGCAGATACCTATTTGTGTACGTTGCCTGCCCCTAAGACTAAATATTAGTATTATCCGCTTTAATCTGAACCACGTATGGTTTTGCTTAAATGCTTATTGTAAGTATTTTTGAACTTCTTTGCGTATTTCTGTGTTTTTAGGGATACAATTTTGGTTATCACGCCTAATTTTTTTTGTTATGCCTATTTTAGTACTATTTTTATTTACTTTTTCATAAAAGCAGAAAAATTCTTCCGTATAAAACGCGTGTTCTTGAGGTCGGTAAAGTAGGTCTTTGTTATTAGAACATAATTTTTGTTGAAAACTATTTTATTTAACAATATTGCTAAAAGATCACCATATTTTAAACACATTCCAGCCACTTCCTTTCTAAATGCAAAGATCTTTTTCACTTTTTAAAAATATATTAACTGTATCAATAGTCACAGCTTGCCCTCACATAATATTGAGAAACGAAGCGAACATTATTAATTTATTGAAAAATTGTTGGTACTACAGCCATTTCTTTTTATTACATTTTTGAAGAGCTTTTAGTCGCCCCTATAAATGTAAATGTTTTTAGTTGTAAAATATATTTTTCTAGAAGACACTCTTATACACCCATTTCTGACCTCATTTTGCCTGAAATATTACTTTTGATTTCTAAAATCTAGTTTTTTCCAACTAGTTGCATTCATTTTTAATATTAATAATGCCTAGAAAACCCAGCCATAGTTATAATTGGTTTTTAAGAAATTTTTAGTAATGTTCTTTGTGCATTGCTGTATTAACATTATATTATTTAAAGCGAACTGCAATAATATTTATTTAATGCAAGTATAGTAGGATTTAAGATTTCAATTGTAGTATTAAATAAAGTAGTCATCAAGCATACACTGTAAATCCAGTAGCTAATTAACATATGAAATTGCAGTGGTATAACATTCATTAACACAGATAAATCCGAATTCCTCCAAAAAATATTTGGGACACGTAATAACGCATGATGAAGTCAAATCAGACCGCTCCAAAATTGAAGCCATCAAAAATTTTCTTTTGCCCACTAGCAGAATCGAAGTCAAATCCTTTTAAGACGGTTTGGATATTGTGGAAAATTCGTAAAAGACTTGGCAAAAATTACTAAATTTCTCACCATTGTCTAAAAAAAGAATACAAAATTGTTCATAATCAAAATTTCATAGACTCTTTCGAATATTGTAGAAACCTTTTTACGGATATGCACTTTATGCAATGTATGCGTGATGACCTGGCTTATTGAAGCGTGGTACGGCGACAGTAAAAGTTGAGACAGGTGGAAGGGATCCGGGTTTAATATAGATAAGAATATGTGCTTTATGTAATGAACGCGTGCAAACCTGGCTTGTTAAAGAGGGGCGCGAGCGGCGGCAGCAGAAGTTGAGACAGGTGAAACGGATCCGGATTTAGTATACACTGTGTCCATAAACTAACCCCCTCCCTAACTAACTTTTGAACGACTTAATATTTTACTACAAAATTTGGTGTGCTTTAATGGGAAATTAAATACCATTTTTCAGCTCATAATTAAATAATGTATCATTCAAAATGGCGGCTGGGCGCCATTTTGAAATTTTTATTTAAATAGAAAGGGGGGTCGAGTGACTCCTTATTTGAAAGGTCTTTTAGCTCTGCGTCTGATCCTAGAGTTTCAAAGAAAAATATTTAGCCATAACAAAATGACAAACGTTTGAAGTAAAGAAGTCTATTAAAAAAAACTAAGAATTAAAGCAAAAACAAATGAAATTAAGTGTTCGAAATGTTCACCATTTACTTCTTGGCACATAAAAAGTCGGCTATGACATTCCTGCCTGATATTTCTGCAAACTTCTGTAATGCGTTTTTTACAGAAATGTCACTCCAGAAACTTATGAAAATGTAAGGCAGGAATGTCATAACCGACTTTTTATGTGCCAAGAAGTGAATGGTGAACATTTCGAACACTTAATTTAATTTCTTTTTGCTTTAATTCTTAGGTTTTTTTTATAGACTTCTTTACTTCAAACGTTTGTCATTTTGTTATGGTTAAATATTTTTCTTTGAAACTTTAGGATTAGACGCAGAACTAAAAGACCTTTCAAATGAGGTGTCACTTGACCCCCCTTTCTATTTAAAAAAAAAATTCAAAATGGCGCCCAGTCGCCATTTTGAATGATACATTATTTAATTATGAGCTAAAAAATAGTATTTAATTTCCCATTAAAGCACACCAAATTTTGTAGTAAAATATTAAGTCGTTCAAAAGTTAGTTAGGGGGGGGGGGTTACTTTATGGACACAGTGTATAGATAGATAGCTTAAATAAAATTAGGCTGATACAAAAATTTCAGTTGTCAAACATTGTCTATACATTTAAAGTTTTTCAATTATTGCACCGAAAAATATTTACAACGCTATTATTTTGTGTTGAACTAGTTTAAAATATTTTAAAATATAACAAAAAAAAGTTCCTGACATACATATACAAGTAAAATAAATGTTTGTACTTCCTTATATGAATTCTAAGCTCATAAAAATCTTTGTCCTTAATAACATTCAGCGTGTTTAACCATTAAGAACGAGATGTTTGCACAAAGAGCAAATGATATTTGCTCTATTAGTTTATTGATTTCAAATTCTGTACGTAGGTGTACGAATAGTTTGAAATGTTTGAAAAACTATTATAAGTATCATTTTAGTTAAATAAGTAGTAATTTTCAAAGTTGTTTCAATGTTCAATGTTGTTTCAGAAAATGGTTATTTGTATTACGTTTTAGACAATGATAAAAATGGGATTTATGCTACATTACGCTATTTAACTAGTGCTATTAAATTAATCTAAAACACCCAGGTGAACATCAACGACACTTATTTTTAGTTTTGTGTGTATGCACGTCATGAACTATGCTTTTCTAACGGATTTTCATAAATTACAATTTTCATAATAAAGTAATATTACAAAATTATTTTGCATTTTAAAAATCAAAAATGTTAACATTATTTTAAATATTTAGTACGTTATCAATCGCAATTTGTTTATTTATTTACATTACCGAGAGTGGCCGCGGTGTAGCGGCATGTGTAGCTATGAAACGCCATATTACTATTTATTTTAAAGTTTGTACAAAATTGCGAGCAACATCTAACTGATTTATTTCGTTTACAATTAAAACAATATAGTAGTATTTACAAAACAAAGTTTCTTAGGTATTGTTTTAAATATTCCAAAACCCTTTAGCCACGTTATAGCTATTGTCGCAAATATATTTTTTTTACAATATACGACTATTGTCGTAAATATAAAATTACGCAAATGTTAGGCTATTGCTCTAATTCGACACTTGGATTACCTGCTTCCATATAAATAACTACGTACTGTAAAAAGAATTTACCAAAACATACCGAAAATAGTGCAATAATGTTCTATTTTGGTATTTCCGACATTGAGCACATATTGCAAAGAATGAGCATATATATATACACTGTGTCCATAAAGTAACCCCCCCCCCAACTAACTTTTGAACGACTTGATATTTTTCTACAAAATTTAGTGCGCTGTAATGGGAAATTAAATACTATTTTTCAGACCATATTAAAATTTTGTATCATCTAAAATGGCGACTGGGCGCCATTTTGAATTTTTTTTAAACAGAAATGGGGGTCGAGTGGCACCTCATTGGAAAGGTCTTTTAATTCTTCATCTGATCCTAAAGTTTCAAAGAAAAATATTCGGCCATAACTAAATGACAATGTTTGAAGATAAAGAAGTCTATTTAAAAAAACTAAGAATTAAAGCTTAAATTAATTAAATTAAGTGTTCGAAATGTTTACTATTCACTTCTTGGCACATAAAATGTCGGTTAGGAAAATTCCTGCCTTACATTTTCATAGGTTTCTGGAGTGATAATTTTGCACACTTCTGTAATGCGTTGCTCCAGTTCTTCAATTGTTTCTGGACGGGTTCTGTACACTTTCGATTTTAGATATTCCCATACAAAAAATCTAAGAAAGTTAAATCTGGGGAGTGAGCCGGCTATTCTACAGGCCCCCGCCTAACAATCGATCTACCAAAAAAATGTCCGTTGAGAAAGTCAGAAACAGGCCTATAATAATGAGGTGGCGCACCGTCTTGTTGGAACATAACGTTTTCAATATTATTTCAAGCCACCTGAGATATTTCTGGGAAAATTTAGTCCTGCAAATGAAAAAGTGGACTACTGGATAAGAAAATCAAAACAATTTTGAACAGAGTGAGTTTACAATCCGCCATTTTGTTATGGTTCAATATTTTTCTTTGAAATTCTAGGATCAAACGCAGAACTAAAAGACCTTTCAAATGAGGTGTCACTCGACTCTGGATAAAAAAATCAAAACAATTTTGAATTGAGTCCATTAGTTTAAAATCCGCCATTTTGTTATGGCTGAATATTTTTCTTTGAAACTCTAGGATCAGACGCAGAATTAAAAGACCTTTCAAATGAGGTGTCACTGGACTCCCCTTTCTTTAAAAAAAAAAAATTAAAAATGGCGCCCAGTCGCCATTTTGGATGATACAAAATTTTAATATGGTCTGAAAAATAGTATTTAACTTCCCATTACAGCACACCAAATTTTGTAGAAAAATATGAGTCGTTCAAAAGTTAGTCAGGGGGGGGGGAGTTATTTTATGGACACAGTGTATAACAATTATTAATGTGCTGTTTTTAACGCTAGAGTAATACTTAAAGCAATCTACGACTTATTTGGTTTGGTCATTTATATGCCATTATAAAATTTACATTTATTTATTAATGAAACGTTTACTCTGTTTAATATCAGTAAACCTTATCTTGTAATACGTAAAGTAGTTATCTATTTTGAAATATAAATTTTAAATCCGGGCTTTTGTTATAAAAGAAAGTTTGAGGTGGATTGTTTTAAATATTGTAAATACCCTTGAAATTTCTAAATGAGCACATTGGAATTTGCGATAAATATTGAATTTTTATTATATGCGCCTGTTGTGGTAAACAATAAATTACAATTACAATAAAACAATCCACATTTGTTGTAAACCACACAATACACGACCATTGTAGCAAATAAGCGAACTGAAGTCAAATTGAACTATTGCTGTGAATGATAATCATTTAAAACAGCATCACAATGCTGTTACAAATATTCACAGTTAAAACAGCTACCAAATTAAAATGATTTGCAACTAGCTATTGCTGCAAAGAAAGAATTATCGCAATAGGCGGGTACTGTTGTAAATCGAATTAATGCAACGTGCGACTGTTGTAAATGGCGATTTGAAAAAAAACATAGCATTAAAGAAAATGCGAATTAAAACAATACCCAATGGATATTGGTGGATGCGTATATGCATGCTGTCCAGTGTTGATTGGACTAAGGCGTTAAATATTTGCACCAGAGCTTATTTGCTCCCCATTTTTTATGTGATATTACTTTCATGCTATCGAGCGATTTTTGGCATTTATTTCTGAGATTTTGTAATTGTGGTATCCTAGTTAGTTTTCTATCGAAGATGATGCCAAGATAACGTATTTGATTAACGTACTCAATACTTTTTTTTTAATAGTGGAGGGTTTTTTCCTTTTCGTCTTTTGCTAAACTGTATAAAAGCTATAATCGTTCAAAATTTTGACCAAACGGTAGTCGAAACTCTTTAGAAATAGTTGCAGCCCCTATTCTACAACCAGAGTTCATAAAAGAAACATATTTTTCTGAAGCTCTTCTATCAGATTTTGTTTTCATAATTGTACAAAGCGTTGGTACCACAGAAGTTTTTTTTTTAAATTAAATCAATACTTTTTATACTAATAACATGGGGAGGGAATAAGCTTTGGTTATTTTAATGTAGTCATATCTTTTCAAACAGAATAGAGTATAGCACTTGAATAGAAGTTGAATGAACTATAAAATAGTTTAATGTAACAAAATTGTCGTAAACTGAAATGTATTCAATAAATATGTGGATAGTCCATATTTGCAGTTTCAAAGAAGAAAAGAAAAATAGAGAGTAAAACAATGAATCCACAGTAACCTAACAATGACCTTCATATTTGGTTTGAATGTAGTAATGTCGAAATTATCCACTTGAATTTAGTTTTTGTGTTATTATATTTAAAGATCCTGTTAAAGTGACATGTTTCATTGCTGTGTTATATCCAATGTTGTGCGTGATGTATGACACACACACACAGAAGGTCCGCAGCCTCCGAATCACGGAAATGAGAGAAAATTTAATATGACCAAAAGATTTAAATATAACAAAACTTAAATCTTACCTAATTTACATTTTAAGAAATTAATGTTCTTTAAACTCACATTTATTACCACAAACACTCTCATTAACATATGTAAAATGCTACGGGGATTTGGACTTCACACAAAGGTTACAAAGTGTTGAGAAAATCGTTTCGTTACAAGAAATTGCCTAGGTTATGTGAATGATTGTAGTTACGCATTCAATACAACACGTACGCAATACTCATTTACACAACAGATTAATACACACAATAAAGATATGTATTTGTACATATCGTTATACAATAGAAAGCTTTCTTTTCAAATATTACAGATGAAATATTTGGCTCCGCAATCGTGAACGTTAGTAACATCCATGTGGACGTGTAAAATATTTACTCTTCAACACGTGTTTTGTCAGTTACTGTTGGTAAAGGAAATCCGTTGTTACATCACTAATTACTTTTTGTTTGCTTTACAAGAAACTAAATTAATTTACACCATTATCTTAATTTGAATCTTGTGGTGCGCCTTCTAATCTCACGTAAAAGATTTCACTTTTTGCGAAACTACTTTAAAGAGTAAACTAATTACCGTCACCTTTTTCACATACCTAAAGACCTTACAAAGGTGTACAAATTTATGCGGATGTTTGTTGCTTGTTAATGTTTTTGTAATAATGAAGTACTAAATTAAAAACAATGTAATTCACTTGAAACTGTAAGTTAAATAAAACAATAAGTAATATTGTGACTTTGTCGTTCTTTCTTAACTTAAACATAAATCTCGAATATTTTAACATTCAAACATGAGTAAAATACGTCAGAATTTATTAAAATGTGCATTTGAAAATAAAATGTAGTGAAAACTGGAAAAACTTGCTCTGTGAAACAATAGTCAACGGAAAACAATAAAAGCACCTGTTGTCATTCAAAGCCACGCCAACTAGGTGTGTGTGTTGGCTTGCCTATGCTGACTTAAAAATAATATATAGCACATTTTTGTTAACAAGGGCATCTTTTAGGACCTATATTCTATTTTTTTTAAACCTAATAGCTCGCGATCCCTACGATGCCGATGCGGTGGTTTTGTTGCGTCGCTCATTATACTGTCGCACCTGTTCATAGAATTTGGAAAATCACTTCGACTGAACTTTCTCATACTTTACACATAATTATCTTTCGTGTTTTAAAAAACGAACTGCAGATATATGATGTATAGTATAAAGTATAAACAGAAAAATTCTAAAACAGTTTCTCGTTTTACCACCAGCTGACGCTTGACTACGCAGCTCAGTCAACCGCTGTTAAACTCTATGCTGCAGTCTGCGAAATATCTTCCAAAAGCTTCAGAGAAAGAGATGTAAATAAAAAGTGGTTGTTCCGACTAGCATAATGCGCTAGGACCTGACTGGTAATCCCGCATGTTTTATGAAAAAAAAACGATTTTTTGAGATTCCTCGACATTAAAAAATGTCAGAAAATAGTTATTGTACTCCATTTCTACAGAAAATGCGTACAGATTTATTGTAAGGCATTTGGTACTAAATGATAGAGGAAGCCAGCTTACACTTGCTTGTAACAATTGACAGCATTTTATTTTACTGCTATAAATCAAACACTAAACAAGTAATTATTGGATGTCTAACAGTGAAAATACCATAATGTATGTTTTTCAACAGAGAATTCATGAATCTGAAAATAAAATGCTGCTGTAATCTAAAGATTAATTTGTATGGATAGTTCTAATTGCTTTTTGACCATGACAATGGTAATTTCTTGAAAGCTGCAGGAATGATTGCTAAATGTGATGAAGTTATGTCAAATCATTTTCAAAGAACTAAGAAAATGCTTGATGTTACTTTATTGTTTTTAGTAGTTAGGTTTTTATGAATAACAATGTATTGTTTAAAGTACTATACAGAAAAATTAAGCAAATGTTAATTAAATTAATAACCTTAATAATAAATCTCAATAAATTTGGTTTTCAATGTTAATATCGTAGATTTTTTCAATAAACTTTGTATCGATAGAGCAGCATATTTGCTTTTTCCGCAAGAGCTTTTCCAGTGTACATAGAACGGCCCTGTTATCCTTTTACCTTCCTCGCTATACAAAATATAGGTAGATGCAGGTATTGTATTCGTAAAATTTCGAAGTTGAGATTTTAACAGATAAGCACGTTTTAGAATCCGAGAATACTGAAATGCCAGATTATATAACTTACAATTTATTATATGTTCTATGCCAGTAGTAGCAAGCACGCTATTCTTAGTTAAGCAAACACATTCATTTTCAGTATTCATAAATAAAAACAAAAAGTAAATTCAAATGCGTTATTTTATCAACCAAAAATCAAGCGAACTTGTGTATGTTATATACAGGGTGTTAATGAATTTTAGGGACAAACTTCTAGGGCTTGCAAAACACAACAAAGCAAACAACTTTTGTTAAGAAATGTGTGGTCAAAAGTGTCTCCTTTAGAAAATAGAGCCTCTTAAAGATTCTTTAAGAAGTACCTGAAAATAGGCAACCCAAATTGCATTTTTAATTATTTTGCACAGGTCACACGGAATTTAAAAAAAAAAAACGATCTAGACATACATGCATTCAAATAACGTCAATTTTGACACAATTCGATATTTTTGTGATATTTTGTGACTTTTCTTGCATTCGTTTTTTTTTGTGCCTTTTATAATTCGTTATTTTCGTTCTGTGTTTCGTATTTTTGTGTTATGCCGAATTATACTTTTGCCGAACAGCATGACATGATGTTCATGTATGGAGCTGCTTGGGGTAATGCACGCTAAGCTGCTCGCCTGTACCAAGAACATTTTCCGAATAGGAATCATCCATCGCACAAGGCCTTTAGCGTAGTTTCACGTCGGCTGCGGGAGGAAGGTACATTCGTTGTCAACAGACACAACTGTGAAGCTACCAGAACAAGGCGGACGGTGGATTTTGAGGAAGAAGTTTTGGAGAGAGTGGCTGAAAATCCTTCTACTAGTTCAAGAGCCATCGCTCATGAAATGGGAGTGAACCATGTTTCAGTATGGGAGGTACTACATGAGCAACAGCTACATCCGTACCATCCACAGAAGGTACAAGCCGTGGTTCAAGCAGATTTTCCCAGAAGGGTAGAATTATGCCAGGAATTTCTGCGGCGGTGTAATGAGGATCCAGAATTTCAAGTAAACGTTCTGTTTAGTGACGAGGCATCTTTTACGAAAGAAGGAATATTCAACAGTAGAAACAGCCACATTTGGGACGATGAAAATTCCCATGCTGTGGTTCAAAAAGGATACCAGCACAGATTTTTAGTGAATATTTGGGCCGGGATTGTTGGCGATAGACTCATTGGACCATATCAGCCCAAAGGTTAACAGGAACAATTTATTTAAATTTCCTGCGCCATGTCCTGCCTGAACTTTTGGAAGATGTTCCACCTCAAATGTGGCTGCAGCACGATGGTGCACCTGCTCATTTTTCGGCGGAAGTCACTTTTCCCAACAGATGGTTAGGTCAAGGAGGGCATGTGGCGTGGCCTCCACGTTCTCCTAATTTGACCCCACTTGATTTCTTTTTGTGGGGTCATGTTAAAATGTTAGTGTATGCTACCCCAGTTGAAACTGTAGAAGAACTTACGGCGTGTATTCTTGCTGCATGTGAAGAAGTTCAACAGACTCCTGGTATATTTGGAGCGGTGCACAGGAATTTACTTCGTAGATGTGCTTCGTGTGTAGAAGCTGGGGGCGACATTTTGAACATTTACTATAATTTTGTTAATTTTTGAATTAGTTATTGTATTTTTTTTAAATAGTTGATTTTTGCTTTGTAATTTTGGTTTTTTCTATTGCTTAGTTGTGAAACATTTTGTTAATTAATTTATTTTAAATTTAATTTGAAATTGAAAAGTGGGAAAGAGGGCTTTATTTATCCTGTATTAATTTCCGTCGTTATGGAAACAAATAGTAGATAGTAAATTAAGTTGCCTACATTTAGGCGCTTCTTAAAGAATCTTTGAGAAGCTCTATCCCTGAAAGGAAACACTTTTGACCACAGATTTATAAATAAATGTTGTTTGCTTTGTTGTGTTTTGCAAGTCCTAGAAGTTTGTCCCTACAATTCATTAACACCCTTTATACATACGCGAAAATATCACCTACATAAACAGTTAGTGCTCGATTATAGATTATAAAATGAAGCTACTTAACCAAATTCATCAGATTTTCTTTAAATAGTTATTTAAGTAACAAGTAATGTAAAGACGTAATAACATTCATTCGAGGTAGGTAAATACGAGCCGAGGCGAAGCCGAGGCTTTTGTGGCCTGCCGAGAATGTTAATAGTCGATACATTCCATGTTACTTATTAAATTTTTCACGCTACAGGTAGAAATTTAATCATAGTTTTGAAAGTTCGTTTTGACTGCTGTCATCGGAATTATTTTTTAAACGCCCCATTATTCTAAGTTGCCTGTGCTTATTACCATATCAACGAACAGTTAAAATCAACATTTTAGTATTCTGTTTGAAATAAAATATTGGAATCTGTACCTTGTTGCTTTAATTATTATTCTAGGAATGTAAATGACACTATTAAGTTCCGTAGTCAAGGGCAAAAAGTAAACGAATGTTATTAGCCATTTTCATCTTTTGTAGCTATGGATGTATCGTCTATTTACCTTGCCTGTAGCGTGAAAAATAATATTATTGTATTTTAATGTGCGCTTACATTTGTGAAAGTGAATTTTTTAGAGTATCTAATTTGTACCTAAGAAGGATCTACAGACATTTTCAAGTATCTTATATATAGATACACTTTGTGAAATGTATCTTGCATCTGTAAGTAGATAAACTTTTTTTGTTATTAAATGTAGCTACTTAACCACTTCAAATGCCATCACATTTTTTCAAATAATGTTATTGTAATGTATGTGCTCTTACATTAATTGTGGAAGTGCATCAAGTTTGAAGTATCTAATTTGTATCTAAGAAGGATTTACAGACATTTTCAAGTATCTTATATCTAGGTACACTTTGTGAAATGTATCTTGTATCTGTAAGTAGATACACTTGTGTAGCTACTTAACAACTTCAAATACCATTTTCTTGAAAAATAATGCTAATGTGTTTTATGTGCCTTTATTATTATTAATTGTGAAAGTGATATTTTTTGAAAAAGAAGCAACACTTTCTGAAATGTATATTGTATCTGTAAGTAGATTCACTTTTTTTTCTTATTATTAAATGTAGCTATCAATATTACAATTTACTTTCGGCTTAGACCGCGTCGTCATTTGGGAGTAAGAACCATCATAATCAGGTAAGAACCGACCTGTAGCTTGTCTGCCTTTACAAGCATTTGCTCTAGAAGTTTGAGCAATATTTGTTCGTAGACCTTGCCTGTCTAAACAGGGCCGTGTGCTTAAATTATTTAAACCTTGGGGCGGGCAAGGATTTGATCTTAATGTATTTTGTTTGCCAGGACAAGAATGCTTAATCGGCTTATGCCTGTTATCTGTTTGTGTACCCATACAAACTAACATTTCGCAAGACATTGCAGCTTGCATCTTCAGAATGATTAGAGCACCTGTAAAGACAGACAAGCTACAGGGCGGTCCTTATCCGATTATGCTGGGTGTAATTCCCCAATAACGACGCGGTCTAAGCCGATTGACAGTTGAGAAACCGCGAAAATATTAAAAGAAGTATTGTAAACTCCAGACATTTTAAAGTATCTTATATTTAAATACAGTTTGTGAAATTTTCATAAGTATTTGTATATTGATCTAGATACAAATAAAGAGTAAGTTGGATATACTAGAAGTATTTGAAATTCACAAACATTAAAAAGCTCTACCTTTAATGAATGCGCAAATTGATCACTTAAATTCACTATTATTGGACGTTTTGGAATGACAAATCAAGTCATCTGGATGCAGATATAGAAAACTAAGAGTTATGAAGATTATTGTTCCTATAGCAACACCAACTTGTTACTTTTAATCTTGCCTCTGCAACTGACATGTCAACATGTCGAAATACGTTTAAGGCTAAAATAAGGACCTGTTGAAGTTAAGAATTGTTTTATTTACAATACATCGCATTAATTTCCCTGCTACACTTTCAACAAATTTTTAAAAATCGAAAAGTAATTTATTTATATACATATTTATTTAATAAACTAGAGGCGAGTATTCTGTTTTAAAACTAAATTGTTTAAGAGTTATAATAGCACGGGGTTATAGTTTTCATTTTTCCATAATTTAATACTAAGTAAGACTGGTATTTCCCCTTCCGCATTTTTATCCGACAATTTTTTTTTCTCGATAATACTGCTCAAAATGGTTTAAGGAACATAGTTTATTATCACTATACATTCTATGCTACTATGTTGAATAAGCTATTGTTTAATTAGCTGAATATTACACAGCAATAAAAAAAATTAACTTAAAAATTTCCCTATCACAATGGTATTTTATTAATAAAAATAAACGTACCCTAAAAACTAAAAAGCTATGTATGACTATTTTTTATACCTAAAATTACAATAATAATGTAATCTAATTGCACTTTATTAACTGGTGTTGTCACCATGAGCTGTAATTACAGCCCGGCAGCACCAACCAGCAATTCTTGCGGCAGCAACGCTTACAGCTGCGCTAAAGCCTTTTGAAGTGCTTGGTGTATTTTAATGCCTTCCATGACAGTTGTAAGTCTTCTTTGAAGTATGCCTTATACATGCGCAATCAGATTGAGGTCGGGAGACTGGGCAGGCCATTGGAGAATATTGATTCCTGCAACCAGCTAACTACCCATTCAGCCCTACGAAAGCGGCTATTATTATGCATAAAAATTGATTTTAAAACAGCAGCATCATCAAAAGACCGTACAACAGGTTTCCGTAAACGGGCACTAAGTACTGGTTTTGGTCTATCGTGCCATCAAAGAAAACGAGATCCGTTCGATGGCGAAGGACTATTCCGACCCAAACCAATGTTGTGCCTACTCTGTAGAGAGAGATGGACCTCCTCAACATGTCTCAACTGTTCTAAAGACCAGCCTCACGCCATACTCTTGCCCTTCTACTGTCAGGTCTAAACCAATTCGGGACTCCAGTCTGGAAATCCATTCCTTTTAACCCCAATGAACGCGTTCTTGAGCCCCAGGCTTAACCCTACTTCTTGAGCCTGTTTTTTGATGGTTTGATCACTAACTGACATACCGTGGGTAACCAGCTTGTAACCAGCTCCCGTGCTGTTACGTTGTGATTACGTTTGGTCTGCAATAACAGAGCCAGATCTTGTGCCGCTGTTGTAGCCCTTGCGGGTCCTTCACGTCTTTCGGCTATATCACCAGTTAGAGTGCAACGCCTCCATAATCGACAAATCATCCCCTGAGACGTGTCGAATTCTTCCGCAACATCAACTTGTTGTTCTTTCGCACATACCCACAGCACGCAACATTTCATCGTTGGTCAAATGCAGACGTTCCAATCTTTATAATTGGTGTGGCTTTAATAAATAACACAAAATGAAATAATCGGACCAGTTAAGACCTTCAGCGCTACTAAAAACATGGCCGACGCGACGCACAATAACATTTGACATTTGCAGTGTTTGGATGTAGAACAAAAGTTTTGAAAGAGGTAACTGTGGTTAAGTTTGAAACGGTACTGTTATTTGTATATTAACCACTTAAATAAATGATCATTCAAGCTAATAAACCTAGTAGGGCTGAAGAAACTGTCAAAATAAAGCCTGTTCCTTAGACCATTTTGAACAGTGTATCAAATACGAGGATCGTTCGAAATAAAACTTAACAAATAAAACGCAAGTTTTTTGGTCAAAATGGTTTCATTTTTTAATATAGTCTCCTGCTCGCTCAACGCACTTATTCCATCGATGCTCCAAAACAGCAATGCCGGCTTTGTAGGTCGATTAACCTAAGTCCTCAAAATAGCTATTTACAGCAGCGATTACCTTGGAATTGGATGAAAATCTTTTACCGCCGAGCCAATTTTTTCAGGTTTGGAAATAAATAAAAATTGCTGGGAGCCAAATCTAGCGAATATGGCGAATGAGGCACTAATTCGAATCCCAATTCATGAATTTTGGCCATGGCGATTGCAGATGTGTGTACAGGTGCGTTATCTTGATGGGAAAGCATTTTTTCGTCAAATTCCGTTTCTCTTTGATTTTGTCGTTCAATTGCTGCAACAAATTGGCATAATACTCGCCATTTATTGTTTTTCTCTTTTCCAAGTAGTCGATGAAGATAATTTCATGAGAATCCCAAAATATAGTTGCCATAACCTTTTCTGCTGACAAAATCGTTTTTGCCTTCTCCGGTGGCGGAGTACCTTTCTGTGTCATTGTTTGGATTGTTCTTTGGTTTTGGGAGTGTAATGGTGGACCCAGGTTTCATCGACGGTTATGAAACGGCGCAAAATGCCCTTCGGATTGCGCCGAAAACGTGCCAAAAGGTCGCGAGAAACAATCAAACAATTCAGTTTTTGCTCCGGTGTGAGCAAACGCGGCACCCAACGAGGGGGGATGTTTTTCTGTTTCCAATTTTTCAGTTAAAATTCTGGGCACACTGTCATTTGAGATACCCACTATGTCTGCTATCTCGCGGGGTTTTACTCAACGGTCATCCAATACGATACGGAGGACTTTTCAATCATATCCGGGTTAGTAGCCGTTTTTTGGCGTCCATTGCGGGGTTAGTCTTTTGTGCTCATACGACCACGCTTAAACTCGACAACCCAGTTTTTAACCATTAAAAACGAAGTAGCGAACTTCAAAAATGTCGAGTCCAACTCTTGTTTCATTTTCGGCTGGTGTTAAGCCTTTCAAATAAAAGTACTTTATCACTGCTCGCAACTCAGTTTTTTCATTATTTACGAAATCACTCGAGACGGACATTTTGGCGCACTGTCAAACACACAAACTAATTGACAGATCACTCTATACTATCATATTTAACCTAAGAGAGGACGGTTCTGAAAAATTCCGCCGAATTAGCGCCATCTCTGTGTTAGGCCACGTACATTTCAAACGATTCTCGTAAAACCCTACCCCTGGGTATAATAAACGCTTTTAGCTCATTACGTAAGTAAGTCTTAGATTATTTCTTATACGTATACTTAAATACAAAATATTTTTGGAAACAAAAAGGACAACAATTTTTAAAGTATGGGAAAGTCCAGGCGAAGTGCTTCGCCGATTTTATCTCCCATACTTAAACAGCCAAACGAAATTGTATTTTCAAAAGCTCTTCTTAATTAATATAAGGGCAGCTTTAGTAAATACAACAACGTATTTGCCATTAAATTAGTTTTGGGGTGAATTCAAATTTACATTTTCTAGGCAACTGCTTTGTGTAATGTACCAATAATTTTACCAAATAAATGCAATTTTGAAATTTTGTTATTCAAAGTTAGCATTCATCTATGGACCCTAGTAGAGGAGAGAAAATATGTCCGGCTAAAGAAATTAGGTCGTTCCCGTTATGTAAAGACAGAGAGAACGGTATATAACTGCTTAGAAGCCAACTTTACATTTGTAATTTAAACCGTTTAATGTGATTACGATATTTAAAACCTTCAATCCTTTTACTTTATGTTGAACGACATAAAATCCTTGTTACGTGAAGACGTATCTGTGCGAATGGCAGTTGAATATGTGTTTAAATTTACTAACTAGACAACTGCCAAAGTCTTTTGAATATAATAAGTCTCATAATAATAGGTGTATATTTCGAATGCATAGGTGTATGGCACAAGAGTTACAAAATTCCTTTTGTACCGTTAGTATTATTTCACCCAGACACGTCTTGTTTCTAGCATTGCACAACGATATTCCGTGCAGCACTGCACTTGCAACGCTTTAATATACACTTGTCAATTAGGCATTGACTTTTGTAGTGGGACGTTACATAAGAGTCCGGAGTTGCATTCATTTTTAAGGACGGTTATGCTGGTAAATGTTTACTGCCACTAAACAATAACATTTACAGTGAACCTAACTATCCTGGTGGAAACCAAAATAAGTACTTTTATATAAATAAATTGCTAGGGTTTAACATCTACGGTTATATTACTTCTGTTGAACAGTCCGTGCAGTTTATTTCTTGGGTTCATAAAATTCTCAACTTGCAAATACCAACTGTTATAAAATCACAGTAATGGGAGAACTGTAGATAATAAAACAAAAAAAAATGATACCAAAAAATTAATTTTTAGGCGAAGTTAACAAAAAATTGAATTTTTAGTACTCAAAAGCGGCCAAAATGTAACCGTTTTTTGGCCGAGGACGAAAAAACACTTTTTGGCAGTGGTGCACACAAATGTTTTTAGGCGACCTTCATTATAAATTTTACAAATTTGTTAGATTTTGATTTGTGTTTTATTGATATAATTATTTATAACAACTGAACAATTGTACATATTTGTGACTCTTTCAGAAACGTTAATATTTTCTTTATTTACACTCGAAGTAATAAATAATTACATCTATAAATCATAAATAAAAATCTAACAAATTTGTAAATTTTATAATGAAGGTCGCCTAAAAACATTTGTGTGCACCACTGCCAAAAAGTGTTATTTCCACTTTTTGGCCTTGGTACACAAATAACTTTTGTGATAATTCTGTGAAATTGTATTCTACATTCTAATTTTTGTAGAAAATCGACAAAATGATTGCTGATAATAAAAAATCAAATTAAATTTGGAAATACAACATTTTTTTTAAATTAACTTAAATCTTGTTTCAATGAAGTAGTACATTCCATATTTGAATAACACTACAAAAATAAAAATAGACGTTAACAAATTAATGCCAAGTTCAGGTACCATAATAATTTTAGTCAGAAATCACTAACGCACACTAGGCACTAAAAACCAACTGGAATAGTGTATACTATTTGAAAGTGAAGCTAAGTAGTATAAAAACATAAATAACGAAATAACAGTACTATATAAACTATGAACGTTTTACATTTTACGAGTAATTAACTGAGATCTTAGAAAAGCAAGCAAGCATGAATCCGAAAGCGAATCTTCTTGAGCAATAAACATACATTCTAATACGAATCTTGCGTTGCAGGTTTTCAAAGTGTTTATTAAAAGCCAAGAACTAATTAAGAATGACTATTTTGAAGTACTGAATATGTCTTGTATAATACACTTGTAAATTTAGATTAAACGATGTGGAATTCGTAACAGAATATGAGGAACATTAAATTAACATTTGATAGGGAAAAGGGAAAAATATCTTTGGAGTTATTCAAATTTTGAAAAATCTAAAAATAAAGAAAAATTAAACATTTAATTTCAAATTTAAGTGTTTGAACAAGTACTGAAAATAAATCCATGATACATTACAACAACAAGAGATAGTTTGAAACGATAATTCGCAGGAAAAATTACAAATGTTGTTTAAAGTGTCTGAAAAACTCACATTTACGTGTTCAATTAAGCAGTGGCACGCTATTGGCTGTTCCAAATTTTCAAATCGGTCCAAAGTGCGAAAAACTGGTCGCGTATAAACGTACCGCTCGTACTGCTTGTTTATTAGAAGCCCCCAGTACCATCAGCATATCATAATACTCTTGGTTCCAATATATCGCGGCCATTCTGCCGCACTTTAGAATTAAATTGAAACAAATGACGAACTATAAAACAAATAAATATTGGTCGAATTAAAAAATCGTAGAGGAACTTTTTGTTCAGTTTTTGTAGTAGAATACCGTCCCGCAGTCCGTGTCTATGAGTTTCGGAACACCCTGTATAAAAGGTGTCGAGTGCAATTATCGCTGGTGTATTTCAAGTTACAAATTTGAAAGTCAGTGCATAGGGGGACGTAAGTCACTATAGTTATCATGTTAGTGCTCTGTCCCCAGCCCCTCCAACCACTAGCCACTAGCACTTCAAAATTTCAAATAGCACACTATATTTTTATGACGGATTATGAAAGAGAACATCTTTTTATTTTCCCATCTGCTACTGAAGTAAGGAAAGTTATAATTTCATGCAAATTTTCGAATTTCAGCTTTTAACGAAAATACGCATTTCGGGGTCCAGGGAACCCAAAAAAGTTGTTTTTAAAAATAGTTTGTCTCTGGAACTCCTTGCCTAATTTGTATATGATTTGGAGCGTGGAATTTTTTTAGTTGCAGTTAACAGTAGGTCGTTAATCGCAACCGGAACCAGAAACAGTAATTAGACCTGTTTTTTTGGTATCGATTATTTTCTCAACACTTTTTTGAAACTTTAAATATATATCATTGTAGTGCATGTAAAGACAAATCAAACGGTTTTTTTTTCAAATGCTGCATCTTCAAAACGAAGGTCACTACGAATTTTTAAAAATTTTGATTTTAAGTCCCGACTACTCAAAAACAAAATATCCTATCGGTACAAATTGTCATATTATTTGATAGCCCTTAATAAGTATAATCAAGTACAATATTGTTTTTTTACTAATCTCCCATATTTTACTCTGACGTCCTCCAGGAATTTTTGAAATAATCGAAATTGATTTACTTTTGACTCAAAAACGCAAACGCCAATCGTTATAAACTTTAAACAGTTCAATAGACCAGTTAAAATAGTTTATTAGCATTCACGATAATTTTCATCCATATTAGAAATTAAGTTTGTAATTTTAACAACGCGTTTTCTGGAAGTTACGTGAATTTAACTAAGCCTATCAATTAGCTCTAAAAAAAAACCTTGTTCATTCCTTGCATATTTTTTATCTCTATAAGTAAAGTTGTTATAACCATTTTTGATCAGAGGTTGTGAGCGCATTACGCGCCTTAACGTAGTCGGCGCGCGCGTCATACGTAACCAACACCTTGGATCTAGAGCGGTCGGCTTGTACCGGCTGGAGATGACTACATGTAAATTTCCATCACTGCTTGATGGGAGAATATTTGAACGTAAAAAAATGAGAAAGTACTAGCGACCTGTTTTGCACATTTCTTAGTATGTATGCGTGAAAAAGTGCTAGGTTAGAAAGGAAAGGTTTAGGTTTGAAGTTTGAAAAATTGAACATTATTATCAATTTTTGCAAAATCAAGTTGGCGTGGTTACGGCAAAATATCGTTTTGTTTCTAAATAAAAACAATTAACTAAAGTACTCAAAGACTAATTATGGCAAAAAATGTATTATTTATATTATTGACAACAACAACTAACTATTTTTGCACAATCTTTGTCTGAAATGTCAAAAACTTTTATAACCTAGCACGTTTTTTACGGAAACATATTAAAAAAGATGTCCTCTTTCATAATCCGTCTTTGAGAATGTAGGGTACTATTTATTACATATTACTGGGGGTGGCTGTGAGTGGAGTACTGACATGATAACTATAGTGACTTATGTCCCCCTATGCACCGACTGATAGCTTAAAATTTTAAATTTGTAATTTCAAAGACACCAGAAATAATCGTACCCGAACTTTTCGCGCAAACACCGTGTATATAGTTTTATTTTTATTTTCCATAATACTTTACTGAACACGCAAATAGAATGCATGCTGTCAGATGACCGATAACGTCATCGCCAACTAAACTCGTCGAAAATTTAGAGCAACTTAAAAGAAAGTTACAACATGACTTTAGATATTCGAATTTTGCAGATCGACGTCAAGAAATAATTTCTCTAATAACTTCCGCATAACTATACGCAAAAATTTAGTCATGACATGTTATAATTTAGCTCTTGATGACAAACTATTCTTGTCTACCATTAATTTACATGAAAGAAATCGTTTTATTGGTTTGAGATTAAAATTTTATAATCCTCTAAAGAATGAGGGAGATATAAATTTATTCAAAGTATGTGTTACATGTCTATTGACAATAAAATTCGTTTGTTGCAAATGACAAAGCAGGTCAAGTTTCTTTAGATAATATTACATAAAATTTGTTAGTTTTATAGTACACGTTATTTAAGACACTGTGTAACAAGAATATGTTAAAAAGAAAAAGTACGACATTCTATCTAGTTAGATGAATACCTCAACAATGCTATTAAAAACTCCCATCATTTGTTCGCTACCATTTTTTACTATCACGTTGATATAACGTCGATCTATTTCGGTTGTTAACATCTATCACACGCGACCTGCAGTTTTACATCTCTTCCGTAAGATGGGATATCAACAAATGCATTTTTAATAACAACAAATTCTTTATTAGCAGTTATCTCACACAACTCACATAATATTAGAATTCCAAACACTGAAAAATAAAACTAAAAAACCTAACATAACTAACCAAACTGACAATACACAACACAAACTTATATAACAATATATAAATAATTGTTTATACTCTCGCAGTAATAATATGATATTTTAAAGCTACATAAAGATAAATTTTTCTGTATATATCCCGGTAAATTCATTATACATTTTTACACCTTTATTGAAAATGCTGTTCATGGACTTAGCTCCTCTACCTACTCTTCTTACTAATATAAAAAAATCTCTTTGCCTTGTTAAATAACCATGCACTTTAGGTACTTTCATTAAACTATCTTTTAAATATTTTAGCAGCTTATTATTAATAATCTTATAAATCAACATCAAAGCGTTAAATTCCAAGAATTTTGTAATACCTACGAAATTCAAGCTTTCTAACATGTCACTAATTGTTGTATATCTATTACAACCTAATAATACCCTCATTGCTCTATTTTGCAACTTTTGTTAACTATGTATGTCAGTGTCGGTCATACTATAAATAACTGTACTGCAATACATAAAATGTGGCAAAATTATAGAATTATAAATAGTTATTTTAGCAAAGAACTACAAACAAGAGCTAATTCTACGCTAAGAACCCATTTTCTTTCCTATCTTCTTATTAAATATATGCAAGTGATTTTTAATTGTTAATTTTCTATCAATAACAACACCTACATATTTGACTTCTTTCGATCATTTCTGAATTAGCATTTGCAATTTTTAATTTAAGATTCTTTTCAGTAATAAAACTGAAATTCCGCTTAGTACAAATACACATTCGCTTAGTCTTGTTTTAATTTAATTTTTACTCGTTTTCTTCAAAATACTTACTAATGAGTAAAAAATCTCTATTTACATTTCCAAACAGTTCTATTAAATTTCAGCTTGCTCTATAAATTAATGTATCGTTCACAAAAATAAGAATTTTACTAAATAGTAGAAATTTGGTAATGCCATTTATATATACAATAAATAAGAAAGGCCCCAATATGCTGCCTTATGGCACACCAATATCTACACTACACTGACCCGACTTTTTATTTATCCACTTCGTTTCCTGCTTCCTATTTTCCAGGTAATTTTCAAACTATTTTAACACTTTATTTCTCACACCGTACTTGTACCATTTTTTAATTAAGACCATTCTATCGATGCGATGGTTTGAAAGGCCCGCTTATAATCTAAAAACACTGCACATATTGATTTATTTTCCTCGCAGTGTCTTTTCTATTTATTTCGAACTATTTGCATTTGCTAACTCACACGAATGATTGTTTCTGAACACTGATTAATAACATTTTAGTATTTTATTCTCATCAAAAACAGTTTCATTTTATCAATAGTTGGTTCCTCACACTCTTTGCTACCTGTCACTTTAGGTATTGGAATAATTGTCGAAATTTTTAATGCTTCAGGAACTATTCCCAACTTAAGTGAAAAGTATGATATATTCAGTAAAGAGTATTCTATAACATCAAATAATTCCTTTAAAATCTTGGTATTTTTTCCATCTGGACTGTTTTTCTTCGCCTGTGCTTTTATTATTTTTCTTAGGTCTTCAATATTTATCTTTTCAAACTGACTTAACAAATTGTGTGATTCTGATATATTTCACTAAGCACTTCGAGTACCGAAATCTTGGCAGCCTTATCTGGTAGTATCTTATTAAAATACGTCAATTATTCGAGACTGCCTAAAATTACCAAAAATTACAAAAATTATTGTTGTATACAATTATTATTAGTAGAGATCGACTGATACCGATATTTTTATCGACAGGAGTTTGCAATTATCGGTATAAAAAAATCGGGAAAAATAATCGATACGAAAAGTTATAACTATTGAATTTATTAAAAACACAAAGTTACTCGGTGTACTTGTGACAGAGTTCAACACCAGAAAATGATAGATACTTTAAGAAGCATTGGAATAGACGATAAAGATCTAAGAATCATAATAAACCTATATTGGAATCAAACTGCATCAATGAAAGTAGAAGAAGAGAACATAAAGATCCTAAGAGGAGTAAGACAAGGATGTATATTGTCCCCACTGTTGTTTAACATATACTCGGAATACATCTTTAGAGAAGCCCTAGAAAATACAGAGATAGGAATTCTTTTAAATGGAGAAAGATTAAACAATATCAGATATGCGGACGACACGGTTATTTTTGCCGACAGCCTAGGCCCTAGAGAATCTACAAATACTAATGAATAAAGTAACAGAGAGCAGTCAGAGACATGGACTTGAGATTAATATCACTAAAACAAAACTAATGATCGTCAGTAAAAACAACATCCCCAGAAGTCGTCTTATGATAAATCAAAAACCTATTGAACGAGTGAAAAAGTATACATACCTCGCTACCACCGTCAATGACCAATGGGATCATTCACAAGAGATAAAGATCCGTATTGAAACCTGTGTTCAATAAAATGAACGCCATTTTCAAAAGCCACGACTTGACAAAAACCTCAAAGATAAGATTTCTACGCTGCTATGTATTCTCAGTTCTTTTATATAGAGCATAGTCATGGACACAACAGAAAAAAGACTGGAAGCATTCCAATTATGGCTCTACCGTAGGATATTGAGAGTGTCATGGATAGAGCGTATCACGAATGACGAAATTCTACAAAGAATGGAAAAAGATAGAGAAATATTGACTAGAATAAAAACAAGAAAGCTCCATCCAGTACACCTCGGACATATTATGAGAAATGAAAGTAGGTTCCAACTATTAGGTTATAGTACAAGGAAAAGTGAAAGGAAAAAGAGGGGTTGGAAGAAGAAGAATATCGTGGCCCAAGAATCTAAGAACCTGGTTTTCTATGACTACAACGCAGCGGTTAATAAAGTAATCATAGCCAAGATGGTTGCCGACATCCGGAACGGATAAGAACTACAAGAAGAAGACTCTGTGGTAATACTTGCAGTCATATACATACACATTACCTTAATGAAATAAATGTAAAACCTTTAAGCTTTATGGTATAAAATAAACAAACAAACATAAAACTCCATTTTTAAATTAACGTAAATAAAGAATAGGGCGGAAAGGTACTAGTAACTGAAATTTAAGTTTTTTTAAATTATGAAGTAAAAAATTAGTTTGCATTGGTTTCTGACTGGAATTAATCGATTGCTAATAGATTCGTATATGTTCCCTTCCAGGTATTGCAGATAGGTATATTTATTAAAAAAGTTGTTCCTATTGTCATTTAACATGTTCATACTGATTTTGAAGCCGAAATGAGTGAATTTTTAAAAAACATAAATCGATGGTGAAGGTGACCGGAGTTTGCGCAGATCGGTTATTCAACATGTGTAGAATAGTAATTTTAAGTTCTTTTTTGAACGCGCTTATATTGAATTATATATAAAACCCCACCCCTCGCCCTTTTTTTGAGCAGACCAATCTCGTTTTGTTGCGGTTTTATCCTGCCGACCCTACTGCGATTAGTGATTACCAATGTTTAAAACCTAATTTAAATTTTCTGGGTTAAAGTGTCTGGGCTGTAAAGTGTAAACAGACACCATAGCGAAACACCCTAAAACGTGCATATCCGTCACAATATCAACTTCCGAAATTTAGACGATAACAATACCGTTCTATAGCTATACTCCGTATAGCGAGAAAGGTAAAAATCTAATCGTTTGATCACGCAAAATCACTACGCTGCCAATATTATAATGGTATTGGCAATCGGCATTTCGATTATAGGTATCGACAATTTTTTTTTGTATTTATCAATCTCTAATTATTGGTGCTTATTAGCGTTGTTTTTAGAAACATAGCGCAGATCACGGAGAGAAGTTATACACTATACAGGTGTTTTTCTTCTACAACTTCCCACCTAGCGACGAAAACATCGGATTTTTTATGTTTGCATCAGTCCAGTAGAAGGTTTTTTTAGAGAGAAACAAATTCATATTAAATGTATTTTGGCAAAGAGGTTTAGTTGGACCTTCTGTTCAACATACTGAAAGTCCTGAAGTGTAAGGGGTGAGCTCGCGCATTTATCTTGGGAAAAATAGCGGCTAAAAACCCTAAGTTTAGCCGCAATATGGCGGCGAATATAAGTTTATTTGTAAAAGTCAGGTTTTGTCATCAGTAACTGTCGCGTTTATTCATTTATAAATGCTGCAATAATTAATACCAACTTCGAGAGCCTAAAATAACATACATAGACAAATTTACATTTAAGAAAACAATGTGATAAAGTGCATAAAGACACATTAGCGCTTACTTAAACCAGCACAATACGCAGGGGCTAGTAAGTAGTGGCTACTGTAACCTGCGGTCACATCTACCATCCATAGGAAGAGAGGGGAAACATTTGATGATCTTAACTGCATCTTATTTTTTACTTTCCCATAGGTACTTCTACTGAATTGAATGATTTCATGCAAATTTTCGAATTTCAAATTTTAGAGGAAATACGCGTTTTGGGGCCCAAGGAACCCGAAAAGTGGTTTTAAAAAAATTCTGTCTGTGGGTGGCTGGGTGCGTTCGCTTCCGTATATCTTCGGAACCCCTTGCTTGAGTTTTATAGGATTTGGTGTGTGGAAGTTTTTTAGTTGATGGTAGTTCTTTAAAAGTTCGTTAATCGGAACCGGAAACGGATATTAGACTTGTTTTTTTGATATAGATTATTTTCTAAACCCTTTCTTAAAATTGTAAATAAGTAGCGTTGTAGTGCATCTAAAGACAAATCAAATGCCTTTGTTTCAAATGCTGTATCTTCAAAATGAAGACCGCTACGAACTTTTGAAAATTTTAACTTTAATGCCCAATTACTGAAAAACAAAATATCTCCCAAATTTTACTCTGACGCCCTCCAGGAATTTTTAAGACTTTTGAAGTTGACGCGTTTTCCGGAAGTTACATGATTCTAACTACGTCTATCAATTAGCTCTAATAAAAGAAATATGTTTTTAATTCTTTGCATATTTTTGATAACTCTATAAATAAAGTTGATTTAATCATTTTTGATCCGAGGTCGTAACCAAATTACCTATCGATTTTACGTAGTCGGCGAGCGCACTGTACATAATTAACGCCTTATGTCTGAAGCGGGCGCGCGGCTTGTACCGGCTGGAGACGACTAGATGTAAATTTCGATCACTTCTTAACGCGAGAGTATTTAAAACGTAAAAAGTATGGGAAAGTACCAGCGACCTATTTTGCCTATTTTTATTTGTAATCTTGAAAATGTTGATGCTTTCTTAAATTGCGTAAATATCGAAAATTTTGAAAAGATTGAAAACGTTGAAAGCTGAAATTTTTTAATTGTTTACAGTTTTTTTAAGATTGTAAATTAGGGCTGTATAGAAGGGTTTATGAACAATTAGTACCTGTATGACTAAATAACAATAACCTTAGGTACATCACTCGTGGGTTTCATCCCAGTCTGATTACCAATCTGTTAAACCTAAATTGAATATTCTGGGCTAAGGCGTCTGGTCTGTAAAATGTATACAGACGTACATCACGGTAAAACCTGATGTTTTGGTATTCTCGAACTCTAAGTGCATATCCGTCAAAATCTCAAGCTTCAAAATTTTGACGATAACCATACCTTCCTCTAGCGAGGAAGGTAAAAATAATCTGTTAGGCAAAGCTAGTCATTGTTAAATATATTTCTATAACACTTAAATCAGATATAATACAATTAAAACAAATAACAATAAGAAGAAGGTTCCGAAGAGTTTCGATGAGATATTAAAAAACTGTTGACAATGTTACATAACATTTAATAATAAAATAAGAGAAACCAATTCAACTAGACCGCTTAAAAACGACAACCAAAAGTAAAACGTTCTAAACATTACACCAAATAGCTCAACTATGAAATCATCAGATCCAGCCCAACATTCACTAAAGTTATTTATTCATTTGTAAAATGCATATAGCTGGGACATGGTAAATCGTTACGATGTTGACTAGGAAGTGGAGCTGTTGGAAACGTTCACAACTGCGGGCTCATTTAATAAATTAATCTTGTCGCAATCTAGGACAATTACGTGATTCAATAATCGCGACTGAGGCGATAGAAAATGCTCTGCATTTTTTACAACATTACCTGTGCATCAACTTGAGTAAATTTTCCAATTTTAATATTAGGAAGTTTTCAATGTAATGTTAAATAAAGTGTATGTTGCAATACAATCGTCCAAATGTGTACGGTGGTTTATTTTTAATGTAAAAATGTATACATTTTTATAACACTATGTAGTTGCAAACCACTACCTAGCTCTAGCACTTGGTTGGTTTACGTTTATTGTCATAATAAGATAAATACACAAATCAGTTGTAAATCATTATAAAACAAATACCTTCAGTTCTTGTAATAATTTTTCAAAGCAATCGATTGCGCATTTGAGTAAGTTAAAGTAATTACAATTTATCATAGTTATTTCTAGATCATTTTATTGCACTCATGAATGTTGAGAATACGATATAATTTATTATGATTATCACTTTAGTGTTAAAAGTATAGCAGTATATAGAAAAGATGGCACATAAAAGATACAGTAAAACAGTAATTGTTATAATTTTTAAATAACTAATCTTTATTTTAGCTAAAGCAAGGAAATTGTTTTGTTTTTGAGGTGCTACAGAGAGAGAACGGGAAAGGCTCAAAACAACTTCTTTGCCTAATCAGACAGATATGAGCAAAAGAAAAACAATACTTCAAGAATGAAACAGTTATTTTATACATTCAAATCTATACAGTGAATTCCAGTTCAGGTGGAACACAGCCGATTAGCATTCGAAAACTGAAATAGCTGCATTTTATGTCCCTAGAAGAATTTCAATGCCTGAAGTCACTTTAAATGCAAAGATAACATTTCTTTACATCAGCTGATGATTATTTATTTTAAAATTTAACACAAATAATGCTTTAAATAAATTATTTAATAATATACAAGCCACTAGCAGTAGCGGGCAGGTAGATGATTTGCTTCGTAAGCTATATATTATGTGTTCAAACCTTGATAAGGTTTACTAATTTTTTTTAATTATATTGGTATTGTTTTATTTAAAATGAATAATTATTAATATTTAATACTACATAGCAAAATTAATAATCACATCAGGTGATGTAAAAATGTTATCTTTTCATAGAAGATGATTGCAAGTAATGCAATTTTTGCAGGGACATAAAAAGCAGTTATTTCAGTTTTTGCATATTAATGGGCCATGTTCCACCTAAATTGGAATTCACTGTATGTTAGTGCTTATTTGACACGGAATGGTGGGATCGGAGATACGGTATGTAACGTTTGTTTTGTTATTATCACCGTAAATATTTCTTCGCTTTTTTCAAAGACCACACTTTTTTCATCTGCCCGTATAAAAATATTAAGGATTACATAGGAAAACATCCGATGTAAGTAAACCATCCTAATCAAATAAGCACTAACATAATAGACGCAAAAGTTTACAATAAATTTTATTTAAAACACTTTTATGTAACTCTAACCGTAAACAACTAAACTGAAGGGCCACTACAGCTGAGACGCCCTGCCCTGTATATTAAGAAAACGTATATCAGACTACGCTGGTGAAATGATACAGTACCGGTTTGTTACAAACTTATTTTGGGACTGTAATAATAAGTTAAGAAGGATAGAAAAATGACTAATCAATTATTCGTGGTTAACCAAATAATGTAAAAAGAATGAGAAAACAATACAGCTACAAATCAACCATTCGTTAGCTTCAGACAAGCGTACCTCAACGGAATTCCTGTACTTGGCGAAGGAAGAATTTGTAATTCCACACAAGCTCGTAAACTTAGCTAGTAAGCTAGAATAAATATGAATAATGCAAACTTCTAAGTAATAGTACAACACAAACTGAGAGACAGGTTCAGCACAAACAAAGGATTACGGCAAGAATGCAATTTTGTTCCTGTACTATTTCATTTGATGTTAGGAAAGGTTAAAAAAGAAATAAAAGTAAAAGCGAATAGTACAATTGCAAAACCACTGTTTGAATCCAATTAGTTAACTAAAGTACAGTGCCGTTTCAACAATAGTTAATTATATATAATTAAAAACAGTAATTGAACAACAATCTTCAAAAATTTTGGAACAACGGAAGAAAGTGAAAAATTATAATATAATCTATATGGCTATTTTACTTGAAATTGAAAATTTGAAATGTAAATCGGCATTTGAATATTAATTTTGAAAGAGAAGAAATATTTATTATTTTAGAAATCAGATTTTTACGTAAATGTTTGACACACTGTAAGTTTTGATACATATTTGGATTTAAAAACACGATTTAAATTAGAAGTTTTACAAAACGATGCAGTTTGTAAATTAAAATTAACTGATATAATCTTTATGTGCCGAGTTATACTTATTGAAAGTTACTAAACTGACAAAGATAGAAAATGTGTTTTTCTCTATCTACGTTACATAAATGTAACTTACGACCGCATGACAAACACTACCCTTTGTCAAAACGGTCAAGCAACCTACATCATTTACAGCAGCTTAACGATCTAAACGTAAAAGCGGTTATTTTCTATTTGAGTTATTCCCTTAAAACTAATACTAGCGGAACCCGTCGTCTACGACCCACGCTTTTTGGTAACTTCTTTTTTTAATGCAATTTATAAGCTGTGTAGAGTTGCTCGACATATACCGAATGCGTCCCGCAATATTGAATATTCTCAAATACGGCAAGTTGACGACTGAAATGAACAAACTAACTACTAAGCAATAACGCGAATGTTTTGTTATTTTGTAGTTAAAAACCCAGCGTGATCGAAATCCAATAATCTTTAAAATAAAAGTACCCACTTTTCCTTCATTAGTGTTTTCAATTTAAACTTTCACATTATAAACTTTTCAACTGTAGAAATTAATTGTAAGTAATAAAACAACATTTTCAGATATCTGCTGATATCTCTTAAAATCTACTTACAATGCAAGATTTAAATCTGATATGAGTTATTTATAATTATCTTCGCGTACAGCATCGTTAGCATGATCTGACCTGCATTTCTCTCCAGAGATTTTGGTACTGATTTGTTTCCCGATCCTGCCGTAAGTAAAAGTCTATCCCGTTGGAAGGGATCCGTAATCCAACATGTGCGTTCCCCGAGAAGTCTGACGTGGGATTGCTAGCTATCGACAGATTATGCCCCAATCATACACACAAACCGTAAACATTAAATTTTGCTTATATTTAACAAAAACAGTAGCGCCCCGCCGCCGTACCAACGAATATGCGCCTTATGTAAAGAATGCGTAAATATGTGGCTTCTAGTAGTGGGGATCCCTCGCCACTAAACTTTGAGTCAGGTGGTTGAAATCCAGATCAACATAAAAACCTGTAGGCTATGCCCTCTGTTGTCATTTGTTAGCAATAAATAAGCGAATAAAGTAAGTAAATTCGGATTCCTTCCGTCTCAATGTATAATGACGACGTACTCAGTATCAATACGCACCTTATTTATTATGTTTACGGGTTTCAATGTTTATGTAACAGTCAAACAGTGTAATCGATGCTATGAAACTGCGATGCCGGCGGAATGTGTGAATTACATCAATATATCTCTTCTAATAAATGTGCTAGTAACTTTTCATAGAGAAAAGCGTGTGTCGTAGCCCACGGGTTCTGTTATTTTATTATAAAGTTGAAGACGAGACTAACAAAGAAATATCACACTAGCAATAAAATTAACCGCAGTGAGCAATTGTTTCTAAAGAAAAACGTGTAGCGTCGCCCACGTGTTCTGCTATTTTAATGTACATGCTTAACAAAGAAATATTTTCATATTAGCAATAAAATTAGCTGCAGTTAGCAATTGTTTGTAAAGAAAACGTGTGGCGTAGTTTTGGGGTTCTAGTATTTTTATTTTATTGTAAAGTTTAAGACGCCCTTAACAAAAAAATATTATATTAGGAATTAAATCAGCTGCAGTTAGCAACTGTTTGTAAAAAATTACAATTCTTGTAATCTAACAGTGTCCCAAAGTATTTGATTCAATGAATGTTTATAAATTCTTACCTTACGGATATTTGTAAACATGAGCGACGTTGTTAGTTCATAGCTCTTTTACAATGAAATAGTTTATGATGTCAGATGTAGTAAATTACATTAGGGGATTGAAAGTAAGGGTTAATATTTAGAGAGACTGAATGATGTGTTCGTTAAGAAAACAAAATGTGTTAAGATTCTGGTAATTACAATTAGACAACTAGAGCGTGCACACAAAACGTGATCTATGCTTCTTATTTGCATGTAAAAATGAACTGGAGGAATGTGTTATACCATTATAGCGCTTACATACAGCGTCCATTGATCTATTTTTATAGTACAAAGATAGAACACTAGATAGATTCACAGGTTTGTGAATTGATACAATAAATGGCAGCACCTTAGAAACCGTTAATAGCCAGAGGGGAATGTTTTATATAATGAGCTTTAACTATTTGAATAATATGGCACCAGGCAGTGTTTTGTTACAAAAAAAATTAAAGTGCTCGCCCCAGCACTAGTATTAGTGCATCCCTGTACATGTTTTTAACGGTTAACTTCAGTTACTGTTAAGTTTTTTTTATCTAAAAATACATTTACAATCTGTCAAAAGAAGACAATACGTAAATTTTAATAATAATAATTGCTAGCTTTACTCCGGTTGAAGTTTATTTACAATAAAATAAGTAAATTGTTTGACATCGAAGATGACGTGTTAGTAATAACCCAGTGATTTTTTCTTATAAACTAAAAGCAAAATTTAACCGTTATTCTTATAGAACATAAACATCTTTTAAGTGACGCTATTTTTTATGAATTAGAGGTAATCCTTTATCCTTACTTAGATCTTACTAATCAGACAAAGAGCAATACGTCCAAATTTCTACTACATCGGCTTCTATTACCCACCGTTATACATCTAACAATAAATCAATTCTATGCGGTGTACCGCAAGGGTCATAATTAGGTTCATTGCTTTTTTTAATTTTTTAATATTTAATTAAATTAAATTTAAGTCTGGGTTTCGATTATCAATTATTTTGTTCAATGTTTTGTATGAAATGCAAGCTATTATAATAACTGCAACTGCAAGTCGATATGAACAAAAAGAGCAAAATCTAGATCGTACTATAAGATTAATTGAAAACGATTTCAAAGTTAATTGACGAGCTTATTACGTCACCTTATTTATGAATTTGTATTATATTACAACAGACAGCTATAATAATTTAGTCATTATAGGCGCCGACTCTACGGGGGCAGCGGGGGGCATTGCTCCCCCTTGAACTATCGAAAGGGGGCCTCGCCCTCTTTAAGTATACAAGTTATTTTTTCTTAGATTTATGATAAAACATTTTGAAACGTGCAAAATACTAAGCCAACCGACTCTCAAGACGTATACTAAATAGTTCGTATATAAATTACACAATTAAGACCACACCATGTAACAAAATGTAACTTTATCTTTAATTTACTTAAAAATTAAAATTTTGCTTTTTTAATTTCTGTAATATTAATAGTATATGTTTAGAATTTAAATTTCATTAAATTTATGTAGTATATTATAAAAATAATAATAATAAAATTTTGCTATATAACTATTGTGCATTCTGGTTTTTTGTAAAATGAATTTAAAATGTTGCCTCCCCCTCCCTTAGAAAATCAGAAGTCGGCGCCTATGATCTAGTTTGCATAGAAGAATTTAAATCGGAGAAAATAAATTTCAATGCAGTATGCAACACATAACGCGAAAGAGACCTAGACCTTATTACTACTATGCTAAGAAAATTTGTAGTCACACTGGCACCCAACGCTAGAACCAACCATGCAATAGTTCTATAAATGGTGACACAGTAGTAAATTTGCTTAAGCTGGTCAAACTACTGGTGTTTTTACATAAAGTTACCACATCTAAAATTCAATAACAAAGTAGAACCGAAATTTGAAATTACCACACGTCTGGACAACCTCAGTCTCAAAAACCAAACTATTTTAAAACTAGCATGCGGAAAACAATTCGGATTATAGAAAAACTTTGCAAAACTTACTTAACATACTAACCGTTGGGCTACAACTATATAATGTATTGATATGTCAGAACCAACAGCAGAGTATCCAGAGCAGTGTGGACTGTGTCCAAAATTAATAGAAAACACAAGATTTTATTGCCTTACATTAGAATACAGATTACAACAATTAATATTTCAGATCGCTTTGTTTCACTACTAGCCTATTGATGCTCTGATTTGAAAATGAAACAAAGCAATTTATTCAAATTCAGTTTGAATAAACTCATTTTTGGTTTTAACCCAGTTCCACATTCAGTTAGGTATGTAATATTTCAGAAATTTATGAAAGTTGCAAATATTTCGGAAAGTTTTAGAAATTTATGTAAATTTATGGGCACTACGCTATTTTTCTTTTTTTGTTACAATTTTTATATTATTTATTACATAATTGTATATATTAAAAAAAAGTAATGACACTTTACAATTTTATTAAGGACTGTTCATAGTACAAAACATACAAAATTTTCTAAAAAAAATCAACAAAGACTTAGCTTAATGTAAAAACCAAACAGTCTTCATCAACAATAACAGTCTTTATTATTTATACATGATAGAGAACTTCACTGACAAAAGTTTAACTATTAAAGATAGAAAATACAAGACGCAATCAATTTAGACAACTTTTCCAGATACAAAATGACAAATCACGAGACGTAATCAGCAATGTATGAAATCCCCGGTTAAACATATCGCCCTGTATCTTTGAAATAAAGCGGCCTTCCGAAACCATCAAAGGACAAAATATTCTTAAAATAACCCAGGAAATCACCTCTTGAATTTTTGTCGTATGTTTTCTAAACACCCTGTATATAAAATCCGGATCCCTTCCACCTGCCTTAACATTTGCTGCAGCCCGGGTCTCGCTATTACAGAACGCAGGTACACGCGACAATTATATAAGGTGTAAAATCCTATGCAATTTTAAGCAGCGAACCAATACACTTTTCGTGACAAATAAGCTCGATGCGGAAACAGTGGACGACTGGTAGCAAACGAACGCGAGCGATGGCTGCCTTCACTTACAATCAAAACTTAGGCGTGTACGCATCGCATAGCATGTCTGCGGACGTAAGTGTGTAAACACTTCGACTTCTATCACAGTATACTTATTTACACAGTAGCGAAAGCGCCCATATAACGCCTGGTAAGCTGTAACTAGTGGCGCTCCAAGCGGTCGACAAGTTAAACTATCGTTTAAATTATGGCGGGTTTTAAATTTCAATCCAGTTCGTTGTTGTTACCATATTTTTAATAAGCAAAACAGAAAAATTACGAGCTACATTATATAATGGTTTTTAAATAATACAAAGATAATGCCAGTAATATGATTTATTAACATTTATAAACTGCGAATCTTTAAAATGCACAAAGTGCAGTTTTTATTCAAATATCCCACCTCCTTTTCACGTAAATCTTCACGTCTACAGTTTACAACCCACTGTTTTGATCCAGAACGACGAAAAAGTCAAACTTTAATGTCTTAATATTTATCAGAAATTATTACCTTTTTGGATCTTTGGGAAATATAAAAAAAAACTAAGGTTAGGATTCTTTCCTTTGTTGTTTCCGCAGTTCACGGCGGAACATGCGCTTCCTTTCGAGACTCTCATAATAGATTGGTATATCACTAATCAAATTTTTATAAAAACACTGGCAAACAACTTGAAAATTGTTCTTATATCGTTCAAAAAGCAAAGAAACACTGCTACCGTTAGCTGTCAGACTTTAGTGTAACTTGTTCGCCGCTTGGTGCTATAATTACCATAAATTATGGTTACTTTCGCTACTGTATGAATAAGTATACTGTGCTTCTATGTCATACCAGCCTACTTCGTTTAATACTAAATTTAAAATCTGCCAACTGAATCTATACTCGCATTGAATAAATATTTATACTGTGTAATAAGCTTCGCTTACATTAATTTCATCAAATATGTTGTTATAAATTTTGTATGTAATGGTTTACCCAAACGATGGAGGCTGTAAACTATCGCAGAGTCGGAATTTAAACATATCGAGTTCACTATTTATGTACGCCTTGCGTATTCGAGACACAGCGGCGTCGCTTCTCAGGGGCACAAATTAAGGGCACCTCTCATATACTCGTTTAAGTCATTTATTTATGTTTCTGAAGATATTCGTGAAGCGAGTATAAAATATAGCACAATGTGATATATTTTTTTTTGTTAACAGATATATAATACTAAAATAGCACTACACAGAAAACATTATTAGAATTTTATTAGAAAAGCATTTATAGCTAAGGCTGGGATTTTTAAGCACTATAAGTAATACAAATGGGAAGGTAAAAAGGTAGAAAAACATAACATTTTAAGAACCAAACTTATATTTCAAGCAATATAGAAGTGTTACTAAAAAAATATTTAACAACAAAAACAAAAACTGTTACATTTATAAGGAAAACTAAAAGCTACCTAAACATATAATAAAAAAGAAATTGCTGTTGTGTCAACAGTTCTGTTAGAAATTACTAATGTTTGCTGTTGCTATAGCAAATCTCAATATTAGCTGTGGATAAGCTGTTACTATTAGCAGTAAATGTATTTCAGATTTAATAATTCACTAGCAGTAATCTAGAATTAAATATATCTGCTTTAGCAGCCTCGGGTTTATACGCAAAATTTTTTTAGTTTGTATTGCGGCAAAGTAGATTTTGTACTTGTATGAAAAACTTAATAAAATTGTATAATAACATAATTAGTACCAAAATAGGCATAAAGCGAAAAATTCGTCGTGAAAATCTAAACTGTAGCCATAAAAACCTAGAAATAGGCAGACTAATTCAAAAATACTTACAATAGGCATTTTAAGCAAAAACGTATATAAGGTTCAGATTAAAGAACTTTTTCCAAAACGGATAATACTAAACGCAACCTACAAAAATAGGTATTTGCCTAGTAAAGCCCCATTGCAACTGCATTAGCTCCATTGACCTAGTTACGCCACCAAGCGTGCATTCAGTACATGTCTAACATCTCGACACAGCTTAATTATCAATTTTTTTTAAAAAGTTACAATAAAGCGTAATGCGTAGCCCACGGGTTCTGCTACTCTATCTATACAATTCTAACCAAAACTGTCTGTACTTTACGTATAGACGAGCTTATTTATCATTTTATTAGCTGCTTCTGACGATTACGTTACAGTCAAGTGGGACGACGTGGCACTTGATTTCAAAAGCTTTCGTATTTTAAAAGAAGTGACGTACGGGTTCAGCTAATAATATTTAATTATAGAATTGCAAAACATTAAGACAACAATAATTCTCAGAGAGGTAACTACATATAAAGGCAGTAGCAAATAAAACAGGTGGTGTTACAGTTTTTTTTTTATTTTCTGACTAGGACTTCAAATACTAGTCTTCGTCTCCCAAATAGGTGTAAGAAAACTCAAGAGTAAATTTTATAGTAAACGTTGTACATTTTACTTTGCTGTCAGTTTGTGACGTCAGCAATAATGATGCTGGGGATTAGTAATCTTGCGCGGATCATAACTTTTCCAAGCCCAAAAATTTATGGGAATGAGAATTTTTTTAAATTACAAATAATTGGAATGTCCATTTTCTACAGTAGCCAACCATATCCCAAGAAATTAAAGAAGGGAGACGTATAGCCCCTCCAAATATGATTTTTTTAACTAACAGTATATTTCAGTTGTACTAGTCATTATGAGTAATTCTTTCTAAGCAGAAGTTATTTATTGTTTCCCGTTTAATAAATAAAGGGGTAACAGTTTTTCATTTTAAAAATTCATAGAAGGTACCACAGTGGAATTATGTTATTCAGCAACAAACAAAATTGTAGCCCATGTTCGCCTCCATAAGACTATAAAATTAAAAAAAAAACGTATGGTCAGTTTTTGAAATATATTATTATGTAAATTTCAAATATTTGGCATTTACATTTTTCTACAGTATAAAAGTATCTAATAACCAACATTAGATTTTGGTTCTACTAATCATGTTGAGCAATTCTGCGTAAGAATAATTTTCTCGGGCCCTGTTTAATAGATAAAAGTATACCCATTTTCGATTTTCAAAAAATCATAGATAGCGCCACAGTAAAATTATAAGTTACAAAAAAAAATTGCAATTAATCTTCGGCTCTAGCAGCTTACAAAGTTTTAAAAAATAGCGTAGGAAGTTTTTGAGAAATATTTTTTATTGAAAATTTTCATAATTTTGGATAAGCGCCAAACTAATTTTATTTCTTCGTATACTACCCACAAAGGACTCTTAAACAAGTTGTAGTTGATTCCGATCAGGCAACTGAGTTTTGAGTAAATGGGCGTTAAAGTCGAGATTTTCAAAAAATCGTAACGGTCGCCATTTTGAAGCTAGAGAGTTCGGTAAAAAATCGTTTGATTTGCTTTAAGTTCCTCTCAGATTTTGTTCTCAAATTTCAAAAATATATACCGTAGGGGATATAGGAAAGTTAAAAGTAGTTTATGAAATTTCTGTGTAAATTGTCTTCTGATTTTAGGTATTTAATTGTTTGGTAGTAATTGCAAATATTTGCACGGATCATATTTTCCGTAATTCGTTTATGTTACTCGAAAATTTCCGAAATATTTGCAATTTATGGAAATATTCCGATTCAAATATTCGCCACCTACATCACTTAGCTCGATTATTATTAGGCTTTCTAGTGCAGTCATTACGAAGGCGGTGAGTGGTGACCACGGCTTACAATTAACTACAGACTTATAGACTCACCAAATGTTTTGCAAAGGGACTGTATACGTGTAAACTAGTAGTTAACTTACCTGAAAAAAAAAGACAAAGTTAACAATAAGTGAAAACAGATTATAATTCAGTTGTTAAAAAAACATCCACCATTATAATAATTAAACGTATTTGCAGTTATACGTCAATGCAATGGTGGGAAGATTAGGTTTAAAAATCGAGATAAATTATATAAAGCACACAACTCTACAGTGAATTAGCTATTTGCTGCTGCTAAAGGTGAACTTTCTAATTTTACTGTACAGGTGTGTCAGTATATTACTCTTAATCACCTATTTACTCCCTTATTTAAAAACCATTATCACCAAAAAAAAACAAGACCGTCTTTTACAAATGGGGCAATCAATTAATAATAAATCCTGACACAATTCCTTTAAATATATAGCTGGGGCATATGCATGCAATTTTAAACAAGTACTTTTCGGGCTTAAAATAGCAACACACTCACATATTTGACCTAAGGAGCTTGTTTAGATAAGTATTAATCATCTGGCCAGCTGGTTTATTATCTCGAGCTATTTTATAACGGAGTTGATAAGCGTAGAATATGCAGGGTGGGTTTTTTTAAAAGTAATACACGAAACAATTATACGAAATTTTGCAAACATATTTTTGAGTGCAGAACCTCTGGCTTAGTTCAACAATAAAGTAACACCCAACAAAACGATATACCTTAAATATTGCAGTTGGGCAAATAAGTAAATAAATATAGTACTTAGATTTGTCTATTTAAGTGATAACTCTTATCAAGGGATGATTAAATCATAGTCAAATATAAATTGGGCGTAACATTGTTATTCTATCCTAAAATATCAAACGAATCAGTTTAATTTTTTTTGGCGAGAAATTTTTGTAAATTTTAATTGAGTACGGGTTTAAGGAAGTATTAAAATTGCTTAAGTTAAGAAGTCAATAACAAGTAATTTTTAATCATTTTGCAACTTATTAGTGTAAGATTTATTAATTTATGTACGACACTTAAACTTATTGCAGGTTTATTAAAAATAATTAAGTAGGAAAGGAAGGAAAAAAATTCCTATTGAATAACCACTCATTCATTTTACTTCTGTCAATTACTATTTCTTTAGACTTAGGATCGTTACTATAGCAGAGTGCCCATTAAATTCACGGTCAAACTAGCACTTGGTGTTGCCAAGTAGTGTCAGTGAGAGTAAAATACGTCTTTTACGGCGGATCGACAAGAAAAAATTAGGAAGTCCTACCGAACACATCCACTTTCTCCGGATCCAGACTTTGGTAGTTTCCGGTGATGACATCAGGTGCTAATACAGCATCGTGTAGCAAGAGGTTGGTTATTGAGGACAGTGTGACTAAATTTTTGCACCTCAGGGTATTTAAGACTTCAATTATAATCATTGCTCAATTTCTGACATGACTTCTGACACGTTTCATCTTTGACGAGTATCGATACAATTTGATTTCATAAATTCTAAGGTTACCGCGAATCATCTTACTTTCATAAAATAATATTTCAACATTTATAGTATCCATTGTTCTCTAAAGAATGTCTAATGTAACCAAGATTACACCGTTTGAAATTGTTTGATGTAATAGTGTAATAATAGTCATAGATTGCAATGGGCATTGTTTAATTATTATTTAGCAGAGATTATTGTCTTTTATAAGCATACCATGTAGTTCAAGAAATAATCTAGGTTTGCATACATACAATTGCGCCGAATCACTTTAGAAATCCGTTATAATTAAAATGCTATTTTTAACAAATGCTATTATTGTCATTAATACGAATTAAACCATACCCCGTCAGTTTTACAAAAGATTGTCAACGTTAACAGATTGTTAACTGTGACCAAATGTTTTTTAAATAAAAGATTTTAATATTTACAAATATTTTAGCACTAAATTACAACTACCAAACTCACTATGCCCAGAATAATTACCAATTAACACAATATTTTTAATCGACAATTTTATATTCCAAATTCTTAACCTCTATTTAAAACAAAAAATGTCAGCCCTTAATTTTTTCATTCGTAGGCTACTGAATTTTCTTTATCTAGAACGTAGAAGAGATGTATAGTGATGAAAGGATGGAAGAAGAAGAATTTGGCTCCTCCGAGCACGGACCAGATGTTATAAAATCAGAAGTAATCAGAGCACCCAAGACCACAAAAAAGGGTAAAGCAGCGGGGCCAGACGGAGTATATGGAGATTTCCTGAAACTCATAGAAGAAGATAACATCGGAATATTTGTACAACTTTTTAATACTATATACAGAACAGGAGTCTTTCCCAATGACTGGTTAGAGTCAACTTTCATTCCTATACCAAAAACACCAAATGCTAACAAATGTGACCAGTTTCGACTAATTAGCCTAATGAGTAATGTGTTAAAGCTCTTTTTAAAGATCTTGCAACAGCGAATATATGGAAAATGCGAGGCCGATCTCGACGATTCACAGTTCGGCTTTCGGCAAGGAATGGGAACAAGAGAAGCACTTTATAGTCTCAATATCTTACTACAAAAATGTAGAGACCAGCAAAAAGATGTGTACGCGTGTTTCATTGACTATCAAAAGGCCTTCGACAATGTCAAACACAACACACTAATTAAGATATTACAATCAAAAGGACTAGACGAAGAAGACATAAACTTGATCCGAAATTTATATTGGCAACAAACTGCAACAGTGAGACCCGAAGGCGAGAAGACGGAAAAGACCTTAATAAAAAAGAGAGTAAGGCAGGGATGCGTCCTGTCACCCCTGCTTTTTAATACATATTCAGAGGAAATCTTTCAGAGGGCACTACAAGATACTAATGACGGCATTAAAGTTAACGGCAAAATAATAAACAACCTGAGATATGCGGACGACACGGTAGTGTTTGCGGATAGTCCAGAAGGATTACAACGTTTAATGGATGCAATCGTAGCGGAAGGAGAGGCCGTAGGTTTAAAATTAAACATCAGAAAAACAAAGATAATGACATTTAGTAAAAATCCGAATGTTCAAGCCGATATTGTGATAGACGACACCCGCATTGAAAGAGTCCCTAAATTTAAATATCTTGGATGCTGGCTAACAGAAGACCTAGACCCTGATTTAGAGGTACGAACTCGAATAGAGATAGCGAGAACAACCTTCATGAACATGCAGAAGCTGCTAACAAATCGCAGCCTGAACCTTACCACACGTTACCGTTTTGACCAATGTTATATATAGTCAACGTTGCTCTACGGTGTAGAGACATGGCCTATGAAAAAGAATATAGAAAGAAAACTACAGGAATTTGAGTTCTGGGTTTTTCGACGTACGCTTCGTATATCATGGATGGATCATGTCACAAACGAAGAAGTATTAAGAAGAATGGGAAGAGACAGAGAACTATTATGCACGATAAAAAACGAAAAACGATACAGCGAATTCATCACTCAAAAGTTGAGTGGGAAAAGCAAAATGAACCTCTCTTAATATTGCCATACTCAAAACATTAATGAGTATCTGTATATAAAATACTTAATCACTTTAACAATATCTATTTATTTAAACCTTATACGTATTTCGGCATGTTTACATGCCATTGTCAAAGGTTATATGAAAGTAAACAGTTAGTGTTGTTATAGCAATAGAACTTTTTTACTTATCTTGGTAATCGTCTGCAGATGACTTGATTTCTTATTCCAAAATGTCCAGTAGAGGAGAATTTAACAGATCAATTTGCTCATTCATTAACGGTACAGTTTTTAAATGTTTGTGAATTTCAAAAGCTTCTAGTATATCTAATTTACGTTTATCATCACAAAAGTGTAAACATTTTATGGTGTTATTAGATGTCATTGAATGATTTTGTTCTAGTAAGTGTTTAGCGTAATTGGATTTATGTGGGTATTTGTATTTGTAACAACGTACATGTTCTTTATACCTAATATCAAAATTTCTAATTGTCTGGCCTATATAAACTGAATTACAATGCGAACAATTTAATTTGTAAATGCCTGATTTTAACAAATCGTCTGTTTTTGATTTTGCATTAAACAAAGTATTTAAGATGTTCCTAGTTGTTTTAAAGCTTACTTTACATTTATTAGTTTTGTTTATAATTTTAGCAATTTTTTCTGATTTCTCGCCAAAATATGGGATCGAGACCAATCAAAATTATTTTACTTTTAATAATAAAATTAATTTCCAAAAAGATGGTTTACCCATGGGAAGTCCAATTTCACCTCTTTTAGCTAACATATTTATGGAAAATCTAGAAGATCAAATATTCGAATCAAATCAATCTGAGAAAGTTATATTTTGGTTTCGTTATGTTGATGACATTTTAGCATGTTTTAATAGTTCATTTGATTTAATTAATGAATTTTTAATTTTTATTAACAGCTTGCACCCAAACATAAAATTTACACTAGAAACTGAACAAAATAAGTCCATTAACTTTTTAGATTTAAACATAAAAATTAATTCAAGTAATAAATTTGAGTACTCAGTTTATAGAAAACCTACACAAACAGACATTACAATACCACACGATTCTTGTCGCCATAAAACACATAAATTAGCAGCATACAGGTCCCTGATACATAGGGCTTTGACGGTCCCTTTAGATGAAATTAATTATAATAGAGAAATTTCAATTATTAAACAAATTGCATACAGTAATGGTTATAATACTAAACTTATTGATACATTAATTAAAGAAAAAGATTATAAATTAGCCATTCAAAAAATTTATCCGAATATCCTAACTTCGTTCGATACAATTAAATATGCTTCGATCCCATATTTTGGTGAGAAATCAGAAAAAATTGCTAAAATTATAAACAAAACTAATAAATGTAAAGTAAGCTTTAAAACAACTAGGAACATCTTAAATACTTTGTTTAATGCAAAATCAAAAACAGACGATTTGTTAAAATCAGGCATTTACAAATTAAATTGTTCGCATTGTAATTCAGTTTACATAGGCCAGACAATTAGAAATTTTGATATTAGGTATAAAGAACATGTACGTTGTTACAAATACAAACACCCACATAAATCCAATTACGCTAAACACTTACTAGAACAAAATCATTCAATGACATCTAATAACACCATAAAATGTTTACACTTTTGTGATGATAAACGTAAATTAGATATACTAAAAGCTTTTGAAATTCACAAACATTTAAAAACTGTACCGTTAATGATTCAGCAAATTGATCTCTTAAATTCTCCTCTACTGGACATTTTGGAATAAGAAATCAAGTCATCTGCAGACGATTACCAAGATAAGTAAAAAAGTTCTATTGCTATAACAACACTAACTGTTTACCTTCATATAACCTTTGACAATGGCATGTAAACATGCCGAAATACGTATAAGGTTTAAATAAATAGATATTGTTAAAGTGATTAAGTATTTTATATACAGATACTCATTAAATATGGACTTTAACGAAGTAAAGCTGGAATTGATAAATCAAAACATTAAGTTGTAAACCTTATTTTATCACTATCACTCACTCACGGGCAAATTAGCTTTAACAAAAATGTTTTCCTTTACCTCATGTATTAAACAAAGGAGTATGAATGTTCGATTTCAAATGTTCATAGAAGGCTTCCTAGACATTTAGATAACTGGGTCGCCAACAAAATTGTAACTCATCTCTATCTCTACTAGGCTACAAAATTTAAAATAGATGGCCAGTCTTGCGCAATAGTTTGTAAAAATTTGCAAAATTTAAAACATATTTTCGACTTTACAAGAGTTGGTTGCACGGCGGAGAACTGCCGGCCGGTCATACGGTATTCAAAGTTAAGCCCTGTCCGCTCTGGTCACCACTCGGATGGGTGATCAATATAGGGGTATATCTGCAACCAACCGTGCTTCGGAGGGTATGTTAAGCCGTCGGTCCCAGTTGTCATGCTAACATCTTTGTCAAACGTAAACCATTTAGTGGAACTTCTTCTCCTTTCGACGGGTAAGGCCAGCCTCCTGCCCGGCATGGGTGCAAAAAAGGCTCACAGAACCCGCACTAGTTGCGGGTATTAAACAGGCCATTGACCTATAACAAGAGGAAGAAGAAGAAGAAGACTTTACAAGTTTAATTTGTACAAAAATTCAGCGACATTGTAACAATGTGTTCCTCTAGGTCTATTATAATAATTAAAGTTGCTGCCGATGGCAATTCATTTTTGAGCAATAAAGGGTTACAGGTATTCTAAAGCTGCGTTAAAGTTTTCCTAAAGTTTTCTACCACATTCCATTTGCAGATTTAGAAAATTCGTTTCCGAAAAAAAAGACGCTTGCCTTAGCCTATAGTTTCGAATTTTGTTGATGAATTTTTGTTACAGCCCCGCTATCCAAAGTGCATCGAAATCGGCCCATCCGTTTGATTAATATGATATCCATACACACACACGCACACACCTACACACAAAAGCATTTCCTGGAGGTCCCAAACATAAATTTCCGTAAAATCACTTAATCGAAATGCTACATGAAATCAATACTTCCGTATACTGAAAGTTTGGCAAAGTACTTTAGACTTTCACATACTTAAAAAATATTTACACGTTTTTATTTCCAAAAATATTTTACATCATATAACTACCATAGATATAAGATGTGGTGTAAGAGTTACGTCGCGTTATCTCCAATAAAGCGGCTTGTTGCAGAAGTAGAATTTTGTGAGCGAAAAATCGATTATTTAAACTTTTTGAAAATACATTACTTGAGTTAAGAAACACCAAAAACCAAAGACTGAATTTGTCAGCCATACACACTTTTTGACCAGATGCATTTTTGTTGTATCAAAATATACCAAATTTCATTAAAGTCCGTCTAGTAGTTCCTGAGATTTCGAGTTACACACACAAATACAGACAGACATTTTATTAAATTTTTTTGGGTGCCTGGAAGCCTTAAACATGTACGTATTTCCGTGGAAATCTTAAAAACGAAAATTTTTACCATTACAATACCACATTGGAGGTGAAAAATGAAAAACCAGGTTTATGCGAGGAAGGTCGCGTGGCGGTTGCCCGACAATGTTTTTCATAAAAACCGATGATTGGAAACACAAGTATCAAGTTAATTAACTTTGACACGATAATACAAACCTTTGCAACGAATGTATTACATGTTATATAATTAAATTACATACTATGTCTCTGGAGGATATAATAATACGTTTAATGTAATGAATTTCTGTTAGCACGACACATCAACAACTAACTGATTTTAGCAACAAATAGCACATATGTGTTCATCACGCTTGTGATAGCGTGCGTACAACAAAGACTTCCTCTAGCATGCCATGGATGCCACTGTTGTGCCGATTCCAGACAGTATCGCATAATGCTAAACTGGGTGCAATCGGCAGAAGCAAGTTTGCGACAGCCTCAGCCTATTAGAGGACCTTCTCGTACGCATGATATAGGTATAGTGTGACACAAATAAGAATAAATAAAATATTTAGAAAATGACATCCGTAACAACTTCCATAATCACTAACAGAACGAATGGTCTGCTAAGAAATGGTTTTAACTTTTGTTGTTTAAATATTAACAAATGATAAAGCTTTTGCACTGTAAATTCATTAGTATACGTATTAATTTTTAACATACGCAGTATTGACAATATTACTAGAAGTAGTTTAACTAGTAGTGACAATATAATTGTTTAGTTAGTTCATAGAACAATAAAAAAATTTTATGCGTATTTATTGGGGACAACAACATTTAGAAAACCTCTGTTAAAGCAATTCCCTGGAGCTGAGGAAAAGTGATAAGTTTAAGTAGCTTGGTTACCGATTTTCTTTTAAATAATATTTCTGGGTCTATGATAGGATTTTTTTCAAGGTATGTTTTTCCTATGATTTTACGGGGGGTTTTCTGTTTTCGCATTTCGTAGGAGGCTGTTCTTTAGTTTTTTTCCGGTTTGCTTTTCCGGGCCTGTTTTTCGTTTTTTATTTTCAATTTTTTCTACGGGATTTTCTTTCCAGGAGCGGTTTGTATATATGAGACCGACACAGCGGATGAAATAATAAAAGTTATAATAAGCGGGGGGCGTAGTCCACGGGTTTAGCTACTTTTCTGCTTCTTTTAATAACAAACCGTTAATATGATATTACCTTTGCACACAGAACATTATTACAATTTTTCTGACCAAGGCTGCTATATTTTACAGCTTCTAATATTAAAAGCTACCGGCAACAGCGTAAACAAAGGTCTTCTCACAGACAATTTAAAAAATAAACAAATACTAGCGAGACCCCAGCGCATTGAAAAATCGACGTAGAATAAAAATATAAAAATGTTTCATGTTCCATCTGTGGATAGAGACCTTTCATTAAAAAAAATGGTCCAAATTGGTGAAGCGGTAGCCGCTGGAGGAACCGGAGAAAAAAACCCTTTGAGCTTTTATATATGTATGGATGGATGGATAAGTGACGCATGCCACGCTCCATTGAGGTACATATTGGGAGTAGTCACATAATATAAACTTTCGCGTAAAAAAACTGCTGCGTGTACGTTACTATTTAGCTCTCGCATTTCATGAAAGATTAGCCGAATCCGTACGCTTTTTCTACGTTCCCATACTTCCAGTATGAAAATATGTTGTTAACGCAAAAATTTTCAAATTGACATTTTGACGGAAACACATGTTTTGGGCCTCCAGTAACACAAGACAGTATTTTTTTTAAAGTGACGGTCTGTATGTGCGCGTATGTGTCACGCGAAGTCTGTGGAACTATTGGACAGATTTTAATAAAATTTGGTATACATACGTACAACGAAAAGTTCTCGAACTGTTAAGTTTTATTTTGCGAACCGGAACAGAAAACGTAAGTTACCAATGTATTTTAGTAGCATTTTCTTTCGCCGGAGTTTCAGAATATGATAGAGGGCGTTACGACAAATCTGAAGTTTTTTTCGAGCACTTTAGTTTAAAAATGGCACACCTTTACGGTGTTCGTAAATTTTCAGCTTTAACGCCTATTGACTCAAAAACGACACAAACTAGGACTTCGATGCACAGCCCGCTACATTAGCAACTTAAGTAGTTTACTTTTTTTATGTTTTTTTTTTAAAAAAAACGTGGGGCGTAGCCCACGGGTTCCGCTAGTATTAAGTTAACAGATGCACAATAATTCACTATCTTTTAAAAGTTACGTCACATAGGTACAATTAAGACAATATACTGCTATGATATTTAGAGGTGTTTGATTTGACTGGGGTATTGTGGTTGCTGGAAGGCAATTTTTGGAATGCTTGCTGCAGTTCAATTTACATTTGGAGATTTATGAAGACTTGTAATATTTTAATATTCTAACTTATAAACTCAGGGTTGCGTATTTTTGCTAGAATTCCTGTTATAAATTCTAATAATTGTTATTTTTCATATGGTTTGTTTTTACTGAAAGAAAAGACAAACACAACAGATTGATACGAAGACTATTTATGTTAATTGTAATTATAATTTAATTCAGAATTGTTAAAAAGGTTTAGTTTATAAAAAGTTTTAGAGTTACTTGATTTGTGCGTCGACTAATGTCAGTTAGGATGTCAGTGTCATTGTGACAAACATATAAAAGGATACTCTTGGACATGAGATTTATGTGTTTGTTTTAAAAAATGTGGATCAAAGGAGGAAGACAAAAGATAAAGAAAAAGAGAGAATTTGTTTTAAGGAGTTACGGCTCGTCTTTGAGAAAAAAAAACAGAGAATTTGATATCCTCTGGATGAAAACAGAAAGAACGAGTTTAAAACGTAATGTAAACTGAGTTTAAATATAAAAGAAGAAGATATAAGTGATTATCTACGAATTGTGAAAAGTACAGAAGTATAACAAGTAAAAGGCGATCGAGAAAGTTTCTTCGTTTGTGATGATGGTAAAAGCAAATTGAAATAATATAAAACAGATCAGAAGAAGATTTGGATTAAGGGCGAGTATTATTTGTTGCTCGTGAGGCCAGCAGAACTAAATAGAGGTTGGACACTCAGCGGTTTGCTAGAGCGAGGAATGACATAATAAGAAGACGCTAAGATAAGTGTTCTAATTTTAATAAAAAAAGGACGATAGTAATTAATAAAAACTCATTTAATATTTCGGAAAACACATTTTGAAATTTTTTTTAATAAATAAAAACTTATTTTGTAAAGTTGATATCGTTGTGTGTATTTATTTCTATTTAAAATTAAATTAAATAACTTATTTACAAGCTAATAACGATCCTGAGAAAATTAGAAGAGTCTCATAGCAAGTTTAAATTTAATTGCGTGAATTGCAGACAGTTTAGGGATTGTATTCTAGTAGTCACAAGACCAAGCATATCATTGCAATACATTTGAATTTTTGAATTTCAGGGTTCTAATTGGTTATAACAACTTTACTTTAATATTAATAAAAAAACAAAATAACCTATAAAGCAATTTGCAGACAGTACAACCTACTGAACTATCAAACTCTATACAAATGCTAAAATTATGACCTGCATCAAATCCCAAATTCATTTGTATTTTAGTTGGTCTCGCAAATTTATAATGCTCAGCCTATGATTGTAATCAGTACCAGATAATGCTTGTTACATAACAAGGAATGTGACAGCTAATGAAATTAATCATAAAGAAAGAATTTTTTTGTGTTGTATTAAACAAGAGTTTAACTAGTTATTAACTTACATTTACAGTACGACTAACACAGAAAATAATACTTATTACTAAAGACTGGACTTTTAGTCGCAGAAAAGCAAAAAGTTTTGTTAAAATTCAATAAGTAAACAAAAAGCATGAGCGTACTCAAATCCATAAGGTTATACGTGAAACATATTGGACAAGAGAACTAATTTTTCAAATGAGAATTTAGAAAAAGTTGTTGTGTACAGCAATTCTAAAGTTTTTTTTGCAGTATCATAAAATTGTTTCGCGCTGTTAAAATTCATGACCATTCATATTCTACGCTCATGAACCCCATTTTATTTTATTTTACTATTACACAAACATCAATTCCAGTCGACCAAATAAATAATTACTTATCTACACAAGCTAGCATAAGGTCAAACAGATGGATGTGTTACCATTTTAAGTTCGTATGAGTAAGTTCTTTAGTTTTTTTTTCTTTAAACGGAACTGGAAATTAGACATGTTGTTTTTGGAATAAATTTTTTGTAAACATGCTTTTGGAATTTTGTTATATTTTAGAGTTGTAGGGCATCTAAAAGCAAATTAAATTTTTTCCGAATGCTGTATTTTCAAAACGAAAGACGCTACGAATTTTTGAAAATTTTGACTTTGTTGCCCGATTACTCTAAAACAAAATATCCAACCAATACAAATTGTCATATTATTTAATAGCCCTTATAAAGTATAATCATGTGATGTAAAAATGTTTAGAAATATGAAAATTATAAACTGCTAGCTTCTTAAAATTTTGGACATTTTCAAACTACTATTCCTCAAAAACTGCCTACACCATTTTTTTAATCTTTAAAATTCTACAACAACGCGTTTTCCGGAAGTAACGTTATTTTAACTACTCCTATCAATTAGCTCTAGTTAAAAAAATATATTTTTGTTGCATATGTTTGATAACTCTTCAAATAAAGTTGTTATAACCATTTTTGGTCCTTAATCGTGAGTGCATATCAAGCTAGCGCCTTTGCGTGAGCAGCCGTGCCCTGCCAACGCCTTGGATTTAGAGCGGGTTGCTTGTACCGGGAATAGATGAGTAGATGTGAATATCAATCAGTTATTGGTGCGAGAATATTTAAAACGTAAGTATGGGAAAGTACCAGCGCCTTGTTTCGGCTATTTTAATAGATTTAATAGGATAGGCTTGAACATCCAAACAGTTTAATACATATGTAAAGTGACCATACGTCCCGTTTTCAACGGGACAGTACCGTTTTTAAGCCATCGTCCCGTTGTCCCCGAGAAATCACTCGGGACGCAAAAATGTCCCGTTATGCAAAATTAAAACAATACTGTCCGTATTCATTTGTTTGCAAATTGAAATGAAGGCCAATAATGTTTTCATACAGATAACCAAACTATATGATCGCCAGTTCGGTAGTAAGCGTAAGTCTATGGGGCGCCAAGAGTAAAGTGAAAATTTGCTGTGCATTTCACGGTATTTAAGGCAATTTGTCCCAATATTTATTATACACTGTGTCCATAAAGTACCCCCCCCCCCCCCCAACTAACTTTTGAACGACTTGATAGTTTTCTACAAAATTTGGTGTGCTGTAATGGGAAATTAAATACTATTTTTCAGACCATATTAAAATTTTGTATCATCCAAAATGGCGACTGGACGCCATTTTGAATTTTTTTTAAATAGAAAGGGGGGTTGAGTGACACCTCGTTGGAAAGGTCTTTTAATTCTGCGTCTGGTCCTAAGGTTTCAAAGAAAAATATTCAGCCATAACAAAATGACAATGTTTGAAGATAAAGAAGTCTATTAAAAAAAACTAAGAATTAAAGCTTAAATTAATTAAGTGTTCGAAATGTTTACTATTCACTTCTTGACAAATAAAATGTCGGTTAGGAAATTCCTGCCTTACATTTTCATGTTCAGTTTCTGGAGTGATAATTCTGCAAACTTCTGTAATGCGTTGCTCCAGTTCTTCAATTGTTTCTGGACGGGTTCTGTACACTTTCGATTTCAGATATCCCATACAAAAAATCTAAGGAAGTTAAATCTGGGGAGTGAGCCGGCTATTCTACAGGCCCCCGCCTAACAATCGATCTGCCAAAAAAATATCCGTTGAGAAAGTCAGAACAGGCCTATAATAATGAGGCGGCGCACCGTCTTGTTGGAACATAACGTTTTCAATATTATTTCAAGCCACCTGAGATATTTCTGGGACAATTTAGTCCTGCCAATGAAAAAGTGGACTACTGAATAAGAAAATCAAAACAATTTTGAACTGAGTGAGTCCATTGGTTTACAATCCGCCATTTTGTTATGGTTCAATATTTTCCTTTAAAATTCTAGGATCAAACGCAGAACTAAAAGACCTTTCAAATGACTTTCACTCGACCCTGGATAAAAAATCAAAACAATTTTGAATTGAGTGAGTCCATTTGCTTAAAATCCGCCATTTTGTTATGGCTGAATATTTTTCTTTGAAACTCTAGGATCAGACGCAGAATTAAAAGACCTTTCAAATGAGGTGTCACTCGACTCCCCTTTTTATTTAAAAAAAATTTCAAAGAGGCGCCCAGTCGCCATTTTGGATGATACAAAATTTTAATATGGTCTGAAAAATAGTATTTAATTTCCCATTACAGCACACCAAATTTTGTAGAAAAATATCAAGTCGTTCAAAAGTTAGTTGGGGGGGGGGGGGGGGGGGGGTTACTTTATAGACACAGTGTATATACACACATTTAGCTAAATGCTTTTTATTTTAATAAATCGTTGTAGATTTAAATAAATTCTTAACCATTTGGTTTAAATATTCTAATATTTAATAAAGCATTAGAGATTTAATCAAATATTAAAACATTTACTGTAAATTTTCAAATATTTAGTAAACCTTTATGTATTTAGATAAATCTGCACATATTTGTTTTAAATCTTTCAATCTATATATATAAAAATGAATCACTATTTCCCTTGGTCACGCCATAACTTGAGAACGACTTTACCGATTTCATTCATATATTTTTTTAAGTTTTCTAATACTTTGTAGAAGGTTCTTACCAAAAGAAAAATTAAGAAAATTGCGCAGAAAATTAGAAAATTTAAGAAAACTTAGCGAATATTTGAACGACAATCGTCCCTCACAAACATCGTCTCGATATCAACATATGACTGTCACTGTGTGACGTTCAGTTTGACAGTTCTGCTGTGTATCACGTTCCGTATTGATAGGCCGGGATTTTACTCCAAAAGATCAAGCGTTGACGTGGTTAGTAAGTAGTTACGCATATTAAGTTTAGTATTTTATTTCATAATCGCTGAGTCCTTGCGTATTTAAGAATATATGATATTGCTGGGTGCCTTAAGTACAAGTCATACATTCAAACAGCATATTTATTATTTTTCCAAAACAAATTACAACAAAAACGTGGGGCGTAGCCCACAGGTTCCGCTAGTATTTAATAAATACTCGCAGATTTAATTAAATTTTTACCGATATAAATAAATCCTTACAGATTTAAATAAATGTTTCAACATTTAAGTTTAAGCTGTCACATTTAATGTTAACCTGTCATATTTATTTGACCTTGGTGAGCCCTTGGTGGGAGCGTTCGACGCTTAAACAAAACAGACTGAAAATTACATTCTCAAGGGAATGTTGAGGAAACTTTCATTGTATGAATAATAAATTATGCAATGTTTATGTTGTTCAATATGTTGTTATTGATGATTGACCTAACATTAATTGTACAAATTTTTGAAATACGGAAAACGTGTTCATAATTGTTGAACGTTACCACCAGTGTAAACGGTCTTGGTCTACTATGTAGGCTGGGTCTACCAAGGTCAAATAAATATGACAAGTTAACATTAAATATGACAGCTTAAAATTAAATGTTGAAATATTTATTTAAATCTGTAAGGATTTATTTATATCGGTAAAGTTTTATTTAAATATGCAAATATTTACTAAATATTGAAAGATTTAAAACAAATATGTGCAGATTTATCTACATACATAAAGATTTACTAAATAGTTGAAAATTTAAAGTAAATGTTTTAAGATTTATTTAAATCTCTAATAATGCTTTATTAAATGTTGGAATATTTAAACCAAATGTTTAAGGATTTATTTAAATCTACAACGATTTTTAAAATAAAAAGCATTTAGCTAAATGTGTGTGTATAATAAATATTGGGACAAATTGCCTTAAATACCGTGAAATGCACAGCAAATTTTCACTTTACACTTGCCGCCCCATATAAGTCGACGCTGGAATCTGCTAAGATTGCATTTGGCATTTTGCAGTGGCACAACTCATCTAAAAGCAATGTTAATAACTAAAGGCAATATAAATCAGTCTTGTCAAGAGTTTTATACTTATTTGAAGTCGTCACCTGCACTATTAAAACAAATTTGTTCTTCGGAGAAATATAAATGAGTTTAAAATATTGATAGTTATTTTATATTTGTTTTTCTTTTCCTGTTCATTAGTATGTATAAGTATAACATTAATAAACCAATAAACTTAATGTGTTCTTTAATATTTTATTGACAATAAAACCAATGCAGTGTGTTTCCTACAATATGTTGTGTTTTTATCGATTTTTTTAAACACGTCCCGTTTTTGTAAGAAAAATAAATGGTCAGTTTATACATATGCAAAAATTTCAAGCAGGCACTAAATTTTGTATAAGTTAAGAAGTTGTACTAATAATATTCAAATCTCTAAAGCAACCGACTTTAATGTGACAAATTCAAGCACCACATTGTTTACAACTGAAATATATTACCATGATTTGCAATGTTTCACTGTACAGTATATTATTCATTTACATTAACAAGCTGTCGTCGCCAACGTGTAAGCAATATTCTGTATTATTAATATGTAACATTCCGCCAACATGCTAGTTATCTAACGAATATTAACGCTTCTGCAGCAGTGGACAGTTTCTCATTTAAAGTTATTCTTCCTAACGAAAATATAAAATTTATTAATTGGTTTGTTTTCTTAGCATTTTTAATTAGGGCATGGATTTCAAAATCATGAATATAATTCGGATAAAAGCACGAGATTGCTAAAGTAGAAGAAGTAATTCAAATTACAAATTCTAAAGGTGTTCAGCTAATGAATTATTACTAGTAATGAATCAGAGAAGTTTTGCAACAAACTTGAAGTTTTTGTGAATTAATAGTTCTTATTTAGCTTTTGTATAAAATCTATTATTCTACTCACATTTACATCTTTTTTTAAATAGATTAACAGTTTATTAGTAGATGTGTTAATAGAGGATTTTTTAAAGATTAATTGAATTAATTGAAATTTACCGATTGATGACCGATAGTTACATTTCTGTAAATTTACGTTATTAGAAATTTAGGAACTTCGGGTTCAAGGTATTACCATGACAATCTAATATACATATAAACGCGGTGAGCGTCTAATGTTTGGACTATAAAAACGCATTCTGTTTACCTAAATCACCGCCTGCAATTACATTCCCCTAATGTTGAGACTAAAATATACAACAGGCATGAGCAACCTACGGCCCGCGGACCGTATGCGGCCCGCTTACAACTTTTTTCCGACCCGCCAGACATGTTTCATTTAACCACCAATCCGGCCCGCGAGACCGTTTATTATTTTTCACGCTACCGGCAGTGTAAGTAGGCCTTACATCCATAGCTACAGGGATCGTAAGTGGCTGATAACATTCGTGTACTAGTTACCCTTGACGACGGAACTTAATAGTGTCACTTACGTTCCTAGGAAAATAATTTTAACTGTTCGTTGATATGGTAACAAACACAGACAACTTAGAATAATGGAGCTTTTAAAAAATAATTCCGATGACAGCTGTCAAAACGAACTTAAAAATATGATTAAATTTCTACCTGTAGGCCTACTTACATTGCCGGTAGCGTGAAAAATTTAATAAGTAACACGGAATGTATCGACTAATAACATCCTCGGCAGGCGACAAGCTTCGGCTCCGCCTCAGCTCGTATTCGCCTACCTCGGATGTTATTACGTCCTTACATTCCTTGATACTTAAATAACTATTAAACTCATACAAATAAACGAGAGTAACGAATTATTTCTTTTGTTTGAGAAAAAAATGCGGACTACGCCGGCTTTATGTGAAAGTGAAATATTATGTATACCTTTTACTTTTTGAATTTTAAAAAATTTCTGTTTTTGTTGAATATATTTCTGTATACTTTTTTGTATTTATATATTTTAAAAATATTTTTGCAAAATAATGTAGTTTTTGTATCTTATTTACGGCCCGCGATACATAAATGGATCTTCAGTTGGCCCCAGCTACTCAAAAGGTTGCCCATGCCTGATATACAACATTACAGATTGGTTACTACATCTTGACATCATAAATTATTTCATTCATAAAAGAGGTACGTGTGCGTAAGGTATGGAAATTCAAAAGCATGCATTGCCTCAGATATTTTGCGTTACAGTTAGATTAATTTATAAAACATTTTTTACAAACAACTTTTAACTACAGCTGATTTTATTGCTAAAATGATAACCACATCTAATTTTATTGCTTATATAATATTTCTTTGTTAAGCGCGTCTTAACCTTTACACTAAAATAGCAGATTCCGTAGAGTATGCCACACGCTTTTTTTGCATAAAATTGCTAACTGCGGCTCTATTTATTGCTAATATGATATTTATTTGTTAAGCGCGTCTTAACCTTTACATTAAAATAGCAGAATCCGTGGTCTATGCTACAACCTTTTTTTTGCGAACAATTGCTAACTGCAGCTGATTTCATTGCTAATATGTAATAATAACTGCAGCTGTATTTATTGTTAATATAATAGCTGCAGCTAATTTTATTGCTAATATATTTCTTTTTTAAGCGCATTTCTAACTTTACAATAAAATAGCAGAACCCGTGGTCTACGCCACATGCTTTTCGTTTCAAAAAATTAATAGCAAATTTATTATAAGAGATATATTAATGTGATTCAACCATTTCGCCGATATCCCGGTTACACAACGTGACATACGCATCGGAACCCGTAATCATAATAAATAAGGTGAGTTGAGAATCTTACTGAATACGTCGTCACTAGGGGTGAGCGATATTAAAATTTGCACATCAGTATCCGATATCAAAGATATTTTGATACCTATCCATATATCGATATTTATTCAATATATCCGGATATCGATTTATCGATATCAAAAAAATATCAACATGTATTGATATATTGCCTACCCCTAGATACGACGCTTGAAGCTTGTATAACTGCCTAAATTTACGAGTACGAGGTAACAATCAACCCAAGTTTATTACAAGAACATCGAGGTACGTGTATTATGATCATTTTTATCAATATCATCAATAATGGCAAATAGCCATAATAATATGAAGACAATTATCGATATCGCGATATTTATCGATATATCACTATTTATCGATATGTCGACATATCGATAATCGATATTTTTTGAAATCGATTTATCGGTATCAAAAAAATATTGCTATGTATCAATATATCGCTTACCTCTAGACGTCACTAAACGACGAGACAGAGGAAAAGGATCCGGATTTACTATAAGCTCGTTACGCTTCCTAATTATTGCCTTATTTATTATTAACAAACAAAATTGAGGGCATAGCCCACAAGTGTTGATGTTAATGGGGGGAACCCTTCCACCTGACTCAAAGTTTAGTGGCGCGGGACCTACTATAAGTTGCATATATTCGCGTCCATTATATAAAGCGTATTTGTTGGTGCAACGGGGAGCGACAATTTTTGATAAAGATAAGCAAAATTTAATGTTTACGGTTGGTGTGTATGATTGCGACATAATCTGTCGATAGCTGGCAATTCCACATCAGATTCTTCGGGGAACACAAATGTCATGTTGGATTACGGATCCCTTCTATAAGGCTAGACTTTCACTTAAGGCAGGATCAGGGACAGATCAGTCCCAAAAACTATGAAGAGAAATGCGGCACAAATCATCCAAATAATGGCATGCGCGAAAATATAATCATTATAACTCAAATTAAGATTTACAAATTGTATTCAGCTGAGATTTCCAAAGATATCAGCAGATAAATTTTGTTTTATTGCCTACAGTTATTTTATCTCCCCTGAGTACTGAACTACCATTTACAGTTTAAAAACACAAAATTTTAGATGAAACTAACCTTACCTAACCGAACATGCTACCATTAATAGGGATCAAAACGGATATTGATTTTTACAGTTGGAAGACTTTATAATGTGAAAATTTAAATTAAAAGCACTAATGAACTGGACCAATTTGAAGAAAAAGTGGGTACATTTATTTTAAAGATTATTTTATATCGATCACGCTAGATAGGGATATAAATACAAAATAATAAACATTCGCATGATTACTTAGTAGTTACGTAATTATGTTTAGTTCAGTCGCAGACTTTCCGTATTTGAGAATATACAATACTGTGAGATGCATTCGGTACATGTCGTGCAACTCGACAGCTTATTTATTACATTTTAACCCGAAGTTGCCAACAAAGCGTGAGTCGTAGACCATGAGTTCCGCTAATATTAATGAAATTCTTCAAAAGTAATCCCCGTTTTTATACTACAAAGTTAGATAACAAAGAGAAATAATTCTGGAGTTAATATAAATGCAACAATCAAACCAACATAAAAAATTTGCTTAAAAATAAATTAGGATAAATAATTAGACTAAAACCTACTTTACCAAATTAGATATTGTTGAACGTTTTAAACATCCTAAACGTATATTTGAATTAAGAGAATTGAGAAACAGATTTATAAATAATCTTACCGGATAGTTTTCTAAATCGTTGGATTATTGTTATGGTAACACCTTGAACCAAAAATTTCTAAATTCTTAGTAACGTAAATTACAGTTTTTAAACTCAATTAGTTTTACTAAAAATTAAATAAACAATAAATTAGAAAATAAATAGAGGTAACAGTAATGTAGGCTTATATTTTTCTCAATTTATTGTAATGATCGTTTAGTGTGTCAGATTATAATAGGACAGATATTATTAGGTTTTAATATATTCTGTGAGTTAAATATAAATTTTTACTTACGCGAAATAAGTAAATGAGACATTGAAATCTAGTTATAGACGAGCTCATCCACAACGCGTAAAATACATACAAGTTCAGAATATTGATTGCATTATCGTAAATATTCATTGTATTAAAAAATGTTTATAATAAAACTTGCGTGCGACTTTCTTTGCAATTTTGATATACAGCAGACTTTTCTGTTAGATATTAATAAAGCGCAGCGATTCTATCGGCAGTTTTTTTTTAATTAGCAATAATAATGTTATAATTTTCACGCCCTTATGTATCAAAATTTGGGGGGAAACCGCGAAAACATTTTTCGTTAAAGCAGTCCAGTGCGGCAATCAATGTGCGTCTTGAAACACATAAAATAGAAACAATTGTCGCATTAGAATAATTTTGCAGTACAACCAACATTTATGCTTTTACGATCAAAATTCCATACGTGTGCGGCACTTTGTATATATTTAAAATGCAATAATATCGTTGTCGCAGTGCATCAGACAAGTATCTGTTTAAAAAGTAGACACTTGTAATACCAATACTTTAAATTTAATTGAGTGGATTTCAGTGTTAAATTTACATTAACAATAAAGGAATTCCACAATCTAATTGTTTTCTGATAAGTTTTCACTTTCAATAAGTGAACTATATCGGTTGGTTAAAGATCTTTACCATCAGAGATTTGTCCTAAAGAAAGCTGCATCACAAGCAACGGTGCGATATGACTATAATTGTAAAAATAATATTTTCCTACTTCATAACAATGTCATACTTTCACTATCTGTCAATAATGGTTACATCATTGAGCGGCAAATAACCAATAGTCAACAATCGGTGGAAGTAGGTTCCTAAAAAGTATGACATCGCACTGTTGACATTGACGTCCGAACGATAGGCTCTATTAGGCACAGCTTTCCCACTTTCACTCAATGCCGCAGGATCCAAAAGGCCTTGGAGCCGGCATCTCGATAATTCCCCAAGGCGCGCTTATGACTTTTTAACGCGTGCCATTCTGTTGCATAACAGGCTGCTACAAATATTAGTCACAAGTGTTACATTTTTTACTACGAACAATTAGTGGTATCATATGATGATTGTTAAATATAAAACCACCATTTTTTAGAGTGGTAAAATGGCGAAAACAGGAAATTATATTGCTTCATGTTTGGGCGATATCTTAGTAGGCGAATCGTGGGTGTATTTATTGTTTTTCAGGAAAAACCGCAACCCGGATATTTTTGTAGGCATGAGCGGTTCATATAAAAAAAACTGAATACTACGGGTCCGGCAACTGGTATCACTTATATTCAGTAGGCTCTTATGAAAGCAATATTTTGTTATTGACAGTTCTACTGACAGATATGTGTGCGTCAGTATCTGCAATTTAATTAGTGATGGATAAATTTCCGATTAATAACGTGTTTTTGTTGTAACAAAACTTTATACTGAGTCTATCAAAGACTATGTAGAATACATAATAAGAAACCCGAACAGCGTAACATGTGACGTTCCTTTTATAATTTTTATAAAGAAAAAGTTAAGAATAAAGTCATAGAAGATTCAACAAATAGGGCATAAAGCTGTTTCCTGCCATATTGTTATTGATATTTAAGTTTTAAACAAGTAGATGTGTTGTGTTATTAAATATTATACGTAACATGGAAATTAAGCAAGAAAGATGAAAAGCGAGAGAAATAACAGTATATGAACATTAATAATACGGAAGTGAACGCACTCCTAGCTATAAACAATAAATAGAATATATAAATATCTCTATCGCAGTTCAATTTCTACATAAAAATGTTGCGATTGAAATGTTCCTATCCATACATACAATACAAATAGTTTCTAGTATTATATAAGATATACGGAATAATTACAGTTGTAATTAAGATTCAAATTGCACCTTAAAGGTTATAGTAAGTAGTAGAGTAGCTGTAGCTGTACGTAAATAACTACAGCAGTCACCTAGCTTCACAATAATATTTATCGTAAACCAACATACAAGGTGAGTCAATAGTGCGTTCTCCTTCGATATTGGGTGAACCGTTAGAGATACGATAATTTTTCAAATACAAAAGTTTTAGGGTGTCATAGTATTTATCATTCAAAATTATTTTCACTTCTATATGGTGTTTCATTTTTGCGTCACAGATTATTGATCAATTTTTTTAAATGGGACACCCTATATTCAACTGCATATTCGAATGCACCATCAAAATTGCTACAAGACCATATTTCGCTTTTGGAATTTGGATCCACGGTTGCCAAGATATTTAACTTTTCTTGAGATTTACTGATTTTGCAGAGTTCCCATCAAAAAATCATTGTGACATGCGGTTAGGAAATGGAGCAAAACAAATTCATGTGAATAGTTGTCAAAGTATGCCCAACCTCTTGTTACAAAACTAGCTCAAAATATCGAATACGCTGTTTGTGACAGACGGATGAACTTGACGAAAGTGAGGGCGTTAAAACTTGTTTTTTTCAAATAGAACACCCTGTATTTTTTTACATTATCAGTTGCAGATCCTAATTACCTTTCATTTTTGTAAAGTATGTCCTATAGGTACCTAAATGTTACCCTTTTCGATATAGTTTGACTTTTTTCCACATATTCATAAATTTGGCATTTCTTCTTTCGGATTCATCAAAGTAGTATTCTTTACAAAAAAAAAACAAAGCAATGAGCATTGACAATGTGTGACATGGTATTCAAGAGAGTGCTAGAAAGAAACTTATTGTGGTAAAAAGCATATTTACACAAAAACACACAGTTTTGAATAAATCCCAATATTTCTTTTCATCAAGAATGCCGAGACGAAACAAAAAAAAGTTTGACATACATATCAATAAGTCAGTTCATCCATTATTAGTTTCGAAGTGTATTATAATGAATTTTTCTCAAGAGGAGTGTGTTGATATGTATAACGACGGCTAGGATGTATTAGGAAGTAGACACAAAGAGCATATACGGCATATCTTATATAGGATGAGCCAACACTCATTACGCCTCTGTATAATTCTGAAACGAACAAAATAGGGAAAAACAATGTTAATAAAAAATTTCTGGCTACATTTCAGCTACTTGTCTGGATACCTGCAAACAAATTTTGACCAATGCTGTAAGTGTAAGCGTTGTGATGCCATAGTCATTTTTTTAATGGCAACCTAGCAATTTTTTGGTTTATTCGATAGAAAATGTTTGTTTCCCTTTTTAACGATATAAAACTTTTATACCCTTGCATAACAAAATTTTCGAAAAAAACGGGATAAACGTCTTCATATCAGCAGGCCATAAATTTAAAGAAAATCCTATCACAGTAGCAGTATCCAATAGCAGTAGCGTACCTGGAAATTCATTTGTGATCTCTTAGCAATCAAAAACAATTGAAAGAAGACAATGCGACTGTACTAGGTGGTTGTTTGAATTCGGGGCCTGCTAATATGAGGCTTTTTCGTATTTCTAAATAATTTTGTTATGTAAGAGTATACAAGTTTTATATCATTGAAAATAGCAACAAAATCTCTATTGAATAAATGCTAAAATAGGTATAATGCTATTTAAAAAAATTACGATCACATCACGGCGCTTACAGCATTATTTAAAAATGTTTTTCATACGCGCAAATGAAAAAAAAAATACATAAGCTATTTTTTTGTAAAATCAAAATTTACACAACCGGAACCATTATACCATACTTTTTAAAGACCATGTATAATAAACTTGTACTGATAGGTATTGTTGACACCACTAGCATATTGTTTTTTTCAATTGTTTTTGATTGTTGAGAGATAACAAATAAATTTCAAGGCACACTGCTTAGATTGCGGTACGCTGTTAGTATAAAGAAATTCTTCGAGTGTTTATCGAAAATTATGTTATATAAGGGTATACAAGTTTTATATTTTTAAAAATAGAAAAAAATTCTCTATCAAATGAGCGCACAGTATTTATAGGATTTAAAAAAAAATGACGATCTCGTTTTTCTCGAAAATTTTGTCATATACAAGTATAAAACTTGTATATGACAAAATTTTCGAGAAAAAAAATCTTTATTGAAGAGCACAAAAAATGAGGATCGCGCCACAGCGCTTAGAAAATTGGTTAAAATGTTTTCTCAAGTATGCATAAAGATAGGCGAAACGTTAGCAAAAAACGTTCATTGACATTTTTTTTCTTTATTTTGATTCGTTTCAGAATTAAATAGGGGCGTAATAAAAGTTAAATTACCCTGTATACACTTTGGTAGAGACTTCAACGACCAACGACGAAATATGCGTGCTAGGCATATTTCAACACGCTCGAGTTTGTGATTAGAATTTAAAGTAGAAACACCTGCAGCGGTAGCCTTTTTTTTTATTAAACTTCTATAAATACGTTTTTGATTTGGATTCAAAGTAATATTGCAATCAATTTTATAGTTTTAATTATAGTAACACGTCTAAAGCACAAAAGAGCTTCGTGGACTCCAAAGAACCAAGTTTCCAAAGTTCTGAATAATAATATTTTACGAATTACCCAAAAAATCGACGCGATATCTGTACTACGAATCTCTTTTACATTATTCTTTATTTTTAAACTAACCATGCCCGCGGTTTTAGATGAAACCAACGAAATAAGTTTTATCGGTATTAGGGTTGCCTATAAAGTATGGATGTGAGAAAAATTAAATGTGATAAGGGAGATGGTAATAGTTTTTAAACACCGAAAAAAATCGGAGTTAAATTTTTATTTAGTAAATAAATTTAACAAAAAAAGCAGTCGGACTACTTCGCATACGCCAGTTGCTTTTTTTTAAATCTCTGATTCAAAGTATTACTTTGCTCTTCATTGTACAAGTTATTCTACATAAAAACATATTTATATGTTTCTGTTACTGGACCTTATCACCGACGACCAAAGGTATACCACTACACTTGGAAATTTGGCCGAACCTTTGTCGTCCTGCAGAGGAAGAATTTTACGCATGCAAACGTCTAGTGCACTGAACCCACAGTCTTACATCTCTTCCGAAAGACAAATGCACCTACCCAATGAATGCACTTCCCCAGATTCAAGAAACAAACTCAATATAATAAGATCAGAAGTAAATGTGCGTACCATTACACCACCGACGCTGGCAAGCTAAAATATCCTCCATCACAATGCAAAATAAAAATAAATCGCACTGAAACGAACATAACTGACAGCAAGTTAAAAAGTTAAACGTGATTGATTTTATATTGCATAAAACTATTAAATAATTAGTTTATGTAATTACAAACCAAATTTTTAATTTAGTATTATTGCGGCACACAAATCAAAAAATTATAAGTACATAATATCAATTCGTGCATTAATTTACTAAAAAGTTTCGGTGTCATTCTGCGATTGCCACTTCTTTAAATGCATAACTGGTGCCTGCAGTCAAGGGTAAACATTTTGTAATAGCAGTTTTACTTATTCAACCAAGTGCATTCACAATTAGTAAATGGTTTTTTTCTGTTTATTTGGACGGGTTCAATAAACTAACTTAGACTGCTCGGGTTTTCTTTGTAAACGTTATCTGAAGATAATAACGTAGTAATCACAATTTAAACCCTGTTTTGACGAAATTATTAATAGAAAGTTGTAAAAGTTATACAGTAACTTATAAAGAAAATATTTTTAACATATATATATATATACCACGAGTGAATTCAAAAATAACCGGGCAAAAAATTACGCCAACTTGCTGCTACGCAGGAAGTTTGAGTAGTTTTCCCTAGTTATTTTCCAACTCACAAGTGGTATATGATTGGGTTCATTTACGAATAATATATGCAAGAGAAAAACTGATGTTATTTTTAAAACTAACATTTGGTAATAAAGTTTAATAGATGAAAAATTTTTGTACGCAAATTAGACACAATTTCCTATGCATAAAGCTTTAGTAACTTACCCCGATTGATTTTCTAGATCCCAAAGTTGTAGTATATGAGTGAATTATTTTCTACGTAATATAAAGAATTGTCATATTATAATACCACGCGCGACATTAATTTTCCCGCCCAGCTTGGTTATCGAAAAAAGAGGCAGGCGTAGTCCTCGGCATCTGCTAGTATGAACTTATTTTACTGGAATATTTGTAGAATACTATTATTGTCCAATCACATTATTATAACAGCAGTATTTATATAAGTATTAACGTTTTCGTAAAAGCTAAATGATCGTTGATTAATTTCTGATGTGAAGCAGGCAGTGGGATTATTTAATTTTGGGTGAAGCGGTGCCGTTTTTTAATATTAATTACTTTGACTTTTATGAATCAAAACAGTGGTAACGGCATGATGAATCTCGAAACAAAGTGATATAACAACATTACTAATATTTTTTTATAATATTGTCTATGATGGGTACAGAAATGTGGAAATAGATAGTGTTGCAATTACATTTGTTTCGAAGAAGACTACCTATTCGAAATTTAATAACAGAAAAATGTCAAATTTGTAGATATTATTTATAGCCTGCTTAATAAACAACTAATTAGTTTTAAAAAAAAGTATGAATGCGTATAATGTAAAATTTATAATTTAAAGCTTAGAACAATGATTACAACATTTTTTTAAAGCAAACCTGAATAATAATGAGCAACGTTGCATAAACAGGTGGAATCTCACATATTAGAGCCTGGCTTATTTTATTTATACTCGAGGGTTTTGTAACACAATGAATGATGATAAATACCTTATTTTTAATTTAAGCATACAAAATTAGCTTCCTAAAATTAAGAATATTTACTTTATCAAAGTTAGATCGACAATTGCTAATTTTTTTAAGATACCAACTACTATTGACTAAGATGCTTTTACGAACACATATAATGTGAGGAATGCTACAAATTTTGTATAACTTTTTATCTGCGGTGGCCTAATTGTTTAGAAATTACTTGTTTTCTGAGATTAAAGAAAACTAAAGACCAAATCCGAAATACCTTAACACCTAATTTGCTGCGAAAGTGAAATATAGTCTCCGTAATATTGCTGCACCGAAAACTTAAGTTGTAAATCTTATTCTACTATCACTCATGAGTAATTTAGCTTACATAAAAATGTTTCATCGTCCCACTTGAGAATATTAATTCACGATTTTCAAAAATTCATATTAAGCGCCATAGATAAATTAGCGGGTTGGAACACCAACCAAATTCTCGTACATCCTCTGTTCTGCGAGCCTACAAAATAAATCGTGTGGTCAGTTATTTTTAACATATATTTTTCATTTTAATCTACACTTATGGAGACACCAAGTCGGAGGGTTATATGCCCCCCCTCAAATTTAATATGCACAAACATACACACACTCTGTGCCAGAATCAAATCCAAGCACGTTTGGTACAACAGTGCCATAGTCAACAGATTTAACCGCTATCCCACCGCCCGCAATCATCTATTACATTATTATATTAGATTGTTACAAAATATTCAATGTTCAAAACCACTTTATACTTTATGCAGTTGTTTTATATTTAAATTAGGTATGTTTCGCAGCTGTTTCTACTCGTTATAGTTGATGGACTGTGTTTGGAGGTTAGCTCCGTTTCGGTTCTGAAAACGAACTTACTCTCCGTCGAATATGTAGCGCGTTTTTGGTCGTTGTCGCATATCAAAATAAACATACATTTGCAGACGTGGCGACCGTAGCAGGAGACGGAAGTCGCCGATTGTTTAATAGAAACAAACGTCTGCAAAGGGGGTTGTCTTAATATATTCCAACGCAAAAGTCGTCGTGGCATAGCGATAAAACATTTACAGAAGTGGCGACTCTAGCAAGAAACGGATTTCGCCTGTTGCTTAGTGACGTACAAAGCAGACAGACCTGCCTGTTTGTTGTCATTTTTGTAATAACCAATTACTAATTGGGCATGGAAGAATGTGAGTTAAAGATGGTCGAGGGCAGAATTTATCATGACAATGTCTATAGCAACCACTTTTTCGCATGCCTTATTTTTAAGGTCCCTATTTTTGTAACTTTCTACCAAAGAATCCCAAATGTATCTTTGCTCTTGAATGAGCAGAATCAAAATTTCGGTGTCGATTGTTGTCTTTATTATTCCTCATAATCTCATGAATGTTAACAAATGTTGTTTGTTGGCAAATCATAAATTGCACGTGCTCTGTTGCAACACTGCAGGAACAGACCGTCATGTGAAATAGCGCATAAAGATACAGACTGACGGAAGGGCGCTATCCTAAAGGCTCTGCCGACGTGATCTACGGACGGATCGTGCGAACTGCATATGAAATAGTCTACTTAGAATAGAAAATGGTCCTAGCTCGTCGGGACCGAGCATCAGTCGCAGGTAAAACTGGCCTAAAGCTTTAAGAATATGTTTCACCGCTAAGATTAATTTAAGACACGCAAGTTATATTTTTACATAAAAAAACAATCGTTACCAGTATTTAAAGTAATTATATAACACCTTTTAGACTTACTAAAGCCATTTGCAGTAAAATTACACAATATGAAATTCAAAATTAATTTATATTTAATTTGCTGGTGTGATAATAGGGGATAATATGTAGATGGAAACAGCGCTTCTATAATAATTATGCCACTAAATTCAAAGGTTGTTAATCATTTTGGATAATAACTGGTTGATCATAGATAGCGAGTTTCTCATTATGTACAAAAAAACATTTAACTACCATATTTTGATAAACGTTCTTCACGCCTTAGGAGCATTAGGAACTCTCAACAAAATTCAACGTCAAAATATTAGATCTAATATAATAATAATATTAGAGAATAAAGTTTCTGTATACTGCAGCAGAGGTTTACATAATTTCAAACGTAAAAAAACTAGTTTACCTTTATTTTAAAAGGTGATTGAAGTAAAAAGTGTCCTCTATAGATAAAACAAAAAACAGGTGGAAAAATTATAACAATTTTAGGTTTGGCTACTAAATAAATGCAAACTTACCAGAAAAACTTTAAAAATAGACCAACACTGGCAGTCATAACAAATTACATTAGTATGTAGTCAGTAATCATTTTAATACAGTAATACTTAATCTTTAAGTGCTGATTAAATCAATCAGTAACAGCCTTTTACAAAAAAAAACATTGCTAAATGATTGACTCATCACTATATTATCCAAGAACCTCTCAAGGCGTTGTTAAAGCAATCTTTAACACTGAAATTAACTTCTAAAATTTTCCCTTATTATACAACGCAAAGTCTTTGATGTGTTCATCTAATTAGATCATCGCCTTAGAAATTTGCACTGAAACTGTTCCTGTCTAAAATATCACTCTGTATTATACATATTAGTCACGTAAAAAGTGACCTTTTTGTGCGCTTTCGAAGCAGATTAGAATTGTAGAGTCACATTTACTATCCAGGAAACGTGATTTTATTAATAGTGTTAATTTAGTACATATGCCTAGCTGCTGGTGCTACTACACAATTCGATAAAAAGTGCAAAAACTTTGCCAGAGGCTCAACAACTTAAATGTTCTTTCTAAGCCGTTAAACCACGCATTGCACTGTACGACTTCCTACAGTACTGCAATACATAATATGGGGTTAATTGAAAAAAGTATTGAAGTTAGTAATGTACAAGTAAGTGAACGTAAAATATTTACTTTTAACAAAACAGTAAGCGGTAGCTCCCCGCTATTGTGCACAATCTGTGGACGTATAAACAAAAAATTGTTGGTTTTTGTTTTTCATTTAAACGAATTTTAAGTGAAAATATGCTGCACTTCCATCGCACATACAAATATTTATGAGAAGCAGACTTTTCAAACGCATTTCGGCAAATATTGAAAAGTGTTGGGATTTTTAACGCAAATTTTGTCAACAGTTTTGTGACAAGCAACATGCGTTTTGTCCACGTAACACACAATAATAATAAATATTCTTCGATGTAGTACTGTGACTGTGGTGTAAGTTGCTCTGCGATAAATCCGTAACTGTCTCACCATGACATGACAATGAGCTCTTACATGTCGACACAGCTTATTTATTGTTGTGAGCAAATGTTTATGTCGCAGTCACGTAGGGCGGCGCAGCAAATAGAAGGTAGTCAGGCGACGCGGCACGCGCTGACTTGTTTAAAGATCACGGGTTTATCTAACTGAAATTATTAGTCACGGGACACACCCTCAAGACGGTAACGGTGAAAAAAAGCAGAAGTAGAAACAGGAGAGGAAGGTGAAAATTGTGTGGAAGGCGAAGTGAGTTATACCATATCATTTTCTTTGTATTTTGTGTATTCTGCACTTCATATTTTTAGAAACAATAACATCTGCTATTTGTCTTACTTCAAAAATATGAACTACGATTGTCCAATTCAAAATGCAGCTTTCCCAGCAGTTTTCTTTTGTTTTTTCATAAAAAAAAACTAAAAAGGGTTAACAACATTTGGTATATAAAGCGCATATTTCTTTGCAATATTTTACTAAAAATTGTTTTAGTATTGGAGGCATAGTAAACAAATGGCAGTTTTTTCCGAAAAGTGTTATAGTTATATAATGCGTTTTGAAAGTCTCCTAATAATGATGGCCGAGAGAGTTGTTTTTGTTAAAGTTTGAACCTATTACCCCACTTAAATAACGTCAGGGTTAATGAGTCATCTTCGTTATCATTCACAACAAATCTTTTTATGGAGGTTTCAAGAAAGGTATACCGAACAGAGTATGACCAAATGAACTGTACTTAGTTATTTATTTACAGAAGAATAACACGAAGATGAATGATCAGCCTTATAACATGATTGTTTATTAAATCAGTCATTACATTGGCAACATGAACTATAAACTGTAAACTGCAAAATGTAGCTCGCATTTCTAAATTTTTAAATAAGAAGAAACTTAACAGCTGTTAAAGGTTGCCGAATTATTCCTTCATGTTATTTCAGAATTTTAGGCACTCTATATGTTTCTGACTATTCAAGTCGCTGTCACTTATATATTATACTATGGTTAGATCCAGCGGCTGCTCGTGGATTTACTACAGAATTTTGACACAAATTTAAAACAAAACGGGGTTGCCTTTTATTTAACACTTTTATAAAGTAAATCCATACGCCTTGATTTCTCATTCACAAAATAGTACTCACTAAGTGACTAAAACTGTTGAATGACGTGTTTTTACCTTTCTACAGATTTTAACATAGCTCTTCTGACTTTGCACCCGCAAATGCAGTCCACAGATTAATACATATTTTGTGTTAAATTTTCGCACATAGTATTTACTTTTTCTGTTGTCAGATAGATTAATTTGGACGTTAGGACGAGATTAAGTCAATGTCTTTTATATGAAACTTCAAATTTTGAGTTACCCACTACGAATCTTTTTAAACCCGGATTCATCACAACACAACATCGCATATACTGTTGATTAAAGCCAACTGCTATAGAAATGTGACCTTGCTATGTCGCAGGAAGGTTTGTTTATACGATAACATAAGCATATGATATGAATGCTAACCAAAGTGCAGAACTAAACTTCTTTGTTTCTCACTAACACTATCATGGCGCAAATCGCTGGCCCTGCTAGGTGGTTTTGTACGTTTTATATGGTTTGTTCACACAGCCATGGTCTTGTTTTAATAACAACAGTGCCAGCGAGAGGCGCGCATATCTATAGTTCTGTCACATTTCAATGTTTACATTTATTATTACTAATTTTACTACGTTAATACCCTTCAGCGGCGGCAATATTAGAAACGACGAAAAAATAAAATAAATCATCCTTAAGTGAAATTCGATCCCGCAGCTTCATAACCAAAATTTTGTGTCGCGGTCACTGCTTCCTATTTCTCTTAGGCATAATTTAAAAATATTCGACTCAACTGGTTCAAACGCCGATGTTTACAGAAACCAAAATACATATTAAATCTGTGCCCCTTCCACCTATGTCAATTTGACTGCCACCGGGTTCCTCCTACTAGAAGCCGCATCAATACGCGTCAGTTATACAGGGCGCATATTCGTATGTACTGGGGTGGACAACGGTCCACTACAATTTTCGCGGCAAATAAAAAAAATTGAATTTAGACTGTATTATTGGATGAATAGAGCGCTATCCGATGCTGCCCTTCATTGCCAACCCAGACACAATCGCAGCGGTGAAAATAGTCGGGCACGCAGAAAAACGCGTGCCAGGATAATAACATTTGACTAATGTAAGGTCTACGCATTCCATCGAAGCTAACATTTGAACAGGGAAGATACTTGAAAATTTTGTTTTCTTATAACTCCCCTCGATTACCACTACCTATCGCCATTTTTCTACAGTTAGAATAGTTTTAAATGTAAAAATTAAAATTGAAAACACTAATAAACAGGGCCCATTTTAAGGAAAAGTGGGACGATGTGCACCAAAAGCATGAAAATGTTAAAGTGATTAGTTAATTATTACGCAGTTCAGTATTTATTTTAAAATCACTGATTCATTGCGTATTTGAGAATATAAAATATTGCTGGACGCACATCTCTTACATCTCAGCAAAGCTTATTTTTTTTCAAAAAGTTACAAATTAGCGGCGGGCGTAGCCAGTCAGTTTAGCTAGTATTAGTTAAAAGTATGCCAGGGAGATAATATTCGAGCGTCTTAATATTCCCATGTAAACTCGTGTACTTCACTTCGTGCGGCACGCACTGTATATGTTAATTATTATTAATTTTCAGATGTAAATATATTTATCTAGTTATAGCATAGCGGGTTAAACAAAAGCACTGAGACAGTTTATAGACATTTAAACAATTGAGGATGTAGATTGAATAAATTATTGGTGGCTATTAACTGGTTTGTGTGTAACCAATTATCTCAAATATTAATCAATTGCTTTATTATAGAGCTTCCTTTATGAACTTTGAGAAGAAATTAAACACTGATCATTAGATGAGTAAATTACCACTATACCATAGAAATTGTCATCTCGTCGATGAATGTCCTCAGAATAGGTAATAAAATAGCTTTAATTTCGGAAAACGACTAAAGTAACATCCCTCAATAATATAAATGCAATCGCAAATGTTGCCGCAATCACAATTCCGATAAAATAAATTGATGAGTTTAGTTGTAGCTGCTAGCGTAGATAGCGTGAACTTCGATATTCTATATAATAAATCCTGAACTGTCTCACCATAACAAGGCGGCGAACGCTTACACCCAGAGACACCGTATTCATTATTTTCAGAGAATGTTTATGTAGCAGTCACGTAGGGCGGCGGGGCACGCGCCGACGTCTCTTGGATCTCGACGTTATCAAAACAGCGTGAGACGAAGGTCACGCGTTCAGTTAGTAGTATGTAACTTTGATAATTCGAGTTGCGCGACGTAGAAAGTTTAAGTGTAAATGTTGACAGTAAAAATTTGTAGTGTAATTATAATGCCCATAATTGGCACTAAACTCTGGTTTTTCTTGGGTACGGATAAAAGAGGCGAATTTTGTTGTATACAATTCAGCAAATTTAAATTTCTGCTAGCAACATAAGCGAAGCACTTCGCCTAGACTTACTATACTTTAAAAATTATTACATATCATATTCTAAGAAATATTCTTGAATCAACGTTCTACGCGCCGACAGTTACCATAGATCGCATTACTCCTACCAGACTAGCGAACGGCAGATCAAAGATAGCTGCTGACACGGTCAACCGCATATCGTACCGCAGCTCAACAGAATTATTTTGTAGGAAAGATTCCCCAAAGTTAAAGAAAATCGGGAACCAAAAAGAAAATTTTCAGCCCAAATGAAGTGGTATAAGGTAAATCAAGGCGCCTAAATATTACTACACCTAAAAATTAAGTTTATAATCTTATTCTACTATCACTAATAAGCAACTCTGTTTAAAAATACATTTTCTTCATCTTCTTCTGGTTGCATACATCTTGCGAGGTGTAGCAAGTCCTGTCCTAAAGTGGCACAGGATACAGCTTTATGTGGGCTCAGAACCACAGAAGTTAATGCACTTCGTCGATAGGGAAGATTTTACTAGGACACTCTCTGATGTGAGAATTGAAACCAAAGCCCGCTAACCCTCAAAGTGGAGCTATAGGCAACCCAACCCAAAGCAGAGTACGTTAGTGGTTGTCCGAAGCCTTCAATGAAGCACGTAGATTTTTAAAAATCCCATGTTACTTCATCCGAAAAACAAACCATAGGCGGCTGAGTGAAAGTCCACCACCTAGACCGCTACACCAATCAGCGTTCCACGTTTATTGAATAAAACAGCTTAAATTTTTGATCTTAAAAAGGTCATAGAAGGCGTTACTGAGAACTTAGCTCTATAAGCCTAAAAAATTCAAAAACACATCGTGTTTCATTTGTCTGACGATATTTCATATTAGCATTGTGTCTTTACGGTGCTATTACGGTAACAAAATTGATCAATATATGGTCATTCGTTTTGCAGTAATAAGATGTTACACAATATTTATTGTAAATTGGTATCGTCGGCATCCGCATCACTCGAATTAAAAAAAACATTTTGTTGACAACTACTTCAGTGGCAAAGAAGAAATTTATGATTATGTAATACAAGTTAAAATTCCAAAACAGCTTTTTTATGGATCACAGAGCCCACGAAAGATTATTTATTACTGCAATTTAAACTATTTGTAAAAAACAATAAGCAGCACATTTTAGTATTTAATTGCCAATAATTACCCAGATCTTGTAAAGCTAAATGTCAGTTCAATTGCTTTATGCTGAAGAGTGTAGTGAAATTTAGATGAAGTCGGTGACAAATTTTAAGCATAACCAAATATCGAAGTTCTGCGAATGCAACTTCGTTCTGACAAAAGAAATTAAAAAATTTTAGAGTCGTAGGTGCTCCGCTGCTCCGTAAATTTTTTTGAGCTGTGATTTTAGTTACCCTTTTCGAGAAGAGGTTCTATTTTTGTGATTTTAAAGGCAGTTCAAATAAACCAAAATTTTTTTTAAACTTAACTTGTCTGTAGCAAAGTAAATATTATTAATACTATAATTATACAGGGTGTTCATTTGAAAACTTCCCACCCCCAATATCTCGGTGCACAAGGCTTTCTGAAAAAATCGCCGAGACACGTCAACAGTATTAGCGAGGGGGACATATTTTTACATAATAGTGACATAACACGTTTCATCCCCCTACCCCCCACAGCCGACCCCTTAAAAATTTTAAATGGCAATGGGGGTTATGTGATACCTCATTTGAAAGGTCTTCGTATTGCCTACATTTTGGCGTTTTGTTTTTTAAAATCGGTCGATTCGTTTTTGAGATATTAAGGGAAAAGTGTTTGAGTTTATTAAAACAAATAGGAGCTTGTAAAACGCATAGTAGGCTGTTGTCATAATGCATTAAACCACTATTAACTGAAGCAGTTGAAAATCAACGTGATGCAGATGGTAATTTACTACTTGATGAGGAACAACTATACTTTCAGCAGGACGGTGCCCCTCCTCATTATGTTTTACCGGTTCGGCAGTGGTTGCAGAATACTTTTCCCGGTAAATGGATAGGTCGAAGAGGAGCTATAGAGTGGCCAGCTAGGTCCCCCGACTTAACTCCCTTAGATTTTTTTCTGTGGGGCCATTTAAAATCGGTTGTTTATACGCCTCAACCGCAAAGTATAGCCGAGCTCCGTCAACGAATAATTGAAGAATGTCGATCAATTTCAAGACATGTTTTCCAAAACGTCAGGGAACACGTTGAACAACGGTTATTATATTGTTGCTTAGCCAACAATGGACAGCATTTTGAGCAGTTGAGATAATAACATTCCAAATAATTTTTTATTTCCAATAATTATTTGTATTTTTAATACTGATTATGAATAAAAATGTTATCAATAAGTATACACGGTCCCTTTTGTTTTAATAAACTCAAACACTTTTCCCTTAATATCTCAAAAACGAATCGACCGATTTTAAAAAACAAAACGCCAAAATGTAGGCAATACGAAGACCTTTCAAATGAGGTATCACATAACCCCCCTTGCCATTTAAAATTTTTAAGGGGGCGGCTCTGGGGGGTAGGGGGATGAAACGTGTTATGTCACTATTATGTAAAAATATGTCCCCCTCGCTAATACTGTTGACGTGTCTCGGCGATTTTTTCAGAAAGCCTTGTGCACCGAGATATTGGGGGTGGGAAGTTTTCAAATGAACACCCTGTATAGCATAACTATCTTTAAATTTACCCCAAACTTTTATTCAGTTACGACAACGATATAAGAAGAAATTTCTAACAAAAAAATTACATCATTTAATTTTAAGTTTAAAAACTGCATAATTCTTAACCATGAACTTTCAATAACGATAGTTTTACCCACAAAATTCGTATAACAAACAGGTATTTACTTTACTTTCATTGACGTAGATATCAATAAGGTTGAAAATATTTCGAAATGCGTCGTTAAATTGTCTTTAATTTTTTGTAAATAATGTAATTAGCAGAAAAATTCTTACAAGGCGCCACAAAATTAAATAATTAATTTTCTTATATGTAATTAAAGCAATAAAATACTGTAAAATATTATCAATTACCTACCTATCTGTCAACCATAAACGCTAATAGTATTTAAATGTATACTTTTAAGTATCTACTTTTAAGAATTTACACAAAAAATGAATATGGCTATGATAGAACACTTACTACCTGCATCGTATGTTGTACACCCAAGTAAAACTAATTAAATTGCAAATGTGTTGCAAATAAATTGGTTATTTGTCGTAGAACAGCATCAATGCGTACGTTTTGGAATTTGTGCCAACAGCTTACGCCATGCACCCATACAATTTCAAATGAGATCTAGGTAGACACTTTGTAAAAATAAGTAGTAGTAATTAAAACATTCATGGCTGATAATGTCCCTAAGTTGTTACGTTCTTATTTTATGGAAGAATTTCAAAGATATTAAAAACAATATAGAGGCTAATGTATTAAATAAATTTTGTTATAATTATATTATAACTCATTATTTGGAAAACCAAAAATTAATGAAAACTGATGGATGTAGCAAATTATGGACAATGACCTTTCAAACTTTACATGATTACCTGTTAATCTTCCATAGAACATTATCAATCTCCCATTAGCAAAAGCACAAGGCTGTGCCCTATCAATAAGGTGTTAATTTGCAATATGTTTATTTCGAAAGAAGGCGTGTAGTAAATAATTAATTGTTGTATTATGACGCAATAAAATTTAAAGCAATAGGTTTCTGGGTGTAACTCCTCGATGCTTTAAAGCCCTAAGGCTGTAGTATGTAATCTTGTAGAACTAATAATCAATTGTATATCTAAGCGGAAGAGTAAATAACAATCCTACTGCATAATTCGTAACGGAAAAGAAAGTCCAACCAATTTCTTTTCTACACTCCTTGACAATATTTCTGATTTTTGACATGGCCAAATTTAAAACACGCATAATTTTAGCTTTCGGTTATTATGCCAAAGCATTATAAAATGCAAAATTTATTCTATCCGTACTATTTAATTAAATTTCCTATCCGATAAAATATTATGTTAACAGTAATTTTGCATTTTAAATTTGATCAATATGAAATGGTTAATTTCAATAACAAATCAATGCTAATTTATGTAAAAAAATACAATTCTGTTATAAACACTTAAGCATTCTGGAGTAACGTTACAGTTACATTACACGTTACGTTACAAGGCTCCGGATCTTAGATCATACATACTACCCCCAACTAGACCCAACCAACTAGAATAACATTATGTTTAGATTGAAGAGCATGCGCTCAGATGTTTTTACAGTATAGAGGATACGCTCAGCTACGTTTTGTGTGGTGTGGTCAGTGTGCGCATGTTCGGTGTTGTAATTAAAGCTATAAATATGTTTATCTTAGTCTGGTATGCGATAAGTATAGAAAAAATGCTATCTACTTAGTATGTAATGATCTAAGCTCGGAATTCATATTTAATAACACTGCAAGCATTTAAACGAACGCAATGCTAGCTAGTGATTCAACAGTTGTTCGTTAACTCGTATTCGAATCAAAATTGAGTAACAGTTCACACTAGAACGGGTAGTGTAATGTAACATCTTTTGATGTTACTTAAGAAACCAACAACAGTGGGAGTGAGGCGCGACTCGCTGTGAACAACTGAGAATGATACAGTCACATTGTTTATACTTAATCGTGTTACATTGCTGTTACGTTACGGAAGAATGTTCAAATATGAACGCAGCCTTAGAGATAATATTAGCATTGATAAAAAATGTGATTTCTTGCTACACGGGCGTTTCCGTGTTTTGTGCTTAGAGATCGGTGTTATCGCTGATACCTACTTTGCAGGTTCCGTTCACATTCTTGCCGGTTTGTTGCTTTGCAACTTTTCCTCGCCGCACATCGCAAGAAGCGTCGCTAGTGTAATTCCCAATAAATGTTATACTTTCTGGCATATATCAGCTTGAATGCTTTTGGTTTCAATTAGGGTTAGAATTATGTCCACTTGATGAGTTCAAATAAGAACGAAACATGTAGTGGTCTATTCTAACCATAATTAAAACCAAATCTCTTTTTTTTTTATTTTTTGCCACACGGGCGTTTCCGTGTGATGTGCAGGTTCCGATCACATCTTTGCCGGTTTGTTGCCTTGCAACTATTCCTCGCCGCACATCATAGGGAGTGTTACTTGTGTAATTCCCCTTTAATGCTATGTGTTGAATGGCTTATAGGAAGTGAATCCGTTTTTAAAACCCAATGAAATTTTTGTACGTCCATACAACGTGGATTCCTCGTCTAAAAATTGTATATGAAGGTGATACCGAAAATCAACGCGAATTTCTTAACGTCAATTTTCCTAACCGATAGATTGGTCACCACGACCACTATTATATCACCCCACTTGAATTTTTTTTTCATGGATATTTATTTAAAGATCGAGTCTACAAGACGCAGATTTTAAATTTGCAAGATCAAGGACCAAAAATTAGGAACGCAATAGCTGATGTTAATGCTGATATGCTTGGGCGAATTTGACTATAACTACCCCATCGTTTAGAGCTGTTACTCGCTGGAAGAGGCGATCAAATTTAAGTAATGTAATATGTGAATAAAAATTTTATGCGTACACGGTGTACATTAATAGTTATTTATGTACCAAGTCAGTAAAGTGATTCTTTATCGAACGAGTCTGAGATTATGAGCCGAGCGAGCGAGGCGAGTAACAGGCGAGTTCGATAAAGACACTTTACTGACGTGGTGCATACAAACTTTTATCGCCAACCGTAAAAACGTCTTCTTTCATTATTTTCTATAAATAATTCGCGAAAAAACTTTTACTGTTGGAGCCGTGACACCGACATACGATTTCTGATTAATGTCAAACCGTTGTTTTGGCTATGTTGATAAATATTAGCGGAAGATAAAATGTTTGATTTTTACAGTAAGATAAAAATCGCTATGGTAATGCATGGCTCTATTGACGGTTGGCGATAAAAGAAATTTATAATTTCGATAGCCACACTGGACGCTATTCGCTTATTTAAAACAATACGACACATGGACAAATAATCGGCTTTTTGGCCGAATATTTGACCTAATAGTTTGCCGAATATTAGTCGAATAGTCGCCAAATATTCGGTATTAGGCCGTGAGAGACTGGCGAATAATTATTTGGTATTCGGTCAGTCACCAAAATCACTACTCGGTACATCCACAGTAAAATTAATAAATAGGAAACAAAATTTTCTTGCAGTTTTTGTTTGACGTTATGATTCAAATGCCTCATTAAAAATGTATTTAAAAACTTTCTAAAAGTAAACAAAAAATGTGGGTAGCACTATTTGAAAAAAACCGTTATAGCCAGTTATTTCATAAAAGTAGTCGGTTTTTTAGTATTTCTGTTTATATATTTGTTTATTCATGTCTATTGATTCAAACTAATTTCGATTTCGCAATATAAATTTACTTTAACAATTAGCAACGCCTACTTATTACCTAATAAAAATCGCCAACATAAATATTGATTTAACGGCCTTCTTCATGCAGAATAACAATTGCATTTTTCTTCCTCATCATCCAATACAATTCAAATTTGAAAAAACAACATTTGAAAGGTGAATTTTACGCTTTACAAAAATCTGTTAAAAATATATCATATGTATAGGGTGATAATATGAAGTTTGCATAATTTCCGGCAAGAAATGTGTACGTTAGATATTGCATATTGCATATTGCTCTCCGCTCTTCTCTACCTTGCCAGGGGTCCTCAACAAATCATCTAGTTACCATTGCCTCTTCTTAGCGTTGTTCTACCTCTTTTTCATCGTTCTGGGGGGGGGGGGGATTCATTCGTAGATTTTTTTGGATTTAGTAAATCATTTTTTTTCTTCGGCATTAGAAAAATTGTTTAAAATGTATTTGGTTGTTCCAAAAATTACCTTACATTTATTTCTATTGTTAATAATTTAAGCAATTGTCTCTGACCCTACGCCAAAATATAGAATCAAAGCATATTTAAATGTAACATATGAACTATTCGCATAATTTTTTTGAATAACTAATTTATAATCTTTCCGTTTAATTAACATATCAATAATTTGGGTATTTTTCTTAAGAAACAACGGGGCTGTGCGTGAGCACAACAACTCAATGACTTCCGTCCCACCCCCTTACCCAGGCTCAGCGTACTCAGCGCTATTTACCGGTCTAACATACAGCCCTTGCAAAACGCTGGGTTTAACTTATTTAAAACAATTTTCAACGTGCAGAGTATGTGAACCTACTGCCGTTGGGAATCTAGCTCCAGAGCTTGAGACCACCCGCTGGCCCAAATTGAGTATTACAATCATTAATATATGCAATTTGTTTAATAATCGAAATTTCTCTATTATAACTAATTTTACCCAAAGAAACCGTTAAAGTTCTATCTATCATGGACCTGTATGCTGCTAATTTAAGTGTTTTTTGATGATAAGAATCGTGTGGTATTGTGATGTCTGTTTGCGTAGGTTCTCTATAAACTGAGTATTCAAGTTTATTTGTCGAATTAATTGTTATGTTTAAACCTAAAAAGGTAAACCTATACATATTTTGTCCAGTTTTTAGTGTAACTTGTTTGTTTGGATTCTGTTCTCAAAAATTAAAATTCACTACTTTACCTCAAATGAACTATTTTATTGACACCCTTGAACGTGCGTAGCTTAAGTTAGCGAGCATTTACAAGATTCATCGTGATATAACTAACTAAAACTAAGTTTTATGGTATAAGAAAACCCTCTCTTGTGTGTATGTTCTGAAATAATGATGGTGTTCGAGTTTTTGCAACTAATTTTACGAAATTCGTAGAGCTTTCTTTCCTTAAGAGTAATTAAATCAATTGCCATCAGGCACGAATTACCATCGCTTTTATTGCTGTTATAGTTTAAGACACTTTCAGTTTTAATAATACTGGTAGTAAAATGTAAAATGTTATCGTTGTTTAACTGTCGAGAATGTAAAATATCGTTTACATTTAAAATCCCAGCACGACTAAAGACTTTTAATTTTCAATTAAGTTAGCGGTTCATTAAACAGATTAATTAAACAGTTAAATGAAAAACGAGAGCGGCAATTACGGAAGAAAACTAATAACCTTTAAAAATGCTACACGAACGCGGTGCATTATAAAATATAAGGCGAGCTGCGGCCAAATAAATATAATAAAATGAATAACCACACACGCACACATTCGCTGTTGTTAACTGTTACATCACCTGGCACCACATTCTTAATGCCGGTTGCTTTATTATAGTGGAATAAACGTCCTTTGAAGGACGCTACTGAGCAATCACACCGCATCTAAACTCAACCAGCTGCTTTGTCAAAACATTCCAAGAAAAAAAGTGTTTACTAAACAATTGACTCGTACTCATAAAGTTTAACGCTCGCAAGCTTCAAAATAAATTTGCTTGCGAAAATTTTTACTTAGTGATTGAAGATAATTTGAAGTACGCAAAGGATGTGAAGTTTCTATCTATTATAACTTTAATAAATTGTTAAAAAGGAAAGTTTTTTATATGACATAATAATTACTATTTTTGTTTTAATTTATGAAATGGGAGAAATACGTTCATGAAAAGATTCAAAGGAGAAACTCCAAAGAACAAAATTCGGTTTAAGCCTAAGAAAAACTTTTTAAAACCAATATGCAGTTTCGAATAATAGTTATTTATTGTACAAGATGATAAAATTGCACTTTATCTTCGAGAGCGATTTTAGCGTCGAGGCGTCAGCCGAGACGCTAATAAGCATCGAGAAGATAATGAAATTTTATCGTCGTGTGGAATACAACATTTTTTTCTATAGCAATTGTTAAAGAAGACCAAAAATGACGAAAAATCAATGATAAATTTAATTTAAAAGTAAAATATAAAATACTTTATCTATCCTTGCTGTTAAAGTGCTACTTTATCTACCCTTGATGGTAAAGTGCTACTTTTCCCTCTAATTTTAGTTAATAATAGCACGTTTTAACAGTTGCTATAGAAAAAAAATCATTTTTATGTTATTTTTCGTTTCTGCTACCATATTAATGTGGGTTAAATATTTCTTTCGTTCTTTAAATATTAAAATTTTTATAAACTGCAGAGCAAAAATTCATCATTCACCCACACCCACTACAAAATATTTTTATTATACATGTTTGGACGCCTAATTTGTGCAGGGCAGCAACAGAAGTAATCTCTGTATGCGAACAGCGGCGATTTGCCCGTTTGTAATTCTCAACTTAACATTATTTTATTTTGTAGTATTTTCAGTATTTTTACCTCTAACTGTTTATTGCAATATTAAATAATTGCTGTTCTGTACGATTAAGTTTATTAAAGAAAATATTCGCATCACTATTTCATATAAATAAAGTACGGATACGTAAAATCCTTACTCTTTCTACGCTCAGCAAACTGTATTAAATTTTCATCCTCGTTTTCTAAATTTATCAAACACAGATTTCAATGACCAACAGATAAAATTCCTAAATAAGGGTTTTAAGTTTGCCCCTTTTCCAAAATTTACCAATAATATTAAAGAAATTTTAGCAGTCAATTCTGAACTGATTCTTAAAGAAAGACATTTCCTATATGCAAAATTTCAAATTGCTAATTTATTAAAAGAGATGTCAATCAATACCAATAAATCAAAAAATAAAATAAATAATCAAAATAATTTATTACTTAAATCGATTAAAGAAAAAATTTCAGTAAATAATCTGATTTCTGTCAAGGCAGATAAAGGAAACACATTAGTTATATTACCCAATGATATTTACTTACAAAAAATTAATGATTTCATAACCAATTCAAACTTAAAAACTTTAACTAGTAATCCTACCAAAAATTATCAAAAAGAATTAAAACAAACATTAGAAAATTGCCAGGTTTGTTTAACAGATTATCAAAAAAGACAAATAATAAATCCAAATCCACAACCACCAAAACTATACGGTTTATTAAAAATACACAAACCCAACATGCCCATTAGACCAGTAGTATCATACATAAATGCACCCAATCATATGCTAGCAAAAATACTAAATAATATAGTTACCAGTTTTGATTATAAACCAAAATATTCAGTTAAAAATTCTTCCGAATTAATCAAAAAGTTGTCTAACTTACATTTACCACCACAAAGCAAGCTAGTTAGTTTTGATGTTACTAATATGTTTTCCCAAATACCTCCTCAAGAGTGTATTCCTTTGTTAAATGATATTCTTATTAACAAAAATGTTGAGTTAATAAAACGGACTGAGTTGATTCAATTATTTGAACTTTGCACCAATCAAAATTATTTTACTTTTAATAATAAAATTTATTTCCAAAAAGATGGTTTACCCATGGGAAGTCCAATTTCACCTCTTTTAGCTAACATATTTATGGAAAATCTAGAAGATCAAATATTCGAATCAAATCAATCTGAGAAAGTTATATTTTGGTTTCGTTATGTTGATGACATTTTAGCATGTTTTAATAGTTCATTTGATTTAATTAATGAATTTTTAATTTTTATTAACAGCTTGCACCCAAACATAAAATTTACACTAGAAACTGAACAAAATAAGTCCATTAACTTTTTAGATTTAAACATAAAAATTAATTCAAGTAATAAATTTGAGTACTCAGTTTATAGAAAACCTACACAAACAGACATTACAATACCACACGATTCTTGTCACCATAAAACACATAAATTAGCAGCATACAGGTCCCTGATACATAGGGCTTTGACGGTCCTTTTAGATGAAATTAATTATAATAGAGAAATTTCAATTATTAAACAAATTGCATACAGTAATGGTTATAATACTAAACTTATTGATACATTAATTAAAGAAAAAGATTATAAATTAGCCATTCAAAAAATTTATCCGAATATCCTAACTTCGTTCGATACAATTAAATATGCTTCGATCCCATATTTTGGTGAGAAATCAGAACAAATTGCTAAAATTATAAACAAAACAAATAAATATAAAGTAAGCTTTAAAACAACTAGGAACATCTTAAATACTTTGTTTAATGCAAAATCAAAAACAGACGATTTGTTAAAATCAGGCATTTACAAATTAAATTGTTCGCATTGTAATTCGGTTTATATAGGCCAGACTATTAGAAATTTTGATATTAGGTATAAAGAACACGTACGTTGTTACAAATACAAACACCCACATAAATCCAACTACGCTAAACACTTACTAGAACAAAATCATTCAATGACATCTAATAACACCATAAAATGTTTACACTTTTGTGATGATAAACGTAAATTAGATATACTAGAAGCTTTTGAAATTCACAAACATTTAAAAACTGTACCGTTAATGAATGAGCAAATTGATCTGTTAAATTCTCCTCTACTAGACATTTTGGAATAAGAAATCAAGTCATCTGCAGACGATTACCAAGATAAGTAAAAAAGTTCTATTGCTATAACAACGCTAACTGTTTACCTTCATATAACCTTTGACAATGGCATGTTAACATGCTGAAATACGTATAAGGTTTAAATAAATAGAAATTGTTAAAGTGATTAAGTATTTTATATACAGATACTCATTGTATTAGTACATCCTTCTCGCGCCCATGTTTTGTCTTTTTACAATATGGACACAGCTTAACGTTTTAAGGGCTCTGACGAGTTTATTTTTGAAACGCGACTATGCATTGTATGGGACGAATTGTTCTTTAGCTTGTAATTACGTTTTGTATGTAATAAAAAATAAAATTGATATTGTAAAAAAAAGATATTGGAATGTGAAGTTAACAGGATTAGTTAATATTTCGTAAAATTTTAATTTTTTTTCAGCAGACTTTTATTTACTTATACCTTGAATGATATACCACACTAAAGGGCAATTAATGGGCTACCTGTTAAAAGTAATCCAAGTCAGTGAGTCTCTTAATTATAGACCTAAAGATTTAAGAGTGCCGCCGTACACGAAGAGGCCATTTTTATGGTGTTTCCACCATGTGTGTTTTTGGTACTGACAAAAAAACGTCATTGACCTTTGTTTACGCCCAACACTATGTGTAAGTTTTATCTGGTTATAATTCCGTATCACGTACTACCAGAAATAAGCGACTTTTTAAGATGATTTTACTCAATCGGAGCGATATTAACAGAACAACTAAAGCAAGAGCTACGCAAGCATCGCATTTATTTGCTTCTGGAAGCTAGGCATACGGAGTCCGGAGGAATTACAGCACTCAACAGCAGTTTCCGTCTCGCAGCGACCTCACTCCCATCTCAGTGCGTACGTGTTTGTGTTTCCACGATCCAGTGTTACTCCCGCAAGCAAAGAAGTTTCACTTCGGTAATATTGTTCAATTAATTTTAAATGCAAGGGTTTACGTATGTGCGTTCGGTAACCGTGCGTACGGGTGTATTCCGTACAATTAATCGCTGTCGATATTTTTCGTCCGATCGCTAAGACACGCTAGAAAATACAATGCAGTTTAATTAAATGCTAACGGCCGCGGCCTGAGCCGGAAAAATGTGAGCAGTCAAAACAAGACTGTCCGCGCCCGGAAGGGAACCAGCTCGTACCTGACCCGGAGGCGGGTGTGAATCTTTCTTCATCTATTGTTCATTTAACATTTTTACTTAAATACAGTAGGTTTTTTTAACATAGTTTTCGTTTTAGTGGAAATAGTTTTATTGCTTATTTCTCCTTGTATTTTATTTAAGTATTAGTAATATGCACGCAAGTTTCCATGGCCACAAACTGCTCAATTTTCATATTCATATAAGGTTTTTATTAGGTCTATAAATTGGTTTTCGTTTGGAATGTTGATATGCTTACATAGCAACTAAAATATATCTTTATTGTAAACAGTACTAGTACCTTTTAGTTAATCACCTTACGATGTTTCACAAGATATAAGTACCGTAACGAGTTGCAGCGTAAAAAAGGAAACCTAAACGAAATTCTTCTTTTTTTGCTGTTTTAACCTACCGTAAAACAGAACCACCTTAAACTGTTAATTTTTCGATTAAGAAGCAACAAATATAAACACACTCTAAGTTTACTCTAACAAAACAAATTTACAATATACTTATAGCGTTTGCTGTTGTAGCAAGTAATAATAATGCCTGCAGGGTACTTTAGAAATACCTACTTAAAACGATGTCAAAATTTGTAGTCTATCGGTCAATGCAAATGCTAATAGAAGTCACCTATGGGCAACATACGAAACTTGTTCTCTATAATTATGCCAAAAAATAGAACGGAACGAATAGATAAACAGAAAATCATTTACGTTGATATTCGACGACACGAAATTGTTATAAATAAAATCATGTTATCAACATTTTTGTAAAGTATACAAATTATATACATACGGCGATAAAATCTTAAAATACTTTGCTAATTTCCGCTAAGTGATTATTAATTTTCAAAGGTGTTATTTGATTTATTAGCTCACCACTGCTTTTGTTATGGTAATATAGTGAGATACATCGAGTAGGAATCTAAATTATATATTCATTGTACATATAAGTGTCAAAATGCTAAAACATATTAGTGTTCAACAATAAATTTTGTTACAAAACAAACCTGCAGCCTGATGTAATTTATATGTGGCATTCTTGGATAATATATTTATTAGCGATTTACCTCTTAAATTGGTTGTACATATATGGAACACATTAAGTTGCGAGTAGACAGTTAAACTTTTAATGTGAATCAAAACGACAAATCAAAGTAAATACCAACTTTAATCTACATTGAAGCTTGAATAATGTTTTATCGTCTTTTACTATTAATATAGGGGATTTTGAGGGAAATATCGTTTTTAGAAACTGTGTCTGTGGGTGGGACAAGCGTCTACGGCCTGACCATTCTGTAGGCTTCGTGCATGGTCGGACTGTGCAGCATTCTTGATGCATGAGCGGATAGTTTTTAATACATGTTTTAGCAATGTCTTGCAAATTCGTCGCGGCACAGATGGAAATGCTGGTGGACAGATTTATACTGCAGAAATAGTTGAGGGGTCGAATCTCGGTTGGGGCCAAATTTTTTTTTTATTTTATACTGCATTTTTTAAAACAATGTTGTTGGTCTTTGCCGTCTCGCGGAGGTTATGTTTAAGAGCAGTTATATTTTATAAAAGAAAAAATACGAAAACAAAGTTGCATTCACTCACTGAGATAGACGGGGCGGCATACTAACTGCGCAAGTCCGACCGTGCAAAAATTGCGGACCGAAGTTGTAACAGTCAACACACTTTTATGAGACTGCGCCCGCGCGAAACTTGCAGAAAGATCAGGCCGTAGACGCTTGTGTGGGTGGATAGGTGTGTGCAGGGCCGATTTTACGTACAGGCACAGCAGGCAGTTGCCTGTAGCGCCAAACTGAGAGGAAGCCGCGCGCGCAGAATTTTATTATACACTTCTGACCTATGGCAGAGCATTCAAATCGTCATGCGCAGATTGAAACAAAATTTAATTTTTAAGATAGTTACTGTTGTTTCAAATATTCGATATGCGTTTAATTAAATAGACCCTCTAATAATTATAGATAGAGGGTTTCTAATTTAATTTATTCAATATATGCCAGGGGCCTTGCGATATGCAACGCGAGTTACCAACTTGACTTTCTCTTTAAATTTCCCCTCCAAACTCGAGTCGCTACTACGCATGACGACTTGGATACCATTGGCCTGGCCATCTTATCAATTGAAAACGATATTGCACAATCAATGAATATAGAGAAGATATTTAGAGAACTTGCAACGCAAAAAGAAAATTTTAAGTTTCATTTAGTTTTTACTTTCAGCTATACTTTCAGTACGAGGGAACGAGAAGTATAGATTTAATGCAATTTTTCGAATTTGAAATTTTGACGGAAATACATGTTTAGGACCTCCACGAACCCAACAAATAGTTTTTAAAAGCTGTCTGTCTGTGGGTGGATGTATACATGTGCGCTTCATAAATCCCAAACGGATGGTCCGATTTCAATGAGCTTTGGAATGTGAAGGTGTATTAAAAATTCAACGGCAATATAAGCTTTTAATGTAAAATCCGAAACCGGAAGCAGAAGTTAGACATGTTTTTTGGTAGCACTATTTTTGAAAACAGAATTTTCTAAATCTGAAATGGGAATCTTATAGAAGATTTCAGGGTTAATCCAACGCGTTCTTCCTGAACTTTCTAACTTTAAAATGGCGACCGTTACAATTTTTTGAAAATTTTGAGTTTAGCACCTTATTACTCAAAAACAAGTTGGCAAATCGAGTTCAAATTTTCTATCATAATAGCCCTATCGATATACAATATAACTGTCAACAAAATTTTTTAAAAAGCTAACAGCTATGAAGTAAAAAAGTTTTCAAAATTTTGATAATTTTCAAAAACATTTGCTCTAAAACTGGCCACACGATGTTTTTAAATTGTGTAAGCTGATATAGCTCGAAATAATTTGGTTCGTATCCCAGCCCGCTAATTTCTCTGTTACGCTTTCTATGAAAAACGAGTTATCACATCAGGATGACATTTGATACTGGAAATGCTCTAGGGGTACACAATCTTATGAAATAAAATAATTTTTGGAGCTCCTAAAACTGCAAGTGAAAAAAATTTAAAAGTTGACGTTTCCAAAAAAAAGGTTGCTCAAAAAGCAGCAAACACGATTTTTCTTTAAATTTTGTAGGCTCATAGAGGTAAGGATAAGCTTCTATTTGGTTTGTGTCTTAGTTCGTTAATTTGAAGCGTCACGTTTATTTCTAATTGATCCCACTACATTTTGCCCTGTTTTTTCGCTATCAAAAAAATGTAGGACTGCAAATATTTTGCTGTGTAAATTAGTATTTTTCTACGAAATTTCTAACAATATATTATCCACACAACAATATTCTTATGTCAATTTTTCGATCTTCTTGCTTATTAAAATTTTGTCCCATGTTTTCATGGCAACAATGGTACCTATAGATATGATATGAGGGCGCAAAATTTTTGGTTGCCTGTAGCGACAAAAAGTCTAGCGCCGGCGCTGGAAGTGTGGGTGTGTTGGTTATGTCTTATAACTATAGCTTGGCAATACTGCAAAATGACTATGTATCGACACCGACTTGGTATCTCTACTGTACAAAAGTATCGAAATATCGAAAGTATCTCAAGTATCAAAAAGAACCGAAGTAGCGAAGTATCGAAATATCGATGTATCGAAAGTATTGAACTATCGACGATATCGAAAGCATCGAATTCACAAACGGTATTAAAGTATCAGAGTCTCGAAAGTAACTACCAGCATACTACTAGCATAAATTAGGCACAAGTGGTACGTACTTTCAATACTTTCGGTGCTTTCCATACTTCGATAGATGCAACACTTCCAATACTTCAATACTTCGACACTTTCGATGTTTTTGATGCTTCAGTACTTTTAAATACTAGTATCGATGCTTGATACCAACCAAAGTATCGATGCTTTGAGTAAGTATCAATGCTCTGCCCAGTCCCACTCACAACTTCTAAAAGATTATCCAATTTTGATAAGCTTCGGGGAGTGGGGGTATATCAAAATTTCATTGGCAAAATAAACTCTTCACCAAAATCCAAAACTAAAAGCAAAGGTTAGGCTTGTCCTTAGTAGCATATGTTTTTCAGAAATAGAATTATGTGAATTTACAGGCAAAATCTGATGGAAAACATTAACACAAATCCAACGCTCTTTCTCCGTACCTCATAAGCTTCAAATGGTGGCCGCTACGATTTTTGTATAATTTTGATTTTAACGCCTTATTACTCAAACATTATTTGCTCTATCGAAGAAAATTTAGATATTATAATATTCCTGGGGGAACACAATGTTACTATGTAGAAGAATTTTTGAAAAAATGACAACTGTGAAGTAACACATGTATTCAATACTTTGCATACTCTCAAAAAACATTGCTCAAAAACTATTAAAACGATTTTTTTTGTAAGCACAGAGCACAGTATTAGTTGCAGCAATATTTAGGGGGGTTAATTTTGCCCCTTCCACCAATGTTTGCCTGAAGAATTTTGTCTTTGGTTTTTGGTTTTCTTTAATCCCAAGTAATCTCAACAATCAATATTTTTCTCCCCCACAAAATCTTCTAACCACATCAGAAAACTGTTAATATAGCACGCGATGCACCTACAAAACCCTACGCTAGGCACCGCACTAAAAATTAAGCAAACTTCAGTTAATCTAATTTATCTATGTGATGTAGTACTTCTTGAAGCCATAACGTTGGGCATGAATACTTTTGAAAATATAATAACTAACAATTCGGAAAGTATGGGACTTCACTGTTTTTTATTTTCTCAGACATTTCAGTTAAATTGAAGATATTGTAAATATAACTTCATACTTTATGTAACAGCTGCTGTCAGAATTAGGCACACCCCGTGTGTGGCTCAATGCGCAGTAAATTAGATTTACAAATGTATTATAAAGATTGGATGATCTCACACCCTAAGTTAAATTTCATGTTGAAATAATGACATTTGCTTTCCATTTAATTGCCTCAACTAAAGTTTATCTGGATTTCTGACTTCACAATAAGCCCATAAATACTTCTAATGACTGTCTGTATCTTCTTAATTAGTTTATATCAATTAGAGTTTTCGGCACAAGAATTACAAAATAAAATGTTAGATCCAGCTGGGCAGATGACATTTAATATTGAGATAAACAGCTAACACCAATAGAACAATTTCTTTCCATAATAGAGATGAATATGCAATGCTAGTGTTGAAAATCTGATTATTATGTTTCAGGTACGTATCTGACGTAAATGGTTATACGTGTTTAAACATATGGTAAGATAATGCACACGGGTGACTTTTAAAGAGTATTCTAAATGTAAAATGACAATGATATATAAACAGATGCGAAAGCTTTTCGGTTATATAAAAAAGTAACCAAAAAATAAACTTCAAGCAGTGGTATTTAGGACAAGCCCTCTAAAGAAATTTCACTGACCGGTTTACGAGTCTTACAAATATAACTTATTGTAAAATAAACATGTATAAAAGAAAGCCATTTAACTTGCAACATGCACTTTATTCTTCAAAGAAAGCAGGTGTCTCTCTAAACCCGTGATTGTTTCATATCGATTTGTGTAAACTAATTTTAAATGCAAAAAAATTCTAGTTATTTATTTCTTAGCAATATTAAATTTAGACACATCAAGGATAAGCATTTTATTTTTAAAATTACTAGCAGGCGTCGAGGCAAGATCATTAATAAGTAATTTTATTTATTTTGGGCAGCATGAGAATAGAAAAATGTGTTTTACAGTGAATTAATTCTATGACCCCTTAAATATTCAAATTTTTTTCAAACATGTTGATCCGGACGGTTTTCTTTTCTAATTAATTTAGTATTATTAGTAAATTTAAAGCTAATACAGTAAACCCAGAAAAACGGTGTACATAATCAGTCATAACTAAATTAAACAAATTATTTCACATTAAACAGTTGATTCTTTTTCGCTTTAACAGTTTCAATATGATACACGCATGTTGTTCTATTACAGAATAATCAGAATTAAAATTGTTTATAAAACGGGATATTTAAAATACGGCCACATTAAAAGTAGTGATTCCTATGCTCTTATGAAGGAATTCTTGTTCCCATCGTCTTTCCTCGAACCGCTCGCTGGGCAAAAGCGCGTAAACCTCTCAACTTTGAACAGTATTTTTAGTAATGTTATCACATTTCATCGCTAATTCCGGCCTGTTTGTTGAGTAATATTTCTATAAACCCTGAAACTGGATAAATTTTTTTGTTTTATAAATTAATTATTATTTTTAATGAAACCAGGGATAAAAACATCCGATTGTTAATTATTATATAAACTAGTGAGACCCCAGCGCACAATGCACTGACAGACTCACTAGCGTCTAGCCCCTTGTCCTTCCTGCGATCCTGAATTGCGCAATATCATGTAATATTGACTCGCATATGTGCGAATGTGATATTTACATCAAGATTTGCATTGTTAAAGCCGATTTTTTCATTGCTAATAAATTGCATTCAATAGAAAACAGCAAATCCTTTTTTTTAATTTATTGCCAGACTTGCGTGTTAATATGCCGTCAATCGGTGAGTGAATGCTAATTTGTCTTCGTATTTTTTCTTTAAAAATATAACTGCTCTTAACATATAACCTCGCGTGAACAGCAAAACGCAACAACAGTGTTTAAAAAAAAAATAAAATAAAAAAAAAATTTGGTTCCAACCGAGGTTCGACCCCGCAACTACTTATGCAAATCCGTAGTAATCCGCAGTAAAAAAGTAGCACGACCGAACTCGCCCGCATATCCATCTGTGCCACTACGGAGTTGTGGTTTACAGACATTTCAGCTGCATGCAGAGGAGGAGCGCAAGCCATGTGAGGTAGGATCGGCAGGAAGGACGAGGGGCTAGACTCTAATGACAGACTCGCGTTGGCCGACCCGTCTAAATGCGTCACGTGATGCATTAGTTCCAATAATGAGACGCGGCGGTTTTGTAGATGACGCCCCAAGTGACGCGCGCCTAGCCGACCTTCATATATATTAAAAATTAAAATAATTATTATAGAACAATCGACGTAGAATAAAAATATAAAAAGGTTTCATGTTCCATCTGAGGGTAGCAACCTTTATTTGAAAAAATCAATGGTCCAAATTGGTGAAGCGGTAGCCGCTGGAGGAACCGGAGAAGAAAACCCTTAGTGCTTTTATATATGTATGAAATGGATATGGATAATCGATTTTTATTTTTATGGTGAAGTATACCACTTTTTTATCAACAGTAATACAGTATTATTTTTAATATTAGTAAACTGCTTTATATTTTCATATAGTTTTATTATTCATACATTTGAGGACAATATTAAAATTTTCAAATACGACCCTGCGCTGACATGACCTCGAGAAAGAACACTGTGCAGTATAAACTGCTGTTTGCTATTCCTAATATCAGTAATGAGCAAATATTCAATTCAAAACATTCTTATCTCATTGTGCCTGCGCAGCAAAGGCCGTCTTTATACAATCGCATTCCGGAAGTTCTCTATTAGTGTATTTGCATCATAATATCACGACTGGTGGTGTCATACTGTTGTGTATTTGTGTTGGGCATTTGCATTTGGCTACTGTACGCGTTAACAGCCGTAATAGAAAAACAAAAAAATTTAAATTGTAGAATCATTCGAATGATTCTCTGTAACCTCTCGAGTAATTTCGAGATATTTTGATAATCGAATGGATAGATTATTTTCATTCCCAGCATCGCATCTATAATGAAAAACCGGTATGATAGGTGCATCACGCAACTGCATTCTTGGAGCCGCACACTGAAAAATCACGCAATAACCAGAAATAGGTTCACTAATTGTTAATTCTAGTTCAATCGTAGTTTTTTACAATTACCGCCCCAACGTAATTGGGATCCTTTATTTGATTCTGCACGGATTTCAAATTACCCCAAATTCTTTTGTAATCTTTCATATAACAGTGGTACCAACAAATTGTTGACCATAAACCAGAAATTCATAAAACCGTGTATTCTGAAAGAACTTAGGTATTTCCGACGATGCAGCAAAGACGAAAAGTACCAAATATGTTAAGCTAGGTTTTCTAATGATTTACATTTTTGTTAAAACAAATTTTGTAATAAGCGATTTTAGAGAAACCAATTTGTATACATATAATGAGTAGCTGCATTTTTGTTTTAATTATTTTATAATCGGCTACAATTTATATGCTCGTTTACTGTTCTTAGTTTTTTTCTTATTCATACTTTGTTAGTCTTGCATTCACGCCCTGGTTCTTCGTATTTTTCAAGACACTGAATATACATTTACATTTGAGGATGCTTTTGGTGTGTTTACAAATTGAGTGCATTAATCAAAGAGCATGTAGCTAATGGAATAATATTGTTTTTGTAGTTTCAATTTGCCTCAGCTAATCCCATTTTAAACCAATGTTAGAAAGTTTGTTATCTCTCAAAAAGAGAACAAACACAAAATTGCTACAGTTGTTTTGGATATTATGGTGTTTTTACGAAAGTGAAATTAAAATGATCGAATTTCATATTGGTAATTGTTGTGAAATCAATAAACATTCCATGCAGGAAGCGCTTTCAGTATGGAATCGAAATCTGAAAACAATGATTAAAAAATCCTATAAACATGGGTCCGGAAACGCTTCTTTACGGAGGTACAGTTTCCTGAAGATCGAATTAACAGTGTAATAATACTTCTATAATTATCGCAGTAGTTGCACTTAAAATATTAAATTCTATATCTGATCGTTACTCATTTCGGTTGGTATTTCCACTAATTTTGGTTTAACCACCACAGGCACTATTTTCTTCTAAATATTTTAGATGCTTACAGTTTTTAAGTTTCATCTTATATATACAAAACTACAAAAAAAATGTACTCTTGTTGAAAGTCGCAACATCTAACCGTCTTCGAGGTAATTTAATTTATGTGATAAATCAAGTTGCCACGAAGTGTTTGCTGAAGATGAAAAAATAGTTCGTACAAATTTCGGAATAAGTCCTAAACAACAAAACAATAAAAACAAGAGTTCCTCTTAAACACAGGCTTCCTTACGGTGTTATAGCCTACAGAAGAGGCAACAGTATGCTTGTTGCTCCTCTTCCGTAGACTGTAAACATATTCAAAGGAATATTTTCATTGTTTTGCTGCGTAGAGCTTACCCTTAAAGTTTGTAAAAACTTGATAAAAGGCTTAGATCGTTATGGTAGTTTGATTTTCTTACAAAAAATGGATCATCTTAAAAACTGTTGGATTTAACGACTTCAACAATAGCATTTTTTATGTAGAGAATAAGATATACATATGAATTTTAAAAATGCAAAGATCTAAAATTTCTAGAAGAAAACATTACGTGGGTTCCATACGACACACCTTTCATGCACTTATTCAAACAAAAATTAGTAGAACTAGTAAGTACAATGAGTAATTGTCACATATAAATATTCAAAATTTTAGTTCAACTACTAGGTGTTTTTAACAAAAAAGTTATTAGACGATCTTATCTTCAGGAGTCTGTAACTCTGTAAATAGGCGTTTCCGGACTTTTTGATTTGTTTTGTTTCAAATTCTAAATTGGTTCTAGAAGAGTGTCGTACATGTTATAATTGCATAACAAAATCATGTTTTACCATAATCTTCTATATATGTATATTAAATCCGGGTCCCTTTGACCTGTCTCAACTTTAAGTGGTGAGGAGCGCCCGCTACAAGAAGCCACATCTTTGCGCGTCTATTACATAAGGCGCATATTCCATTGTACAGCGGTACGCTACAATTTACAATGTAGATAAGCAAACTGGGATTTATACACTTTGTTTTTATTATTGAAACATAATCTGCCGCTAGCTGTCATTCCCACATCAGATTCCGCGGGAAGGACACATGACAAATTTAACTCGAATAAGTGTTAGTCACAAATCGCTTTGCAGTTGAGATTACAAGAGAGCAGATATCTGGAAGTGCTTTTTTATTACCTACAATTATATTATCACCCACGGGTATTGGATTGCCATTTACAGTTAAAAAAACAAATTTATCATAAGACTAACCTTACCTCATGGAACCTAAAATACACAATCACCATTAATAGGGATGAAGAATTGACCTTCATTTCTACAGTTAGAAGAGTTTCAAATGTGAAATTAATTTAAATTTAAAATTTAAATTAACGGGGAAGGAAAACTGGGTCAATAATTTTTAAAGATTATTTGATGTCGTTCACGCGGGGTAGAGATGTTAGATGTTACTAAAAAATAATAAACATTTGCATGATTAATTAGTAGCTTTACGCATGTTCAGTTCAGTCGCGGACTTTGCGTATTTGAGCATTTACAATACCGGAGGAAGCATTCTGTAAATGTTTTGCATTTTGACACAGCTTATAACTTATTTTTTAGAAGTTTAAAAAAGCGTGGGGCGTAGAGCACGGGTTACGCTACTTGTATCAAGAGATAAAAAAAAACAACCTCAGCAGGCTGTGGAATGAAAAGTCACGTCTTTGCTAGACTAAGGGAATGTTTATAATGTCAGATAATAATTAAAACCTAACCTGAAATTAACATTATAAACATTTTCCCTTAGTCTAGTAAAGACGTGACTTTTCATTCCACAGAGCGCCGAGGATCAGCTTTTTTTGGATCTCTTGATAGCTAATTTTTAAGTTTATCTACAGCCTGAGTCAAATGATACAGGTTTTAATATATTTCTGCTCTTTAAGAAAATAAGTAAAAAAGTTACTGATAAAAGTTGTGCGAACTGACAAGTACTATATTCTGACATATGCAAATCTTATACAGGGGGTCCCATAAAAAATTATACGTAATATAACCCTTTTCTTAAATGGAATGCCCCATATATTTTTATCTTAATGGGAAGACCATATAATACCCAACGAAAAATTTAAATAACTTTTTTTGTAAATACCGCAGTTTTCGAAAAAAAATAATTTCATAGATCTCGTCGTACAGCTCGCGCGCTCACGGTCGACGCGCAAATGAGGAAATAATGAAATCGTGGCGCGCAATGCAAAACTAATGAAGTTGACAAATTACTAACGAGCATATTAATAATTTGTTTGAATAAAACTTAAAACAGTTACTAAAAGTTAATAACTAAAGCATATTCAAAAAATATTTTACTAAACAGAATAATAAACTAAGTTATGAACGAATAAAATAAAAATATGATATATTTATGAAAATAAAACTGAATAGCACACCTGTTAACTTCATTTGTTTTACATAGCGCGCCACCGTTCCCTTATTTGCGTATGAACAGTGAGCGCGCGAACTGAATAACAATATCTATGAAAATATTTTTTCTCCAAAACTGTAGCATGTACCAAAAAAAGTTATTTAAATTTCTGTTAGGTTTTAAATTGTCTTACTATTAAGATAAAAAAATATGAGCCATTTCCTTTAAGAAAAGTGTTATCTTATGAACAATTTTTGATCAAAGATTTGCATGTCAGTGTATAGTACATGTCGGTTGGCACAACTTTTATCAGTAACTGTTATATCTGTCTTCTCAAATAGTAGAAATATATTAAAACTTGTATCTTTTGACTCAAGCTGTATAACCTATTTAAACAACCGCCAAGTAATCTCACAAGCTATATAAAACTACTCAAAAACTTGAGTGGCTAAAATTCTTTGTGCTACTTCAAACTGGCGGCAAAGTTTGCGAAATAGTCAGGCGATTGATTGTTGGCATTAATCTTAGTAAATTTCCACTTATGAAGTCATGGAAGTTTTTGCAGCGAACTTAGAAGCAAACTAAATATTATTAAAGTGTTTATATTATTAAATATTAAAATTATTGCTACATCGCAAAGATTTACAGTACACGAGTATCAAATTGACATAGTTATCCAATTTTTTCATCATCACGCATTTTAATCAAAAAATTAAAACCAAATTTGAAAATGAATTTGCTTTGAAAATTAGCGACTTTAGCATACTATGTTTAAAGTGGTAATATACAAATCGTTCCATGTTAGATATTAGTTAGTTTGACAAATTAAACTTGTCTGTTTGAAAGGAAAAATATAAATCTTGGTCAGTTTCATAATTTGACCCCGGATCCAGGATACGGTTTACTTTCTATGTAATTCTATTCGCCGTCATTTTGACCAACTTGCAAATGTAAACTTATAATCTTTATCGGTGATATTTTTTAGCTTGCATTTAAAAAACTGGTCCTTGCGAAGTGGAGGTATAAATCCCGTAATAATTCAATTTCTACTCGTACATTTTAATGTATAAGTTAAATGAAATTGCATCAACAGAAATAAAAATTAAAAATAAAAACAACCTTTCACAAGATCCAGATTCTTACAGCAACACTTATCGGCACCACCTCACATTTCACACATGATGCATTGGAATTTTTTAAAGAACAGCTATTTTCACTTTCAATGGCTGCTTGCATGGCCTACTACCCTACATTGTTGCTCGCATCTGAACAAAACAAATTGGAAAGTGACTTGACTTTACTGCATTACACTTAGCAATTAGCTACTTTTAGTCTTCCCAACAAAATGGTTTAATGGTGAAACCAACAAAACATGTAGTTTTTGTTGCACAACTAAAATCATATTAATTAGGCACTCGAATGACGCAGGTGCTGCTGAACGATTGGTTATAAGTAATTTTTTACTACTAGAGGTTTAGATTTATTTAAATAAATAAATTGACCATTGCAGGTTTTGCACAACAAACATAAACTTAATATTTTTTTACCATTAACGTATAATATGACAGGTAACAGTTGATAAAACTAATGTCACGAGTTTAAATGCTGCAATTATATTAGTTAATGGATAAATAAGATGGCCATAAAACAGTGATTGAATTCATATTCGGCATTCAAAAATCAGTCAAGTAATATAAATAAATTATTTCGATGTAAATACCTTCATCAAGGAAAAAAAATTAGTCATAGCTATGAAACTAATTAATGTGCATGATAGGTATAAATATAAAAATCCTGACGGTAGTAACTGTTGACAAATTCAAATATCTATTTGAATTGACCATCCGACCAATAATGTATAATACCCACTCTGTAAAGTGCCGGATTATAAAAAACCGACAATGTTTTAACAGTTTAACTTTCGTCGTTTTAAAGAATTTACAAAAAATTCTTATAGGCAAAGACCGGATTTTTAGCCCCAGACTAGCAAAAACTTTCGTTAAAATCCAATAAGTAAACAAAAACAATGAGCGTCCTCAAATGCTGCACGTTTTTGCAAGGTTCTTCAATTACAATATTTGAGATAAATCGTTTTGTTCAGTGTTATTTTATTGTTAAGCTAAGTCGAGGTTCTGTACTCAAAAATATTTTTGCCAAGTTTTATATCATTGTTTCGTCTATTATTTTTAAAACCGTTGACCATGCATATTCTACGATTATGAACTCCGTTAACAAATAGCTCGATATAATAAACCAGATGAATAATACGTATCTAAACAAGCTCCATAAGATCAAACATGTGCGTGTTTGCTATTTTAAACCAGTAAATAATTCGTTTTAAATTGCATATATGTGCCAGCTATATATTTAAAGGAATTACGCCAGAATTTATTATTAATTTATTGCCCCATAACTCAAATACTGACTAAATAATAGATTAGAAATCCGGACACTGTTAAAAGGAAACGGAAAATAATAGAGATGTTAAATTTAATTTATAGTAAATGATAAATGTAATTTACTGTTCTAGTAGCAGCTTCGGTGTGTTTCGAACCGAATAAAACAAAGTTATTTGCGATACATAGTACGTAGTCTCAAATAAATGTAAACAAGCTTTCGATTGTTGTTTTTATCGCAAAATTGTCTTCACCATATAGGAAAGTTTAGATACCTAATTTGGCAAAGTAGACCAAATATCACTCACGCTTAAAGATGAAACCAGCGGCGTTGCACTTCATACATTTGAGATAAGACATGAGCATGAGCAAGACTTGTTATGAAGGTCACTAGTTAGTCCCTTTCCGATGAGAAGCTTTGTAGGAGTATCAATTATACTTATTTTTCCTATTTTGTTATGTATAAATATACTGAAATATCTTATTTTTTTGGTACAAAAAAACAACAGTGACTTTGGCAAAATTAGGAAACGATTTTAAGTTTCTACATAATTTAGAATCAGTATATCTATGGATATGAAAATAATATGCGCCTGAATTACGGACGTAGATTACAGGTAGAACGTATCAATCTGTACATACAGGGTAATTCATATCATGTGGGACGCACTTTTAGAATATATTAAAAATTTGAAAACATTGAAAAAAAGTTTCTGTAAACATGGACCCGGAAGCACTTTCATTACGAAGTTACAGGCTGATGAAAATGGAACAGTCTAATAACTTTTTCGTCTATACATTTCGCAGTATTTGCATTAAAATATTAAAATTATATATATGCAGAACATTACTTATTAAGCTGAGTATTTCTACTAATGTTTGATTGATTACGGACACCAGAGAGGTGTCTGATGTAGGGGAGTCTAGTAATATTTTCTTCTAAATATTTTACTTTCAGAATCTTTGCTTAGCAAATCTTATCCTTCATACAAGCTACACAAAAAAGTACTTTTGTTAAAAACTTGCTTAGCCTAACATTTTAATTTAATTATTGTGGAAAAACTGTTGCCAACAAGACCTGAGTATTATCTGTAGATGAGAAAACAGTTCGTACAAATTTCGACAATAATTTCTACACATCAGAGTAAAAAAAGAGTTCATATAAACGTAGGTCCGAAAACGCTTCTTAGGGCTGGTCTTCCAATGTCCAGTTAAAGTTCCCGTTAAGGTAACCGTCGGACAATATTGCAGTTTACAAACTATTCTGTCTTTTAATGTCCAGTTAGGCGTTAACCCGTATTTAGCGTTTTTATCCTATGGCTAAAACTAACCGCCAATTCAAGTAGCCGTAATGTATTAACCTGCAGATAGCATTCAATGAGTGTTCGCGAATTTTACAATACACGGGAATTATAACAGTATAATATATTTATTCATAAATACCTTTTATTTAATAGATATATTTATATAATATCTACCTGAATTTATAACTGTAAATAAATCTATATCATTTAAATTTGTGTTTTACTTTGCAATTTAATTTTATTCTAATGTTTACCTACAACTTAGATTTACCTGTTTATGTTGAACGTAATGCAAAGGGGGCATATAAGCAGTTTATCTTACACTTTAAAAGCAAACCATGTCCTTAGCCTCTTTAAAATGACTAATTACCATCATTATGTTCGTTAAAAAAACAACACCACAAGAAAGTGTTAGCTCATTGTTTATTACTACCCTGTTGCTTAATATTGTGTTTGAAAAACATTTACAATTATGTTTTGTGGTTTTTGTGTTTTGAACCTCAACGTTATCGTATTAGATAGTGATTGTAGATATTACAATTTAAGTTCTAAATTATCCACTTCTGTTGTACTTTTTCAAGTATAAAAAACGTTGTGGTATTTTAGCGACAGTCCTAACTTTGAAATTGTGCAGGTATGTCCGATCTACTTCTTTTCTGCTTAAAATATTTCCAATTAAGAAGGAAAAACATATTTTCAAAGGGTTAACAACTTTATTTTGACGACAAAACATGAATCATGACGAGTTTCCGTTGCTTGGTAAAATATAAAAATTGAAATTTGAGCGCGCTAAATAACATGGCAAGTGTTTGCGCGTCTTCAGAAAACACTTGGACCTTCATGGGAACTTAATTTTTCACAAATAATAAATTATCTCGAGAACGGTTGGATTTAGCTCGGGATTTAGTGATTATCAATGAGTATCCTTTTTGTGCATTTTTATATGAAGACTAAGATTTTATAGACAAAACCTGAAAAATTGTAAAGATCTACAATATTTATAGAAAAATATTACGTCACCTCCCATATAAAACACCATTACTGCATTTATCTTATCAAAAATTAGTAGAAATGAATAATGCCTAAAGACAAGTGTTTTAAATTTTAGTGCAACTACTGAGAAAGTTATCGACAAAAAAATAAGACTGTTCTACCTTCAGGAGGCCGTAACTCCGTAAGGCAACGTTTCCGCACGCAATTTTTCAAATTCTGAATCCATCCTGAGAGTGCCTTCCACATGCTACGAAACACAGATACAGATTAAAAATTTACCGAATAGTGGTTTTGGTCACTGAATACCGAATATTTGGCCAGTCTGTCACGGCCTACTAACGAATATTCGGCTGACTGTTTGGCAAACAATAGATCAAATATTCGGCCAAGTACCGAATACTTACTGGTAGTAATGGATGGATTAGTTGGGTCATATTGTAGCTGATCGTATGGAGTTCTCGTTCGCCCAGAACAGTACTAGTCCGAGAGCTAGTGAAAATGTCTTCCTCGTCGTATTCCAAATTTTCACTAATATAAAACAAAAATGTGTCACCTAGTAAAGTCATAACCGGCCGGTAGCCGAGGTGACTCCATAGCATTACTGCGAGGGCGGCTCTCAAATTTGGAAAAAAAGTAGCTCAGCCTTTGTCATTTTCTATTCCAAGCTGATGTTTTGACACGCGTTTAAAAAAATATTTATAATATAAAATGAACCGTCCGTTTCGTCCTTGAAATAGCCTTTGCCGAGCAGACGCCGCTAAAAGTTGAAAAAAAAGCGCTTCAACTTCCTGATAAGATACCAGCTTGAAATTAACAGATAAAAATTAAATGAATTCAAATATGAACTGCAGCCTTGTGTTAACAGTCGGTTTTTAAAAATAATCTATGCGTCCTTGTTCAATCAAGTGGCGGGTGTCGGTTAGACGAAGATATCAACAACTCTGCTCGTTAAAAATTAAATGTATTCTGATAAAATTAATTACGCAAAGTTTAAAACATACGTATCCATCAATAATAAAAGTAAGTGCAATATTAATAAAGTAAAAATGTATGTGTTTCAAAAAATATGTAGGTATCAAACCTTTATAACAAAAATTATATATTTAAACAGAAACTATAGAAATACACTTAGGTAAAATTATTTGGAACTCAATTACTATCGAGATTCAATGTTACAGCTAACTTAAAACTTCAAAATAAAATATCATAATAGTGGGTTTTGGGTTACGAAGAGCACTTTGCCAAAACCAAAGAGGCTTCGGCGCAGATGCTGATTTCTGTCGGTGTACCTGGTTAGTCGTATCAAAAGCGGCGCTTTTGTCCTTCGGGAATTAGGCGTAGCAATTAAGGCGCTATTGCAGGGAAGCCGACTGGAGTGAGCAACGACACTATTTCCATATTGGTGGCGGCAAGACGCTCTTATTGCGTGTTGTTAGTATACATTTGTACGTAATCGATCGCTGTTATTAGGTTAAGTTCTCAGGCGTATTGGCAAGCGGCGCTATTGTCTTTCGGGAATTAGGCGTAGCGGCCAAGGCGCTGTTAGATGAGACCTAATCAGGCAGAGAGTATTGCGTACAAATGAGTCCTAGCACACGGTGTTCCTATAAAGAGCATCCAGCTACATCTGTAATCTGTACAATACTCGACATTTATAAACAGTCCGAAAAAGAAGTATCAGTATAAAGTAAAGCTGGGGTAACAATTTAGAGTGGCAACTTTACTCCACACAACTGACGTCCAAATTCTATATAAATGGTTCCAGAACTCATAAAACTAAACATTTGCATCACAAAAATAAATAAATACTTTGAAAGGCTTACTGTTATTGAAATCAGCTCAACAGCTTATCTTTTTTAACCTCGATAAAAACAGGGTAAATCAGACAGCAGTAATAATTAAAATACAACGTAGGAACGACCCCAATCATCACAAATAAATAATCAATTAAGCATAAACACTTGATTAATTTTAAAAAATGCTATTAAAAAATGTAAATCAAAATATCTACGACACTGCACGACCACAATGGGAAATAAATAAGTCCGACAAGGAAAGGATATCATGAGCAGACTAAGTGGCGTTTCATATATCCAGGAATACATTTGAATTTAATTTATAAAATTCATATATTCCATTTTAAATTTAATAGTATTCATAGATACATGATCTCACTGGGGCCGCCCATCATTTTCTTTCTTTTTCGCACTCATTAGTTGCCGATATTTCCAATAAAATAGTGACGACCTGTATGATGTAAAAAAGATAGCTTACGAAACCTTCAATTAAATTGTTCACATTTACATGTTCACATTTTTTCAACAAGTTATATTCATAACTCAATTAACAAAACACAATCCCAACTATATGCACTATATTAGAGCTGAGGTTAAGGCTGCTGTATTTAACACTGCTCTACATAACGTGCTCTAGTTCGAGTCCTGAGCAGGGTGCCCGTGGATGTTTGTGTATGTTTGTATATGCTAGATGGGGGCTATATGACTGTGGCAGTAGGAAAAAAATATCGTAACGGCAAACACTTACCATTATTATTATTATATTATATTTAAATGTGGAAATTTAGAGTATCTTCTAGCTACGAGCTCATACATATTCAAAATATTGTTAATACCAAAGCCAAAGCCACTTCCCACGTACGTAACCTCCGTTTTCTTTAAACAGTTTGATGAATAAAGTCCCGGGTAACAATCAAATACTTTCGCGCCTTATACGTACACTCAACGCCCGAAAACTTCATGCAAGCTATAAATCTATTATTTGTTATTATATAATATCTACCCATTTGATGACATACGTATGCGTCATATTAATGCAACAACAGTTTGAATTCTGTTTGAATTTTTAGCAATATTGCTATGTAGCAATACTGTTGTTGCTATGGTATTACTATTGGGCCTAATTATAACAATGACAATAACAACTTTGTTACATGACCACATTAAAAAAATCGAACAGAGATCCATCGAATATTTCTAATATTTCACTGGTATACTTTACACAAAAAATGTTGTTGTCATTGTTCCTTGTGCTTATTAAAACTAAACAGTTATTTTTTTAAATACCTAAAATTCCAATAATTTGTAGCTCTAAATTAAAAAACAGTGCTTTGTGGGAGTGTTGAATGACCTGCTGACCGCAATTTTATGGGTTGCCTTTTAATGTATAAAAGGACCAGTTGTGGAAGATTTCTTTTAACCGATTAGATCACGACCACATACCGATTATTATTAACTTGACACTATACCACGCTTTCAAGTCACGGTGGCAACTTACACATTTCTAAACATTAATAAATAGGTTTTCAGTTCATCGGCTAGAGATTATACAAGTTGCATAAAAAGCTGCAACAGGAGGTGCCTGATCATTTAAATATCATCTAAAAGACCATAAATAAGTACAGAACGATATGGCACGTATAACTATGTTTAGATGTCTAAAATTGATAGATTTACACTCGTAGAACATATTACTGCATGTAAGTATGATTCATTCTATACTCGACGTTTGTAAATAGGTAACATAAAATTTGTAAAAGTTTCCCACCAACTGTTAAAATGTCGATAGAAAAAGCTGTGAATACTAAAATTTGTGTCACAAAAATGTCACCATATTAGAGAAAAAAATGGAGAATTAAACATTTACATTATAATATCATTTCATCACTCAATTCTAATACAGTGTTAGAAAAATTATAGACTGTATTCTCATTTAACATAATTTTAAGAAAATGTTAATCTAATAGTACAAATTAAGCTTTGTACATTTGCCGGATACAAAATCAGGAATTTAAGGCTGCCATAAAGTTTTAATGTTAGTTGAGTTCTTGTTCAACGACTCTGGAAGAAAACTGATTAGCTGCACCGAGTTAACAGTTAAAAACTCTTGGTATAGATCACCTACAAAATTTTGCTTTGCTGATTTCTATTTAGTTTTGTTGAAATTTTGTCTTAAAACCTGGAAGATTTTAAATCTTAATATAACTAGTGTTAATGCAGAAGTTTAAATTTGTTTTTAACTCGCGAAATTCAATAGAAACATTATAAGTTTGTTATTAATAATCTAACAATAAATTAAAATTTAAACCAACATGCAGCCTACATTGCTTACGACCAAGACCATTATCTATATTTATAAATTAAATCCTGGTCCTTTCTATTTGTTCAAACTTTTACTATTTTTAGAGGTGTCAGACCCCTACCACTACAACCACGTATTTACGCAGCCCTTATATAAAGAACATTTCCATTTGTACAGTAGACCGCTGTAATGTTCCATAGAAGTACGGTCCCTTAGTGTGGAATATTTGTGTGCCTCTTTGCAGAACAATCTGCTAAGACCTTAATGCGACAATAAACTCCAGCGCCGGCGGGCAGTTACGCGGAATTTCATTTCAATAGCCTACGTAGCGTGCTTGGACAACGATGGCTAAATAAACTAAAAGCTCTAAACAAATAGAAATTAAAACAAAATGAAATAATACGGGTATTTCATAGAATACAATCAAAGTTGTGCACTAAAAAAGCAACAGATTTAGGTTGCCACGAAAACGTAGTCTTGCCTAATATTAAATTTTAGTCGCTCTCGAACATACACCGCTGAACGTGACAAAACGATAAATACACAGTTATAATACTATTGGCAGATTGTTTATGTGCGGCCAGATTTCATACCATTTGCTTTTGCTTGTAGGGACTAATTTTGGTTCACAGAAAAAACGTCAGAGAACAGCTTTCCTGGGCAGAATGTCGATTAAAAAAATACCAACCAACAAAAATTGTCAGAAAAGAATCTGACAAAAACACCTGCAGTAGAACCGTTCCTCGGAAAAACCAGCCGGGTCAAATAACGTCCCGAAAACAAAACCCGTGATTTCTATGAATAGGGGCGAATTTCAGTTTGAAATCAATTATGTGCAAACAGTTAACAAAATTATTTGCTGCGTATTTATTACTTAATAAAACATTTTAGAAATCTCTGTTAAGGCAATCCCCGAAAAATGCGAAAGAGTACTAAGTTCGAATAACCTTCCACCCCTCCGTTTTCTAGGGATTGTCTTCTTGATGCTGTGGGGGTTGCTCTGTCTTAAAATTATTTTGCAGGGCTGTTTTTTGGGCTTTTTTTCTGTTTTTCACGGGTTTTTGTTTCGGTACTAGCGCTTACAGCCAACACCTGCAGTTTAGATATGAAGTTATTAACAAAAGTGTAGCCCACGTGTTCTACTTTCGATTTAATAAAGTAACCTGAAAACTTATAGGTAATATTGATGATTAAAGATCTCCTCGACTGTACTATTTGAATGTTATATAACAAGAAATTTACATCCGCATAAAAAAACTACTCGTTCAACCTGCAACCTCGTAGAAAACTTGAATCTTAAAATAAAAATCAAAACAATCTAGCGTATCGCAAAAAAACGACATAACTAAAGCATGTCACAAACCGCGGAAGTAGTAGCAATAGTCAAGTTAATCTTTCTAACGGCCAGGGGAGACAGCGTATTACTGTAAATCAGTCACTAGGGCAGGATTGTGTAATAGTATAGCTTATAATATTATAAAACTTGAACCAAAAACTGCTTCTTTTTTATCCTTTTCGCAAATATTTGATACAGTTCGGTTTTCAAGATAAAATAACTAAGTAGGTACGGAATTTGAAAAAAATCGCTAGTAGTATCTATTACGTCACCTTTATTTATTAGTGCGATAACATCTCGACTAGCTTCTAATTACATGCTTTCATTTATTGGAAAATGAACAGCATTTTAGTTCTTAAATATAAGTAAACAATAATGTGATTATAAACTATGTTTATTGTAGTTTTGTTAACTTTGCATCAGAATACGCATTTTCAAAATAAGAATCCACGATAATAAAACTGAGATTGATACAAGGAAAATGTAGGGTTAAAGTTTTGTAATTTTTTTATACAAATTTTATCGAATATTTTCAAGAAAGGGCCTCGAAATCCCCAAGATTTTAAAAAGGGGCTCCCAGGAGCCCCTCCGGCACACCCCTGTAAATAGTTCAAACTAATAGTTATTATGTAGTACATTTTGAAATAAAAGTCCTTAGTAATGTTTCAATGTTTACTTTCCCATATTGCCAGAATGGCACTGTGATCTCGCAAATTCGCGATTCTCAGAGTTTGACGGAAATACATTTCCTGGGTCTGAAGGATCCTAAAAAAGTGTTTTTTAGAAAGTGTTGGTGTGTGCGTTCGTGTATGAAATCTTAGGAACCACTGGAATACCTCAGTACAAAACAAATCCTTTGGGTTCAAAAGTTTTTTTTTAAATCCAAAATCCGAAACGAAAGCAAGATATTGTTATCATTTTATCAAAATCGAAATTTGAAAAATCTAAAAAAATTTGATAGAAGGTGCTAAGATAAATCGATAGTTTTTCCAAGCATTCGAGCTTTAAAATTGCTATTGAAAGTGTTGACTTTAACACCTATTCATTCTAATCGATTATTGTAATAGCCCTGGAGGTACACAATGTTATTATCTATGAGAATTTTTTAACCATAACCGTTAATTGAAACTTTTTTCAAAATCTTCAGACAAATTTTGCTCTAAAACTAGAAACACAATTTTTTTACATCTTATAGGTTTAGAAATGTAGAGATCAGCTACAATTTGGCAAGTGTCGCAATACGATAATTTTTTTGTGAATTTTTAAAAATAAAAAATTCATGCCCCTTTATTTAATAAACGTTGAAAAAACAAATATCCGTATGAGCTAAATTGCTCATGTGGGATAGTAGAAGAAAAGTCTCAATTTAGTTTTTACTTGCCGCAATATTTAGGAGGAGTGGGGTTGAACAAGGAATTTTATTGACTTTGGTTTTCATGAACCTCAAGCAATTTATTATACTAAAATAAAAAAATCCATTTTTTTCTACCCCTGTAGCTGTAGATATACAAGCGCTTTGTTGGTAAATTGCGCGGATAAGCGGTTGCTGCCTATTGAAATACGTATAATTTTAATGTAGTAACTAACTCTCATACTACATCTTACGTCTTATACACTATTGAACATTTTGCTATAATGTAACAGCGTTATGTAACATAATTGTGGATGGTGTTACCGTATCATTCACGCCATTGTCGGTTTCTTTACGAACGTCAAATAATTATATATTACATCACCTGCTTTGGTGTTAAAAATTTCCCTGCTTTTAGTTAAATATTATGGAGCATCGTGTTCGTTCTAATGTTCGCGGTGTTGATACACATAAAACTCGAGCCTCGCAATGTAACATGTAATGTAACCGTAACGTTACATTACGTCAGAATGCTCAACTCTGTACAAGGCCATATACCTATACAATTGCTTATACCTGTATTATGATATAAAATACTTTTGAAAATAAACATAATTATTTTTAAGGTTTGGAAACGTCCAAATTTTAATAAAACATCCATAATAAAATTTGACAAACAGTTAAAGTAGTAATCGAGATGTGAAACATTCAACCTACATTGTTTTGGTAAAATTTCGCTATAAATGAGTAAACAAAAAAGTCTTAGGTAGGTATACTGTACAGTATCCGGGGGGGGGGGGGTAGCTCCCTACCGGGCGCGTCCCTAGGTGGCGGATAGGGGGAAGACGCAGTAGGTTAGTGCTGGTAAGACCGCTCGCCGCGTAAAAACGATGGCTGGTAGCGACCTTAAGCGGCATCGCGGGCCAAGCTACCCAGCCCAACTGTCATGTCGTCCTCAAGGGCCTGCACTGGGTTTTCCTGGCGTCGGATAGTGTCTAACACTTCCGGTAAACCGTAAACCGCTCTGTGTTGCAAATAGCAATGCAGAGGGGCACGGGGGTCTGGGCTTAACCACCTAAACCGAGTTGATGACGCCACTATAAAAACCTCCCAACTCCCAGTGGTATGGTGTGCGCCGAAGGAATGGTCGAAGGGAACCCCGATCATAGCGACCAACCTAGGGGCACCGGACGCACCCTGTTGTATCCAGCCTTCAACGTCAGCTGGGGCTTCTGGCGTGGTGACTATTGTTTCGTCTTTACTCGTGGGACTGTCATGGACCCGCATTTAACTCGCAAGGCAGGGATCAACAGAGCCCTATGACGGTCTTGAACCTGCATTGGGAGTATCAAGGAATGCAATCCGTAGCTATATTAGCGAATCGATCTGCAAGCAACATAAAATATACAGGATCAACAGACCAGGAATAACCCATAGCAAGGCATTCATCAACGGACCTTGCAAAAACAAAACCACAGAACTGTTTATGTTAGGCAGAACACAGCTCAAAATCCTTACGGGCCTCATAACACGTGACTATTAAAGATCACCTCAGGAGGATTAGGCAATTAGATGGAAACTTCAAATGCAGACTCTGCAGTGAGGAACCAGAAACAGCAATGCATATTCTATACAACTGTACACACATACCGTGAGTGACCTGTGCGCAATGGTACAAGGATTCAAGATCACGGCCTGGGTGTGAGTAACTACCAGGGTAAACACAATAAGCCTTATAGGCTGCAGTGTCTCCGAAGCCAAGGGTAGACGGTCCCAAGGGAGGAAAAAAATACTGTACAGTATTAGTACCAGTAAGTATCCTGTATAAGTAGTTGTAAGGATACGTTATAAATTTTGCATTTTGAAGAAACAGGCTACACTGTAGTTCGAAAATGTTGGTGTTTTTGAATTACTTAAACTTTAGTGCCTACTCGTTATTGTCATTTTTATTTGTTGTATTCCCTATACTACTTGCAGTACCTAGAATAAAAAGTGAAATAGCTCTATTTTATGCCCCTAGATGAATTTCATTGGTTGCAGTCATCCCAAATAGATATATAACATTTTTTTACATCACCTAATGACAATTAATTTCAATACAAATAATGCTTTAAATAAATTTAAAAGTCAAGCCACTAGTGCATTGATATACCTGTTGGCAAAGTCATTTTCAAATGCTTCCGTGTCACCATCAGGTGATGTAAAAACTGTTAGCATTCCATTTAGGCTGACTGCAAAAAATATTTTGTAGGGACATAAAATAAAACTATTTTACGTTTTACATGTTAATCGGCCATGTTCCACCTACATTTGAATTCACTGTATAAATGTAGATGGCAACTTTTGCATTAAAGTTTGCAAGAGGACGAACAAGAAAGAAAAATGAAAAATGTTATTATATAGCATCTTGCTTCTACGGCTGAGTTAAAAAAAAAAGCTAAAATAAAGGTATTAACTTTACCGAGAGAAAATTTGAATTAACGTTTTCGCAATATGTTGTGTTGCGAAACGAGTTTTTGATTAGCTAATTCATTTTTCGAAATGCTACCTATACAAGTATCTAATGTTTCTAAAATTTTAATTTTAGTCAATTGTAGATATTTTTGTCAAACACTGAAAATAGGCAACACATGAATAAATAGTTTTTAAAGGTTTTGTAATATTATATTTTATGAAACACCAAAATTATTTTTCTGGACCTCTCTAAAGTTATTGGAACTTTAATAATATAAATATCAGAAAATTGTATATTAACACGAAACAGCTCTTTGATTATAAAACTAATAGCGTTCCGCCAAATTATGTTTTACCATTGACTATACAAGGTATATAATCAAAGGTTTTACGTAAAAGTTTCTAATAGGTCAAGTAACTGGGAAATCAAAAAAATTAATATAAAAAACATGAATCTTCATTTTCATAAACTTTTTAATTTATACTTTCCTTAAATAAAATTGTACCAAAGAGTTTTGTTTATACCTTGCTGTCGGAATAGGAAATTCGACGTGTTTATTATCTCTCTCCCACCGGTTTACGTAGTACATTAGTACCAAAGGATTGATGTGATTTTAACAAATTAGCACGTTTTATGGCGCCAAAATCCAAAAAACCGGGTTTCGAAATAACGCTTTTGTGTCTGCATACCCTTTCCAACCCAGTAAGTAGTCTTTACCCAGGGTAACCAAATTAGGATTAAAATATTGACAGTTGCGATTGAATGGAACCTCCACGTAATAAGATGGCCCCACCAACAATTGGTGAAGAAAAGAGGAATACTCCTAATAAAATTAATAGAGGAAAATTTCGTAACGTTGGTCCGACAGCTAGGTTTTGTGAGAATTCTTCGTAAGAAATTTTGAATTACGTCTTGCTTGTTTTACTATCGATACACTATATATAAAATACAAAAGCATTAATGTCCATGCCCGCAATATATAATATTGGCTTTGGCTTAGCGAAACCCGTATGTATATTGTACGCTTCAATTACGTATGGTCTACATACCTGTCATAGTGAATTTAAGTCGTCTAGTTGCATAACAGCTAATCGCAGTTAACTACTCTCCACCGAGTTATTCAGCAGCGCTATATTACATAAGATAATGATTTGTAACTATCTGACTAATGTACCATTAGGGCATTTCATCTCATTAAATGGAAAACTGTGTGTTGCAGTTAATTGGACAAATGAAATCAGATTTAAGATTAAACCAACTAAACGGAATAGATTTACTATTTCATCGCAATACAACATATAATTCGTTAGAATGTCTTCATATTGTAGGAAACGCGCTTCCTTGCTTGCGCGTTGCGCAAATCATTAAAAACTAATTTAAAGCAGTATTGTTTTTCAATGTCAATGTACTGCATATACTAAAGAAGACGCAGGTAAGCGTAATAATAATTATTATGTGCATAACTTTCTCTCTAATTTTAGATGCTAATGTTGGAACTAGATTATAACAGTGTATCACACACTCTATTTCTTATTACGATTTTACTATATTGATATGTTTTGTTTATAACAAAATTGTGTCAGTGATTACATGCTCTACGAAGCACAAAAAGGGTGTTTGTCATTTATTTTTGAGAATACAATAATCAGTATTTACCACTTCCTCTTTTAAATCTCTTCTCTTAAAATTTCTGTAAACTTATATTCGTTACGATCGATAAACACTAAAATATAACCTACAGCACCGATGCAATTTAAGTTAAGAACCGAAATTGATGTTGTACCCGACTAAATGACTGAAAAAAGTATTACCTGAACATGCTACCTTTGCCTGCTAAAGGTTTCATCGATAGTTTGTTTATTCAGGTTTTACAATATAAAGAAATACATTCATAGTATGTCTCTACAAAATGTATATTTTTTTATAAATTTTTGAGTGAATAGGCGTTACAGCCGAAAATTTACAAAAATCGTAGCGGCCGCCACTTTAAACCTTGAGTGCTCCGAGAAAAACCCGATTAGTTTTAACACTCTCTATCGTATTCTGTTCTTAGATTAGAAAAAAGTCAAAAAACATGTCTAACGTAACTTGCTTTCAAAATGTGTTACTCTTAAGTGATCATAATTTCCTTGGAGAAAATAAACTGTAAATTTAAAAAAGTTTCAAAAGAATGAAAAAAGAAGTTTGTGTTTATTATTTACTTCAGAAACGAAGATAATGTTTATTATTTAAAATATTATCTGAGTAACAGCATTCGACTCCAGAACACATAAACAAAATCCACCAATTTTCAAAATATTTTTAATAGCTATTTATTTGACCAGTAGAATTTGCAAAATTTTAACCCATTTATCGATGTATAATGACAGTCATTTTGTAAGATGTAAAGCAAGTAATTTAAGCTAAACAACACACCGACTGATGCTACTTTACTGATTAACCGAGCGATTTTCTTACAGTTTTTCAATGTAACACAATACACAAAATTGCTGAGTATTTAATGCGTGCGGTGATCTCATTGACGTCAACTGCGGTTGTTATTTTAAACGTCCAGTTCAAACAACTACAAAGCATTTCTGTTTTGTTTGTGCTAACAGAAGGCAGTAAACCATAAATAACCAAATTATAGCAACAGTTGTGACAGCAATATAAATAATTGCTAAAAATAATCAATAAACTGAGTTGTAATGCAAGATGCCGCCGCCGCCGTCTTGTTATGGTGGTAAATCGTCGTGTTATGGTAAGACAGTTAGGGATTTATTATAGATATCAAACGCATCTTTTCTTGATATTAAAAATGTAATTATTTAATGGTAATAATAATACAATTTTTATAACAACATAACCAAAAATTCCCCAACAAAAAACACGTAAAAGTTTTAGATGTCAGTTTACTCAATAAAAATTTTACCTTCACTTATGCTGTCAACACGATATTCAAAACAGTTCATAAGAAAACGTACGTCGGTGTATCTGACATACGGAAAATGAAAATGCAGGAAGTGGTGATAGCGATAAACCAAATTAAAATGTAAACGTTTCAAATAAAATAAATGCATTTTTAAATAAATGTATGATAAAAATGCAATGAGAAGCATATATATTCGAAATACCTTTTAAGAATGTTTATAAAAAATTAAGCTCTACTCACATATAACGGTACGTCTGTAGGTTTGGCCATATATCTGATTTCACCTTCCTGGGCTATATTAACTCCGTAATATTGTTGCCATACGCTGGGTTTGCCGTCATTCGATGCTTGCAGTAAACTTTTCTTTGGCGCCGCTTTTTCGGGAGTTTTATTTTCTTTGTCCAAAAGTTTTTCATTTGCACTACACGGTTTCACATTTGCCCGACACAAAGTTCCGTAAATTATGGCATTCCGCATACCATTTGCATTGAGGGTAATGTCTTCTTGAGGCGGTAGACGCTTAGTAGTCCCATAAGGTTTAACAGAATCACTAAAACCACTACTCGAAGAACCCGAGGGTACTTGATAAATATCTTCAGTGTCTGCAGAAATAGTCCTTACTCTGGCACTGTTAAGCTCGGGTGAACTTTGACTTGAATTTCCACTGGAAGACGAATTGCTGAATGCCCTTACAACAGAGGTAACCTTTTTGCGATTGCTTAGGTTGACGCATAGTTTTCGCATTTCCTCTTCAGTCGAATTCCGAAGTATGTCTAAGCTCATGGAAATTTTTTCTTTGATGTTTTTCAACATCTGCTCTGGAGATACTCCATTTTTACCTTCCATGGTAGCACTTATGCAATTAGATAGATCTACTAATATTTCCTTTATTGAAACATCTTTATCACTGCTAGAACTTGGATCATTATTAGGAACATAATTCACACTAGTATACAACAATAAAGCTTCATCGACAAGCGAATCGTACGAATTTCCCTGTCTTTTTAATTCGCCCGTAGTTTCGTTAAATTTCGGCCAAATAGGTCTTGGAATTTCAAAATCTACTTTGCCCTCAGGGATCGTTGTCAATGTACCAGCACCGGAAGATCCGGAACCTAACGATGGCACAGATTTGTTTTTACCGCTAACAGCTGCGACTTGGATAGATTTAACGTAGTTCGAATTCTGTTCCAACACTGATACAACATCCTCTCGTAATCTAATTTTCTCAGCATAGGTAGGTTCATGACTGCTCCCGTCTCCATGACTTCCACCGTAACCTGAAGAATTAGACTTTTCACCGGAAGGAGGATAACTTTGCCTCAGAATCTTTTTCTGTAAATCAGGATTTTTCTGGCGTTTTAATGTTGACGTATCCAAACTGTCATCGTATAGTGGATTCACCCTATAAGATATTAATAACATTTAAAGCAGTATACGTATATTGATTATACAACTTAAAAAATAAAGTAAAATTACGTTTAACCTTGAGTAACTACTTCATGAAGTTTCCTAACATTTGAAAGCCTCATAGTTGTGGTTTGCATGCTGGCACATTAAGAAAGTTAATTTGAGCATGCGTCTGGTCGTAATAGACTTTACATACATGTATGAGTTTATATTCTAATGATAGGACTGCTCGAAATCCGGGTAACGGATAAATAATTTATGTGGCCGTGAAATTGCAAGTAAGAAAATTGACATTAATAACAAATCTCCACCTGAAACAACAGTACAGTTGACTGCAGCAATAGCAAGAGATAAGCAGAAGTTTAAAAATATGAATTTCAATTGACAAATCCTAAAGTTGCTTTGAATTGGTGTCAAAACAGTGAAAATTCAATAATATCAATGCCATAAAACTCTGGAAATGTATAGTGCTTGGGGTGCAATGATTACTGCAACGAACATTCTCAATCGTTTCACCAGTTATGAAAGTTGCTAAAATTTACTTCAACACTTACCCTTTAATTCGTCACCCACTTTATTCATTATTTACATCAAAACCCGTAACTCGAGTTTAAATAAAAAAGTCATTAATAATACTCAAACTATTAGACAAAAAAATGGTTGATTGTGCTTTGAATCGAACGTGAATGGTAAATTATTTGATTACCCTAAAAAATCCAGGTAATCTTACTAGAATTATGCATTACCCAAACACTCAAAACACAGTTGCTTAAATAATAATTTTCTTGACAAAAACAAATTTAAAAAAGAAAATTTTCAAAGATACTTGCACAGGAAGATATAATTTGTTCAAATACTTCTTCGATGAGTGCATTGCTCATAACCAGTTGAGGTAATAAAAATGTACTTGAAATACTTTTTGTTCAAGAAATTTGTCACCAAATGTTGATCGAAAAAAAATATGAATTCAATGGCAATTCATTGCATACTCAAAATAAATATTTTTAAAGCCATTTGATTACAGAATATCTTTTTGTGCTTAGTATGGGCATTTATGAAAAATATTTTTAACGGTTGGTTGCATTGTACGAACACATCATATTTCAGATTTGTGTTTAAAACACTTTTTCCTAGTCACTTCATATTGTAGCTTGTATAGTAATTTTCTTTGGTGTAACTTGAGGGCATCTTTCGTTTAACTCTTCTCTAGCACTTGGATATGAAATTCCAAACAAATTATTTTTTAGCGAGTTTAAAAATAAGCTGATGTCCTGTTTAGTAACTGCGGAGTAAGTGCTAAATATTATAATTAGGAAGAACGGAATGGGGCGTTTCAGCGCCGGGACGTTTAGGCGCCGGAACGTTTCGGCGCGAAGCCATTTGGACGTCGCCCATTCGGCGCGAAAACATTTCGGCGCGAATACATTTAGGTTTAGACAAATTATTTATATACCATAGTTTAGACACAACCGATACGTAGATTGATACACATTATTATAGTGTTATTTATTAAATTTTAATGTATTACATAAAAATAAAATAAATATAAAAGAAAAACAGTACATAAAAAAATTAACACGATTATATTCATTGATTTTATTATTGCCTCACAGACGCGTTCAATTTAATAAATTACAGCAACAATTTGTATTAACCTACGTATTAAGTAGTACTATTAAAAGGAGTCTAAACCAAACAAACTGCGTTAAACTGATTCGCGCCGAATCGGCGGCACCAAAAAGGCTTTGTGCCGAAACGGCCTCGCACTAAAACGGCCGTCGCCGAAAAGATCTCGCACCAAAATGGACTCGCGCCAAAATGTTCCGGCGCCGAAACGTCCTGACGCCGATATGGCGGCGGCGCCCAATCGGTCGCGCCGAAGCATCCTAGACCGTAGGAAGAATCTGGAAGATCGTTAATGTTATATTTTCCTTTATTTGGTAGTACTTCCTTTAAGCCTTTTCTGTACAAATTATAGCAGTAGTTAAGCCATTTCATTGGTAAAGAAGAATATAATGCAGTCAAATAAAGCCAAAACAATGTATAGAAATCGAACTATTCGTTTTTCAAAATTTGGATATTTCATTGGTTATCAATCTCTATTAAAGATTATTTTAACTGTCACGTGTAATTTTGAACACAAACACAAAGATGTTTGTCGTTTGAATGTCTTCTGAAAAACAATTCGTGCACATATCTCTGACATTAATTATTTATCTATCGACAAACTAAAAATATGCACGACGAACGGCGAGGTTGTCAATCGTATTGCAGAGTTCCAGATTTTCAAATTCCTACGAATAGAATCTTTATTATTAAAAATTTGTCTTTCTTAATCATTTCATTAGAAAAAAGTATCAAAATCAAGGTTAAATTGCTTGCCTGTTGGAAATATATTTATTTTATGAACAGCCATAAAAACGAAGTCGAAGCTGCTATCGAAAATGGTTTTTATTAAGTTTCTGACTTTCAGGAAATATAAATTCTTATAAAATCAGACTTTATTGCAGTTTGAATAACTATCAACTACAATGTGGTATGTTCGTGTTCTAATTTCAACTTGGTTTTTTAAGGTTAATTTTGTGAATATATATAATTTCAACACCATCTAACACTATAGAATGGTGCTTTTTACAACACGTTCGTTTGGGGGGCCAAAACAATAAAAACAGCAAAAAGTTGCTTTAAACATAGTTCCGGAACGCCGGAGAAACCTTACAATACTAGAGGCTCCCATAGACGAAACAGTCTAATAACGTTTTAATTAACACATCTACTGTAAAATGAAATGTTTGATTGAACTTTTGTATAGATATTTTGATAGAGATAGTGAAATTTTTTCTTGTTTTCGTTTAAATCCATAACACCGGTTGTAGATTTGGGGGTTGCTTAACGTATCTCTTATCGTCATTCTTAGACACAGTCCAGATTTTCTACGTTTGGACCGAAAATCTTATGCTCCATAACAGAATACACAAAAAAGTTGATCTTGTTGGAATCGCTAAATCTGACGGTTGTCGAGATAGTTCAGTTTTTCTCAAGAAATATAATGAATTGCCATGAAAATCTGCATCTTTCGAATTTAAATTGTACAATCTTTGTGGGTAAGTTCAACAAATCAAAGCAATAAATAAATTTTAGAAAAACAATTGGCACAGAGAAGTTTCTTTACGAAATTACATACTGTTTTGAATCTTATTTTACCATTACTCATGAGCACTGTAGCGTAAACAAAAATTTTGCGGTTTCTTTCGCTTATTAAAGAGAGGGACATAAATTTTCAAAAATTCATAGAAGGCGACACAGAGAAATTAGTGAACTGGGACACAAACCAAATTGTAGCTCACCCTAGCTCTATAAGCTCACAAAGTTTAAAAGAATTATGTGGCCAATTTTTGAGCAATGTGTTTTTGACAATGTCCAAAATCTTGAAAATATTTTCACTTCACAGTTTTCATTTGTACACAAATTCTCTTATATAGTAAAATTGTGTTTCTCTACGGTTATTGTAATACCAAATTTAGTCCCGATCTGTCATTTCGTTTCTGAGTAAATAGGCGTTAAATCCAAAAATCTGCAAAATGCGTAGCGGCCACCATATAAAAGTTGCGTGCTCAAAAATGTTTTCGATTTGTCTTAACGCTCTCTATCATATTCTGTTCTTACATTTCTGGAATTCCGTTTGAGAAAACAAAGGCTATCAACAAAACATGTTTAACTTCTGTTTCCGGTTCCGGTGCGTAAAATAAAACTTAACGACTTGATAACTTTTCGTTGTGCCTAGTTATATCAAATTTTATTAAAATCGGCCCAGTAGTTTCAAATTTCGTGTTTCACACACACACACACACACACAGATCTACGTTTTTGACCACTTTTCTGTGTTCGCGGAATCAAAACCATGTATTTCTTTCCGTCGAAATCTCAAAAACAAACATTTCCGCGATTAATATACATTCCCATGTAGGAAGTATGAGAAAATAAAAAAGAGTATAGAATCGCTGAAATGCCAAAATGCCCTCTCTTATTTATACCGTAATCCTGAGTCTCGCCACTAAAAGCTGAGACATCCGGATTTACTATACAGATCTCTGCCGTAAACTGAGATATTTAATTCAAATTTTGTATGGCGCCGAGTTTAAGAAATTTTTATGGGGTCGAAAAGTTAAATCTCTTGTAGTAGCATCACATGGGGGAAGGGGGGGGGAGGGGTTAGAAGATGCGGACAGTTCTGTAACTAATATATACAACCTTGTAAACATTTTTTGTCACATACAAACAAGAAAAAGCCTTAATAAACTCGTGACTTATAATGCTTCGTTCTCGAGCTATGTACCTTCAAAGGTGGCTCTTACAACTGCTTTATTTGTTAGTACTGAAGAAAAAGCACCCTCCACATTTACATGTGTGATAAACAAATTTTGCATATGATCAACGTCATCAAAAGTCTGTTTCATATTAATTATAGTTAGAATAAAAAAAATTTCAGGCCCACACAAATGGGGAGGGAAAGGCACTAGTACTTTTTTCTGAATAACTTTTTCTAATACTTTTCTGTATAAGAAATCTAAGGTAATCTTTTTGGTCATCATAAGCCCGATGGTTTTCCAGATAATTAAATTTTTATGTAAAAGTTGCTACACGTCAAAAGAAATAAAACCAATTCCGATAAATATGCGTCCAGAAAGATTTCCTTGCGGAAAAGCAAACAGTTTGGATTGTTGGGACGGGACAGGACAGGACACTGTAACTCTGTAAAGAGTGTTTCCGGAAACCATCAATATTGTTTTTATTGTTTTGATGAGTAGATCCTTCCCTAAAAGTTTGTACAAACTATTTCCGCATCTTGAGGAAACACTGAAGCCTGCCTCAATTTTTAATGAAATTGGACTTTCAAAAAGGGTACCTCTTTCGTGTTTTTGTTCAAGACATTACTGAGAAATGCTGAGAATTTTAAGAGAAAAATATAAAAAATTGGGTTTATAGCTTAATACAGAGAAGATACAGTACATGGTGATGGGTAGACAAGGTAGAAATATAAATACAGAATATAGAATTATTGAACATACAAAAAAGTATAAATATTTAGAAGTACTTATTACATAGAAAAAACAAATTAGATATATTAAGCAAAATAGAAAAAAGAAAGAATATAATCAGCAACGCTACATCCTATCCTGTGGAATAATTAAAAAAAAACAAAGAAAATAACGTATAAGACGATCTTCGAAAGTTCTAAGGAGCTCTAAGGAAGCGTTTCCGAACTTTTTGTATGGTTTGGGTCCCCCAAAGCAATCTCGAATTTATGTAAAAAGCAAAACAAAGTACCCTATATAAATGCAGTTAATTTTATACAACGAAAAGTGAAAGTTGGTGTTGCAAATTATCACCGGAGTACATGATTTGATGATCATAAAACTTAATCAGATTATGGCACCTAAACATTTTATGTTAGGAATATATTATAGAATTTAATCAATTTGTTCATGTCAATGTCATGGCATTTGAAATGTTGTGTTAAATGTAAAGCATTACGAAAATGCAAATTAAATTGCAATGAAAAAAAGTTTAAATATCGCCTCTTATACATTTCAAAACTCTCAAATTTCTTCTAAACAATGTAGGCATAGCAGTTACACTCACCCTCCACCAGAGTCCCTAGCACCATCCCCACTTTTGAAGGTTACTCTAGGAAGTAGTAGTAGGACTGACCTGCTGACCGAGTAGATTTTTTGGCCTTTTCTAGTCGGGTCGATGGCGGCTAGTGGATCGTCCGTTACTTCCCCAGATACTTCCGATGTGTGCACTGGGCGACCATCTGAAGAATCTTGGGCCTTTCGTGGACCCAGCCATCTTAACATTTTATTTTACCTTGTGACCAGCTCGCTAGCGTTTGGGCATCGCTTGTGTTTCTTGTACCTATGAAAATGTTACGGTTTAGAACAATATTGATGCCAAGTAGTGCTCAAGACTGCAAACATAATTTTAATTGTGCAAATAAACTAATATATACGCTACACAAAACTTTAAAGATACCTAAAATTTGTAAATCATATCCTGCTTCCACAACCTGTAACTACAGAGCCTTCGTTAATTACTGATACCCACGTGACCTTTGCTCCGCAGTGACTTAGGGAGTTTTAGATTTAGATGTTGAAGTCAGTTCAGGTTTGGTACTCGTGGTAACTAAAAATTCCCTGTAAGTGTCACTGTCAACACTCAAAGTGAGGTTATGTATGTAAACAAGCAAGCCTTGATAAGTTAACAAACGGCTTGGGAAGTTTTGGATAAAAGCCTTACCAACAGTGTAAGTTGTGTTGCCTATATTTTGTGGTCACGTGGGTATCAGTATTTAATGAAGGCACTGTATAAAATTGTAATTCTTCTAAAATGTTGTAAATTAAAAGAGGTATATCAGGTAGCATGCGTTCAAAAAAAAAGTTAAGTTGGCTTTGTATGTCACTGCTTCGCCGATCCTACTCAGTATAGAATATGCTATACCGGCAAAAACGTAACATCCAAATTCCACTCGACAGCCTTTTTGAATGCAGGCGACGACATAAGAGATATAAATGTTTATTAAAATAGGTTTGGTGCACATGTAACGGGTGCTTAAAAATGCATTTGTTGCAACAATGACTATGCAACTAAAATTACCACAACGCGGCTACTCGATTTGAAATTCTAATGCATGAAATTTTTATACACTTTCTATTACACATAGCCTCTATACTAATGGAAAATAATGGTTTAGAATTTAAAGGGGATAAAAAAGGAACGTTCTAATTTCAGTTATGCATTTGGAAGAAAAAAGAGCATGGATTTCTTAATGTGTTTAAACCTTGGAACATTTCAGCTTGCGTTGGAAAACATAAATCTGTGAAAGTATTGTCCTGTTTCTGTTATATATATTTCTCATTTAATATTACCTCGATGATGTGACAGCCTTTGTCAGTGATCCAAGCACCACGATTTGGCCTGATTGTCTTTGTTAGTGTGATAAAAATTGGCACAAGCGTCAGTTTTTGAAACATTGGGCAAGTGTATTTTTATGTTCTCAACAACAGTTTAAAAAATAAATTTCTAATTTATTACTAACAGTTTGTTACTGATTAACGCTCTATGTTAACGGTAAAATCGTATATGTTTGCTCTAATAGCAGCTTGATTTGTTGATTACAAATTGAAACGCTTAACGCGGTGCTGTATCTTTGGCATTTGGATATCACAGTAGGCAATAAAACAGGTCTTTTGCAGACATTGCAGGTATTTAAAAATAATTACAACACTTTGCTATCTTGCAGAGTACGTACATCTCTTATCCAAAAAAAAGAGAAACAACCTGATAATTTAGTAAATTCTTATTTACTGTTTGCCGAAAAATTTAACAAAACTACACATTTATTTTGTTACGGAACTTGAAGAGGAAGAGCATTATGTAACTTTGAGAAGGTTTGTATATTAATAATTATTTTTTGACAAAGGAAATTTGGTTTATTTACATGTTGAAACACACTAATAAGGTAATGAATTACTCCGGGTATTTTAGCTTGCATATTAAATGCTTCCGTAAATTGCTGTGTTTAACCGATCAGCTCCAGCTATTAAGTTTCTGATCACTTTCGTTAAATACATACTTTCATAAACTGTTTATAGAAACGATCAGAAACTAATGAAGGTAACGGTGATGGAAAATAAATTATTTCAAATTGTTAAACGGATATTAATTTTTATTAACCTGTCATAACTGGTTTTATATTAGTTACAAGTTGTAAAATTTGTGGGTTTAACTAAAAAGTGAAATGTTTCTCTGTAAGTAGTGTAAGTTACAAAAAGGCACGACATTGTGTTGCGAAAATACTAATATCATTTTTTCAAAATGAAACTGTAGTAGTAGGTACAGTACCAGCAGTATAATTAACTATTATGAAAGTGGTGCAAGAATATTTTGTAATACAGACAGAATGTACTGCATAGAAAATAATTGTGTTAACTCGGTCGCAGTGAGGATAATGATAAACTTAATAATTTCTAATTCGAGTTAATTTAAAACCTAACTAGCGTTACCTCATCCTTTATTGCTTCTCGTAAGTATTGTAAAGAGGTTTTGCAATAAAATTTAACCAGTTTTCATTTTTAGTAGGGTACCAACTACCAACCTATCTATAAGATTGTGCAAAGCGAGAAACTATGTTTCATAAATTATTAGTACAGTATTTATAAGAAACTAAAAGGTATACGTGACAACCCTAAAAATGATGAGAAATTAACAGAACAATAGGTAACTAAAAAATAGAAAAAATAATAATCGCAAAAAAAACAGGTTTAAAACATCTATGCCATAAAACTACCCCAAGTTTAAACCTCAGCAACGTTAATAAGCATTTTGGAATTAATTAATTATAATACGGATAGGTACAGAATTAAACAGACCTAAAATATTAACAATAATATTAGATAAGTTTTTTCATTTATTATTTAAGGGCGATGTCACCGTTAATTTTTTTAACTAACACGGTTAATTGTGAAATAAACATTTACAATTTTTATACCCTTGTATAAGACAGTTTTCGAAAACGGTGGGTAACAATTCGACGACTTATTAAACTAACAAAAGAGTCCGCTAAAAAACGACATCAAGACACTCTGGCTAGCACTCATAGTTGCCGATAAAATAATATTCTTCTGAACTTTCAAGTTAAGAATTTATTAGGTTCACAAAATACATTGTTCAGACAGTTCAACAGAAGCGGCACTACCTTAGCTGTTGAGTCGTCAATAAACCGTTTATAGTGTGTTATTTATTTAATAAATATATTTGGACGCAGGTAGAACATAAATTTTAAGTATATCGAGTAATATCGAGCAGCTCTTCGCCTGGACTTTTTTATACTTGCGAAACGTTACTTTCCCTATGTAAAAGTATTTACGCACAACGTTGTAGCCCCACAGCAGTGCGAGACGGTACAAAACAAACCCACATTAATATTACACCGCATAAGGCAAATGCAACACGTTTTATAGATACTGGTCGTGATGCAACGAAAAAACATAAGTGATGCGAACTGCATAAAGGGACCTTCAGGTGATTTTTGACAAATTCACTTTTAGATACCGATTTATATAGAACTAAATTCCGAATTGAAGTTGTTTCAGAATTATTCTATATTAAAACTAAAAAACGTTATAGTGGTTTGAAGTTTGGAAACTTTAATAACATGTTTTGAGAAAATACGCTTTAAAGTTTTGTCTTTTTTATATGTTAGTAATTTCTTGAATATAATAACAATAGATCCAGTTAGAAGAGTAAAATTTTTACCATACTTGCAAATTAGTGTGCAGTTTCAGATAGTTACCACAAACAATACATAACTCCCCCCTTGCTAAGTGACAGCAGTACGGGGGGACCTGCAACACCCAGAATGTTATTGTGCCTCCCTGCGTGTTCCCCTCCCATAATTAAGCCTTTTAAGTTTGATGGCGCCATCTAAACCATTGTAAATAAAATAGCAATAATAATCTCTAAATCGACTGAAAGTTGTATTTTTGAATAAAATAGTTATAAAATTAATAATACATCTGTTTTTGAAGTGCCCTCCCTAACTTTATCTCCCTTCCCCCCGTAAACAAAATTGTCTAGTGGCGCCACTACCTTGCTTTTCCCCCTAAAATAATATTCATAACATTAGAATACAAAAATGGTGGGCTAGCTATACATAACCGTACTGTACTCACTGAAGTGATCAGAAAGTTCATGTACACGTGTGGTCTAAAATGCGTCGTTTCCGAGTTATAGCCATTTTATGTTTTGCTTTGCTGGACTAACAATAAATTACATTTATGATCATAGTTTGTTTTGGGTCGTGGTGGCTGTAAAAAGAGCTATTTGTTAGACGAAATACGTTTTTCTAATTAATTGTACTTTGTTAAAAATGTAAGACTCACTTTATTTGAAGTGATGTTAGACGGTAATGCATTTGATGTATGGTTTGGCATATTGCAATGGGGCTAAGCATGGCGACTTTACGCAGAACATTTCCCACGCCGACGTTTACCAAATGACATAACGTTCGTGGGCAATGTTCTGCGTAACGTCGTCATGCTTAGCCCCATTGCAATAAGCCAAACCATTAATCAAATGCATGTCTCTCTGACATCACTTCAAATGAATAATGTTCCATTTTAAAAAAGTACAATTAATTAGGAAAACGTATTCTGTCTAACAAATGACTAAAGAAAATTCAATACCCTTTAGTTCTCACAAGAACTTGTGAGAACTAAAGGGTTTTGAATTTTCTTTATTTGAATTTTCTCACAGTTGCTCATTTATATTTATTTAACAAATGGCTCTTTTCACGGCTACCACGACAACCCCCCCCCCCCCCCCCCCAAAAAACAAGCTATGATCATAAATGTAATTTATTTTTATTCTAGCGAAGCATTTTAGACCACACGTTTACATAAACGTTTTGATCGCTTCAGTGAGTAGAACACCTCTATGTATAGCCAGCCCACCATTTTTGATACAACCTGTATGTTAGAATGTTTTTCAGATTTTAGAGTCGCTCCAAAAAAAAACCACTTAGCACGTTGTACTTTTTAATTTAATAAAATGTAGATGCAAAAAGGGGTGTTTAAGCAAAAGTTCCAGCTGTCTTGTTTTTTTGTTGAGTTTGAGTGGTCTAATACAGAACGTATTTTCTTATTCAAAATTTCTGATAATGAAGAAACAGAAGTAAATAGTGCTGAAGAAGAATTTGGTAAGTCGCAGTTTAAAATTATCCAAATTCGTCTTCAATACAACATTAATAATAATAATTAATACTATTTTATTTTTCAGAAACTTAATTGATCCTGTGGAATGTACTATTTTTTCTGTGTAAGCGTATATTGTTTATATTATAAGACTTTATTGTTTTAAATTGTTAGCCAATTGCAACAAAACAGCGAGCGGGACGTGGTTTTTAATTCTTCCATTAAATATTTGTTACGGGTGGTGATTTGATTTTCACAGCATTTAGAATGCAGAGAAAGAGAGAAAAAAGCAGTATCTGGCTTGTCCGCAAAGTAACAAAGCAAAATGCGTTGTTGTGAACGACCACGCCCTCCTCAACTCTGATTGGCTGTGAGTGAGCAATAGGATGGAGTTTTCCACTGTTTTGTAGATCTCGTACAGTGAGGATGTAAATTTGGCAGTTAAAAGTGCGCAATTTAAGAATTTTTGAAAGCATCAAAACTGTTAGGGGAAAACTATAACATAATTTTAAAAAAATTCAAAAACATATTGTTAAAAAACTGGCCTACAATTTGTTTTTACTTTGACTCATAAGTCATAATCATAAAGCAAGTAATAGGCTACAATTTGGTTACTGTCTTAACGAGTTAACTTCTCTGTGACACTTTATATAAATTTTTGATATTTGAAAATTAATATCCTTTTATTTAATAAACAATAAAACATCTCTGTTGAAATTAAATTACTCAAGAGTAATTATTATAAAATAAAATTCGAAACTTAATAATTTTTAGCTGCAGTTATACTATAGAGGCTAGGTTTTCCTTCCCCTCAATTTTTGGTTAGTGAGTTTGCTGCTTAGTCTTTGCTGTTTTGCAATCCCAAGAAATATGTTTGCAACAATTTATATTTGTTCCCGTGTAGCGGGTTTTTCAAGAACAAATTTCAGCTTCCGGTCATATCCTACGGCATTATGCTAGTCAGCACATCCAGTTTATTATACATTTTTTCTGCAGCTTGTTAAAGACATTCCGTAAAACGAAGGACAGAGTCTAAGGGTGCCAGTGTGGCAAGCCCAAACCCGTGTTAAAATGAGACGACTACTGTTTCAATTCTTTCACTGCCTTGACATGACGAAACGCATTTTATGCGATATGGATAAAAACACGGCATTAGGTTTTGATTAAAGAGTGTCGGAATTTGTATAAGTTTAATTTATATTTCTCACGGAAAGTGAGTAAGTATAAGGTATAACAAAAACGGTCATCGTCTACTGATATGTTGTGTAATGTTTTTGAAAACAAAAAAGGAATTATTTTTAAAGTATGGGTAAGTCGAGGCGAAGGGCTGCGGCATATTTTGAATTTGTAATTAAATTTCATAAAAAGACATCCTCATCCGCCGACTCATTTGTTTAAAGTAACCTTTTAAGTTTGTACTGTTTTTTCTTAACTGTTTTTGTCTTAAAATTATGGAAGAAAGCAGTTTTATTTGTCAATTATTAAGAAATTCGCAATTTGCATTATGTTTCTGATATTTACAACATATTGAGTGGGTTACATTCAGCTTACATACATGCTGATTTTTTTATTTATTGTTCTCTAAAAATAAACCTGCAGGGCCACAAATTATTTTGAGCTCCAAAGACATCAGTCGATTACGTGGGTAGGCTACATACATATGAATCATTCAAATGAGGAATGCAAAGTAGTAAATCTCTTAAAATATTTCCTTGAAGAATGCAAATTTCAGAATGTCTCGTGTGTGTAAAGAATGCGACTGGTTTTCATAAATGAAACTCATTTTGAAGTGTAAAACAAGAGAAAATGTAACAAATACTTCACTAAAGCAGCATTAAAATAACATTTTACACCTGCAGCATTTAACTTTGAAGGTTTCGTTGTGTAAATTATTTGTTGGAAACATGTAGACAATTACCTGAATGCGATTTAAAATAGTTTGATGCCAGTATTTGTTCTCTTTTAGATAAGTGACTTTTATCAAGGATCAAACATAATTTTTTTTAAATACCTACTTCTACTAAAAATTGGCACTTAACAGACCTTCAACATAAAATAAATATTTTTTTGTAATAAATACCGTTTCTGTAAATACTGATTATAAAAGTTAATTGAAGGCAGAATGCTATTAAATTATTAAATAAATTATTTAGGACACAATTAGATATAGTAGACTATGATTTTCAAACACGGCTACAATAAGTCGCTCGAGTTTCTCTATAAACTATAAAGTTTTATCACGATATGTCTTCGCTCCAGTAGTGTTCATTGTAAATTTGTAATACCTAATACGCCCGGATTTAAGAAATCTGCAGTATATTTTGTTATTAATATTTAACGTTAAATTCCAAATTTAATTTAGCTCAGAAAAAACGTTCTCTGTACATTCCTACGTGTGATCATTAACCAATTACTGTTGGTATTTGGTACCGTATTGTGTCTTGATTGTAATTATTTCCATACAATGCCATATATACGCAACTAGACGTTTGGGTGCGGTCGTTTAAACTGAAGGACGTTTGGCTGCAGGGACGTTTAGGCGCAAAAGTAATTAATCTATAGTAGTTTATATTATAGAAGATTTTGAGTTTGTATTAAAATTTGAACTAACAAATTTGATTAACAAATTGTTAGGTACGTGCCATCACTGAACGTTTGAACGAGTAGGGGACAGTGAACATTCTATTATATTTAAATTTAGCGGTTGTTTTCATTTCTTGTTTGACTTACAGCAGTTGTGGTTTTATGATGGTAGCAATTTTATAAACTTTGAGTGGTTTTAAAATGCTTATTAATTAAATGAAAAACAAAATAAATAGCTATCTTTATTGCGCCGAAACGTGCCTGCGCCGAAACATATTTGTGCCCAAACGTCTCTCCGTTCAAACTGACTCGCATCCAAACGTCCGCGTCCCTGCGCTTAAACGTCCCCGCGGCGGAGCAGCCGCCACTAATCGCCTGTGCTCAAACGTCATAGATTGCCATACATACATGTGAGGTAGCCTAATAGGTTAAATAGTAGAAATCTATATTTACATACATCGTGATACGTTGCAGTTAATGAATTTCGATTTCTATAAATATTATACTATACATAGATGGTATAATGTGTACTTATCCATTCTGCTTGTAACAAACTACGGGGAATATTTATCATTTTTGGTTGCCTCTAATATTTTCAAATTTTTGTTTTAATATTTCAGTGGTCATTTATTTTGACTAAAATCAAATAAATTTTGCAAACTTTGTAAAATTCTTAACTATTACTGTATAAATCCCCCGAAAAGTAAAGTTATTGGTTTAAATACCAAGAAATTGTTTTTAAAACCAAGAACTTGGTTTTTAAATCTATTCAACATATATCTTTCATCAATAAAGAAAACATAATTTGAAACAAAATTATAACCTCCACATTGTTTACACTGACAACAATAAAATCGATCTCACACTATGAAAAAAGTATCTACAAATTAAAACACGTTGGTAGATTATATTTCTGTTTATAATTCAAATGACTTTTAAATACTATCATTTTTTTTTAGTTTGGTAAAACCAGCGGATTCAAAAGGACATTCATAATTCTGACATTAGTTACTTCTATCTTTGGCTGGTGCTAGGCGACCGGCAACATTTTGCCGATGTGACTCCCACTGTATAACGTGATATGCGTACCAGCAGCATAGATTTCTTCTATTTTACATCCAAGTAGTTAATTCTCATAACTGTTAAAGTAATAACATCCTACTCTACAGCTACCTTAGTTGTGACATATCATATGACATAGATTTGGACAATAAATTAACCAAAGTTTGAAATATTTGCGGAATATTCCGGGTGGCCGCGAGAACAAGTAACAACCGGCCATTTACTCAATTTTTAAATTATTAATTTCAATTTTTTTCTGGGTAATATACACATAAACATGCATATTACGACATAAAACGGTGTTAATTTGGACTTCCAGTTTAAGCGGAAGTGATAGCATTTTTCTATTTTTAATGGAACACTTTGTATATTTTTACATATTTAGATAGACCTTTTAATTTCCTTTGCAGCTATGTATAATACTTACCCATTAACTTTTAATTTTGGCCGCCAGAGGGCGTTTTTAAAAAAACTTAAATGCCTAATAATGATATTCATAATTAATTTTTTTTAAGTTGGATTTGAAAAAACGACAATGAACTTGAAGTGGTATTTTTAATAAGTTGTTTAAACATTTTATTGTGGCAAGAAGATATTAAAAAAATTTTAAAAAAATTCTCTATTTCTAAACGGTCATAACTTATTTTTTTAAATTCCCTACTTGAGTTTTATTGCACTTTTTATATTGCCATTTACAACTACAAGGTACAAGTACAAGGCTTCGTAGATCTATGCGCGTGCATGCCTGTGTCTGTATAGACGTTTAGTGTGCAGGAGTTAGAAAACGGGGTCTCCGTTTAAAAAAAGTAACTCATCTTAACAGTAAGCTCAGATTATTCCCATTTAACTCCACCATCGCTTTTTAGCAGAGCACATCGTTTCGATTTCTCCACATTTGATGAATATGCTTACTATAATATTAAAATACTTGTAAAAGTTTGCCAAGCGTGGTGTCTACGCACTGAAACGGACCAGATAGTTATATTATAATAAAGGAGGTGGATGTAGTGCAACGTATAGAAGCTGAATATTCGATTCCAAAAACTCGACGTTAAGCTTTCGGCAGAAAAACGATAGCTTGACAATAAACAACATTGAAAACTATAAAATTAAATTGTAGGCTAAAAATTGGGAGGGATTGTAAATTTCTGCGCCCTAATCCTAAAATAAAATAATAAAGTATCTAATACACATTGTATATGTGTGTATGCTTCGGAATGTGGGAGTATATCAAAAATTCATCGCGAAAATAAGCTTACAAAAAAAATCGAAACTGGAAGCGAGAGTTAAATATGTTTATTGTGGCATTTTTTTAGGTTGAATTTTGTAATCAGAAAAAGAAACGGAATCTTATAGAAAATTTTAAGGCAAATCTATCGTTTTTTTCCCGAACTTCCTAGCTTCAGAACGGCGTCTGCTCTTTGAAAATTTTACTTTAGCACCTTATTAATCAAAAATAATGTAAACGATCGGACCCAAGACACAATACTCGTATTACTCTGTAATAAAATTTTCGAAAAGAGAACAACTATTAAGTGGAAAATATATTTTTAGTTTCGGTAATTTTCAAACAAAGTTTGCTCAAAAACTGGCAACAGTTTTAAATTTTAGAGGCCGATAGCGCTAGAAAAGAGCTACAATTTGGTTCGCGTGCCAGTCCGCTAATTTCTCTGTGACGCCTTCTATGAATTCTTGAAAATTTTGGTTACAATGCTTATTTACTCAAACACGAAGTATCAGATCGAGATAAAATTTGGTATTGGAAATGCCGTAGAGCTAAGCAATGTTATGAACTAGGAAAATTTTTGGAATTACTAAAACTGTGAAAAAGAAAAACATTGCACTGCGTTGCACTAGCACACATAATTTTTTTAAATTCTGTAGCCTCATAGATCTAGGGATAAACTACAATTTGGTTTGCACCCCAGTGCATTAATTTTTTTGTGACGCTCTCCGTGATTTATTCAAAATCGAACATTTATGCTGGTTTACTTAATAAAAGGAGAACGATGAATAATTTCTGCTTAACCTATAATTTCCCCCCTCACTCCCAAGGGGAAGACGAATGTTTTCTTTAGATTTTAGTTTCCTTTAATCTCAAGGAATACCACCAGAAAGAGCCAGAATGAATTTCTTATTTTTTTAATATGAAATAATGATCTTTGTATTTTTGTAACACAAACTTATTAATACATTGTTTTTCCAATTTTAGAGTCGCCCCAAAAACACACTTAGCACGTGGTCCTTCTTAATTTAATAGAATTTAGATGCAACAAAGAGCGCTTAAGCAAAAGTTACAGTTATAAAAAGAATAGTCTTGTTCCTTTGTTGAGTTTGAGTGAAGCTACATATCGTATTTTCTGATAATAAAAAAACAGAAGTAAATATAGTGCTGAAAAGAATTTGGTAAGTCGAAATTCCTAATTATGCAGATTTGTCTTCAATGCAATAAATTATATTATTTTTCAGAAAATTAATTGGTGAAACTTCTTTTTGTTACAGTTCAAGGATAATAAGCCAAAATAGAAAAATATATACATTAAATGATGTTATATTTGTAAATACACATAATTTAAAGTTTATTCCAGTGATTATTCGTTATAAATAGAGACCATTTTAAGCCTGCAATCGATTAAAGAACTGCAGGCGCTTAGATTATTGCTCATAAAATAAGTAGCATTTATTTAAACAAAAATAAGTAGGGTAATCAATGGGTTCGTAATTAAATTCTGGAAACTCTAATTAAAAAACAAATCCACTTACGAATATAGTTTTCCATAGAAAAAGTCAATAAAACATATTAAAATGAAAATTCACCGTTTTTGTGTTTTTTCGATAAAGTTGTGCTCATTTATAAAATTAATATTTTTAAAATAAAAGTGTACTACTTTTCGGTCATTTTGGTTTTTTGCTTTTGAATATCTAGTAAAAAATCACTATGCTATGATTTTTTAAAGGTTATCCTACTCCGTCATGTTGATCCGCTATATTTTTTACCACGAACAATTCTCAAATTGCCAACCTCGAGAAACTTGTTAATTAGGAGGATACTAACAAGCTCTGTAAGTTGTTTAATTTTACAATGATGTCTAAGCGATTTTCCCTACGTCAATACACTATTTGACAAAACTTTACTAACAAGCATTAAAATAGGCGGTATTCGAATAAATCAAAACGAAATATAAACAAAGAATGTATAATAAAATTAAAAGAACTTTGATAGTTCAGTTACATGCTTTTCTTTAGAATTGTTTTGTCTTATCAGATAACAAACAGCAAACAAGAGTAAGCTAGAACTACGTTCATAGAGAAGTACCGTTTACTTCGTCTAATAATAACGCATGACTGTTCGTTTTAGTGCACTAGACACTTTTACTTTGTAAGCATAATTTTATATGGTTTTTTGCACATTCTAGTTCATTCCTTAGCTAAAGAATACAAACTGATATGACAACATTTTCGTTGTCTTCAACTGCTACATATATTCAATTAGAAATAATTATTTTACGAAGTAAAACGTTTAACTATTGCATCTCACATAATGTTATGTCTCAATTAAGATTCTTTTACATTGTTATTGCAACAGTAGCTATGTTGTTTCTAACACAAAAAAAGTAATTTTCAAAACCTAACTATTAGTAGCTAACAAACAAGTTTTTGGACACGGATAAAGATTGCTGCTATTAGTATTCTAAATTATTGCGGTCAAACTTTTTAGTATGAATATAAAATACATACGACTTGTTTTAGCTACTACACCGCACGATTGAGCAACGTTGACTTATAAACATATGACTAAATTAGGCAATTTCGCAGAATATAGCATGAATTATTAACTGGAAATTTGATTTCTTAACAATATTGAAAGAGTTATGTTTATAGGAATGATGAAGCGTTATTAGATTCTATAGCGAATATCAGTAAGTATTATATTTATATGTATTGTTATTAATCACTACATTTTTTATTTTATAAAAGCTAAAAAAATGATTTACTTTTTATAAACATTCAATACATTATAAATCTCTGTAGTAATTTTGTTGCCAATAATTTCAGCATTTCCCGCAGGAAAGCAAAAAATCATAAACCGAACAAACGTACTGACCAAGGTAAATAGACTACTACTAGGTTTGCTACTACGCAAACTCCAATACATTTCGCTGTACTGACGTCACAAGTAGATATCGCGCGAACTACTCTAATAAGAGCTTAATCGGATTTTACTACAAAGGATAGTTCTATGAACCTCAATTTTTACTTTTTTGGAGTAATTTGTTGAACAAAAGCGTCGTTTCGGTTTGTCAATGTCTATGAAAAATTTAACGTATTATAAAAGTGAAATTGCGTTCGATAAAAATTATTCACGACAACGCATAGGATATTAGGATATACATAATTAAAACTTTAAGATTATTAAGTTTTATAACAGTTTTGGATATAAACTTAAAATAGTTATTTGTATAACAAGTGTTGAAAGTCCAGCTTTGTCGAATGAAAATGAAGTTTGCAGTCTGAGACGAAGTCGAATCATTGCAATCATTTGAGTTCGACAAAAGACTTTCAACAAGTGTTATTACACACTATTTTTTCTACTCCTACAGAGCAAGGAAGTTTAATATACGAAAATAACTATTTGATTTTTTTAAACAGTTTGACGTTTTTATCAATTTTTCATAAGTTTTCGTGGAATATCAAGTATGTACATAGAAACTATGACCAAAGATCTGTTGCTATAAAAATAAACAATATATGACAAATGTAAACAAACAGCACAGTTAACCTGCGCCATTTTTGCGAGTGTTTTAGTTTTACAAAATTTGCATTTGATTAGAAGTGAAACATCAAAATGGACAAAAACGATGAAGAAGTAGGATATCCATGTACCCCTCCGGAAATAGGAAGAAAGGGGCAAGTAAAGCAACCCTCAATTTATTGCCGGAAAAGTCGAGAAATCGCTATCTGGTAGCTTACGAAAAATTTGAAAAAAGCTTATTAATTGTTAAGAAAAATCTGGATATTTCTAAAATGGCTCAACTTTGTGCATTTTTAAAACGACAGGCGGAAGGATACAAACCGAAAAAATCTAATATTTTCGTCCGAGAAGATATTATAAGGTTTTTAAAGGAAGCTCCGGATGAAACTTGGCTGCTTATGAAGGTACAATATTGTCTTTTCAATTTTTAATTACGTACTCATTGTCTTTTACACTGTAGGTTGTACTAATCATAGGAATAGCCGGGGGATGTCGTCGAGAAGAGTTATAAAATATGACTATATATGATATTCAAGACATTAACTCAAATTTGATAATAAAGATATCGGACTCCAAGACTAAAGTTGAACGAACATTCATGGTCATACCTGGACCTCAAGACGAGGGGCTTGATTTCTTATAGATTTTCTGAAAATATGTTGCTCTTAGACCGCTGGATTCAACAGTAAATCAACTTTTTTTTATTTTACAAGAAAGTGCACGAAACAACCGGTTGGCATAAATTTAATTGGAAAAATTCCAGAAAAAATTGCCACTTTTTTGGAATTGTCAAATCCATCCCTGTACACTGGCCACTGCTTTCGTCGGTCTTCAACAATGTTGCTAGTCGACGCCGGTGCCGATGTAACTACTCTGAAGAGGCACGGCGCGTGGAAATCCACAGCCGTCGCGGAAGGTTATATGTATAGAAAATTCTGTTAAAAATAAAATCTGTATTGCTGAAAAAATCCTTGGGGAATCTAGTACTTCATTTCAGAAACATAGCCTTATGATTTCGGAAGAGCAAAATAATGAGCACAATGTTAATATTTGCAAAAATAAGAATATTATTTGCTCTAAAAATAATTTACCGTCTTTTTTTAATATTTCTAATTGCAATAAGTGTTATTTTAATATAAATACCAATTAATATGTATTAATTAATTAATCTCAATAGTGTTAAGAATTTTCTTTAAAATAAATGTTTTATTTATTTAGTTTTTGGTTGATTTTTTAAAAGTGTGTCGCAAAGTACTTTGCAGCACACTTTGGTCACTTTGCCGCAGACTTGCGAAAAACAACTGCTTTCAGCATTAAAAACCATCTAGAAAGATCAACTTTCAGTAGTAGGAGTAGAAAAACTAATTTGCAATATTCTTCCCTTATTTACGAAATGTGTTTGTAAAAAATATTCAGAATTTAGTTATACCTACTAAAAACGCAACAGCATTTTCCTTGGTGCTAAATGAAACATTGTTTTCTGTTGGATGACTAAAATATGTTTGAAAAATGAGCGAAGCACTTCGCCTGGACTTTCCAACACCTTAGACAAAGTTACTCAGCATATTTTTTAAAGTATTTTTTAAACAGGGTTTTAAGCGCCAACAGATTGCACTGCCCCTACCACTTTAGCGGGGGTTGGCAGCTGTCATTGTATAGTAGTCTTCAAGATTATCCGATTTAAACAGATTATTGATGAACATATTCTTATAACGTGCGTCGGCTTAGAAGGACAGACTGTATCCACGAATATTCAATAGCAGTGGTTAATAAGAAAAAAATTTATCTCTTAAATGTTAGCTTTCCTGAGTTATAAATTATTTTAAATTAAATTGCCTGGAAATTTCACATTATTATCTTTGGCACACTTTTTAGTATATTTTCTTGATCGTCCCCCATTTTATCATCAATTAGTTTAGCATTAGTTTTTATTGCGCTTTTATTTTTGACTTTTATTGCACTTACACAGAATTGACAGATAAAAACACTAACAGATAGTTGACCACTAAGTATTGGCTAACACTACACGACGTTTTTGTCAGGTGTATACACTGTACACGCAGAACATACACGGAGAGAAATGAAATTCACAGGTCAAATTTTGGCAACACGAGCTCGCAAGATGCCCCCTGGTGACAGTGCACACGTATCAATACAATTCAAAATAAAGGCGTAATTACAATTTTATTTTAGGGACAGCTCTAAATTGATAACACTCTAGAAATTTTCTTGAATTTTCCCAGCATTTATTTTCTCGGATTTTCTTAGGATTTCCTCGAAATTCCTTGGATTTCCTCGGGATTTCCTTGGATTTCCCTGGATTTCCTTAGATTTCCCAAAAATTTTCTATGCGGTGTACACCAGATTTCCTTCGTGGTTACCCCCTAGGTAGATACAAAATGGATAGAACAAATTTGACTCGTATTTGGTTTAAAGTTATCTTTCCTTCAACAAAAATTAACCATATTTTTCGAATTTAAGGGCGTTTAGGAAAGGTAAAAAATGCACATCCCCATTGTTATTGTAAATATTCTTGCAAAGTGCGACAACACAATTAATAGGCGTTTAGAAAAGTTAAAAATTACTGTAGTAAAGACAACACCGGATTTGGCAGTTGCTGGTGCATGCCGGCTGGTGCGCTCTCGAGCTCGTCTACTTGTTACGTCACACACCCCCACCCGCGCGGCTTATCTAGGAACTGTATACGCGTATATAGAAACATACCTAGCAGAGTCTAATTACCTTGTTAGCCTGGTAGTGACTTAATTTTATATTTTAACAGGGACAGGAGCGCATGTCCAACATATTAAGCATGGTAATTTTATTTCTAATTTGCTTATCTCAACTAAGTAAGTTTAAATAAATAGCTAATAATAGCGCAATAATATTAAAAATTGTAATAATAACAATTGACACTATTAATACTTATGAAATGGGTGTAATACGTGTGTTAAAAAACACTCAGGAATTTTAATGTAAATACAGAAGCTGCAATTTCTAATTTAACCTCTACTATATATTACCTCACATTATTATGATAATTAAAACATTAAAGTGGAATCCACTTGCCCGCTTTTTCAGTGAACCTTGATTGTGCATAGGTGAATGCCTTGGCGGTGTAAAAATATAACGTAAACAATACTTAAAACTACTTGCTCGAAGTAATGAGATATTAATATACTAATTTCACTTTCTCTTTTTAATTTTTAAAATAATGTTAAATTAAATATTAACCGTGGAAGAGAAACGGAACAAATATTGCTGAGAATGTATAATTTGTGCAAAGGTACGAGATGGTGTGTAAGTAGTATCATTGTAATATAATAATTGTGTATAATATGCAAATGTGTGTTCCACCTACACCTATCCACATACATAGGCATAAACTACCGCCACACTGAGGTGATGTTCGACATTTTAATAGAAAACTCCAATAACATAAATTTTAACTTATGCAGATATATACCGTAAACTTGACACAGGATAATTAATAGCTGCCATAAGTAGAACCGCGATTACATCTTAAGATTTAACATTTTGTTCAATCGCGCAACTGCAATCTTCATTTAGACAAAATTAAATAAAAGTGCTTTCCAAAAATTTGCATTCCACCGCGATCTAGTAAATTTAGAAAAATATAAAAATGAATATTTTAAAAGTGAAACATAAAAGCAATTGTATACGAATTCTACATGAGGTATTTTCAAAAAATATTTTATTTGAATTGTCTTGACCCAAAACTATAAAAATAATATCTTGAAGGACAATTGCCCACTTTGTAGCAGTTCCAACATATCTAGTTTAGATAGAAAATTTATGAACGGAATTAATAATAATTATACAAAAGCCAGCACTCATCGCAAATTCTACCAAAGAAAATGATAAGGGCGTCCTGTTCCCAAAGCTGGAAATGTCCCGCCTTTGCTAGTTGACGTAAATTCCTTTCATTTTTTTTGTGTCCGTAAATATTTAGTCCTTTAGAAAACTACATTAACCCAGTAACATATTAATTGCCTTTGTCTATTCTCCGCTATTATTAATCTTTGGAATTTACATATACAACTTTATTCAAATTCGGAAGCAGATCGACCTTCGCCGTCTTATAAAATCGAATTCCTTTTAATAATTACTTATAAATTAATACTAATTTCGGCTTAATTACAGTTTAATTAGTAAGGTAAGGATAAAACGATTTGTTTAACAGAAATTTCAATTAAAACCGAGGAAAAAATAATTAATTTTAACAAATCCAATTTAGATTCTTTATTAAGTTGTTTCAATGAGTACTACTTTATAATTTTTTGTTCGCCGGCGGTGCTTTACATAATATTGATGTTGCAAATGCAAAAAAAAGATATTGTATGATTAAACTCAGTTAGCTGAAATTCAACTTTTAATGATAATAAACATATAAACATATGATTTTGTGCGGACCAAGTGGGGATTCCAGTATCCATAGTTAAAGGTATCCGCGGATACGTAAATTCTCACTTAGCCGGCTCATTTTTAGCCTTCCCAGTCGCACTCAATAGTGCCTCCCCCCCCCCCCCCTGCCGCAAAGTGAAATAGTGACAATCTATATAAATTTGTATACAGGGTTGGGCGAAAGTACGGAACAATGCAAATATCTTTAATACGGCAATCGCGATTTTACATGAAGGGACCAATATACGGCGAATACAATGAAGGTATTGGCGGTTTAAAAAAGCTTCCGGTTTAGCCGGAAATGATATCAATATTTTTATTTTAAATGGAATACCCTGTATATTTTTTGATATATCGATAGAACTCTTTTTTGCGAGCTCGGTGATATCAGGTTTTATGCCTTTATTTTTAATAATTCTGGAGATATTGAACAAAAATTGGGCTGGCGGGTGGTCTAGTGGTTAAAGTCCCAGGCTTTGAAACTAGACTCCCAATGGCAGTAGGTTCGAGTCCACTGCCCGTCGGTAGTTTTACTGAATAAGTTAAATCCGGCGGGTCCATGGATGGTGTATGTAGGTGTGTATGTTGGGTTGCATGTCTTTCAGTGGTGGGGCATGTTAGACCGGTGAATAGCACTGAGCCCGGGTAAGGGAGTGGGATGGGATTCATGGGGTCGTGCTCACGCACGGCTTCATGATTCTTTTAAAAAAAAGAAAGAGATATTGAACAATAATGTTTCGTAATTGTTATCTAGCAGCTCATGAAAACAAAAGAATGTGAGAAGTCTAAACAGTTATGTAAAGTTGTCAAATATGCTTGGTTCGTGTTGTGTTGTTTTGATGTTTGATAGATTGAGCAATGTGGTTGCAGTAATCAATTAATTAACCAAAATTAATTGAAACTGCTGAATTTAACATCAGAAATGGTTAAATTAACAGAAAGAGAACGAATTCATATTTTAATTATGGTTGGTTTTGATGAACGTCGTACAACTCAGCAAGAAGTTTGTACTTTATTTAACAATTTGCAATCTTTCTGTTAATTGAACCATTTCTGATGTTAAATTCAGCAGTTCTAATTAATTTGGTTAATTAATTGATCACTGCAACCACACTACTCAATCTATCAAACATCAAAACAACACAACACGAACCAAGCATATTTGACAACATTAGTACATTACTGTTTAAGCTTCTCACATTCTTTTCTTTTCATGAGCTGCTAGATAACAATTACGAAACATTATTGTTCAATATCTCTAGAATTATTGAAAATAAAGACATAAAACTTTATATCACTGAACTCGCAAAAAAGAGTTCTATCGATATATCAAAAAATATACAAAGTGTTCCGTTTAAAATAAAAAAGTTGATATCATTTCCGGCTAAACCGGAACTATTTTTAAACCGCCGATACTTTCGTTGTATCCGCCGTATATCGGAACCTTCATGTAGAAAATTTTGTAAAAATCGCGGTTGCCGTATTAAAGGTATCTGCATTATTCCGTACTTTTGCCCAACCCTGTATAATAGTTGATCAACATACAAGTTTACATTACAAGTTTTTAATTCAGAAATAGAAATTTTTTAGTTCAAGACCTTAAAAATTTGCTATTTAATTTTGCGTAATATTAAAAAAGTAAATTAATATTAAATTATTAAGCGAAATTTTAATAAAACCTATTTGCACAGGTAACTATTGTTATTAGTATTATTATTCTGTAGAAACGCAGGTAAATAATGTAAGACTTAAGTATAAAGAAATGTATTGAAATTTTAGTTGGAAAATTTACATGAAACTCGCTAGTTGTGATAATTTTTTTCAAAATACAACTGACATATTTGGAGCCTGGAACTATTTTCAACGAAAGTCGCAAGCTATCTATCGTTCTAATTTCCGTTATTGCAATCATTAATAAATTGTCAAGTAATTATTCTTAAATTGTATTATGATAAATTGCAAAATATTAAGTAAATTATTAAGCTATTAATCATATATGTATTGAAAAATACAGTAGTAAAAAGATACAAGTAAGGAGTTAATACAGCCTGTTACTGTTACGGATTTAACAAGTCCATTTTTTCAAAACAGGCAACCTAACAAATAAGCTAATTAGCAAACTTAGCTCTTGCTCTATATTCTTTTTCTGTAAATTTCTGGAATTTTGAAATAATGCCTTCCTGCCAAGGGCCTGGAATTATAAAACTTTATAATGAAACAATTTTTAGGGGGGTACTACTTATCCTCTTCCAACATTTTGTGCTTGGTTAATTTTGTTTTCCGCATCTCTAGACTTCTTTAATAATAGACTATACCTTTCTCACAAAATTTTAAAAATCGATTTTTTCTCATTATTTTACGAAAGGTTTATTTTTGAGACAGTGATAAAGTCACTTTCTTGCCGCAATGTTGCTAGCGGCATAATATTAGTTTTAGTGGAACCCTTAAGTTGTGCCCCCGCTTTTTTTTATATTTTTTTTTTAATAATAATAGCCAAATGAAGTAGGTAGCTGGCCGAAGATCGAAGTGCTACTCTTTGTATTTCCGGATTGTTTTCCCCTGTCTAAACTTTTAGTGTCGACGTTTTCTGTAACATATCTCATACCTCGATAAAACTTATTTAATATGTTTACGGGTTCCGCTGTGTATGTAAAAGTGACGTAAGGTGATCGGGGCCATGAATATGCGAACGCATTAACTACAACTTTGTCTTTTGAAAAATTTGCTAACAATGTGTTCAAAAGCGTGTAGCGTAGTTTACGGGATAAGCCAGTTGTATAAATAAACTTGCGCGATTCTGAATCACAATCAACAAAATCATGGTTCGTTGCATCTCATAGCAGCTCGTAAACCTAAAACATTTATTTTATAAATTTGTGAGCAAAGATAGTTTGCAATGTAATTGGTGGATATTTATTTGTCCAATGACTGCTTTTACCTGTACATATAGTAAATATAGTCCTATTTTTCAGTAATATTGTATGACATTATGTAACACATTTCGTTTCGGATGTCTCGGTGTCGTAGAGCGTGTAGTCACGTTCCGCCGCGCTGCCCCCGTTGGCCGTGATTTTCCGACTAGCAAATGTTGTTCACCCTAAGTGGCTTATTTGCATTAAAACGTGTACGAACCCAACTTATAGACGCGTAAATGTTGGTTCTGGTAGTGGGGGCCACCTCTTCACTAAAACTTCGAGAAAATTGGAAAGAATTCGGATTTAATATATAGATTCTGACACTGATGCTTGAACGTTGGTATAAAATACTTATGAAAACATGAAAAAGTTATACTATTGGCATATGGACAATTCGCCCATTTTTGACGTTTCTAAACAACTTTGTTTTAGAAAATTACTGTTCATTTCTTAAACCTAAATATTACTGAGTACAACTCTTCTACATTATATTTAAGAATATTATCATGTTTTGAGAATATTTTTTGTTTTTTTCTATTCAAGGAACTTTCGTTAATTTCGAATCTATTTCAATCAATATTCTTTTAGTATTTACCAAAGTTTTGTTTTGGTTATCAACAATTTTTGTCACTGACGATAAATTCTTCACAATCTTACATAATACCGGTTTTATTCCAATCTATAGTAAATTCGTAATTGTCTCACCATAACGCTACGACGGGCATCGCGACAAAATTTATAACCATAACACGACAACGGGCCCTTACATCTCCACTGAGTTTATAATTATTTTCGCCAAATTTTTATGTTGCAGTCACTACTGTTGCTATAATTTGGTTGTTTAATATTCTGTCGGGTCGAAAAAAAACACTAATTCCCGTTACGTGTATTTATCGCGCTGAGAATCTCACACAGCATAATTTATAAAATTTCTTTCAATAACAAAAAATTAATATATTAAAAGCATTTCACACAAAACCTTATAAAAATTTTATTAGAAACAGTATTTGTTTATCTCGAGTTGTGTAAATACAACTACGATTATGATTGAAATTATATGACAAGTAAAGGCAATAATTGGACAAATAGTTACTCATGGGGACAAAATAAATAGGTAAATAAATAAGCAACAGAATAACAATTAAACTAACGAATTTTTCTACTTACAACAGGAATAGAATATTAATTTTCCCTGTGAAATAATTGCTGCCTGTCTGTTTGTAATACTGAAACTAAGCGGGTTCTTACGGAATACAAAACAATTTAAACATATTTACAACTTCTACACTTCATTGACTCAAATATTGGAAGCTTCAGGTAAAATAACAAACGTTACCGATTACGATTGCAGGAATTAAAGCAATTTCATTTATAAAACTAACTGAATCTACGCCTCATGCTTGTGTCTTACAAACAGTGATAGCAAATTTATTGAAAGTGTTATAATTATATAGCCTGTGTCGAGATAGATAGAGAAGGCATGTTGCTGAATGCAGGGTAACTAAAAAGTGAGAATGGGGAAAAGCAACCGGATTTAATATAGAATACAGACTAGGACATCCATCCCGGCCCACTAGGCTACCAACAAAACCAACAATAAAGGCGGGAAGCGTAGCCCACGGGTTTCCTAGTTTTCAATTAACTTTAGGTAATTTAATGATCTCTTCTTAATTTTTTAAAAGTATATTATGTATTTTTAAAATTTTTGTATACTTTCATGTCTTGCCACTACTCGTAACAGTTATTTCAAATTTTTCACTGGAAAATTCGTTGCTATAGAATTTTTATAGATTCTCTAATACCTGACAATCGACGCACTTTTATCGATCGTGGAAAATCGCTTTTCTGATTTAAAAACACTTATCTGACTTTGTGGATCTCTAGTCTAAATTTATTTTTGTACCATGTATGTTTAAGAATCACATCAATTATTGTTCGTTACTCTGAATTTGTAAAACAAAACATTATTTTGAAATTAATACAAACATTGTATAAACGGTACTTAATTAAAATAGAAGATATTTAGATATTTTTTAGAGGTCACCGAGCCACCGCGTAGTAGGATGAACTTGAGACACAATCTAAAATTAAATGTAAAACATTTTGAATTTATTGTTCTACTTTCGAATTCAATCGATCACAGCTGGACTTTTATAATAAGAAATGTAATTATGAATTTTTATGCTTAAAATAAATAAAACATCACTGCATGATAAATTTTGTTCAATAATCTTAGAGCAAGAGCTGTGACTTATGTTTTAAAAAAAAATGTCATTGAAATTCTCTGAAATGTATAGTACGCGCCGCCAAACCTGATAAAAGCCACGCACCTTCATTCGGTCGCTCACGGTTTATGTCCCTCCTAAATTCAGCTATAATTCGCAATTCCGACATCGGATAGAAAAATGTTCAACTTTGGACTGTACGTTTGCTCCATCCCTCCCTAAACTACACCGCAAGGTTGGATTGTTATTCACGTTTGGCCGCGCGTATGTACACGATAAATGAACGGAAAACGATTTTTTTAGGTGAAACTTCTTTGCCGGCAGAACCGTGAATGCGAGACGGAAGTGATGCCGGAAGTAATGGGAATGAGGTTGCCTGGATGCAAACTGAAGCGATTTGTTGGAATAATGTAACTATAGTAATTTATAGATGCAATAAACTAAAAGCGCACGACTTGCATGAAGTCACCTAAATGATGCTTAATGTGCCGTTTGTGTTTGTAAAACAAGATAGTGTTTCAAGTAAATATATTTGTTTGTTTGTGTAGCGACTCCAGTTACTCCCCGGTTTGTTCATTCTCTTAAAAACCTCTGACAAATAAAGAAGCAGTTTTGAAACCGTCTAACTGTGTTTTATTTACAAGCCCTAATTCTAACACGATCAATGTTCAGTTGTGCCATTACAGACACACAGCTTTAATAAAAAAAAAGCTCCGGTTGCCAATTTTCAAATTAAGCGTTTGCTAACACGTAATACAACGTATTATCTCGAGAACTGCTTGGCATATCGACTTGATTTTATTTTGTTTAAAAGCAGATGCATCGGCGCTGCGCACCTATGATTTCATTTGAATTTCCAAAAATAATTTGTTATTTGCCCAAAGTAATTACCAATATGACTTTTTGCTTTCGATGTAGTAAACTTTTTACTAGGCGACAAAATTTTTTTATTTGTAGATTTTCACATATACATGCAGCGAACAAAAGTAAGATTAAACTTTGAGAAATATTTTCAAGCAAAATATATACATAATATGGCCATGATTTTGATGTTATGAATTTTTAATCGAAACTCTGCGACGCGACAGACACATTACCACTACACATCTATACATCTGGTAGCACGTTTTTGCAGCGATTTCTACAGTCAGCTAAAACATGACATAACCGTTTTCGTTTTCTGTTAAATCATAGAATTTAGAAAACCCTGAACTTACGTGCTCGGCGCACATTTTTATTTAATTGTGTTAATACACAAACTACTGTGAGTTTAAATAAAATAGTCGCCCTTGATCTTGCACAGAAAACCCGGCTTCACATTCGACCATTAGAAAAAATGACCAAATTTTTGTAGGACCGAGGGCGATGCCATGGTGTGAAGTTGAATAAGCAACATATGATAGATACGCCATATTTGGGAAGAGATGTAAAACCTGCGGGTACTACCCTGTAGAAGACAGGTATTCGTCTGATTTTTTAGGTGTGGCGGTCTTATTCCCGAGCGTCGATGTTTAGCCCTAGCATCAGAAATAGGTCGCCGCTAAATAACATAAATAAATAAAACTAATAACTAAAACCTGAAACATTAAACAAAGTGAAACTGTTGCGTGGTAAGCGTATTTATTCAATATTTTGCCATTTATTAAACCAAACGTATTAGTAATACATTAATAATTGAATACGTTGAATTTTATATGAGTAGCATGTAATGAATTAATTGCAATGTATAAATAAATAAGAAATACTCTCAACGGAACAATCATAATTAATCAGCTACTGTATTGTGCAAATATATTTCCGGTACTTTCAGTTTTATAATATTTCTTACATTATTGAATTAATCAAAGATGTTAACGACCGATTTATTAAACAAATAATTAAAGAAATATTCTCTTTCGATTTAAGCAGAAGATAATGACAAAGCAATTTGAGTTTCCTGCATTACACAGTTCCTACCTAAGTTTTCCTAGTAATGATGACAAACGTTTTAACGTTACTAAATATAATGAGTGATTAAAAGCTATCCATTCACAGATTTTTATTTACACATCTGATAAAATTTGCAATTAAAAATCTACTCAACATTTTATCTTCAAGGTGTTTCAATGCGCATCTTAGCAAATGCGAGAACAATAAACGCCACATAAATTTAGTTTTAAATGCTGCAATTATTTAATTGTAATTAAGATTACAAGAATATGCTTGTTTTCCAGGCACAATTTTGAGAAAGCTTTTTAATATAGTTTTATATAAAAATACGTATTGTTATGAAACAACGCCGTATTTACAAAAACTTTTTTTTAAATTTGATTTTAAAACCAAAACGCGTATAACAAATTGTTGTTTCTTTCCCTTTTAGATTACCAAAAATTCAAACTAAAAGTTTGTGAATTTATAACAATTTAAATCCACATTTATGTTTTCATTTAAAAATATGACTATTTACAAAAATAACTATAAGTATTGAAAACTGGTATAGAAAAATAACTGGAACTTGACTTCCTGTGCGGATGCGTGGAAAGGAAGTTGCCAAATTGATAGAAAACGCCCTTCTTGTGCATAGGAAGATATGATTTGAAAACTATTTTCTGTAAATCATTGAGCGGATGTGTTGTTATATCGAAAGTGCACAATAACATGATTTGATTAGCTACATTTTTAATTGAGAAATAAAGTTTAATAATCTAAATCAGGTTTGGTAACACATTTTAAGCAACAAGCAAAAATGCACTTAGAAACATAAAGCTGTACAAATATATTTTTTGGCAAAATAAGCAATTTATGGTTTAACAAAAAAAAAGGGTTTTTGTCTGTGCTTAATCTATCAGTACATGGTATTTCGGTCAACGTAAAAGTTTAAAAACTAAAAAACAACAGTTTATTAACTTACTAATGAAAAAGTAAATAATTAAAAAAATATGTTTAAAACAATTAAACCACGCCATGAAAATGTTATTCATTGTTTTAAAGGCGCAAATTAAGGTAAAATATGTTGAATTGATAATAATTTATTGTTCGCCGTATTTAAATATTATTAATAATATAAACAGCACTGACAACATACCACTTTATAAGAAAACATTTTCTAACATCCTAAAAAGACATTCTACAAGACAAATATATCAAGGCTAATTTACAGCGTTAATGCTTTAATTCGCGGTTAACCAAATAAAGGTCACACTAAGCTGTTGTAATAGTATTTACACATATTACCATTACTAATATTTCAAGTAATTCTCTATATTAGCTAAAACGTTTTTTTGTCAACTACTGTTTCTGTGTGAAGTGTTTATGAAACAATTTATGTTACTCGACCAATAATAACACACCGTGCAGCAGCTTGCAGGGTTTGGAAATTAATATACAGGGCGTCCTAGAACACACCATAATTTATGCAGTAGATTGCTGACCTAAAAATAAGACAAAGAGTCTTAATAAACATGGATGCTAAAAGGCTTCATTTTCGAGAGGCTCTGCACAACCAAGCAGTAAACAAATTCCATACGCTTCCTTACAGAGTTACAGCTTCTGAAAGAGGGAACAGTTTGGAGTGTTAGGACTGGAGGTCGTAACTCGGTAAAGAAGCGTTTCGGGACCTATGTTTATAGAAACAGTTACTTGATTTAATGTGTTGAACCGTTTTTCAAAGTTTGTGCAAACTATTTTCGCATCTGTAGGAAACACTCGTATTTTTTTTTTACAAAAATTGAATTATACCGAAAACAGCTAGATTTAGCAAGTTTTAACAGCGGCATCTTTTTGTCTATTTTTGTATGCAGTATAAGATTCGTAAACAAAATAACTTAAAAAATATCCAGAACAAAGTTATCGGGAAAAGAATACTTTCGCCTCCCCCATTTGTGCCCCCCCCCCCCAAAAACGTTTTCAAACGAAAACTAGTGTGAAACCCGCGATAAATATGACTGCATGCAAATATTGTTCATTTCATACAGGATGTTTTTTTTGTCAATATTAACAAATAAATCAGTTTTAAGCGCCACCTTGTAAGGAACATATCTCGAAAAAGAAGCATTTTAGCACCCGTGTTTATTAAGATGTTTTATTTTATTTTAAGGCTACGAAACCACTGTATGAATTGTGGCACATCCTATACCGGTTTGTAGCAGATATAACATACTATCAGTCTGATTTCATTGTACAATTTAAGGTCCAAATTAAATTTTGAAAGTATTTAGGATATCGGTATTTTAATTGGAGGAATTCAAAGAAGCGATTTATTATGATGTGGGGGCCTTAATCTCGTTCTGAATGTTCAGATTTATTCCGTTCTTTATAGTCTTGTAGGATTAAAATCTGAAAAGTGTTTCCACTGACATTTTCAAGCTCTACGATTTAAATTATAAATCTAGAAGAATTGTTAAATATTAGTAGGGCACGACTTCAACACGTCAATGAAATTTTGTAGAAAAAATTAAATGAGTCTGAAACTCGCAAATAATTTTGATGGTCAGAAAGGTCACTACAGACAGTGTCAAGATCTAAAGCAAAATTACTTTCAAATTTTCTGTGCTAGTAAATATTTACAGTAGGTAAATAAACGTTTCAACCATGTACAGCCATATAAGGGAACATAAACGTTGTAACCCATTTTCTATTTCCGTTTTAAATTTACATCTTGTGCATCTTGTACATCAAATACGTAATGTGGAGCTTTTAAATCCAAAATGAATCTGTTATTCCTATGTGTGTGGGAAGGTAGCCAAAACCGTCGGTTTGCTTTAGCAAATAATGAATTAATACTCAATTTAGTCCGAAAGCCGACACATTTACATCTAATTTGCAATTAGTTGCGATAAATCGGTTGCTCTAAAATCGTATTTTTAATGCCCTTGTCTATAAATTTATTAAAATTCTGTTTTGGTTACTTTAAGTTATTAGGTCACATTAAACAATATTTTTAGTATACATTTTTTTAAAATAATCAAATTCAAATGTATAAATCAAAAATGTTTATTACCAACTCACATTAATAATCTAAAATTTTTTTGTTTAGATATTTTTAGAATTTTCGTATGTTAAAATATTAAAATATCGCTACTGCTAATTTAAATACACAGGGTGTTCCCTAGATGCATGCTCAAATTTCAAAATGTGATTCCTTAGCTGATTTAAGTAAAAAAGTTCATATAACAGTTTCACTTTTTTTAGCTTTTTGAACTTTTGAACACACTTTTATATGATAATTTGCTCAAATTTGGTACACAGCCAACTTTTTGTAATATTTAAAAAAAACAGTATCAACATTCGGAACAATATGTACAGCTAAAAAATCACACCTTGAATTATAAGCAAGCAATTAAGAAACACCCTGTACATGTATTAGAAACAAAAACGGTGTTCTAAGTAATGTTACGCAAGCAAAGAAAACAAACTGACTTTATTTGTCCTTATTTACCTCTGTTCTAAACATTATTACATTTATTGTAGATTGATTTTTTTACCAATTATTTGGTCTAATTACCGCAATCCGGAATAACCAGCAATAAGAATGTTTGAAAGCTATACGCCTAAGTAGCTTTTTAACGATGGGGAACTTCATGCTAACACGAAGAAACCGGATTAAACACATAATTGAAATTGCAAGTATTCTTATAGAAATATCCTAAAGCAATCGAAAATTAATGTCTTTTACATATCATTAGCTGGAAAAAGCATTAACTACTAGTTGTTTGATTTCAAAACCGTCGCAGTGCATTTAAATGTTTGCTATGTAGCAAAAAAAATATTAAAAGAAATGTTCACATAACAAATACAGATTTTTTAGTTCTCCACAAAATTTTAAATTGATTGTACTATTACGGCAAAGCTTAATTAACCAAGGTTTATTTTAATTTTGGGCCCTTAAAATTTAACAGTTAAAACGTTCGTAGACGTCTGTAAATAAATGATAGTTTAAGCAACCAAATATTACAATATTTCCCTATAAACAAATTTTTTTGTATAAAATACAAACGGCTTTTAATGTAGAAAAGTATACAATTCTTAATAACGTATTCACAGCGTTGAAGTCACAATTAGTAAAACCAAACACTTATAATTGACACATAAGTGCTAAAGCATTATGTATAAGCCCTTATTGTTAATAAGTTCCAATACAAACGGATTGACGGAAATTACCTTAATTGCCTTCCTGGTGCAGAAGTAAATCGATAAAAAAGATATTCATGTAACTATAGACAAAAAAAACTGTAAATTCCAATTCCAATTAGTGCTTGTCTCATTTACATACAATAGACTTATGTTATCTACTACCACCAGTGCACGAGGTACAGACTGTCGCGAAACGAACCGCAACCGGCTGAAGCGCACCCGCCAACGAAACTGAAAGTGGTACCCGGAGTGGTCACTGGCCTGGCTGACTCCGGAATAATGCAACAGAGAGGGGCTACCACTATGTAATACACAAGTATATGAGACTACAAAACAGTGGGATTTTGCTGCAGATGTGTGTCTTGGAAGTTTCTTCTTAGAACTAATTAAAAAATATTATCCAAAACAGAAGCGTGGCTTCTGATACATTTAATCGCTTTATGGTTATCCAGTAAAAGAACTAATATTGTTTGCAGCTAAACTTATAAACTGTTTTTTGTGATGGGCCCTTACATTTTCCTTGACAATTACTTCTGTATATTTTAAACGACGAATATAGAAAGTAAGTAAGTTTATTGCATTTTAATACAGAGTTACTTAAAAATTACGTAGTAAATACTAGCGGAAAACCGTGGGCTAGCTATGCCGCATGCTTTTTTTTGTTTCTTTTTCTGATTAACCACTAAGCTAATTAAGTAGTTAGTTAGCGAGCCGCAGATCGATGTCCTAGTTTTATGAATTCTATGGGGATTGCTGTAATTCTACATATAAAATCCGGATCCTTTCGATCTGTCTCAACTTGAGAGGAATGCTGCTGCTGCTAAGAGTATAAAACTCAAACGGCCCGCAACGGTTCTTATGTTTTTCAAAGCTACCAAAAAAAACGTAAGGCGTAGCCCACGAGTACAGTTAGTGCTTCTTAAATGCAAGCTGGTAGCGCAAACGCAGCAGTTTGTTCCTGGAGCTACTAATATTTGGGACTAGTTTAGTTTCCGTTTGTTAATTCTTAGCCTATGCATTATTAAACATGAGCGTAACCTTGTACGCACACAATAAACAAAATCAAATCGATTCATTTCATCCCATAGCTAAACCTGAGGTGTTCGTATTTATTTTACAAATGTAAGAGCAAAAATCGCTTTGTAACCTAATTGTTCACTATCTGTTTGCCCAATTACTGCTTTTACTTGTACATATTTCTGAATTTAATGTATAGCTCAGTGTCTTTTGCAGCAAACTTAATAAAATGCAACATAAATTCGTAACCCAGTTGCATTGTGGTCCGAAATTAAATAGCCTGAGTTCTCGCCGTTAACGGCCCTGATGTAATGTTCTCGGAGTTTGTTTTTGTAATGACGCTATTGATATCACCAATTACTCTGCAATAATACAAACAAATCGAACAAAGATCTAATAAATGAAATTCGCACCCAAGAAATAATGCCAACTTATTACAGCCAGGCAATAAAATATATATTGATTTCAAACAAGCTTACGATAGCATTAAACTAGATTACTAAGAAGCCACACTCAAAGAACTTTATATACCAGTAAAATTGATACGACTGATAATGATGATGTGTTGACAAACACACGTAGCGAAGCAAAAAAGGAGCAGACGTGTCGAAAGAGGTGTAAGACGGGCTGACCGCCTGTCCTCGACCTTATTTAATCTAGTCTTAGTAAGAAGCATAAGAGGAGTTACAGGACCCCTGGTGGAACCCTTTTCAGCAAGTCGAATCAATATTTAGCGTACGCGGACGACGTGGCCATCCTATCAAGAACGAGGGAAGCACTCAGTACAGCCTCTTTAGAGCTAGAAGAAGAAGCCAAATAAATATTATATTAAAGTAAACAAAGAGAAAACCAAATACAGGGGCATGCGAAGAGAAGCCGAACAACAGCTACAAAATATACAAATAAACAACTATGTATTTGAAGAAGTGGAATGTTTTAAGTACCTAGGCAGTGTTTTGGCCAAACGTGGCACCAATGGCACCAGGAAAGATATAAAAGTTAGAATAGGGGCAGTTACTACGCTTTACAGAAGATCTTAAAATCGAAGAATATATCTAGAACGGCAAAAGTCAAAATATAGAAAACCATAATAAAACTCACAGTAAGGTATGCTTCAGAAATCCAAACGCGACAAAACTTTGTCTCTGCTGCAATAGGTTTAGATTTTCACACAATTCAAACAATACAAAGGATATATATGTTGCATCAATAATCTGTTGTATTAATTTAGACGCCTAGCGGCATTAAGGCGCCGCTGCGTATCACCCCAGGACAGCGTAGGAGTGACTGATTGTCAGCGCTGGCGGATAGAAATTGGTCACGCACGCAGGCACCCGAAAGCTGAGACAGCCGATGATCTCAGTACTTTTAATATACAGGGTGTTCCAATTTTATTGTTGATAAATTTGGGGGCCCGTTTCTCATCGAAAATTAAACATTCCGTATTTTTTGTTTTCCCCAAGTTTGATTTTTGATGGGCGTACTGGTCCCCAAAAAGTGACTCTTAAAAATAGTTTATTAAGAATAATTTAAAATATATTTTACCGATTTCAATGAAATTTAGTATGCATACTGACCAAGTGAGTTTACACGTAAGCCAAACAATAATTATACAAAATTCGCTAGAGGGCGCTTGTTACGGCAGATGCCCTTAGTTTTTCTACAGTAACTTTTTTTGGACATTTTTTTTTTAACTTTTTATGACATAATTAGATGCAGCTATTGTATATACTTTTTATTGTATAAACTCTAACATACAAAAATAGTTATTACCAGTAATCAAGTTCCAGGATAACATAATATTATTAATTTTTTATGTATTAATGTTTGAAAATATCATTTTCGATACATAAAATTGTTAAATTAGGCAATCGATCTTGCTGTATGACTGAACTGTATTGGTTTTTTATATTTTTTAGTTTAGAAAACGATTGGTCTCCAGACACCGTTGTACACTGAAAATCATTCAAACAAAAACTAGCGATATCTTGCAGGTTCGTAGTGACATCGATGGTAATGCGGGTGTATTGATTTTTACTGCGTAAATGATTGAGAGGTCGAATCTTGCTTGGGGCCAAAAATTTTTTTATTTTATACTTCTTTTTTTAAAAGATTGGTCATGCTGCCTGTAGCGACTAGACGCAAGTCAATATTAGTACTCAAAGAGTGATGTAATGACGATTGCTGTTTGCACTCTATTCAACTGTTTTCATCTCCAAACTTTGACAATCTCAGAACTCCTTGTAAGTTTTATCAACAGATGGCGCAACTGTAAATGTTAATTTTATTTTAAAATAAATTTGAAAAGTAAGAAGGTATCTTAATTATTTGTTACCACGGTAATGTTCCACTGTTGTTTCTGCGGTCTATCAAAAGTCGATAATAAAAGTTTATCATTATTTGCTATTCCTAAGATTAATATACCTATTTTGTTTACCTATAATTGCTATTTTGATGGAATTACAAACTAAAACAGAACACGAGAATTGGAGTACAACATTTAAAAAAAAATATTCCCGAAAATGGTTTTATTTGTAGTAAGCATTTTAATGACAGCATTCAGGTTAAACATAAATGCCAGATATTTCTTAATAAAAGAAATTTGTAAGACTTCCATCGGCAGTTTTATATGATAAAACTAATTTACAAATCAATTTTAGAATGTTCACTGCAGATAAAACTAATGCGTATGTACGATAATGAGAACATAGTAAATAAATGGTTTCTACTAAAATTATGCTTTGTGTCAACTTAAGTTTATGCAGTGACTGAACGTAACGCTTACATTTCGTAGTAGTAAGTAACGAGAGCGGCCGTAGCTCAGAGTAGCCATAGCTCACTGGTAAGAGCGCGGGCTACCAATGCAGCGGATCCGGGTTCGATCCCCGGCCCGGTCGTTCTCCGTTGCAAGGCAAAGGAAAACCAGGTGGAAGGTGGATTTTTCCCCAGGAAAACCCCTCTGGAGAAGAAGTGCATGCACTTCCTGTGGTTCGGAGCCCACTTTAAACTGTAGTCCCCTATGTATGTCTATGCAAATTATCGCCGCGCACCAAACACAGACATAGGAGAGAGGTAGCCAACGCCCTGAATAGGGTATGGCATTATAACAAGAAGTAACGAGTCCTAGTATTCCAGTGACTTGGTACTTTTGTTATGAATACAGTTTTATTTTGCACTATACAACCAGCTAATTGTGGCGATTTGGTCCAATATTGTTGGTTGCTGGTATTATGTACAATAATCTATAAACATTACGTATAAATGCCAAATAAATGTTTCACTTACTTACATATTTCACAAATAAAAGTAAAAACGAAAGTAACTAAACAATCTAACCAGTAAATAAGTGTTGAATGCAGGATAGGTGTCAAAAATGGTCAAGTTTTAAGAGCTCCATCTATGCACAAATCTTATAATAAGTCCCGAGATTGTCAAAGGTTTAGGAGGCGGTTATACAAAGGTTTATACATTTGGTTATACGCCTTAGTTAGTGGAATATTTAACAGCAATACCACAAATGAATTAAAAACTATCGATACTTCTGTCGCTTTATTGACAACGAACTTGTGTTGTTGCTACGAAATATATAACGACTCCGAAGGAGGAGTGATATTGCGGTGCTTCAACACAATTGAGTTAGTTAATGAAACACAGACTTACAGAAACTGTTTAATTCAAGAGTGGAATTTGTTAGAATATTTGTGTGATTGGTTAAGAGCCTGAAAATAATCTGCTGCTATTGGTTGCTTTAATGTGAGTTAAATATTTGCTGTAATACTTAATTACCAAGAACAAGCACAAATTATTATTGGTGTAAAACATTATGAACAATACAGTCGCTGTGATTATTAGACATGTACGTATTATATATAAAAATCTGTAAATAGAATTGAATAGTTTTATTATTGAACGTAAAGTTATTGTTTAGAAAAATTATATAAAAATGTTTGATATGTCTCTCCAATATAATAACTTACTAAATTTTTTAATTGTATTTAATAGTATTTAGCTAAAAATATTATTCATGTGTATTTTGCAACATTTTTCTTCAAAACGAAGAATGTTGATAGAATCTAAAACTGTTGGGGATAAGTTGAGGAACGGTATTTACCACCGCCTACTGCCTATTGTATTCAAATTTTACAGTTACATTTTTAACAACTAGTCATTATTAATCAACACGTCAAAAACACGGTTTTATCGTGTAATTCTGGCAATGCTAATTTTATAAATTCTTCCAAAGTATCTTAGACCCATAGTGTAGTAGACCGACCGCGTGGTCGGTGGTATTAACAGTTTAACAAGAATGCGTGGGCAGAAAACAGAAACGTTTTCCGGTTTGGCTGTTATCATCATAAAGCATATTTACATTAACTGTATAAAAACGTTTGTAAAAGTAAACACATTCAAGCGAAAGTAGCTTGCGTTTTGCTGCAAAACACTGTAAAAAATGTAGTATAAAAAATGCAGTCTTTCACAATCGATCTCAGTGAACCAAACTTTGTCTGCAAACACTTTCTACTTCTGATGAATTCCATGCTTGGTCCTGTCTTAGTTGAGTACGTTATTCTAATTATTAGTTACAATAGCCACATCTGGTTGTTCTCAATTTACTTTATAGCTGTAGATCTTCCTTATCTGACCCATTATGTCGCATTCCAAAACCACCAACAGTCAATGCAGTATTTGTAGAAGAGGAGTCCAGATTTGTGTTACTCATAGCTAAAGACCGGACTATTAGTTGCAGAACGGCAAAAATTTGTTTAAAGTACAATAAGTAAACAAAAGCCATGGGCGCACTAAAATCCATTAGATTCTATGTTATACATAGTGGGCATGAGAACTAATATTCGGCTGAAAATTTAGAAAAAGTTGTTGTTGTGTACTGAAATTCTTAAGTTTTTTATTCAACGGTGGTTGTCCGTTCCTTATGAATGTTGATCGTCCAAACTTTTCTTTCGTAAAACTTTCTTGTTGTATTAATGAATTTACACGTTCTATTTTCATTAATTCGTGTTTGCTATTTTACATTTCAATTAAAAAAATATTTTTGCAGTTTCATAATATTGTTTCGTGAAGTACTTTTAAAACTCATGGCCATTCATATTCTACACTTATGAACCCTGTTTTACTTTATTTTACTATTACATAAGCTTCAATTTCAGTTGACCAAGTAAATAATAACTACCCGCACAAACTAGATTAAGGTCAAACATATGGATGTTTTACCATTCTAACCTCGTAGATATTTCGTTTGAAAGTTTAGGTATGCGCCAACTATACATTTAAAGAAATTTTGCCAGAAATTAATGTTATCTGATTGCATCATAATTTAAATACTAACGAAATATTAGACTAGAAATCCGGACTATACTCATAACAAAAGAACTATAGGAAATTTGCAAATATTAAAAACGTTAGAATCGACAATATCATAAATTACATGACTTGTTTGTAGATTAAGAAAAGCCAAAGCGTATTTAACGCCCTGTTGTCCCTTTACCGGCGACATTGTATCAAAAAGTCAGTTGAAACTAAACTTGGCATAGGTCAGGTATTTTATATAGACTCACAAGAATGTCAGTAACTTGTAAATATCCCAAAATATCAATACATTTTTCATTTTAAAATCGTTTTCAATTTATAAATACAAATAGCAGTTAAATAAATCTCTATTAATATAATTAATAACTAATTTTCCAAGACATATTGACACACGCAAAAGAAAACCTAACTTCTTTACAATCTCAAACGGTTTCCCGCTGTTTATGCGGCTTAATATCATGAACAAGTCTATTTAATATTCAGGTTGCACATATATTCATGTTTTCTCACAAAATTTCTGAAGGTGTTTTGCATTCTAACAGAATACATTAACGTACTACAACAGATAGCAATAAAAACATAACCGATTCGATGTTATGTTGCAATAGCATTTCGACGTTTAGATCCGGGTGAATCTATAAACTATAAAACCTGCTGCTAGGTGCTTGTTTCATAATATATGGTAATTGACAAGGTCTCGTATGTACTACTTATGTTATGTGAATATAGGGCTCGAAAGGGGGAATTTAGTCACTGTTTTAAAATTAGAATTTTTAAAACACCTGTAAATAAAACATTAGACGGAATGCAAAACTTCATGAATTGAGTTTTTCGTCAGAAAATTTTAGAAGTAAAACAAGGCTAGTATACAAATCATTAACACAGAAGAGTAGAGGAGGTATTTTGAAAAATGTTTAATAAAGAGAGAATATATGGAAATCGACTACACCATTACAGAAAAACAAACATAAAAAAAAAATTCAAATTATAAGTACGAAAGTGGTTATGCAAGCTTTAAAAAATACAAAAAAATAGATCCAGGAGATATTCCTATAGAAGTAGTCAAACACGGAACCGAAATTTGAATTGAAGCAATAACAGAGTTACTTAGAAACGCCGAAACTGCAGAAGTATAAGTATCAGTGGCATTCCATGGGTTCAAAATTTGGGTAGGCAAATGCAGTTCCTAAAATAATCATTAAGATGCAAAAATACAAAAATTCTTTATTTCAAAAATTAAGCTTCTTATCCTTGTTAAATATCAACAAAACAAGTATTTGTCTTTTAAACGTTAATCGATAAGATTTTCCATCTTCGCTGCAAACAACGTATAAAATAAATAAAAACCTACACGCTGCTGATTGCCGCTGACTGACTAATGCAAATAAAACTACAGGAACCGGCGTGCCTATTCGGTGGTTATTGCGCCCTGACATCACTATTATTTCGTTTGCATCGGACCATTGCATTCCTCTATCAATGTGCAAGCAGACTTATTAAGAATAACAGATTGGTTGATTGTGTCATAGCTGGTAACGCTAAGGCTCGCCTTTGCGTATACGTATACGGAACAGTGTGTAAAAGCAACGGTCTATTGATTTGGCGCTCAATTTTTAATGTTAAGCGGTTATGTTAAAAAGTAAAAATTGTATGTAAAGGTAAGTTTTTTTCATTAAAACTTAGAATTCGATTTTTTTAATTTGAAAAATTATGGATAGGAACTGCCTACCCTGTCTAATAGGGCGAGCCGCCACTGATAAGAATACCAACATCTATAGGACGACTGTACGGACATATAAAAACACCAGTAGAAAGTGAACTACATATTAAGGAAAAAGAGAGCACAATTACAGCGCGAAGGCCGTTGTTAAATAAGATCTTTACCATTCAACACTTGATGGAAAAACGAAAGTCAAGAGATAGAGAAAATCATTTAGTCTTTATAGATCTACTAAAAGCGTCATTTATAAAGAAACGATTAACAGATTGGCAAAGTAGATGTAAATATATGGGAATACATATAGACCAATCAATTTCTGCAAACGTTTTTGTTTGTAGAAGATCAGATTCCTATGGTAACTGACAAGGACGATATTACTTTATGAGAAAGTTAAAAGAAACTTATGATAAATGGAAGCTACAAGAAGGATAAGACAACAAAATCATAAAATCATGTAAAGATTATAAGTATCTATGAACTTACAAAGATATAAACAAAGAATAACTGTAGTAGAAATGGATTTTTTAAGAAGTAGCTGCAGAACATGTAGGTCAGGGCACATATGAAACGAGGAAGAAGAGGAATAGAAGTAGACAAAATGCCCATCGAATAAACAGAATTAAACCGCATAATATGGTATGGGCAAATGAAAAGAATGTCCCTCTCCTTCAGAATTCCGGGAAAGATATGGTAGTGGATTTCGAAAAAACGTCCAAAGAGACGAAGAGCGGAAGTGCAAAAGGAATTTCCAGATTAGGATGCGAAAGGCGGCAATAACTGCTGCAAGTAAGTAGCAAATTAATATAATATAGTGCATTTAGACCGAATGGCTCAGGGTCGAATACCAACGGGTGTGAAAAGTATCGAGTATATGCATTTATCAACGTATTGTCTTTCGAAAAAGATAAAAAAACTGTTCTGGCACGTTGAAGATCCCGACTTTTTCAAAAGCAGATATAAAAAATTATACAAAAAGATAATAATAATGCGGTGAAATATATGAAAATATTAAGAAAGGAATTAGCGCCCATAAACCGCAAAAATCAAAACGATGGCGCAGCTACAGACATCGATGTTTCGGAGTTATTGCTGCTCTTTAGTGTAGCGTAGCTGGGAGGAAAAGTTGGAATAACAAGAAACACATCAGGGTAGGTAAAAAATTATAGCTTTAAAAAAATAATGAAAGTCTGAGGTATAACTATCAGAACCCGTGAGCTATGCTCTCCGATTTTTTTTGTAGCTTTATACCCGGCGCTCGCCGACGCGCTGAATGTGTCTTCCGCTGGAGTCGGTCTCCGGAAAAAGAGCTACTATTCTATCTATAGCCCAAGTAAAAATTCCTTTAAAAAACAAGAAAAAAGTTATTTAAACTTATTAGCATTTTTCCTCATTTGTATTGGTGTTTTCCCCCTCAATGGTTTTTCCCCGCGACTTTGTTCTTTGACTTTTTTCCGGGACGTTTTCTCCGTAAATTGAAAATGGCCCCCTATAAGCAACAGCAAAGGTAGACTTAACTTGATCAGATGTTTTACACTTTCACTAATATTTACCTAAGGCCGTTGCACGTTCAGGCAAATGACAAACCTGCACTTTCATCATTCTTTTTGTGCATGCACGTATTTGGTTTTTGCGTTATATGCTACTCATTTTAGTAGGATATTACTTGATTATTATAATTAAATATTTGTTATTTTGATTATGAAATACTAATCGTATAGACTTCACAGCTAAAGAAAAGTAAATGCAAGCAGTAGTCCAAAAACCGGCCGGCGCCGCAATATAGAACGAGTCCCGTGGATGCTTCTGTAGGCCGTCGAGTCTAATTTGTAAATAAATGCAAGTTGTGAGCGAACAGGCCCGCAATATCCTGATGTTACTGTTAATTTGACGTTGCTTACCTGCATTGCTGCAGGTAGATATGTGGGTTAAAGTAGTGGAGGCCCCTCACCACTAAAAGTTTGAGAAAAAGACAAAAAGATCCGGATTTTTATGCATAGATATTTCGTCCTTTAAATGCTGCTAACTTAGTTACATCTAGCCCCTATTTTGTGATTCTAAATTAATGTGCTTATTTGCCCCCCCCCCGACACGTAACTGAGCTTTGCTAAACTTTTTCTCCAATTCCGAATAACCGACTAATCTCAAAATTTTGAAATAAATACCATTGATTTTCAATGCTTTAAAAGTTTTGCAGTCACTGGAAAATGCATCGCAGAAGCATGGGCAGGAGTAGGTCATGGTTAAGAGGAAAGTGGATGCTCGGCACTACAGCACCCAAGCAGTTGGTGGCAGAATTCGACTCGTCAGGTGCTGCTTGCCAAGCTCTGCTACTGTAGCTTCTAATAATAACAGTAAACGTGATACTACTCGCGTGCCATATTTCATGCGGGAAATGTCGCGTAACTAAGGGTAATTCCTAATGAGGATCATGACAGTTTTCATACGTAGCTATGATTGTATTAGCGACAGAATAGATAGTCGATATTACCTAGCTTACTTGACTAACAGCTATAGCTACAAGGAGAAAGGATTAGTAAATTAACTAATTCTATGTAATGTGGGTTATCAATATCATACATAACTGTACGAAAACTTTTTTTATAATCATTACACAAAATAAATAAAATCGGTACTATACTGCTACTTATTAAAAAACAAATCGTTATTAAAATATAGTTTTTAGGGCATAACGCATTCTGTACCCACCAGTGGCGTTCCGTGGGTTGAAAATTTGGGTATGCAATGGCAAAAGTTATTTAACATTAAGATTAAAAAGTGCAAACATTACGGCAAGTCATATTTACCAAGACCTGTTGTTAAATGAATTAATCTATGCCTAAAATCCCTATTACATTTGACTTTGTCATTATGCACTTTAATTTGAGAACGTAAACCTTCGTCTAAAGCCAAGTTAATGCGTGATTTGCCAAATAATTTTAATATATTAGTTGCAGATAAATGTTCGTTAGTCGACGAACGTTTTTTTAATTGCGCAGCAAAAAGATTTTTTAAAACCAAGTATCCTCTTTCAAACTATACTGTTGAGGGGTTAAATATGTATATGAAAATAGTAAGCAATTCCAGTAAATAGCTCATTTTTAGTATCGCTAACACTTAGTCAGTCCATTCTTTTATACCGTTCAGTATTAAACAATATAGATTTCTTCCTACTACATCGCCCATGATTTTTATTTCTCTTTGTTTTTCGTCAGAGTATCCATTAAATTTTTCTTTGGTGCTTGTCAACGAGAGTTTCCATATTTACTGCAAATTTGCAAACTACGTATGAAATAAATAAACACAGAATAGCTGCACGCTGCACCTAACTGCCGCTAACCGGCCCAAATAAAGCAATAAATACAGAGGCCGTGTTTTTCGGTGCTTATTGCGTTCTGAAATCCCTACTATTTCTTTGCATCTGATCATTGCATTATTTTTGTCACTAAGTCTGCAAACGTATTAAGAATGATAGATTGGTTGATTGTATCGTAGCTGGAATCATTTGGCCCGATAAGCTCGGCCTTCTCGTATGCGAAACTGTGTTTAAAAGCAACGATCTATTTATTTGGCGCCTAATTTTTAATACTACGCGGTCGGGTTAAAATGTAAAAACTGTGTGTAAAAGTAACTTTTGTTTTACTGAAAGTTAGTACTAGATTTGTTTTAAAAAGTTATGGGTAGGCATTGCCTACCTTGCCTAACGGGACGGACCGCCACTGACGCTTTTTTTTTGAAAAATTATGGATAGGCATTGTCTACCCTGCCTGATAGGACTGGTACCCACAGCACACCTTTATTTGATTATCCAAGATTTAAGCAAATAATACAATGCTTCAGTTTTCGGGTTCCACCTCTCAGTTTTCTTTGGGAAATTAGGAAAATAACCGACAGACATGACCATTAGACATAAAATTAGCGCAACTAGACATAGGTACACATATGTTTCCAAATTTTTATTTTTATATTCCTTTCTTATACTTGAATTAATAAAGGTTTATTTCTGCTAAAAGTTCTTTAACCTATTTACGGATAAACCTCTTTTGGTAATACTAAATGTTAATTCTCTTTTCTTACCTATTCACAAAGTATTGCTAACCGTCAGTGGCGTAGCTAGGATTATGTGGCTTGGTTGCAAAATAAGTGAGAGGCCCTTCACAGACAATTATTTTTGAGAAAGGTGCGTTTAAGTAATTTTTTCCACACGGCGGGCGCCTTAAATTAGGAAGTTAGCATTTTTGACCGTAAATACGCCACTGACTATAAGAATTACCTAGACTTCTTAATTTAAAAATAAAACACTATTAAAAATACCAAAACGATAAGCATCTTACTTCACCAAGAAAAACAAAAACTAGAATGTATTTTTTAAAACAACTAGTAACACCTTAAACACTTAGTTTAATGCAAAATCAGAAACAGACGATTTGCTACAATCAGGAATTTATAAATTAAATTGTTTGCATTGCAATTCGGTTTATATAGGCCAGACAATTAGAAATTTTGATATTAGGTATAAAGAACACGTACGTTGTTACAAATACAAACACCCACATAAAACCGATTACGCTAAACACTTACTAGAACACAATCATTCAATGACATCTAATAACACCATAAAATGTTTACGTAAATTAGATATACTAGAAGCTTTTAAAATTCACAAACATTTAAAAACTGTACCGTTAATGAATAAGCAAATTGATCTCTTAAATAAGAAATAAGAATAAAAAATCAAATCATCTGCGGACGATTACCGAGATCAAGTCACCAAGTTCTATTGCTATAACAACACTAACTGTTTACTTCCTAATATAACCTTTGACAATGGCATGTAAACATGCCGAAATACGTATAAGGTTAAAATAAATAAATATTGTTAAAGTAATTAATTATTTTATATACAGATAATCATTAAATATGGACTTGAAGGAAGTAAAGCTAGAATTTATAAATAAAACTAGAATGTAGACCCTATTTAATTTACTGTTGTGTATGATATTGTATATACCGGGTGTTCATGAAACATGGCGCACTCCCTTTTTTGTTTATTTATAAAGATAAATGCAATTTTAGTATGTTATGTAACAACGAATTATATGAACTAAAAATGCGACTACTTTCACTTCACTTCCTGTTTCACCGGAAATGTCATCAACTTTCTTATTCCTAATGGCACACCCTGTACTTTTTTGCATATTCGCATTAGGATGAAATTCTTAATCATTTTATACAAATTAAGTGAAGTTTTGACATTTAAAAAATAATTTTTCTCTAATTCTTGTTTACTATTAAGAGTGCTTGAACCCACCATACAAATTTTAAAAAATGTGTGCGGAATGCCAAATCCTTCTTTAACTGGCGTAGATAGGCTCCGAATTTTATCCTAGTTCCGAATATGCAAAAATATACAAAATGGTCCTTTAAAAAAAACCAAAGTTAATGTCATTTCTGGTGAAACCCGATGTAAAAGTCGTTAAATATGTAGCCCATTTAATGCGTTTTCATGGTCTATAGTACATACTAAAATTTTATTCGTTTATCATAAATAAAGCAACAAAAAGAGGATGCGCCATGTTCCATTAACACCCGGTATATAACTTTTATATAGCTGTAAATAAATCTATAATGTATCCCTAATCCGATATTTTGAATTTCTATATATTGATTACATTTTTACCGGTAGCCTCAAGGGGCCTCTAAATCTTTGGGGCCCCCGGTTTGCGACCGTTGGCGGTATGATAGATACGCCACTGCTAACCGCAAATGCTTTTTCTAATTTTATTAGTTTAATATTCTTAACACGAGTAATCTTTGTAAGTCGTCATTTCACAAGATTTAGTAAGAATTAAATGGTGGTTTTAAAATCATTTAATTGAAATCTTTATGCCTATTAAATTTTTCTAAGTGCCAAGTAAAACATAAAAATTATATACCTTGGTGCAATAACAAATTAGATTCGAATTTTTATGTTTTACTTGGCACCGACTTAAAAATTATAAAACAATTAATAATTATATAATAAACAGCAATTTCTTAATTACATTAAACGGAACAACAAATAAGTATTAAACTGTTGTATAAAAAACATTTATTTTTTGCTTTTTAGTTAACTTATGTCACTTTTGTGTTTTTATTTGAAGTCGGTTCCCTTTTTTTTTAAAGTTAATTATTAAGTATAGCATTATTGGGAGGGGGAGGTTAATTTTTCCCTCCCACCAATTCTCTGGTTTTCTGTAATCCCGAGGAATCTTTTTCCCAAAAACAATCTAGATCCATTTATTTTCTTACAAAAAATTAGTAAATTATTTAGCTACAGTGGCGATCATGCAGCGCACCTGCTGTAATAAAGATGTGCGGTCGTTCTTGCTAGAGTTGTAAGTGTACTGTGATGACTAAGGTCATTGTCGGGGGTTAAAACTTTGATGTTTTTGTTAATATGAGTAACAATTCCTAAAGCTTAGGAAAGTCCAAGCAAAGTGCTTCGCTCCTTAGTTTACTATGCTTTAACAATTTACTATCCATTTTTAACTAAAACATCTTTGTTTTTACAGAGACCAGTTTAATTTTAATACAGGGGATTACGTGTTAAATGTGATTCAATTTTTTACATCTATTTTTTTGTATATGTTGTATACCTAAGAGAAAGGTATTGTGTTCATAAAAACATCGTAATCTTATCTCTGTTACGTTTTAAATATTTTGAAAGATAAACACAATTCCGAAGGGCGCGTGCAACTCTACCACCTGAGTATGTCAAATCAAAAATGCGGCGCTGCAAAGAAGAATCGTCCCACTATAATAAAAAATAAGTGATCCATGATTTTCAATTAAAAATACAATCTCGTAATTTGAGGTAGAGTTAAGTTGGGAATTTAAATTTTTTAAATTTAAATTTAGAAAAGCGTGATAAATGCTTTTTGAAAATTTCTTCAGTAATTTTTAAATTTGTTATAAAAGTATTTTTCTATGTAAATAATTGCAGTCGCCTGATATCAAACATTTTAAAATTAATTGTAGAGTACGATATTATTTATAGTTAAAGTGCTGAGTTTGGAATCATATTACATGGGCTGCCGGAAGGTGCATGCTTATTGCATTTATTATAATAAATTTATTCGCACAGAATCGTTTCCACCCCACTGATTCACAGTTCATGCTTCCTTATTACGTAAATTTACATATTTACACCACCCATCAAAAAAGGAAGTAAATACTAGAAATGTACTATTTCCCCAACAAAGAAATGTTTTCTAAAATTATGCATATTTAACTGAAACAATGAATTGTTTATGTAAGTAGTTCTATTAATATAGAGGCCGATGTGGGAAAAGTCCACAGCAAAAAAACTTATAAGATGTGATAGCCCGTTTTGGCGTATGAACATGACCTTTATGTACTTCCTGAATCTTGGTAAACGTTCTCTTCTGACCATTAATATGATTTATTTAGCTTTAAAAATTGAACCATTAGTGAAGTTAATTCGCACATCGTAATTTACATTATTTGGCTTACAATGGAAGAATGACGCATTCTACCTTTTTATGTAGGAAATTAAAAAGAGCTCCCAAGAAGAACAACACTGTATGCATTTTAGCGAGGAGCAGTGTGCAAATCACTAGGAAGTAAGTGCACATACTATAAGGTAAGCTTAGAAGTGAGAAGTTAAGCACTACAAAATGTCATCACCATTAGCAAGAGTTGTTGCTCGTGATTGCCTGAGAAGTTACTGGAGCAGATCCAAGTAACTGCTTGCAGAATTAATGCAACACGTTCATGCAAGCACCTAATGACGAAATTATTGGAACAGATACACGTGCTTGCTTGCAGAATTAACAGCATATCTGATGCTTACAAATAATGACGATGTTTTTTTATCTCGAAGGATGTTTATATATATATATATATATTGCAATGATATGCTTGGTCTTCCAACTACTAGAAAACAATCCCTAAACTGTCTGCAATTCACGCAATTAAATTTAAACTTGGTATGAGACTCTTTTAACTTTCTCAGGGTCGTTATTTTGCTTGTAAAATAAATTGTTTAAATTAATTTTTAAATAGAAATAAACACACAACGATATCAACTTTACAAAATAATAATTTTATTAAATAACTGAATTTCTAAATGTGGTTTCCGAAAAATCAATAAATTTTACTGACTACTATCGTCTTTTTTTAACAAATAAACACTTATCTTAGCGTCTTCTTATTCCTCGCTCTAGCAAAACGCTCTGCTGGCCTCTCGAGCAACAACAAATACTCTCTCTTAATCTGAATCTTCTTCTTGTGCGTTTTATATTGTTACCAATTTGGTTTTACTACCATCACAAACGTACAAACTTCCTCGATCACCTTTTATTTATAATTCTTCTGGATTTTTCTTTAATTCGTTGTTACTTCTTGTATTTTCCTCTTTTATACACGTAATTACTTTTATCTAGCTTTTAGACTCGTTTTTCCTCTTTTCTTCTTCCAGAGAATCTCAATTCCCTGTCTTTATTTACAAAAACGAGCCGTAACTAATTAAACAAATTTCTTTTTTTTTATATCTTTTTTCTTCCTTCTTTGATTTTCATTTTTATTACAAACAACTAAATCTCATGTCCATCAGTATCCTTTTGAATTCGTTTGTCATTTTGACACTGACATCCTAACTGACATTTATCGACGCACAAATCAAGTAACTCTAAAACTTCTTATAAACTAAACCTTTTTAACAATTCTAATTTAAATTATAATTACAAATAACATAAATAGTCTTCGTATCAATCTGTTGTGTTTTTCTTTTCTTTCAGTACCATACGAAAAATAACAATTATTAGAATTTATAACAGGAATTCTAATTATAAGTCAGAACATTAAAATCTTACAAGTCTTCATAAATCTCCAAATGTAAATTGAACTGCAACAAACAATCCAAAAATTGTTTTCCATCAATCACAATACTCCAGACAAATCAAACACCTCTAAATATCATAGCAATATTTATACCTACCTATACAAGGTATTTTATTTCAACATCGAAATAACTTTTTTACGCTTATTGAGACCATTTTTGAATACGTACCAGAAATTTATGTTAAAACTGTAAAATGCCTAGACAGAATGAACTCAGCAACTCAAGAGCTCGAAAGAAAAGCTGAAATTAGTTTGTAAAGATTTTATAAATAACTATCGGAGGTTGAACTCGCCGTTTCTATATTACCATTGTGTTGTTAAACCTTTAAACCCATCACTAAAGGAAATTGAGACAATTGCAGCAGATATGGCCTCAACGATTAATGAAAAGGTAATTCAATTACAAAAAAATAATGTAACTCCGAACAAATTCTTTTAGAAAAAAACATTGGTTTGGAAACACTACCAGTATACACTGTGTCTATAAAATACCCCCCTCCCCCCCCCCCCAAATAACTTTTGAACGACTTGATATTTTACCACAAAATTTGGTGTGCTGTAATAGGAAATTAAATAGTATTTTTTACCCCATAGGTAACTTTTGCATCATTCAAATTCAAAATGGCGCACAGCCGCCATTTTGAATTTCGTTTTGAATGGAAAGGGGGGTCGAGTGACACCTCATTTGAAAGGTTTTTTTGAAACTCTAGGATCAGACGCAGAACTAAAAAACCTTTCATACGAGGTGTTACTCGACTCCCCTTTCAATTTAAAAAAACAATGGCGCCCAGCCGCCATTTTGAATGATACAAAATTTAATTATTGGCTAAAAAATAGTATTTAATTTCCCATTGACGAAAACCAAATTTTGTAGAAAAATATAAAGTTTTAAAAGTTAGTTGGGGGGGGGGGGATACTTTATAGACAGACGGTATACATACCGTACTGTGATCGTGCAATGCTGTAGATATTTTTATTTAGAAATTTTAATCATATTCTTTGAAATTAATTAAGTGTTTATGCTAGATTGCTTATTTATTTGTGATGATCGGTGTCGGACCTAAGTTGTGTCTTAATTATTACTCATGTCTGACTTATCCTGTCTTTGTATAGGTTAAACGGATAATATTCTAAGCTGATTTAAAAAACAGTAAACCTTTTGAAGTATTTATTCATTTATGTGGTGCAAATGTTAGTGTTATGAGTGCAGTAACTATTTACATAGAAGTTGCACGTCAGTTGTATAGAGTAAAGTTGCCAATCCAAATTTGTACCTCAGTTTGACTTATACAGATACTTCTTGTTGGGTCTGCTTATAAAGTGCTGTACAGGTTACGCAAGTAACTGGGTACTCTTTAAAGGAACGCCGTTTGCTATCACTCATTTGCATGCAATACTCTCAGCTTGATTAGGTCTCCTTCTAACAGCGCTTCTACGCGGCCGCTACGCCTCATTCCCGAAGGACAATAGCCCCGCTTGCTAATACGCCTGAGAACGTAATCCAATAACAGCGATCGATTACGTACAAATGTGTAACAACAACACGCGAAAAGAGCGTCTTGTCGCCACCAATATGGAAATAGCGCCGTCATACACTCCAATCGGCTTCTCTGCAATAGCGCCTCAATTGCTATGCCTAATTCCTGAAGGAAAATAGTGCTGCTTTTGATACGCCTATTCAGGTACACCGGTAAGAGTAAACATCTACGCCTAAGCCTCTTTGATTTTGGCAAAGTGCTCTCCGTAGCCCAAAACCCACTAAGATAATATTTTATTTTGAAGTTTTAAGTCCCAGACTTGTAATACTGTGACAGAATGTTAGCAATAATGCTTCCAAACTGACGTTAATATTTCAGCAAACCGAGTGATCTTTGAGAATCAGAAAATTGATTCCTTCCTCTAGGGAACATACTCTTTTATTCAAATTCATGGCTATCCTCCAAGAGGTTGGACTTGTTTATTTTTCAAATAGTATAACAGTCCCACTCTCTCTTAATTTTTGATTGGATAGAAGAATCAATAAAATTTTGTCTCACACTTTCAAGCTTTCTTGAACAGTTGCGCTAATTAAAGCTGTCAAGTTTCCCCAATTTATGTTAATAACTGCAGCCCAATATTTACCCTAATCCCCAAAATGTGAGAGCGTGAAATTTTAAATATTAGATTGGCTCCAATAATCCACACAACAAGCGGCAAACTCATTGACACGTGTTAACATGTGTTTTGCAATCATGATTTATTTACATTTATCTACCGACAATGTGTGCAGCTGCCCTGAGACGCCCACCTGCTTAAGATTAACTAAAACTAAATTACAGAAATTTAGCTAAGTCAACTGATTACTGTTAATTAAAGTCTGTATTTGCTGAAAGAAATATAATATTCCTGTAAATAAATCAAAGTTATTAGACAAGTGCTTTAGTCTTCGGGGAGCTCACACTTAAAGCATAAAACAATACAATTAAATCAAAATCAGACACAAATTATTTATTCTTGGGCAGCGCACCTCTACAATACCCCATACAGCGTCTATTCATGCGATTAAGTTGATACCAGAAAATAGTGTTTCGTTCGACTTTATTAAACCGATTATTTACGCTTATTACAAATCCCAAGAGTATTTCAAAAAAGACAAGAAGATTTTTTGCAAAATTAATAGAGCAGATCGAAACATACCACCAGTAACTGCACATGCAGCTATATGAGTTACGAGCCCATACATTACGTACAACTATAAAATTAGATATTTGTTTCATGAGAACGCATTAACTAAAAATTGAGGTTCTGGAATCTGTAATCTGCATTAACATTATGCAGCAACATGAAATGAATGGGAATAAATACTAAAGATAGAAGATATTTCTTAATCGATGGTGTACCTGCACCGGATTCATGTATCTGAAGACTGGAAAGGCACATTCAAGTAATTTAAGCTTTGAACCTTTGCAACTGAAAAGAATACTTCCATTGTATATATGTAAAGCAATATAAATCGTACAAACCACTTTATTGATCGTAACTCACGATTTATGAACCCCAAAGCGTTTTAATATAATTTTAGATGTCTTACACAAAGCCATATGGTGTTTATCATATGCGTTTCATGCACTAAGATTAAAGTTCACTGCATTTGTTACACAAAGCATCATAGATAGTGCATTGACTTCTAAATATTTCACATGACACACGTGTTGAAATTTAATGCATTAACATCTTAGTTTTGTTCTACGATGCACTAGCCAAGCGACGATGGTAACTGTAAACAACAACGCATTTCTTTTTATTATACGAGGGTGGTTTGAAAAAACAAGGTCACCATGCTTATAAAATCAGTTTGGAACAAGACTGGATCATTAGACCGGTTTCAAAATACATTAAGAAGAAGAAACTTGCTTAATCAGATCGCGCACAGCAGCGGTCGAACTTCAGTATCCGATATATAACCTTGGCTTTTCAACACCTCCTTTAATTTTGGAAACAACCAGAAGTCCGAGACCGAATCTGGGTTGTACGGAGGATGCAAAACCACCGCAAATTTCAGGTTCGTAATCGTTTTTGTTGTTTCTCGACTACAATATGGTCTTGCCTATCGTGATGTAGAAAAAAAGTGGTTTTCTCCGACCTTACTCTACGGATACGTCTTACAACGTGTTTCTATCCCCACTACTCGTGAAACAGCGCTGTAGAAGGTTTTATTTATCAATCCACCCTCGTATTTATAGTATAGTACACACAACAGAAGAATTCCAGAAAAGCTCATCTAGAGCAGTAGCTATTTTCTATCTATACAGCAGCTTTCCAGTTGCGTGTTGAAGAAGTAACGCCCTCACCAAAAGGTGCTATTGGTTAAACACTTATTTTCCCTTCTTCGCAGGTGTACTTATATAGAACTACGTTTGTAGAATTGCAAATTGCTTTATTATATTGTACTCTTTATATTTCACTATATTAAGTTTTCTAAATGTTTAGGAATGTAATAAACGTAAAAGTTACAAAATTTACGGTTACGGACCATTGGTGAGGGTGAAGTATACTCCGTACAGGTGTCTTAAACGTAAAAACATTCTTTGGAACAATTTAGTCCATATGCTGGTGGCAAACATATAAAGTACGCGCAGATAGAACGTACGACGTGGTCGTAAACAACGGCTGCACGTGTGAAATTGAAAAGTGTTGCATTGCTATGCAAGTAACAATATTGTGTTTGATGTATTTAATTATTGATAATTTGATTATCTGTTGATATCCATGTAATGTCTCGAAGCATTGTTGCATTATTATACATTTGCTTTTTATCTATAATAAACTAAATTTACTACTCTGTTTTGTACTCTTTCTTATCTTGACGAACTAATAATTTACTATCGTCTTAGACCGCGTCGTCATTTAGGGATTACACCCAGCATAATCAGGTAAGGGCCGACCTGTAGTTTGTCTGTTCGTGGGCCCTGCCTACCTAAACAGGGCCGTGTGCTTAGATTATTTGAACTTTGGGGCGGACAAGGATTTTATCTTAATGTATCAAGGTTTAAATAATCTAAGCGCATGGCCCTGTTTAAGCAGACAGGGCTCACGAACAAATATGGCTCAAACTTTTAGAGCAAATGCTTGTAAAGGCAGACAAGCTACAAGTCGGTCCTTATCTGATTATGCTGGGTATAATCCCCAAATGACGACGCGGTCTAAACCGAAAATTAATAATAATATTGACAGTCCGAGAAACCGCGGAAGCCTCAAATAATGCCGCTCTTATCTTTGTTATATATTTTTATTTTTTGCGACAGTAGATGTTTTTTAATAAAATGAATTTAAAAGAAACCTTCTCTTTAAAGTCAAACATATATGTTTTAAATAAAACGACGAAAACATCCGTTTGACGAACTTTGTTAATATATACCAATTTCGACCTATACGAGGTGGCAACACTGCCTCAATTACACTAGTATTCTCCCGATGATTAACAGAGTGCTTCTCTAATACTGATGTTGTCAGCGTTGCGAATTTGAAATACTATTACACACAGCGGTGCCATTTTGAGGTATTTTCTGCTTAATTTAGTTTTCCGTATTAGTCGAACCTAGGTCTGATCAAAAAGTTTTTTCTTCTAAGAACGGGTTCAGCCCCCTCTTCCCCATGATTTTGTTTAACAGAGGCTTTAGTCCCTGAATCCCCCTACCCAGCGCCTATGGTAACGTAACATAGAAATGAGGCTCCTGTTGATGATATCATTAATTGTTTGTTGACTGCTGATCTGCTGATGTGTTATTGTTATTGTTTATTGTTCTTCTCGTGTGTTGCTTATGTAGTCGTTGTTGTTTAAAGTTGCTTGACTGCGTAGACACTGCTGGTTGTGCTATTGGGATCTAACTAGTACGATGGAACTAGTTTAGATTCCTCGATCTGGTTAATTGAATGTTTTAACCAGTGACTACAAAACGTTATATCTTAGGGTAGCTAGGGGAGGTCCAGGGTCTCATTGTAGTTCTTGTGTGTCGTGGATTGACATAGATTAAAACTCTATTAATGGGGTTATCAATCGGTTATTCCGCATCCGGCGTGATATGCGTCCTATCATACTCTAACTGGTTTTTAGGAGGTTTTGAGTTAGTAAACTGATGATAATATTGTAATACACTTACGGGGTTAACTGCTAGAGATTACGCGTTATTTTCACGAAAGGAAATACCTACCCCGTAAGTAACATATTTTGATTATGATTTGCTAATGAATTCTGAATCCTGAAAATTTGATGTGTCAGAGAGAAACTTATTCACAGGACATACGTAACTGTACCCGCTTGCACGGAATTTTTTGAGAAAGTAAACTGGCTGCATCGGTCAATCTGTTAAAGACCTTGGTTAGAAAATATTAATTTATGTATATACAGCGTGCGTCCGTTATATTTTGAAAATGAAGCATCACCATGTTAGAGTAAATCGAGTTTTACCCATTCTACACTAATGTAATATGTAGCAGTAGCTAAATATCTTTCACTTTCACCCCTTCCTCCCTGCCTACCCCTTCTTTCCCTGTCTGTATCCCTTCCCGCTCTTCCACTACCTCCATCCCCCTCTCTCTCACCTTTCCTCCATCCTTCCTACACTCTTTCCAATATTCTTACTCTCCTTGCATTCCTTCCTCTCTCCCTCCATTCCTCTTTCTTACCATTAATTTTTCCCTTCCTATTTGCCTTCCTCTCTCCCCTCCTCTCTTGTCCTCTCATTATTTCGCTTTCTCTGCTTATCTCCCTCACTGTTTTTTATGGTTTTTTCTTTTCCTTTCAATTTTAAGTAACCCTTTATTAAAATAAATGCAATTTTTATTTTTGGAATATTAATTTTCGCAGTTTATCTTTTTCAAGCTTTGACAATCCCTCTATTCTTTTAGATTGAATCTTCACACTGTTGTAAGAAAAGACAACTGTTCGCAGTAAAACTACAACAGAGTGAAAGAAATATTATGTACACAGTACCGGAGAAAAAGGTTCAGTTCTATCATCTCTGTAAGAACTGATAAAATGAAGTATATTCATTAAGTAATTGTTGTTTAAAACAAACACTGAATCGTGTTCTGCGATTGTCAAAGGGTCAGATAACTTCTATAATACCTAATTTTTTTTATGATATCTAGTGCCTCAAGAGAGGAGGATTTTAATTTAGTTAGATCATTTTTGTTCTGTACCTATAGTTTCTAGTAACGTACCTACCACTGCTTTAATTGATAAATACTTATTAGAAAATGGAAATATAGCGATATCAGTTGTAGTGCATAAAGATTGGTATACGCCTAAATAAGTTTATATAATCATCCTATCAAGATGAGACAATTGATTTGAAAATCAAACAACGGTTGAGAAAATTCGGGGAAAATTGATGTATTTCTAAGACGTTGGTAGCCAGGGAAAAATTGCTATGTGACAAAACAAATCGAAATGTGTGAAACCATATTTAAGTACCTCCGGATAATTCTGTGATTGAACATTTGGAAGTTAACCGATTCCTCTGAAAGCGGCTGGAAATAGCATTATTAGTCTGAATATTATACGGGGCGAATTATATTGCATAAATCGAACCGGTTTTTGTGCGACATCCAATATGGTTATAAAATGTAATAGAAAATTTGGCAAAAGCACAAAATCCTTGTTCCGGGCAGCAGTTTCTAAAGTAGAAATAGCCTTGATGGTCGCAAACCTTCGTAAGAAGAAGAAATAGAAGATTGTACGAAATACCCATTTGGCACGAAATTGAAAAATGTTACTGCTTAGTTATTACATCGTTTCATAAAAAGGAAAAACATTTTACATATCAAAAGTATGCGATTGCCATGTTCTAAATTAAGTGAAACTTTTTGTAGATTAACACGAGAAAACATAGTTTTTACTTTCCAAGATTGCTCGTTAGCAGCCGATATGACGTTTGTATTTTTATTACTAAATGAGATAAAATCGACAATGACAGAACATTTTCAGAGAATATTTGGTTTGAAATTATCACTGCTGATTATAAATTAAACCACGTATTCTTATGGTTATTACCTGACCGTACGGTATCGATTGTATTTTTTATTGTGCTTAACATTTTGGCACACGCTCACAATGGACAATTAATCGTTTTGTATTCACTTCGATAGAATAGCATAACTGCATTGTATTTTTGAAACTAAGAACCTTGCAAAGTTTTACTCATACAGGACACACTATCATATTGTAGGAAAGTATAAATATTGAGAGTTTAGTATTATAAAATTTCAACGATCATAAGTTCATGATAATAAGAAAATAAAACTTTTAAAAACTGCCTATGTTAAGTTTATTATACTATTAGTATTTTTAGGTAACAAATAATCATAGAACACTAATTCTCAAATAGACGCGCTTATTTAGTTAAAAATGTATTAATCTCCAACGACTTATAAGATTTTAAACACCTTGTTATTTTAATAAACTGTTTTTATGTTTTGGGTTTGTGCACTATTTAGTACGCATTTCCTTGGTTTATGTTTTAGTTAGGTTTAAGTTTTCTCTAGTTTTAGTAAAAACAACAAGTATGGAACGCTGTTTTACTTTTTAATATATACAATTGTATATTCTTTAAAGTAGTAAATGGATTGCAGATAATTGTTGTAGAACCATAATGTAAACAGCTTAGATTTATTTTAAGTTTTGGTATAACAATAATTTTTCTGCATACAATTATTGAACATTTTCAACTACAAACACGTCGAGAAACACAAATTTGATCAACAATTTCCTTGACTAGTTTGGAAAATGGGATTCTCTTAATTTACATATAAAAATAACTAGTGTTACCCCAGCGCACATTGCACTGACAGACTGAGCGTTGACTGAGCCGGCTAAATGCTAAGTCACGTGATGCATTAGTTCCATGAGGAGACGCGGCGTTGGTGTAGATGTCAAGTAAAGCGCGTTTAGCAGACTTTCATATATATTATAAATTAAAATAATTATTATTAAAAAATCGACTTAGAATAAAAATATAAAAATGTTTCATGTTCCATCTGAGGATAGAGACCTTTCATTGACAAAAAAAATGGTCCAAATTGGTGAAGCGGTAGCCGCTGGAGGAACCGGAGAAAAATACCCTTTGAGCTTTTATATATGTATATGGATTGTCAAGTTATAACACTGTCAGAAAACTTGATTTTCTTAATTAAGTTTTGTTACCATGTCTTAAAATTTCATTGTTGAAATAATAAGCGTCTGTTTAAATTTTGTTTTAGTACAAATTTTTCGGAAATACTATTACGGTAATAAATTGTTTTATACAGTCGACTATAAATTATTATATAGTTTGTCGTTTTGTGGGTTTTGAGAATAAAATCACTTTCAACTTTAAATTACGTTTGTTTTAATTTATAACGTTTCGAACAATAGTTGTTCTTCTTCAGATAAAATTACTGTTTTGTTCTGGTTAGTACCTAGAATTGGGCGCCAGAGTGGCTGAGTGGTTAGGACACTTGGCTGCTACGCGGAAGGTCTTGCGACTGGATGCCTGGTAGGCGGCCTACCCAGTGGGTTTTTTACTTTTCATACCTTCGGTATAGGGAAGTATTGATTTCATGAAAATTTTAGAAATCTAGATTTTAACGGAAATACACCTTTTGGGGCTCAAGAAACCCAAAATAGTGGTTTTTGCAAAATGTTTGTCTGTGGGTAGGTGGCTGGGCGTGTGGGTAAATGTTTTGGTGTGTGACGCCTCTACAGGCGAAAATATTCTAGAGTGATTTTGACGAAATTTTCAATTAACAGGTATGTCGAAAATTGTGGTGCTAGTTCAGCTTTTTAAAAAAATCCAAAATTGGAAACGGCAGTTAGACATGTTTTTTTGATAGTGTTTTTTTCTAAAACTAAATTTTGGAAATTTGAGCACGAGATCTGAGAGAAGAACATAAGGCAAATCTAAAACTTTTGTTACCACAAACTCTCCAGCTCTAAAATGGCGGCCGCTACAACATCTTGAAAATCTCAACTTTAACGTCCATTTACTCAAAAACTAATTGTCTGATCAGCTACAATTTGTTTTTTTACGTTTAAGTTGACAGTGCTCTATAAATTTGTACGATAGACTATTTAAAAATTAAGAAAGAAAACTCTACTTTTTGATATCAACAACGCGTTTTTCGGCATTTATGTAATTTTATTTATCACCTATCAATTAGCTCCAGTACAAATAGTAAAAATATGATTTTCATTCTTTGCATATTTTTTATAACTTCTCGAATAAACCTATTATAGCCATTTTTGTACGACATTCGAAGCGGAATTTGTAATTCGCCACAGCGCGGCGGGCGCTTACCTTGCTTTCGTCCAGTTAGTCGCTGCTATGAGTAGAGTTACGGTACGGAAACCAATTAAACAGGCTATAGCAAATTCAAATTTCCGCTGCTTGTTTTCGTAGAAATCTAATACTCGATGAACTGTACAACGGTATAATTAATAAAAGTTACACTTTTACAAATACGGCAAGTATTAGTATCTAGTATAGGAAAGTCCACTCGAAGTCCACACTTCAGCTTTTTAAATATTGCAAACCAAACCTAACGATGGGCGAGGGAAGTAAGGCGGCCGGCCGTCTAAGGCGTAGTGCTTGTCACACCACCCCCGTACTTGTTAAAGAGTTCGAGATGGCTGGGTTGCGTAAGCGATGGTACAGTGGCCCTGTGGCTTCCAATGAAATATATACGAAAAGTGTAATACAGGCGTTATCAGAGAGGGCAATAAAATTAACAAAGCCGGAAGTACGAAAAGGTAAAATGAGAAAGATGAAACAAGTGATGAGATGGAACAAATGTCCAGAACACCTAGCTGAAAAGGTGATTAAGAGGCAGGTCTATAAAGCGTATCATACCAACACGAAACATAAAGATAATAATAAGGAAAATAAAAAAAAGCAATAAAAATTCCCCTACCGAAAAATTGAACCATATTCTAAAACCTTATGATTTAGGAATAGCTAGTAAGAACATCAATAACTTAATTCCTGTACAATAACACGAAAACTAGAAGACTGAAAAACAAAAAAACAGCTTACCTTGTAAAGATTGTAAAGAAGTGTATACAGGGCAATTCAAACAATACATAGAAAATCTCACAGAAGTAGTGTATACCAAATTCTCGAAAAAGAAATAAATGCCAAGAAAAGAACTTTTAAGGAAACGATTCAAATTAAAAACGAGCCAGATGCAATTAATGACCGAAAAGACATACAAAACTTGAGCAACTTCTATTATCTTATTCTCAGCAAAAAAATATTAGGGACCCACAAAATACACCAGTTGGTACTGTTCAGATATAATTTGTGGGTAAATGTGTATAACACTTACATTTACATAATAAGAGGTAGGCGGCGAACCGATTAGACCCCTATCAAACATATCACTCGATGTAAGTAATAAGTGTAGGTATTAACCAGAGGAAAACGTGTAATTGTTTTATAAGTACGTTTATCATTTCACCATGTTTTGAATTCTGATAACCAAGTTTACAGTAATTTTATATGAAGAAGAACAACTATTGTTGGAAATGTTATAAATGAAAACAAACGTATAATTTAAATTTGAAAGTTTTTTTAATTCCGAAAACCCATAATACGACAAACCATATAATAGAAGGAGAATGAATACCAATTGAAAATGTAAATAATTTATTATAGATGTCTGCTGTACAAATAGTGGAATGCAAGTATTAAGAGCAATAATTTCATGCACCAAAAATTATTGGCAATGTATTATTTATTCGCCTATTATAAAATACCATCAATAGGTATTTGAATTAGTTACCTAGGTGTATAAAATTTTAGACAAACATTTTTGGCATCAAGATCAAACATTTTTGTTGAGTAAAAATGTGAAGCAGATATTAGGTGCAACACATGTTTCACTTAAACTGTAAAACCAATTACTACCTTACATAATAACAAATTAAAAAATTGCGTGTAACTTGTAGGTAATTTAATCAGGAGTTAAAAATATCGTCCATTTGTACTAAAACCAACATTTGTATTTAAGAACAATGCGATATAAAATTTCTGCTAATAATTTTTATTGTTTAAAATGTATTGCCATAACTTAACTTAATATGTATTACTAAAAATGTTAGTAAAGAATAAACGCAACGCAATCTTTTATGTTACCTCGATAATTTCTGCAAAAACAACCCACCCAGGCGCAGTTCTTCCACAAATTCTTGTTGATTGGACTGTGTAATAAATACGCGATTTTCTAATTAACGCATTTATAATGTATTCCATTCGTATGAAATTAAAACAATATAGATGTCCACGCGATCGACACTATTTAAACTTATAAAACTTCATTCGCGCACCAGAGGAGACGCTTTCCCCCCAACTGTGAACGTCGGTATTTACGCGGACAGCGACCATTGAATTAAGCGAATTATCTCGGAGATATTCACTTAATCTTTGAGCATTTCCGAAATAACCTAAAAAATTTCATAATAATAATTGTAATAAAGGTGCGAATAAGACAGATTATACGTACATGAGTTAAGGAGTCGCTTATTTTAGACACCGCTTACAAAACAATGGATGGAAAGACTGCACCTGCGCAAGTTACTCGTGCCTTTTTATCGGTGTTACGTTTTATACATTGACGAAAGAACTACACGTGACGATGTTGGTCATAAAATCTGAGTCGAAAATCTTAATACCAAAATGTTGGACAATGCTTCCTCTGTCCTCGGGAACCATTTTAAAGGAACGTACATTTGACAACATTGGATCCACACACCACAGGTGTTTTTTTATAATGCACGATAACTAAGGATCATTGAACGTAAAATCTATTGTTAGTGAACGAATATTGTTTTACAATGCTGCCATATGCATTTTTTACAATAACAAGTTAACGAAGAAATGTCTGAAACACGCTTTTGGCGCTGACAAACAACATCTATGAAAAAATATTTATTACAATTCTTATTTCTTCTAATTTGCAGATCTTTCTGTCAACAGATAATGAATTAAAACACTTATTAAAAGACTTCATTTTCAAACTTTGAAGATCCCGTGCATACCCAGGAAGCATGGTACAATATTTTGGTATTAAGATTTTCGACTCAGAATTTTATGACCAACATCGCCACGTGTAGATCTTTCGCCAATTTATACACACCCTGTATAACACAAGAAATTATTGCATTGCATTTATTGATATAAACATTTTTAGTAATATATTTTACGTTAAAAATACTGTACTTCTACATTACATTTTTAGTGCGTAAAAAATGTTAGTTTTAATACATAATAAGGACGAATATTGTCTAAAAACTGCACGTAATCAATGTCTGTATTAAATTTATCACAATACACCAAAAAAATATTTTACAGCATTGTTTTGTCGGTAGGTAGTACACATGAACAATACTTTTAATTCTAAATTACTACATGTAATTTTTGATTTCAAGTTTATGTTTTGTCAACATGAATTGTATTAAGTGAAAAATGTGTTACATAACATTTCTGCTCACATTTTACTTTCCCATATTTCTCCTGAGTAAGGAAAGCTATAATTTCATGCAAATGTTTGAATGTCAGTTTTTAACGGAAATATGCGTTTTGGGGTCCAGGGAATCCAAAATAGTTGTTTTTAAAAAATGTCCGTCCGTGGGTGGGTGGGTGCGTTTGTTTCGCTCCCTCAATCGATTTAAATAAAATTTGGTATGTGGAATTTTTTTAGTTGCAGGTAGTTCTGTGTAAGGTCGTTTATCGGAACCGGAAGTAGAAACGGAAGGAATTTAAACCAGTCTTTTTGATATAGATTTTTTTTATACATTGTTTAAAATTTCTAAATACATAGCGCTTTAGTTCATGTAAAGCCAAATCGAATGCTTTTTTCCCAAATGCTGTATCTTCAAAATGAAGGCCGTTACAAATTTTCGCAAATTTTAACGCCCGATTACTCAAAAACAAAATATCCAATCAATGTAAATTATTATATTGCTTGATAGCCCTTAATAGGTATAATCAAGTGATGTAAAAATATTTTTGGAAAAATGAAAATTGTAAATATAGCGGTTCAAAATTGTGGACATTTACAGAAACAATTTCCTCAAAAACTGCCCACACCATTTTTTTCAAACTTTCTGAGCCGATAGAGCTTGCAATGAACTACAAAATTTGTTGTTATTAATTTCCCAAATTTCACTCTGACGCCCTCTAGGAATTTTTGTAAATTTTGAAATTGATTAATTTTTTATTCCTAAACGCAAACGCCGATCGTTATTAACTTGTATCAGTTCGATAAACTATTTGAAGTACTTTATTAGGATCTGCAAAAGTTTTTAATTATTTTAAAAATTAAGAAAAAAAAACGATATTTTTTAATATCAACAACGTGTTTTCCTACAGTTACGTGATTTTAACTACATCTGTCAATTAGCTCTAGTTAAAAAAATATTTTTCATTCTTTGCTTATTTTTAATAACTCTTTAATTATTTTATTTATTATTTTAGTCCGAAGTTCGAAGCGCATCAAGCGCGTCGGCTGCGTACTTTTGTCCTATGCGGCTAGCCGAAGTTATAGCGTTATACTTTAGAGTTTAGACGGTACACGATATCGTATTGCACAGGTCGTCGCAAGTTCAAATCGACGCTGGGGCTTTATTATTTTTTCATATATATATTTTTTTAGCTTTAATTTTTGTAAAAACAATGTTATTTACTCAGTTATTGTCTCGCAAAACATTTAAAACGTAAAAACGTAACGTAAATGTAACCAACGCCTTGAGTCTGCAGCGGGCTTTTGCCGGCTACATTAGATGTAAATTTTCATCACTTCTTGACGCAAGAATATTTAAAACGTAAAAAGTATGGGAAAGTACCAGCGCCCATTTTTTGTTGAACAGACAAGTCAGATCTTATAATAAGCAATGTATGCATGAACCCTGTCGTAGTTGCATAATAACGACATGTCGTAAATGTCTTTATTACAGTTTATTGAGGAATCGCAATAATGTATGGTATTGAATGTATTTATGGTATTATATATTCAGATAAAATTGCCACACATTTTTTTTGTGTTACATTTTTATGAACTACCAATGCTGATTGTAACAAGTATTTAGTATATGAATACTTTTGTTTGAATATTTCCAAAAAATATGTAACACAGAAAAAATAATTGTTATGTACATTTTAAATAGTAAGAGATAATGTCCTGCATATACATTAATTTATAGAATCAGTGGTGTGGCGGTTTTTATTTAAAGCAAAAAGAATTGGCACCACGTTCAAAGATTTAAGTTTACCTTTACTCCAAATAATATTTTGAAAATAATTGAAATGTTCACATAATTTTCTTTGTAAGCATGAAAACAGTACAGAAATAATAATTATTTATAGGACAAGTGAGCAAAGTGGAACTTTAGTCATGTGTTCTATATAAAATTTTATCTACAACAGAATATAATATGTACAATTTTCAAAAATATTTAAATTTTTGACGTTTTAAAAATTTTGACGTTTTAAAAATGAAAGCATTGCATCACAATGCCTTTGAAACAAAACATATAAAATTGCTGACTTTACTAATCGCTTATTTAAAGCAAAAAGAATTATCACCACGTTAAAAAATTTAAGTTTACCTTTACTGCAAATAATATTTTGAAAATAATTGAAATGTTCACATAATTTTTTTTGTAAGCATGAAAACAGTACAGAAATAATAACAATTTTAGATTATATAACGTTTTTTAAACATTTTTACTTAACTCTTATAAAATTAGAAGAAATTTATGGTTTTCGTATAAACATGACATTTTGATAATCTTAGATACCAAACAGACATTTTTTAAATAAAATTTTTAAATTTATTTTCTATTATTTACCGTGCATCAAAATAAAGCCGCATATTATTCGCTAATTTTAGTAATAAAAAATGAAATAGCGTTACACAAAATCATAAACACGGGAACTTGATACAATTCTTTTACTTATCAGTTATCCAAATCATGCTCAAGTTTTGTTCAAAGTTTCTGTAATCATGATAATTCTAATGAATAATTTGTAATAACAGTTCTTACATGTGCGCAATAATTAACAGTAATTATGACTAACGTTATAAGTTATAATAAGTCATGCTTGTACAATAAATATCTGGGCTATATGTTCAGTCACATATACGGCGATGAAAAAATGTGTACGAGTAGAATTTTACAATTTTGTCTGGAAGAAGTAAATGTCATACATCATAGGGTTTTAGTAAAAATAAGACTAATAGGCAGTAGTTTTAAATGCCAACACTCTTGTTATCAAGCACCATAATAGCACAATCGCATGTGTAATAAATTAATAGATTCTTTATAAGCGTAAAATGATAATGGTGTATTTATTAAAATTCTTGTGTGATGCAACCGACCCCAACCTGCTTCTGGCGCCCGAATACCAAACAAGGTCGTCTTACTTCTGATTAAACGCCCACTGTGGTACTCGGACAGCTGCTGCTCATGGTTCTCTTGGAAACGTACAAAAATTGTTATTGAAGTTTACCATTTCAGGTATTAGAGAGTTGGGTTTAATGTATTTATGTTCAACTGACATCACATATCAAAACGAAACGCTGACCTGAAAGCTAATCATCGGTTTTACTTGAAATGTCTGCTGGATTTTATACTGCTGTCTCACGATGTCTGAATTATACAACCTGTATAGTTTAAGCAATCTCTCACATTATTAGTTGTTACGTTGTTACTTCCTCGTATATACGTAGCTTAGCGAGGAAGTGTTATGATGCTATTTAAGGCTAGTCGTTATGTATCGTAGTAGCGTAACCCGTGGTCTACGCCCTACGTTTGTTTGGCAAACTTCTTTTAACAAACATTAAACAAGTTGTTCCGGAATGCGTACATATACCAAATGCGCACCGCAGTATTGTATATTCTGAAAAACGTCAAGTCACCGACTGAACTGAGCATGCGTAACTACTAAGTCATGCGAACGTTTATTCCTTTGGAGTAAGAATCCGACCCAGCGTGATTGACAACAAATAATCTTTAAAATAAATATACTCACTTTTCTTTCAAATTGGCCCCTTTTATTATTGTTTTATATTTGAATTTTCACACTTGAAACTTTTGCAACTGTAAAAACAGGTGTCTGTCTTTAATTCCTATTAATGGGGATTGTGTATGGTAGGTTTGCTTAGGTTAGATTAGTCTTGCCGCCGGGACGGCCAAGAACCCTTACTTAGGTGAGAGGCGTGAACAAAGACACCTTCTGCGAGGTCGGCGTTAACGCTCAGTACGGTGATTTCAACCTGATACGTCCACCTCTCTTAGGAGAGGTTCAAGGTTTGCTTTAACTGGAGCTATAGAGAGCTGGGTGGATGATTTCACGAGGAAAGGTGTTGCTAGCCCTCAGTGGGTGCCTTAGCGGTAGCGCGTTCTCTGTAATGGGATCCCTGCTCCCTGCCATGGCTATAAATTTGCCTGCGTCCCAGTCACTACGTCGAGGTGACCCCTGGGGATTATAATTTTTGCCTAGGCGATATACTGGGCGGTTGAAGACCTACTGATTTAAGCAGGTGAAGGTGAACTGACATTAGGGACTTGGGCCTTAGGGGTGAAGTTTACTTTGCCTGCTCACGCCCACTATCGAATTGTCGACCCAGGGGGTTTGCGCTTATGCACACCCAACGCTGTTAAGGTACCGGTCACTATCAGACCGGCTAACGACTAATCTGGGCTGTTCGTAGTCAACCAGTACTAAAGGTTGCGAGTAGCCTAAACTGGTAGGGATATCACTGCTTTGGTAAATGCTTGCTTCGGAAAGTCCAGCCAGTAACTTTGACTGGAACCACGGGGACCAAGTCCGAGCTCGCTGGGGAATATCAGCCCGTCTTGGTCATGGTATAGGACTCGCGGTAGCTGTGGCAATCCTCAGCAGACTAGGGCCGTCTTGGTGAGGTTCAACGGGTGAGCTGCGGTTTTAGCTAGGGTACTGATCTGCAGAATCAATAGAGATTTGGGTAATCTCCCCCGACCAGTGGGGACTTAGGGCTCGCAGCCTGATGTCAAAACTGGTAGTTTGTTCTTGTTAAATCGTTGTTAACTTGAGCAGGCGCGCTGATTGAGCGTAACTCAATCCGGCCCGAAGAGGAACGTGGCGGGTAAGGCTCATTCTAGATGCCGTCACCTTAAACTAAAGAGGTAGGCTGTAATGGCCGCTTTACATTGGAGGTTAGTCTTTTCTGAAATATATATTTTTTTATTGTAAATGGTAATACAGTACCAGAGGGTGATAAACTCAGGGTGGAATGCGTCCTATAGTTAAGATCAACTTCACTTAAGGTAAGTTTGCTTGATCTATTAATTGTAAGTAACAATTTTATTATTAATAAAACAATATTTCTAGATATCTGTCCTCGTGAAATTTCAGCTTCAAAGCAATCTGAAAACTTTATTTGAGTTAAATATGAATATGTTTGCGTTACCTGGTGAGGTACTTACAAGAGATGTAATGCTAATTAATCGGTGAAGGGATAAGTGACGTTTACTACAAACCACTTACAATTGACCCAAAATGTATTTCTGAAATAAAATAGTTTTATTTCATCATTAAGAGAGAACTCTATATGATGAAGTAGAATGACCCTGGCAACAATAGATCCCAGAACAGCACTTTCATAAACAGATGTTTTTAGGAAAGTTGAACTATGTGCAAAATGCATGGGAAATTATATTTTTACAGATTTTATGTCCCCAGAATACGTCGACTAAGAATTTATACTGTATTTTTGTTATTAGCTGTTATAAGTGCCGTTTAGTCAAAAAATAATAATTGATTATAGGTATATAAAATACTTAATTACTTTAACAATATTTATTTATTTTACCTTTATAAGTATTTCGGCATGTTTACATGACATTGTCAAAGGTTATATGAAAAAGTAAACAGTTAGTGTTGTTATGGTAATAGAACTTGGCGACTTGATCTCAGCAATTGTCTGCAGATCATTTGATTTCTTATTCCAAAATGTCCAATAGAGTAGAATTTAAGAGATCAATTTGCTCATTCATTAACGGTACAGTTTTTAATGAATGAGCAAATTGATCTCTTAAATTCTCCTCTACTGGACATTGTGAAATGAGAAATCAAGTCATCTGACGATTACCAAGATAAGTCACAAAGGTCTATTGCTATAACAACACTAACTGTTTACTTTTTCATATAACCTTTGACAATGGCATGTAAACATGCCGAAATACGTATAAGGTTAAAACAAATAGATATTGTTAAAGTAATTAAGTATTTTATATACAGATACTCATTAAATATGGACTTCAACGAAGTAAAGCTGGAAATTATAAATAAAGAAAACATTTGGTTTCAACTATAGTTAGAATAGATAACTGCACTTTTCGTTCTTTTTAGAACACAATTCCAACCTTAATTGAAACCAAAAGCAAGTAAGCAGATATTTGCCAGAAAAAAATCATTAAACGGGAATTATAGAAGTAAACTCCCTCCCTTTTGATGTGTAGCGGGGAAAAATTGCGAAGCAGCAAACCGGTATCTTTTCCTGCCGCACATTAGGGGGGGGGGTTACTTCTGTAATTTTCCTTTAATGATTTTCTTTCTAACATATATCTGCTTGAATGCGTTTGGTTTTAATTATGGTTGGAATTGTGTCCACTTAACGAGTTCAAAGAAGAACGAAACATGAAGCGGTCTATTCTAACCATAGTTCATACCAAATCATTTCTTTCCTAAAAACAATGTTCTACCAGGCAAATTCTGGTAAACTGCGGTTTATTAGAGACTGGAATTATGTAGCATTAAAAAATAAAATAATATACACCTGATTGTCTTATTACAATAATTAATAAAATTTAAAACAATCAGGTCTTCCTCATCAAGGTTTAAACTCATAACCTTTTGTTTACCTGTATGCCACTGAGACAACCAAGGGCTTATTGCGCAAAACCATTATGATAATGCACTGCCGGTGTGATTATTATTAAATAATTTATTTAAAGCAATATTTTTTATTGTACTAAATTTTCAACTAAATTGTCATCAGGTGATGCAGAAAATGGTATCTTTCCATTTAGGATAACTGCAAGCCTTAAATTTTTCTAGGTCATAATATACTACGAAGTAATATATAACATAAAGAGGATGCACGAAGGACTTGTTGCTAGGATATGTGTTTTTATTTTGCAGTAGATGTGACAGAGAGATCAGAGACAAGGAACCTACAAAAAGTAGTTGATCGCCATTTGCGAATATTTTATATTAAAAGTCGGGAAATACTGTTACAGTTAATTTTTTGACGACGTGAGATTTATCAGGACAACGCATGTTTTTCTTTTAACCATTGTTGAAACTTGTATATATTGTTTTAATTACAAGTTCGTTGACAAATTGATAATATTAACTCTAAAGACAGTAATATTAGCCCGAATCCTTGAAATAGTACATTTAGAAGTTTCTTTGTCTCGATGCTCTCTTTCTAAAATACTGCAGAATAAAGTTAGAGCAACCACATTTTGTGTGTACTCTTAAGTATATTATACAATGTGATCGAAAATGATTGAAGGTCACGTGACCACGATCTGGTCCCATTATTATCAAAAATGAGTGTCGATGTGTCCGCGAACGTGTTGTTTATCAATACTTACATCTCTGGAATCCATTAGCGTACGCGCATTCAACCTGTCAAATGTCGTAATAACAACAGTTATTGTTTTCTTTTGTGTTATTGTTCTCGTTTTTGTAATCCCCACGTTATAGCAGTTTTTTTCAAAACTCAAAGTTTGGATTCGTTCCCTTTATTAGGTAAGACAATAAAATTACAAAGTTTATTTTAAATGATAACAGGTGTGTAATTTTAGGTTAATATGGTGTATAGAGCATGATAAATTTATTTTGAAACGTACTTTAGATCCGGAGAACGTGACCAAAATGGTGTTTGGCAGTACTCTTATCCCTCCTGTTTCAATCAGTTCCAAGAGCATTTTCCCAACGAAGCAGTTCACTATGAAATTTTTAGTCAACACGTTCGTCGTATTATTCAACGGTACCACGAAACAGGCAGCGTCTGCAAAGGAAAGTCTACGGGCAGGTCATCTGTACTTACCGAAGACACTGTACATGATATTCAGCAACGAATGGATGCAAGTCCCAACAAATCGTTAAGATGTTTATCTGCTCAAACAGGTAATGAGCATAATGTTGTTTTTGTAATTGATTTATCTATGTTAGTTTCAGGTCTTTCATACGGATCGTGTCAGAAGGCTTGCAAAAAAATACTTCATATGCACCCGTACAAAGTGTCGGTGGTGCAAGAGTTGCTACCAGCAGATTTTGGAAAGCGTCGACAATACTGTACATGGTTTAATGAAAACTTCAACAATGATGACATTTTGGATCTAACATTTTTTAGTGATGAAGCCTGGTTTCATTTAAGTGGCTACGTAAACTCGCAAAACTATCGTACGTGGTCAACTGAAAATCCCCATGTATATCGGGAGACCTCATTGCATCCCCTTAAAATTGGGGTTTGGATTGCAATGTCGAGAAGAAGGATAATTGGCCCTATTTTGTTTGATGAAAACATCAATGCTAGTAATTATCAACGACTACTTTTAAGACCGTTTATTGATCAACTCCACGATGACGAACTGCAGCATGGGTTCTTCCAGCAAGATGGTGCAACAGCTCACACAGCAGGTGCAACGTTGAACTTTTAAGGGAATCCTTTGATGAACGAATAATAAGTAGAGGTCTTTGGGCACCGCGATCGCCCGACTAAACACCTCTCGACTACTTTATGTTTGGCCATCTTAAGAATGTTGTATATGCAAATCGTTTACACACAATTGAGGAGTTACAAGAGGCCATAGTAAATGCCGTGAATGAAATCACACCGAGACAGTTAGTAGCCGTTTTTGAAAATGTGAAGCGCAGGGTCAATGTTTGTTTAGACAATGATGGAGGGCATTTCGAGCAGTTATTGTAACAACTATCTTACAAAGAATTTGGTTTTTGTATTCATTTAAATTGTGTTATTGAAAAATGTGTTTTTTATTAATTTAAACTGTTATTAAATTGTTAAATTGAGCAATTATTGTAAGCAACAATCAAGAAAAATGTGTTTTTTATTAATTAAATTGTGTTATTAAATTATGTTATTAAATTGTCTTGTTTTTTAACCTATAGGTTAACTTTTGGAATATAAAAATTTACTAAGATACATCGTAATTTACAACAAGAAAAGTCTTTAAAAGTCCCTAACAGTAATTATTTCGCTAAAAAAATGGTGCACCAACATTCATATAAAGAACACGCCACCCATTTTTAAATTTCCCGCGCTATTTAAATTACCATTGGACGCCAGTGGAATTAGTCAAGATCACATTAAGTAGTAAGCGTACAAGATCAAATCAGTATATGAAGCGGCACGTTCAATCATTTTCGATCGCACTGTATTATGCTCTGTGTATACAACTAATTCAGTTTTTACATGTTAAACTGCCATGTGCCACCTCAATTGTTATTACTGTTTAGTGGTACATTGTACAGTTATTTCAATATAGAGCAGTAATCTTCGAAAATCGTAATTGATAAATACGCATTCACCTATTGATTCTGTACATATGCGTTTGTTTATACTTTTCAGAAGTGAACACAATAGTATTAAAAACACATACCTACCTTACATTCATGTAGATTAACTACTTACAGCGATAGAGAATGTTATTGTAGTTCTGTAAACACTTAAACTTGTTGTCTTTAAAGTAGATTAAAACTAATTCATTGTTGAGCTTAAAATAATTTTGTTTTGTTTGCTGAATAGAAAAAAATAGGAAAAAATAAGTACGAAATTTATTTGTAATTGTGCAACAAATCAATGTCTCAATACACATTAATACAAACTTTTTTAGTTTGTCCTGCACAATTAAATGTAATAACATATTAAGCAACATTCAACAATAATGCTGTAGTAAAAAGACATGAAAGCGCAGATATGATGAAATTTATCAATTATCAATATTCTTCAACAACCTTGACAAGAATTTTTCAAATTTTTTATGATTATGTTGCATTAAATTACTAAATAATAACCAAGAAGCAGCACCATAATTATTCGATCAAAATTCTTATTATTATAGTTTCACTTCGGCGAAAACAGGTTTTGATTGTATTGTTATAAATTGAACAAATGGAATACGTAAATTATCTTAACATCGGAGCATTTTTAACAGACAAGGTAATCACGTTAAACAAGTTAATTCGTGTTGTCTATTTCTTAAAAGGAAACGTAAATTTCAAGAGATTTACCGTTCATATGTACGTTGTAACCTATTTTTTAAAGTCCTCGATAGATTTAATTAAGAAAGTTTAAGACTAAATTTGAAACAGTATCATAAGATTCTGGTGAATTCTTAAAAAAACAATATATTATAAATTCCAACAAGAATGAGTAATATTTATATATTGAATACTTTACATATTAGGTAATTGGGCATATTTTTTCTAGTTCAAGCGCACAACTGGAAAATAATTAACAATAAAATGGGAAAATGTAAAATTATTGAAATTCTATTGCAAAATCGCCCTTGCTGGTACTACTTTTTTTCCATTTTAAGGCAAATATTCTGCCGGTATTTAAAGGACATTTATAACGGATGTCGGTAGTTTACTGAAGCGATTATAATTATTACGATAACTACAAACCGACAATTTTGTCTTTAATGCTAAATACTTTTATTTTCGTCGTTAACTGATCCTATCTAATAAAAGTGAAAATCAACAGCTTTCCCACACTTTTAATAGTCGAAATTTCGCTCGCAACTGCTAGAAACTGTAATTTAATTTATTGCTTCCACATTTGTTTTCATTATATATTAAGATAATTTCAAACATCTATACTACATCGTAACTTGAAAATAAATACAATTTATATTGTTCAAGTTATTAGTTACTGCTTAGTCATTACTACCTTAACCCGTGGTCTTCATCCCACGCTTTAGCGCATGTAAGAGCATGTCGCCGTCGCATAAAGTTGAGCCAGTTCCGGATTTAACATATAGAATACATACACAACACACGTTTAGCTTAATATTTAATAGAAAAACGTTATAAATGAAAATAAGTTCTGAAATATTTATTCTGAATGTTTCAATATTTAATAAATATTTACCGATTGAAGTAAAGTTTTAAAACATGTGATTTAAACATTCGAATATTGAATAAATCATTATAAATGTTAGTAAATGCAGAAACAATGTTTTATATAGTGGAATATTTGATAAATCTGATTGTATTTACATAAACAAAACTTTGGCTCTCATCAGCTGGATCGGCAAGGTTACATAAATATGAGAGCTAAAGATTCAAAGAATTGTTTTGGGCCACCATTTTAAAGCTAGAGAGTTCGAAAAAAGTTGAATTTGTCTCACGGTTTTGGATCCAATTTCGTTTTTAGATTTAGAACATCGGTTTAAAAAAATAATGCTACTAAAAATATGCCTGGCTTCCCCTTCCAGTTTTGCTTTTTTTTGGAACTTTATTTGGTGAATGAGTTTTTGATATATCCTTGCATCCGTTCGGGTGATGAGCCACAAAAAAATATTAATTCAAATAAAATCGGTAAACGAGGGGCTGGTGATTGTTATTGGTGATTATTTTCTGCTTTTTATGGTTCACACAGCAATAATGATTATAATAACTTACTCGGCGCAATTAGTTTTAGTATTATATTAAAAGATATTGTATGAATTTGTTTTGTACTTTATACTTTGCTCATGAACACCTGTCAAGAAATGAAAATAATTAAATAAAATAAAATCGGTATGAAAGGGGCCTCAATTTGTTCCTATTTTTTGAAGTTACGCCACTATTCGTACAGCTATAATAGCTTAATAAGTGTAAGCAACAAAGCGTTTTAATGTTTACACTCTCTGTGTTGTGGAAATATGTCCGCGATTTATACGCATTTATATAAGATCATCCCAACCGATCAAAATAGAAATAACAGACTTGCTCGATTCATACTGAATATGAAGTCTGTACATTTCATTTTACTATTATGCAATATTAGCGTTATACACAGCATAATTTATGAAAGTCAATGTAAATTCTAATGAAAGTACTTACGCAATTGTCCATTATGCTGAATCTAGTAGGCAGGTATATTATTATTGTTATTATTAAATATTAATTGAATTTACACCGCAAGTTAATAAAATACCGGCGCGGCGTGAAACAGCGGCATCAACTTGGTGTTTGTTTGATTACTGAAAAACCACGTCGACCATGTTATAAATGCTGTTTCTATGAAAATGTTGTCATAGTGAATGTATTTACAGTGTGTCTCACTTTGTTTGGAGACACCCTTTTAAAAATTTTATTTTATTGGGCTACACAATCGAAAATGTTTTATTTATAGTATGAAGAATACGATACGAGGATTGTGTCTCAGGAGAATATTAAATGATGTAATAAAAGCTTAGTTTACTGCGTTTTGTTTTCTTTTCGAAAAATCAAAAAGTACATTAGAAGTTTTTTTATTGAAAAACTGATTGAATAATCTTGTTTAAGATTTTCTGAAATGCCACCGCAGAAAATATGAAATAGTAAAAATTTAGAGTTAGACTTTAAACAACTAAACAAGTAGGCTAGGCTTTTAGATCTTTTAAAATTCAATATTCTCCTAAGCTAATTTTGCATATTATGAAGAAAATCGGTTTGAATTAAGCTAAAATAGTATATTTCATTAGGAGTCTGGAAATAAGGTTTTTTCCGTGGGCGCGTGACAAATTCTCGTGTGAGGCGAATCCGAACACGGGAAGTCATGAAAGCACGGAAAATCCATTTCTGGACGTGTAATGAACGATACTTTTTATTATATTTATCTGAAAACAACGCAAAAAAGGATAAGAAGTAAATTTAGAACATTTTATTTTCAAAGTAATAATAATACATCGTAATAGTACCAAACATGATTAACATTTCCATAGCAACAATTTATTTATTATCGGCATTGTTTTATTTTCTGTCAGTTTAAAAAAATTTACTCGGAAGAAAATCCAGATATTCCTAAGAACATATTAGAGCAAGCAGCACAAGCCAGTGCTGATTTGTTACCAGCAAAATCCAGGTCGAGATATGAACATGAGTATCAACTTATTATGGAATGGCGAGATCTCAAAAATGTTAACTTCTAGTTTATTTTGTCGAAAAAGCCAATTATGTTGTTGTTGTTTTCAGAAAAGTATTATAAATAAATATTGTTTTTTCTTATGATTAACTCTAATTGTATTTTTTTATTTAGCGCACGGAAAAAAATCGGATATTGGGAAAAGTTTTCCGTGCGCTGTTCTGAAAATGCTACCTTTACGTCATTGTAAAAACGAATGAAGACAAGATGTTTTCAGATAAGTATAATAACAATAAATTTTTTAAAGGGGTGTTTCCAAGCAACTGGGATACACTGCATATAGACTCTAGGCCTATTTATTGTGGCCCCATGAGTAATTTTCTGTGTCGCCAAATTATTGCTTTTACTTCTTATACCTTAAGGTATGATATTAGTACTATGTAGCGCTGTTTCGTTATCCTTCTATCTTTCGGCAATGAGGTAGCAGCAAATTATGTTCAATATCGCAACCAAATATTGCATTCTATGGAAGTCTGTTCCTGTGTTATATTGTAACGGGCTATTGTGCAAGCCAATTTCTATATTCTGCAATGGGAGTTTAAATATGTAGATTTTGGTAGCAGAGTCCCCTATCACTACAAACTAAGACGGGGTAAGGATTCCGAATTTAATATATAGACACTACTATGTTCTCCAGATTGCCACCTAGTTAATAAATAAATGTTGCTGTTATTCGTAAGTAGCTTTAGCAATAACGACCGGATTTATATGCATTTGCATATTTGTTTGCTCGGTAATTGCAGGCACTTCTAAAATGATAGCTTTGTTTTGCACCTTGTAACGATAACTCCATAACAATAAATGTGTATTTTACTGCGTATTCATTCATTTTCACTTGTTTTCCTATACACTAGTTTTTAAATTTGACGAGTTAGTTGCGGATTTAACTAGAATTGTCGACGTGAACGATTACTGGAAAGCTGAATATACAGCTATGATTTACAGGTAAACGTCCATACATTTTAAATATATTTACAATTATTGTACAGACAAGCAAAGCTTCGAACAGCGTTTCAACTAAACAAAAATCTGACTTTCCTGTGATAAGCGAAATACCCAAAGTTTTATTTGTCTTTGAATCGAGTGGCTGTAAAATAAGCGTAGAAGAGTTGTAAAAGTATAAGTATGAACGATGGAATATAAATACATTCTAACAAAAGGCAACATTTTACACCGTGTAATTTAGAAAAATATCTTGTCTGCAGCTTTATTAGCAATAGAATGCAAACACTGAAATACTACTTACATAATCTAATTTACAGCAGTATATTTACGTTAACTGAGTATAATCTAGTTTAATTTTACGGCGTAGTATCTTACCTAATTATATTTCTTTTCAATTAAAAAATATAGTATTTTGCTTATTATGCTGATTAAGTAAGTACACGTTTTGACTTTTAAGTGCATATTTTGCTTGCGTATTTGATGCTTCTATTCAGTTATTAACTTACTTTACCTAGTTCAGAAACAGAACCATGCAAAACTTCCTGTTTTAACGCAACAAACCACAGAGTCACAGGTTAATGAGGCACGCAACACCTGCTAAATTTATTAAAATATTTTTAGATGGGCGTAAATACGGAAATAAAATAAATCAGGTGTGAATTTAGAAACTGCTTTCTAGTACCATTTCAGATTACATCCGCAACAGATTAGTAATTACGCAGCCGCCTTAGAGTAAACTGTAGATTCTGTGACGTGTTGTAGGTTCACAAAAAACAGTCGATTGCATTTATTGTTCTTGGTGTACGCAGCGAGAGGCATTCCGACGTTAACCCATTGACCCGTGGTCACCGTACGCTGACAACCTTGTCCTGTCAGCCATTCGGGTCGACTTGCGAAACGAAGCCGGTCAAGTCTCGTAACGCTTGCTGCATTCATGCCAGTTTATATTACTGGAGATTACATTTTTATACGAGTATCTTAATGCTAACCAATGTGCACTTTTAATTTAACTAAGCTTTAGTAGAACGTGCACGACAATCTCAGATTTTCACACCCACTCACACATTAGCGGATCCGGTATCTCGGAGGGTTGCCGCTTACAAGCAGTACTTCTTTCAAAGCAGATTGAATAACAACTATGGCCTTCTTTTTGATTTATTGTTATATGTTACATAAACCACATTCATACTCGTAGTTGCATTATCTACAGATCATAGTCTTTTAGTTTGACATCACCTGTTCAAATGCTCGTACTTGCTTATTTAACCTTCCTCGTACTATATTTCCGTTTTAATTTAATTTACTAGAAAATAATGTAGAAGAAAGCAAGCAAATATTGATCTGTACCTTGCCTGTACCCTTAGAGAAACATTGAAAGGGTGCAGTTGAGAAACAACTTCTGCACAGTTTGTCTGTGATCTATTTCCCTTAAAAAATTTAAAAAACAAATTGATTTTCTGCCACGCCCCAAAAATTATATTTCTCCTAACCTCCAATCAATATTGTTACACTTTTTTTTGATGACCAGCATGAAGTATTTGATTCAGGGTCCGTAGTGACTCCATCCCCTCTGGTTTCATTTGCATCGGAAAGACACAGAAAATTAAAAAAATCTTTTTACGGTATGCAAAATTGGTAGAGGTTACAGTATGATTTGTACTTTGGTAATCATAATAAAGGACATATTAGATTTTAGAAGTATTCATTGATTGTTAACTTATTTTAATGCAATAAATTAATGATTCCAACAAGTTATGTAAAATCTTTAAAATTTACCATAAATAGCAATCCATATAATTTAATTTACATTTAGTTGATCCAATTTAGGAATGTAGGTATCTACTATAATTAGGTGACCACATTTTGAACGCGTTGACTATTATGATTATTTATTTTTAAAGTACTTTTAAATAAATTGCTTGCTAAATTTTCAGATGGTTTCTGAAAATAACCACCGAACATACGTGTGCGAAGCACTTTGCCCACATTTACCTATTCTTTATAAATAGATACTTATCACATTTGCATAAGTATTTTTGTATCAGCTTTTACGCGCCAGTATAAAATTGCAGTACTTCTACCACTTTAGCAAAAGCATAACAACTGGCGACACTGGCGGGCACGATTAGCTGTATGCAGTACTGCAGCTTACCGATTCCCAATTGTTTGGGTTTAAAAAGAAACAAAAACCAAAAAAAAAGCCAAGAATTGAGTGGGAGGGGTCAAATTATCCCTCCCTTCTAAACAATGTGGCACCTAAAAATTAGGTTCAGAATCTTATTTTACTACTACTTATGGGTATTTATCTCAAACAGAAATGTTTTTCCCTATCCGTTTAGTAAATAAATGGGGTAAGGGGTATACCGTTTTAAACATTGGTAGAAGACGTCAGTCATAAAGAAATTAGCGGGTTGGAACACTAACCCAATTTTAGTCTCTATCTATAAAGTATATTCTTTGAGGCTTTCGCGGTTTCTCGAACTGTCAATATTACAATTTACTTTCGGCTTAGACCGCGTCGTCATTTGGGAACTACACCCAGCATAATCAGGTAAGGACCGACCTGTAGCTTGTCTTGCGAAACGTTAGTTTGTATGGGTTCACAAACAGCTAACAGGCATAAGCCGATTAAGTATTATTGTCTTGACAAATAAAATACATCAAATCCTTGTCCGCCCCAAGGTTTAAATAAACTAAGTACACGGCCCTGTTTAGGCAGGCAGGGCCAACGAACAAATATTGCTCAGACTTCTAGAGCAAATGCTTGTAAAGGCAGACAAGCTACAGATCGGTCCTTACCTGATTATGCTGGGTGTAGTTCCCAAATGACGACGCGGTCTAAGCCGAAAGTAAATTGTAATATCTATCTATAAAGGTTAAAAACGTTTCTCCAAAACTGCAAATAAACAAAATAACAACAGAACATACGTGTTCGTAACACTTTGCTCACACTTTCCTATACTTTATAAATAAATACTTATCAAATTTTCAAAATTATTTTTGTATTAACTTTTTTAAGCGCCAATAGTATAAAAATAAATAAAACTGCATTACTTCTACTATTTAGCGATAGCGTAACAACTGGCAACACCGGAGGGCACGCTTAGCTGTATGCAGTACTGCAGCTAACCGCTTCCTTGCTTAGTTTTTAGTGAAAACTGACATTTGTTTTGATTTTTGAAAAACAAAATTGCTTAAGATTACAAAAACACAGAAACCAAAGAAAAAATCAGCCGAAAATTGAGTGGGAGAGGATAAATTACTCTCCCCTCCTTATTAAACAATGTGGCACCTCAAAATTAAGTTTAGAATCTTATTCTACTATCACTCATGGGTTATTTAGCTTAAGCGAAATGTTTTATCGGTTCCCGTTTATTAAATAATAAGGGTGAGGGTTTATACCGTTTCGATTTTCAAACATTGATCGAAAACGTCAGTCATAGAGGAATTAGCGAGATGGGACACTAACCAAATTTTAGTATATTTCTAGCTATAAAGTTTAAAAAATTAAAATAATGCTGTGCACGGATTTTCCGTAAAATATTTTTAAAAAATTTCAAAATTTTTATATTTTTTTGTCATTCTTTCAAAAAACCACTAAACAGTGGCTTTGCGTACCCCTAGGACTACTACAATACTAAATTTCATTCCAATCTGTTGACTAGCTTATGAATAATAAGGCCTTACAGTCAATGATTACCAAAAATCATACCGGCAATGATTTTGAAGCTAGAAAAACCACAACCCACCCATAGACGGGCATTCTTTTAAAAATATATTTCTGTCAAAATCTGAATAGAGGCCATTCATTTTTCATAATATCATAGGTACTTCCGCATACTAAAAGTATGAGAAAGTAAAAACGTGAAATTTATGAATATTTAGTTACATCAACACTTTTATTTATAATAACTGTAACATAATTAACACCAAAATTATTTTTGGGAGAATTCGGTGGCTTAGAAACTTAAATTCTAAGTAACATTGAAATGGCAGCTATATGTAGTATCTTTTATAGGTAAAATTTAAAAAATAGTGTTGAATCAATACTTTCTTAATTCTTAAAAAAAAAAGTTTCGGAAAAATCAGATATTTGAAGTGCGGTGGCTCAGCTCAGAAAAGATCTTAGTTACAGAAGTAACAATTTCTTTAGTAAAAATGAAACCGTAGAATTTATAACGTTACTATAAGAAGAATGTTATTTACAGTAACATATGTTTCCTGCGATTCTAATCTAAAAGCATTGCATCCGAATGCATGTCAAGTAGAAAACTTCGCCTGCATTTCAATAACACCGTAATATTTTACAGCCCACAGAGCTAAATCGTATGCATAAATAACAACTGATCTAACAACAGCACCAAAAACAGAAATATGTTGGTTAATCAAGGCACGCCAAAAATTAAGTTTGTACAAGTACGCCTTAGATTTATCTCCGCTAATGGTTAACAAATAAACAGTACGTGTAAGATTAGCCGCACGTTCTTTAATACGTTTCAGAATATACTTTAATAGTTTAACGATCAGAGCTGTACATATTGTAACATAAATATACTGGCTAAACCCGTGGCCTTCGTCTCACGCTTTTTTAAATAATTTGTAACAGTCGAGTCGCCCTACGTGACAATTTCATAAACATCCGCTCAAAATAACAAATAAACTGTGTCGAGATGTAAGAACCCGTCGTCGTCGCGTAATTTTGAGACAGTTCCCGATTTAGTATATACATGTTCCAAGGTTTTTTATACATATATACATACACATATAGCTTTATGCTTCGTATTTTAGTATATCATTATAAATGAAAATAAGTCCTTAAATATTTATTTTAAATATTTCAATATTTAATAAATGTGTACCGATTGAAGAAAATTCTTAAAACATATAATTTAAATACTCCAAGAGGGAATAAATCATTTTAGATGTTAATGAATGCAGAAACATTTTGATCTTCAAACATTTAATAAATCTGAACGTATTTACATAAATAAAACTTCGGCTCTAACATCAGCTGGATCAGCAGGGTTACATAAATTTAACCGCTTAAGTTTAAGAAAATCGAAAATTGAAATAAGTTTGATGTGCTCCACGCTTTAGTATTCGATTTTGTTTCAGATTTAGAAAATTTGTTTTAAAACAATAATGCTACTAAAAAAATATGTATAGTTTCCTCTTACAGTTTCGGTTTTTTTTGAACGCCTATTTTTTATATGAATTTTTAATAATCCTTGCATCTGTTCGAATATGAGCCAACAAAATTAAATTAAATATATTAAATAAACTGGGTAATTGAGGGGCTATCAAATGGTATCTATTTTCTGAAGTTACGGCACTGTTCGTATAGCTATGTTAATTTAATAAGTGTAACCAACAAAGCACCTTAAAAATATTTATTCCCTCTGTATTGTTGAAGCATGTCCGCAATTTATGCGTGTTTATATGAGACCTAACCTAACCTAGCAAAATAACAATAAACAGACCTGCCCGGTTTACACCGAATATGAAGTCTGTATATTTTATTTTACTATTATGCAATATTAGCGTTCTACACAGTGCAACTTATAATAGTCAGCGTAAATTCTAATTAAAGTACTTAGGCAATTGTTCTTTTTGCTGAATCTGGTATGCAAGTATATTATTATTGTTATTTTAAAATATTAATCGAATTTACACCGCAAGTTAATAAAATATCGGCGTGCTTTGCTCGCGATTAGGCCTGTTAGTCAAAACAGTTGTATCAGTTCGGTGTTTTATTTGTTTACTCAAAATTCACGACCATGTTATAAATGCTGTTCCTATGAAAGTGTGTGTGAAGCCCGGCTTATGTTAAACGATCTTGGGTTAAGCTAGCCTGATACGTATCTTTGTTGTTGACCAAGGAAATTAGAAATCAAAATTAGCTCTCCTAACACTTGACAGTTTTAATTAGCGCAAGTGTTCAAGAAAGCCTGAGAGTGTGAGACAAAATTTTATTGATACTTCTATCCAATCAAAAATTAAAAGAGAGTGGGTCTATAATTTTATTATAAAAATTAAGTCCACCCTCTTTGAGATTGGACATGAATTTGAATGAAAGAGTAGGTTTCCCGAAAAGAAGAGATCAATTTTTTTGATTCTTAAAGGTTATTTAGTTCGCTGGAATCTTAACATTAGTTTGGAAGCATTATTGCTAACATTTTGCTACAGTATTACAAGTTTGAGACTTGAAACTTCAAAATAAAATATCATAATAATGGATTTTGAGCTACAAGGAGCACTTTGCCAACATCAAAGAGTCTTATGCGTAGATGTTTATTTTTGTCGGTGTACCTGATTAGACGTATCAAATGTGGCGCTATTATCTCTCTTAGGGGGAAGTTAGGCGTAACAATTGAGGCGCTATTGCAGGGAAGCCGATTGGAGTAAGTGACGGTGCTATTTCCATTTTGGTGGCAGCAAGACGCTCTTTTCGCGTGTTGTTATTATCCGTTCGTACGTCATCGATAGCTGTTATTGGGTTAAATTCTCAGACGTATTGGCAAGCGGCGCTATTGTCTTTCGGGAAGTCGCTGTTAGGATGAGACCTAATCAGGCCGAAAATATTGCGTACAAAAAAGAGTGATAGCACACGGTGTTTCTGTTACTCAGTTACTTGCGCAACCTGCACAACACTAGACATTTATAAGCAGTCCCAAATAAAAGTATCAGCATAATTAAAACTGGGGTTAAAATTCGATTGGCAACTTTATTCGACACAACTAACGTGCAAATTCTAGATAAATGGTTCCCGGACTCATAACACCAACATTCGGACTAAAATAAACAAATTCTTTAAAAGGTTTACTGTTGTTTAAATCAGCTTTAAATCTTATCCCTTTTAACCTTAATAAAGACAGGGTAAATCAGACATGAGCAATAATTAAAACACAACGTAGGTTCGACACCGATCATTGCAAGTAAATAACCAACCAAGTAATAGCACTTGATTAATTTGTAAATAATACTTATTAAAATCTACAAATAAAAATATCTACGACACTACACGATCTCAACATTTGTTTTGACTGACTCCTATTTAAAAAGTGATATTCGATAAAATAATTTATCAGCTTTTGCAGAAATTGATTAAAATTACCTTTGTTGAAGCATAATTAAATAAATTAAACGCAGAAATGTGATTTATCTTTCAGGACCTACTTTTATCAGAATTGTGAATAATAACACTGTGAAATGCTCAAACTTAACGTATACGATAAATGACAAATAGACAAACAGCTGTTTTGTTTTTGTGTCAAAACCCTATAGGGTCCATGGGGGTTCCATGATTTAAGACATGCTTTTTTTTTATTTTACAGAATTGTCATATATCGTTGAAACGAGAATAACAGTACTATTTACAAATGTAACATTTTGATATAGCGGCCATAAGAAAAAAGAAATGCGTGCCAAGCATGCAAGTTCTAAGTAAAAACTTCTTCACGTATCCTCACTTAAAGCGTTTTTTCCTTTAAACCTGAAGGCATTTATTAATTTTTTACTGCAAAGGCGGCACCTGCACTAGCAAAAATTGCATTTGTGTTGAAGAAGTTATAAAATGTTGCAGGATATATAAATGTAAAAATTATAAAAACACGCAAATAGACGAGCATGATATATTGGAAGAAAACTTTGAATTTTGATTTCTTTATTAGGATCTTGTCCACTTGTATTTGTCATTTTAACATTATTTAACTTGTAGCATTTGTAGTAGTTTTTACAGCTGAATGTTTGCTGCAGTATTTAATAATTGATGTTCTGCTCGATTACGTTTCTTAAACAAATATTCGCATCAAGTGAACGATTTCATGTTACAGCGACATAACATTATAGGTACAATTCTTACTCTACCAACGCCCAGCAAACTGTATTAGTACATCCTTCTTGCACCCATGCTTTGAGTTTGAACAATATAGACAAGCCCAGCAGTAAGGGCTCTAGCGAGGCCCAAAAATGGCCGCGCTTGTGTATCCGCTAAATTACATCCGTTATGGTGCTTGATCCCACAATCGCATGTTACATTCGCCGGAAAAGAAGTTTCACTTTAAAAAAAGTTTACCACTGCCGCTAAGAAATTGTAGGTCATAAAAATGCTAGCTATACCAGTAAATTTCTCCGTATTTGTTACAGTGTCACTGCAAAAATGAATTAAAGTTTATAAATAAAGAAGCTAGGAAGCGCAGAAGAAAACATCAAATTTTTGTTTTCTGCCTGTATCCAGTAAATTTTTAAAAACTTCTATGGCAACAAACTAATCTCCTAAATAGGTAGCTTTTTTGTTAATGTACCTATCTCTTACCATTTCGAAGATCCCAAAAGTGAGCTGAATAAAATTTACACCCTGTATAGTTCATAACCAAACCATATGGCTAATTCTACTAAATTTGTTGCGAAATATTGTTATAAAATTCTTAAAGATTGTTGCAGCAATAGATTGCCATAAAAGAGCTATTTAATACCTATTGACAGTACTTTTCAATTCAAACTATGCACACTTTTCTAAAGATGAATGCATTTGCTTAATCACCAACTAGTAATTTGAGATTTATTTCCAATATTCTTCTCTTCGGTGTCATCCATCAAACTTATCAAAGTAAGTTACATCTATATTAAAAAAAATATGTATGTAATACATATGATTAAGAGTTCCAAGTTAACGTGTTAGTTTAGAATGCATAACTATGCAAACTGCAAGGTGAAAACTGTTTTAAGAAACACATATCAAATTAATAAGTAATATAAAACCTATTAAAGTATAATTATTCATTGGCAGCTCGAACGGAATCTACTATACCTAGCTTATTATTATTATTAAATGATTCCAGTAAAAAGTATACGATGATGTAATTCTACAATAATTTGTTTTTTGTACTGCACGTAATTAATTACCTTTATAGGTGTTTTCTTGACTTTACGATATTTACTAATTAATATTACAGTAGCTTTACAAACCTTGTAAATTGTAGATGTTTTGTTGCATCTTATAGTTCTATTTATTATGCCACAAAAAATTCCATAAATTTATATTGGTGCTAAACATTTTACAAAATCTTAACTAAGATTTAAAAAAAACAACATCTGCTTTTGATTTTAAATTAACTAAAGCTTTTTTTTTCTAAAATTTATCACTAGGTACTCCTACTAAATTAGTACCCACAGTTATTATAGCTTAAGTCACAAACAATATAATTTTATGGTAGTTTAACAGTTTTTCTCATTGTCAAACAATGATAATTTAAGTTCTTTTGTCAATTCATGAAACTAAAAAAAGTGGGGGGACCCGTTGCAAAATAATTTGCAACCCACTTCTGCGTTTAGTTATATTTAATTTACTGGCGAATGTAGTTTCGAAAGCCGACACCGGGAAGAAACAGATGGTACTGGAAGTAGCAAGCGGAAATTTATATGTGTTTGTTTAAATTGAGGCTTTGATAAAAAATTTTAATTATTTTTTAGGTTTAAGATTTTTGTGCACAGTAATAGCTTTTGGTTAAAAGTAAATAAATTAGTTCTATTTAGTCCGGATTTCGCAGCGCAATATCTGGCGCCTTACGGGAATAGGTAACCCCAATGCCGAATGAGTGTGTCCCGTTCGAATCCCGGTCAATCACTTATTCGCGCGAGAATATTAAAAAATAAAAAGTATGGGAAAGTATCAGCGACGTGCTTCGACCATTTTTCTTATCACTTTATGTCATATCTAATGTATTTTTAACTAATTCTTAGTGTAATAGACATTAGACATTATTATTATAATTGCTACAACTTATAATCAAACAATAAATCTTTTTCACAAAATTAGTAACTGAAAATACCGCGGTAAAGCCGATATTTTGTGAAATATGCCAGGGTTATTGTTTGGAAACACAATACTTTAAGCTATTCATGAATAAATTATTCGATACTTGAAATCCTACCCATATTTTATATTATTTTTAGTTTAACCTAATTATTTCTATAATAACTCATTTATTTAGTGGACCAACTGTTATAAAATAGTAAACCAAAGCTACGCCTTATTATTTAATTTTAAAAACTTCTAATAATATAACATAATTAGTAATTAGTAATAAACCAATGCTTTCCTATTTTTAGAACACTTAAAAATCCTTCGCTTTATACATAGCATACCAGTATATTTAAATTGTTTCGTTTTATGATACGGGTCATTTAAAATTATCTAAAATAAACTTGTAAAGCTATTATAAAATCAAGGAGATATTTTTTTTACCAGGTATCTGAAAACATGCAGGTCCTTGTTTATGATTGTTGTTTTTTCAAATTACAAGATTATTTGTTTCGTAAATTTTAAAGCTGATTCTGACAGCGTTTTAATGAAGATATTTCTAAATTAACTTAATAACTAATCAAACACGAGTATATTCAGTAGTTCTTACTATTCGACAACCTAAGCAATAAAAGTAATCCCGCATAACCCTGATGTAATTGATGTAATGAGTATCTACCTTGGCCAATAACAGCGATTCCAATAAACACCTAGGAAATTATTGCACGAATAAATCATTAATGTCAAGTGTTTAAGATTTTTAACTGTAAAAATTATAATATGCCTACAAAACTTTGTTTGCACGCATATGTAATTATTAAATTAATGTCCTTTCGATTATTGCATTAATCGTTAATAACTATTAATTGTAGTTGTAATACCAAATTAAGCTGTAACGCTCGTTAACGATTTTAAATTGCAGCCCTGCAAATGTTTTCTCTGTTTTAATTATTAGTCATAAACCGAACGGATCAAGACAATTAAAATGCTTCAGTAACTCTTTAAATTGCAATTATTATTTACTTTTTTATGTATTCAATGACTTAGTAATCAAAATGATGCCTTATATCCTGTTTTTGATTTATACATGCTCATTTTAATTATTTAGCGAAGGTTACTTGTATTGTATTGCATTTAAAAGCTAGACAAAGGTGATATACTTTAAAGTTAAACTTTCCAAACAGGAAGGGATCTGTATTACCAGTTTCTTTTTACTGCAACATAATTAAGTAGTTAACATTTTCAGAAAAATAAATGCGTTAAGTGCATAACGGTGGTTAAAAGTTTTTACGAAAACAAAATCAAATTAGTTTAACATTATTACGCAATAACGACTTTATAACTTGGTATATTTTCTATGCTTAACCTAATTGCGTGTTCTGAATTTTATTCATAGTTTTATTCATTCGCTCGGTTCTTATGAAATTGAGTTATTGTATAGCATTCAAATTAGCAATTTAGTCCCAGATCAGCAAAAAATTTCGCTAAAATTCTAAAATTCAATAAGTAAACAAAAAGAATGGGCGTACTCAAATCCATTACGTTATACGCGAAACCTGTTGCACGATTTTGCAAGGTTTCAACTGAAATATTTGAGATGCATCGTTTCGTTCGGATCTGCACTCAAAAATATTTTTGCAAAGTTTCATAAAATTGTTGTTTTGTGTATTACTTTTAAAACCCCTGACCATGCATATTCTACGCTTATCAACGCTGTTATAAAATAGGTGGAGATAACAAACTGGCCAAATGAATAATATTTATCTAAACAAGCTCCTTAGGGGAAACATGTGGGTGTGTTGCTATTTTAAGTTGGTAAATAATTCGTTTCAAATTGACTATACTACTCACACTTCATTAAACCAATCACAAACTTCCCGTTTTATAAAATGAACCAATCGCGTTAGTTTTATACTGGTTAAACTGCATGGTGCTGTTTAAATAAGTGATCAAACCTTCAGTAGCTTTGGATAATCGCTTTTAAGTCTTAAATTAACGAGTGTAACACTGATGTGCATTGATTTTTGAGTATATTTATTATTACTTTATTATAGTTTTTTATTCTTCGGCCAGAAGTGTCATATTTAATTTTAATATAATTTATAAATTAAAAATAATAATTGTCTTTGTCGTCCACAAGCTAAACGCAAAATACGAGAAACGTCGACGGTAGCCTATGATAACGATGTCAACCAACATGACTTGCGAGTGTTCAAATCATAGTTCAAATCATGACCGACTCAAATTTTAGTGTACACCTGTAATAAACATAATAATAACATGCTTACATGCAGCAAAAAACATTAATACCGTATATGTTTACATAAATTGTATCTTGTTTGGCAGGTTATATGAACCAAAATCTTAGACCAAAATAATGTACATAACCTCAAAAATGTTATGAAATACCACTTGACAGCAACAGTAAATAAGAACGTCAAAATAAAAAACTAAATTTGCAAAAAGACGCCACTACAAAACATTTGAAAACAAGCAAACAATACCATGTTAAGAGCGCCGATTCCCGAAAACTCCCGAGCATTTCCTACTAACTCAGCGTTACCAAAAATGCGTCAAAATTAACGTGAGTGATATAGTCAAGACGAATACGACTCGTGATACGATTTTTCTTTGCTGAAATTATGGTTTAAGTTAATTCGAGCTAGTTAAGATTTATGTGTTATCTTAAGTAGTTGTCGTGAACTTACACCAGAATTTTATCAAAAAATCGCAATCACTCATTGTATTATTTATGAATATATGCGCCAGAATTTATTATTAATTGATTTGCCCCATAATATAAATGTTGACTAAATACCAGACTAGGAATTCGGACACTGCTGAAATTAGAAAATAGTATTATGACAGAACGCAGGTTTATTCCTCATTGTACTCATATTCTAGTTTTTGTTTGTGATTTACGGTTATTATAACATTATAATTGAGATACTATTTTTGCAAAAAGAAATTGAACTAGCACAATACCAATTAATATTATTGCAGCTTACAGTCGAGAAAATAATTTCATTAAAAATAAGTGCATACTATTTTATGTATATGAAATAAGTAAGAATAATCGTGAACTATTTAATTTAATTAGAAATTATTTTATTTTACTGTAATTTACAAATATCGTAAATTAGGTAACACAACACTACGGTAATCATTAAAAAACAGCTGGGAACGTACGAAATAATTGTATTACTTTCTAAAATAGTACAATGTATCAGTAACTATCTTGATGCCACTTTTGCGCAAACAACTTCGCAGTTACTGATTTTAGTACTATTTTTGTGGTAACATTTAAGTTCCTGTTCTATTTTCAGTGCTAGAGAACAATCATCACACAATTATACGAAATTTTGAACAAATTTTGTGCGAAAAATTCGACATTATTCACAATTATAACTGCAAATCAATACTCGTAACTTATAGAACCATAGGCGCCGAATACGGGGGGGCTCCGGGGCTCAAGCCCCCTCAGAGAATTATCAGGGGGGGCGCAGCCCCCTCTGATATTTTTTGCTTTTATTTTATACAATAACCACAAATAGCCGTGTGTGATTAAGTCTTTTGTCTTTCTTAAGTATTGTAACAAATGTGTCGTATCGCAGCAAATGTAAGTGGGAATATTACTGGCTTACAAAGAAGATTAATGAAATTGGAACCTAGAGCTATATTTGTGCATTGCACGGCCCACACTGTAAATTTAGTAGTGCAGGATGCAGTGCAGAATATATCACAAGTACGAGACAACAAAATTTTGGAACTTTACTTTCATTTCCTCATGAGTTGTCTAAAGACCACAGCGAAGCTGGAAGAAAAGCGGGTGTTTATTTTAAACTGCAAAAAATGTAAAACTCGGTTTTGGATTAAGACAATGATACCCATTTTTCAAAGAATTGAAGATGTAAATGCAATTCTACAAAAAAAAGTCAGTGTATTATCAACACGTTCTAATTCTAATTGAAAATTTAATCGGTAGCATCGAGTCCAAACGTAACAATGAATTCGATAAATTTTGGACAGATACTACAGAATGTGCCAAAATATTGGACATAGTAGAGGGACCAACCTTACCCCGTCAACGAAAAATACCCCATTGTTTAGATGAAGGAAGTGCCGCTCACGTTTACCGATCACCAGAAGAAACGGACAAAATGTTATACATCGAAATTATTAACCAAACTCTAATTTCTTTAAGATCAAGATTTCAAGAACACGTTTTAAGCCATATGTCAAAGTTGGAACAGTTTGCTGTTGGAAATATCGATGCAGACGAAATTGTTCTATTTTACGGCAACGATTTTGACAAAGAAAAACTTTACATCGTAATATGTTTTTGGACATTTGCAAATCAAAAAACGCAAGTGTAACTAACATAGGCGAAATTCTGGAATTTTAGAAAAAATCGGATGGTGCAAATGTAATACGCGACCTTTTGCCGGAATTTGTTAAATTTATTAAAGTACCATTAACGATTCCTTCGTATCTTCGTGTAGCGCAGAGCGGTCGTTTTCTTCTTTACGAAGGTTCAAGACATATTTAAGGTCAACTATGTCACAAAAAAGACTAAATGATTTGGCTCTACTTCATATTCATAGAAACTAAAATACAGATTTAAATATTAACAAAATTGTAAATTTATTTATCGCCAAGACAGAAGTGAAACGAAATACTTTCCTTGTAGAGTAAGTTTTGTTTTTGTGTAGTACTGTTCTTCTTGTTACTTTATGTTTCTAATTAGATTTACTGTTCATTTTTTGTTTTTTTTTTAAGAAAATATGTACTTAAAAAAACGCGTTTCAAAACCATTGCAGTACAAAATAGCTCATTTCTGTTAAATTCCTACAAAATCAATATGCAATAAGCAATACCACATTTTGTAACAAATAAAGCATAAAAAACATCAGAATACCGAAAACTTGTGACCACGAAACCTATTTTTCCAAGACAATATAATTTAACGGTTTGACCTTGAAAAAGTCAAAAATTTCGCTTGCGGCGCATTTTTATTAAGCCCCCCCTGAGAATTCAAAAACCCGGCGCCTATGTATAGAACAGTATCAGGTAACTATTTCATGTGCATTTTACTGCAACTCTAGCAAACGTCTTTATGTGTTGGTTGCATGAAAGACAACCTGTGCGAAAAAAAAGTGTTTTGGCAAGTAAAACTGAAAATAGTCTTTTACAGTTCGCCAAAACTAGCACATGATAAACGTCGGCAATACTCAATACCCCAAGCTATTCCATCAAAATGTTTTATAAACTTCAATTGCAATGTTCAGTATTTTGTGTTTTCAGACTTCTGAGAGTAACTGTTAAGGAAATGTACTTTTTTTTCATGAACTGCCATATTTTGCTTTATTTGAAGATTGTGTTATTATTGTGTACATGCATTAATGCTACTGCTTATGCTCCTTAGGGTGCTCTCAGTGATAATGGCAACGCTAAAAGCGCAGCAAAGTGCAGACTTTTCGACTGTCGTAGCTTTAACAAGGGAGTTAGTACCCCGACAGTCGGATTACTAACCACTTTTTTTCAAAGCTACGTAAGACGCATGTTTATGTTTCATGTTTTAGCGTTTGCTGTAAGCAGCTCAGTAGCTCAATTTGAAAATGCGTGTACGGCGTCAATATCCGCCAGATCAAACTCCGGCAGGGGTCCAGTAACTATTTGTATTGCGTACATGGTGCTACTGCTTATGCTTGCTGAAATGTTTTTAGCGATAATAGCAGCGTTGTAGGTGCATCAAAGTGCATACTTTTCAACTGTCGTACTTTTAACAAGGAACTTAGGATGCTGAGTCTTGGGCGTACAAGCCTTTATTTAAAATAATCAGTATCATACTAGAAAATTAGGGCTGATAACAAGTGTCAAAGTGTCGTGTGAAACAAGATTTTTAGAAAGCCTAGCAAAAAGCACAGCTGGGCTAGTATTTATTGTTGTCACAGGAGCAGTTCCGAACGACCATACCATGATGGCAGAACTTTTGCATGTGTATGAAAACCACGCACAATAGCATCTGATACCTTCGCCAAATGCTCAATACAGTTTTCTAGGAAATCGCTACTGAGATTTATAAAGAGTGCTTAAATATTACAGAAAAAACGCGCATGGGATTAAACCCTCTATGTTGTCGTGAGCGGATGCAATCCGCTTGCTCAGGTGCGAGTTTGGCAAGAAAAGTGCTCCATATAATAAAGCTGGGTACAGACCAAAAAAGCAAGCAATATCAAACGTTTGCTCGCGTTCGCTGATGTTTGGTCGTGTTTACCTAGGTTTGCTCGTACCTCGTCCACATTGCAAAATTTGCTTACACACTAAACGTGCAACAACTTGTTATTTCTTTGAAGTATCGACAAGGTACGGATCATTTGCGAACGCGAGCGAGCTTGGTTTTGTGCTAACAAATTAAAATTCAATCGTGACAAAATTTGAAGTATCATGTTCCGCACACCCAGAGCTCCTGATTACACCCCGTGTATAAAAACAAATATGGGGGAACTTCACTCCAGACAAGCTACAAATTTCCTGGGTATCAATATTGACAATACATCATCATGTAAACTCCACATTACCACTTTAAACAAATCATAATGCAATAGGTCAAGTAAAGAACAAAATTAATTAAAACACTTGCAATGCAGTTTACGACGCATACTTTGAAAGTTTGATAACATATGGAATCGAATTTTGGGGGAATGCCACCGATTAAGAGTTAATTTTTAGTACACAAATTAGAGCAATACAAATTATGTTTGATATGAACAATCGTGAGTCATGTAAGGAAACATTTATTTCAAACCGAGTTACGACGATTACAAATTTGTACATCTTAAAACTCACAACTAACACAGCGCATTTACAGAAATAAACCACTTTTAATCAAACATAAAAATATTCACCATTTCTTAAATTTGCCTAAATTTAAAAGGCCCGCTGTACAGCGGTAAATCTTATTTGACGAATTACCTGAGAATATTAAAGATGCCTCGAATCTACATTTATTTATACAAAAACTAAAAAAACTGGTTAGTAGGAAATGCATTTTACAACCTACAAGAGTTTTTTAATTTAACAGCGAAATATATATGTATAGTAATAATTATCTTCACGGCCACATTTTCCTTATGCCCACTGGTTGGGCTTCGATATGTTCATATTGTAATTCATAAGTTTGTTAGCATATCTGTTTTTTTATATTTTTTTTTATCTGCTGTGTATATATGTGTTTATATTAAAAAATCAATATTGTTATTATTTTTATTATTATTATGTCTGGAAAATTTCCTAGCACTGTCAACGAGCTTTTACAAAAGGCACTACGGATTGTGCAATGATGATATGTTGACCAAGGCCTTAGAGGTAACCCCGCCAAGGCAGAGCTGGTCATTTTCACCAGAAAAAGAAGAGTGGAAGGTTTTGTTGAACCGGAACTGTTCAGAACCATCTAGGAGTCACCCTCGACGCTAAGCTATCTAGGAAAAATCTTGTCGGCGAACAAACACAAAGAGCCACTGCAACCCTCCGCGTCTGTAGACGGCTCTTTGGGAAAACATAGGTATTTAACACCAAAGTTACTAGATGGATCTGCTCCGCCATAGTCCGCCAATGGTCTCGTATGCGTCTTTGAGGTGGTGTCCCGCAGCCCAACAGTCGTTCATCCATCTAAGCCTAACTCAGCTCAAAAGAATGGCTTGCTTAAGAGCCACAGAAACGTTGCGTTGCACTGCACTGCCCCTACTGCGACTTTGGTGGCGCTTTTGGATTATGTGCTTTTTCATATCTTGAGGCTGGGGCTGAGCCCTGAAAAGTAACTTACAGGCTGAAGTATTACGGTTAGTGGAAAGACGAAGAAGGATTCCTAGGACATGCACATGCTCTCTCCCTTACGATATAAACACACTTGCTCCTTGATGCGAGGAGCAACTGCACACCACTTTCATTGTTTTTTATCAAACTTTTTAACATTGCCATCTCTAGCAGGAAAACCTGCACCCAAATTGAGGATCTTCTACAACCTGGGGATTTAGTCTGGTTCACAGACGGATCGAGGACTGTGGAAGGTTCCGGTGCAAGTGTTTAAGGCGAAAGGGCAAAATTTTCGTTAGCGCCCGGTAGGTTTGACACATTGTTCCAGGCAGAGATTTTTGCAATTCCAGTTTGTGTTCAGGAGAACCTACGTAGGGGTTACTTCAACAAATATATGTATATATTGCTATGATATTTGGAGGTGTATGTTTTGACTGGGGTGTTGTAGTTCCTGGAAGGCAATTTTTGGGATGTTTGCTGCAATTCAATTTGCGATTGGAGGTTTGTGAAAACTATGAGATTTGATACTCTAACTTTTAAACTCAGGGTTGCGTATTTTTGCTATAATTTCTTGTTATAAATTCTAATAATTTATATTTTTCATTTTTGTGAGGTTTGTTTGTACTGAAAGAAAAGAAAAACACAATCAGATTGATACGATTTTTATTTATGTTAATTTTAATTATAATTTAGTTCATAATTGTTGAAAAGGTTTAATTTATAAGAAGTTTTAGTCTTACTTGTGTGTGCATCTATAAATGTCATTATGGATGTCAGTGTCAATGTCACAAACGTATTAAAGAATACTCATGGTCATGAAATTTACTTGTTTGTTCAAAAAATGGGAATCAAAGAAGGAAGACAAAAGAATGGAGAATTTGTTTAGTTAGTTACGACTCGTTTTTGTAAACAAAGACAGAAAAATTTATATCCTCTGGATGAATAAAGAGAAAAAACGAGTTTAAAAGTAATATAAAAGTGATTACGAATATAAAAGAAGAAAATACAACGAATTATCAACGAATTGTAAAAAAAATCCAGAAGAATTACAAGTATAAAGCGATAAAGAAAGTTTCTCCAGTTGTGGTGGTGTTAAAACCAAGTCCAAAATAACATAAAAGCAGTCCAGAGCATGATTCAAATTAAAGGCGAGTGTTTGTGGTTACTTGAGGAACCAGCAGACTAGTGAAGTAAAAGTTTCGACATTCATCGATTACTCGAGTGAAGAATATCCCAGTAAGGAGACATTAAGATAAGTGATCTCTGTTAGAAAGACGATAGTATTTAGTAATATTTATTTGATTTTTCGAAAACTTCATTTAGAAATTGATTTATTAAATAAAACCTTTCTTTGTAACATTGATATTGTTTTGTGTTTATTCTATTTCAAATTTATTTATTAATAACTTATCTTACAAGCTAAATAACGACCCTGAGAAAGTTAATAAAGAGTCTCATAGAAAATATAATTTAACTGCGTGAATTGCGAGCATTTTTAGGGAATTGTTTTTCTAGTAAGTACATGCACAAGCATATCATTGCAATATGTACAGAGAGCCAAGCGGCTCTCAAGGCTCTTGGTTCTGTCATGACCAAATATACGCTGGTCAGACTGTCGTCAGACTCCAAGTAGTCTTGGTTCACATAATTGGGTCAAACTGCTGTGAATTCCTGGACACAGTAGGGAACGAGGAAGCTGATGCCTTGGTCAGGAGGGGGTCTCATCAAACTCTCTTTGCTTCTGAGCCGACCCTCAGGCTCCTCAGGGCCATTGTGAGGCCGAAGATTGAAAACTGTACTAGTTTACAGTTTAAAATAAACTGGACCTTTGTTCAGGATTGCGTCAGTCGAAGTGTCTCATTCGAGAACCTTTACCAGTACGTTCCAATCAACTCTTACGCTTAAGCAGGAAACACGTTAGGGTGGTGGTAGGTTTTCTGTCTGGCCATGGTCCTTTTAATAAACACCTCAACAGTATGGGTGTTGTCAGTGACCCTAAGTATAGGTTTTGTGGCCAAGAGGAGGAATCTTCACTCCATCTTCTAACTCACTCTGCCTGAAACTTTCTTCTGGGTTTTGTTGAATGAATTATCATCTCTTTTACATTTATCACCCAGTAAATTTAGTTTTACTTCTATCTATTTTTTTAATTTATAATGGACAATATTTTTGATTTTGTTGTTTCGAAATAAAAATAAGATTTTATGAAAACAAATATGCCAAGAATAATTACTGTCATTTTGAAGATGGAGATGTAGATTTTAAGGTTTATTTCATTATCATAGACATCAAAAAGATATGTAATGCTACATTTTAAAATGCAAAAGTTTAGTAATATTGTTGACTCTAAACTTATCTTGTAGAATTCCTCGCGCTGTTTCGTATTATCTGTTTGACATTTACGGCTAAGAATATTATAGGTGTCTCACATCCTACTTGAGTCAATCATAAAATTATTTCTAACGTCGAGCCTGCAGCCTAGGCCCTGTACAATTTTTTAGAAGATAAAGTATAATCATCGACTTTATTGTCTTACTAATTTAGTCATAAAATAAGTTAGTTTTTGATCACGATTTTCAAGTACACAGTTTTGCACATTTTACTAAAATTACTGAAATTTCCAGGTTTACATTTTATTAAACAAGAATCTTCTGACATTACGTGATTAAGAATTATTTTACGATAAGTCAATAAATTTAAACGACCTTCTTGCTGGATATGATATAAATAACAACTATTACAGCTGTTATTACATGCACTTGTAATTTTAACGTAACATTTATCTGATTCATAGTTGCGAGAAATTGTAAATATCGTGTCCACATCGGCATGAAGTGTATAGCATTGTTGTAAACTATAAAGTATATCTATACACTGCCATTGTTTTCTCTACGTTTATATGTACGTATTTGTTTTATTAATAATCTATCACGTGTTTTCTATGGCTACCAGTGAGATGTTAAAGTATAATATTATAATAACATCTAAAGGAGTATCCCATAGAGTTAACCAACCTCAAACGTATTTATTTATAATTAATATTCAATGCGAGAAAATAAGCATACTTTACAATGCGTATGTAACTCACTTCTTTTATTGTTAATTGTTTGTCTACCACATGTCAAAATGTATAGTTGTTTTATTTAACGGATGCTTATGTCTTACACACCTTGATACGCCATACGTTATTGCAATAACAATTTGTTCATAATAATTTACGATTCTTCCACAGAATTTAATTATATTCAAATCTGCAATGTACGTGTAGGAGCTTAAAAACGTTCTTTGAAGTCAAAGCAGATTCGTGCAATTCAAACTGTACATCTATTTATGGGGGTTTCAAAATGTTAGAATCAATTATTCGGTGACCATGGGCTAAACATAAATTAAGATAAAACCACAAAATTGACAAGTGTTGAAATATGAACAGTTATTTCGTTCTATGCATGCACTGCAAACCTGTGTTTAAAGTTAATAAATCACACTTTTGTAATCCGATTCTGCATCTATTATGAGTAACTGCGAATAAAGTTTTGAAGGGTTGTTAAATATTGTAAACTGCAGCAAATATAGTGAAGTTTTCTATTAACACACTTTTAATGGGAAAAGCTAAACTATCGTTGCAATCTTCAAATGACAGATACAAATAAATCTTATAGTACAATCTATGGTTTTAATACATTTTTTACATAAAATTTGCTATGGTTATTCTATCATGTTTTGACAAAACACCCAAAATTGGCTTTATAGTTATGAGATTTTGTGCGACTGCTAAGCGAAAGCAATTCTTCCTTTTGATTGCAGTGTGGAAGTTCAACTTTCCGCGAGTATTTCAAAATTGCACAGAATTTACAGAAAAAAAGTATATTTTCAGATGTTACTAAAGAATAAGTTACCACTGTATATATCAGTGGCGTTCCGTGAGTTTAAAATTTGGGTAGGCAATGGCAAAAATTATTTACCATTAGGATTAAAAAATAAAAAAATTACGGCAATTCAAATTTACCAAGACCTGTTGTTAAATAAATTAATCTACGCATACAATCTCTATTAAATTTCATTTTGTCACATGCACTTCAATTTGATAACGTAAACCTTCGTCTAAAGGTAAGTTAATGCGTGATTTACTATAATTTTAATCAAACAGTTTCAGGTAAATGTTCGTTGGTCGACGCACATTTTTTAATTGCAGCTGAAAGATTTTTTAAAACAGAGTGTCCTGTTTCAGACTATATTTTTGAGGGGTTAGATATAGATGAAAATAGTAAGCAATTCTAGCAAAATAGTTTATTTTTAATATCGCTATCAGTTAGCCAGTCCATTATTTTATACCATTCAGTATTAAACGATCTAGATTTCTTCCTACTGTCTGCCTGTAACGGCCCTAGTCATTTTGACGACCATGATTTTTTATATCTATTGGTTTTTCGTAAGAGTACCCATTAAAGTTTTCTTTTAAAAGCTGGTCAATGAGAATTTCCATATTTATTGCAAATTTGCAAACTACGTATGAAATTATTAACAAACAATAGCTGCACGCTGCATCTAACTGCCGCTGACCGGCGCAAGTAAATTAAAAACTACCAGAGGCCGCGCCTTTGCCGTGTTTATTGCGTTTTAAAATCCCTACTATTTTTTTGTATCTGTGCATCTGATCATTGCATTATTTGTATCAATGTTCATGCAAACGTATTAAAAATAATAGATTGCTCAATTGTGTCGTAGCCGGAATCATCCGGCCCGATAAGCTCGGCCTTCACGTATGCGAAACTGTGTTTAAAAGCAAACGCCTATTTATGTGGAGCTTAATTTATGATGGTGGTGTTCAAAAATAAAACTGTGCAAAAGTAATTTTTTAAATTGAAAATTAGAATTTGATTTTTTTTGAAAAGTTATGGGAAAGCACCCTGCCTAATACGACGGCCCGCCACTGTTATCTACCTAATGTGCTAGGAAAGGCTGAATAAAATGTGCTCTTTGACAAGAGAGGTAACTAAAATATCACATTAGCAGAAGCTATTCAGGAATATTGTGTGTACCTCAAGAACAGACAAAGCCGTAAGTATAAATGTTGATTTAACTGATGAATATTGTTATTCTCAAGTTATACATAATGCAACTAATTCTAAAAACATCTGCAGTAACAATGCCAGTATTAGTTTAAGTAGGTATTAGGCATTTGCCTCGGACGCAAACCTCACAGGGGCGCTAAAATATAACCATAAATTATAAATCGAGAATTGCAATTAAAATAAATTGTGATGCTATTAGCACTCATGCAATCAACAACAATTTATACTTTTTTTTTTAATTTCCCATACTTCTATTCAAGTATAGGAAAGTATTGTTTTCATGATAATTTTCGATTATGAGATTTTATCAAAAAAACAGTTCTGCTGCTTGAGGAACTCAGAAAACAGTTTTTAATTTTGTTACAACCTGGAATTCGAAAGTTGAAAATATTTCAGCAGAAAAATCAACCTTTAAAATAAAAATCAGATAGCGGAATAGGTCGACATATTTTTTCGGTGCCATATTTTCATTAACTAATTTTTGAAATTTAAAGGTGTAGAGAATATCAAAATTTATCGATGCTGTTTCCAAGTTTTCTAGCCTCAGAATGACCAAAATGACCAGCCAAACATTTTTTTTTTCTGTCAAAATATATAATCGGGTCTTTAACTAGTTACAGATGCCATAGAAATATGTTTTATGGAGTTATTATAAGTATTTAAATTTATTTTTATTTTGTAAAAACAAATTGTTGTAATTATTATTTTTGATATATAGAGTTGGAAGCATTAGATCGGACGCAGAAATACGTAGATGATAGATATTTATGGGTAATCAAAACGGAAAATGTTCAAGGGATTTTAAACAAACGTGCCCACATTAAAATTTACCACATTACCCGAATATACAAGGTCTAGCAAAAAGTATGGCCCGTTATGTGGAAAACAAAATGTTGTGTTGGTTGTCATTTTGTGGTAAGATAGCACGTCAATAGGTGCAGTTCGACCAATCAACGAGTTTTTGCAGTTAACCGTTTTATAGTTTGAATATATTGCGGTAAATGTTTTCCAAACAAATTATTTCAAGATTTGAAGACATAACGTGGCTCAAGTTACCGTTCGAGAAGCGCCCACGGGTAACTAAAGACCTTATATAATACCTTACAAAAAACTCGTAAAACAATTGTTCAATTCTTCACTTTGTAACACAAACATGAAATAGGTTGCTCTGATTGGGTTTTATTAAACTACTTAAAATGTGTCTTTAGTTTCTTTATGTATCTAAGTTGCGAGTTTCTATGTTGGCGAGTCTTACTGTATTTCCTAAACGAACACACGCATCGAACCATACTCCTCTGTAAATTAGGCCCGTTTCACATGCAACTGATGGTCAGTTTTGACGAACTAGTATCATTGTTCTAAATAGACTATTTCATATTATGCAATTCGCGCCATCTGTCAGTAGATATTGTTGTTAAAAATGTACGCTGTAGCTTTTCTTCATACTTATTGTATACTATTACTGTTATCTAGTTGAAAAGATTCGAGGGTGTTAAGAGCTAGGTACGAGGATCGTTCGAAATGTACGTGGCCTAACACAGAGATGGCGCTAATTCGGTGGAACCAGAGTGCAGAGTGATTTCATAAATAATGGAAAAACCTGAGTTGCGAGCAGTGATAAAGTACTTTCATTTGAAAGGTTTAACACTAACCGAAATCAAAGCAGAGTTGGATTCGACATTTTTGAAGTCTGCTCCTTCGTTTTCAAGGGTTAAAAACTGGGTTGTCGAGTTTAAGCGTGGTCGTGTGAACACAAAGGACGAACCCTGCAGTGGACGCCCAAAAACGGCTACTAGGTACCCCGGATATGATTGAAAAAGTCTTCCGTATCGTATTGGATGACCGTCGAGTAAAAGTGCGCGAGATAGCAGACATAGTGGGCATCTCAAATGACAGTGTGCACAAAATTTTAACTAAAAAATTAAAAATGAAAAAATACGCGCTCGTTGGGTGCCGCGTTTGCTCACACCGGAGCAAAAACTGAATCGCTTGATTGTTTCTCGCGACCTTTTGGCACGTTTTCGCCGCAATCCAAAGGACTTTTTGCGCCGTTTCATAACCGTCGATGAAACCTGGGTCCAGCATTACACTCCCAAAACCCAAAACCAAGGAACAGTCCAAACAATGGACACACAAAGGTTCTCCGCCACCGAAGAAGGCAAAAACGGTTTTGTCAGCAGGAAAGGTTATGGCAACTGTATTTTGGGATTCTCGTGGAACGATCTTCGTCGACTACTTGGAAAAGGGAAAAACAATAAATGGCGAGTATTATGTCAATTTGTTGCTGCAATTGAGCAACAAAATCAAACAGAAACGGCCTCATTTGGCGAAAAATAAAAAGCGCTTTTCCATCAAGATAACGCACCTGTACACACGTCTGCCATCGCCATGGCCAAAATTCATGAATTGGGATTCGAATTAGTGCCTCATTCGCCCTATTCGCCAGATTTGGCTCCCAGCGATTTTCTATTTTCAAACCTGAAAAAATGGCTCGGCGGTAAAATATTTTCGTTCAATTCCGAATACGGCAAATACGGCATTGCTGCTTTGGAGCATTGTTGGAATAAGTGCGTTGAGCGAGCAAGAGAGTATATTGAAAAATAAAATAATTTTTTGCCCAAAACACTAGCGTTTTCTTTCATAGGCCACGTACATTTCGAACGGTCCTCGTAGCGCTTCACACTTGCTCATAGCTTTTTATCCATACGCAATTCTCTTAATAGGGGGTGGGTGGTACATGTAGTGAACTTTGAATTAGTTTTATATATGTCGAAGTTAAAGGTTTGTTTATCAGAGAGTGTTTCTGTATTTTATAACCAACGCATTAAACCTTGTTCCTCTGAAAATTATTTACAGAGAAATTTAAAACACTTCTACAATTTCTACCAATGCGTATGTATGTTGGTTTATTACAAAACAGTACACATGCATCTGAGAGCTTAGTATTAGCATATTACATTATTGTATAAAAATGAACAATTCCATTATATTCGCATCAAGAAAATTGAAAAAGAACATGATCCATAACCCTGGCACAAATAGTTTTCTTTGAAAATTATTTTCTAATGTGCACTGAAGAAGCAGTATAATTAGTAAACTTAAATGATGCTCCTCTGCAGGCATCTAAGAATAGTTCATTAATTTCCAGATGTCTGTAATTGGAAGATGTCTGTCAAAGTGCTTGAGAGAGCAATTTGCTGTTATATTTATTAACTCTTAACCTTTTATGTTACGGAACGAACACGAAGATTCTTCTATTCAATATTAGCTAATTTCAATAAGTATTTTAATTTTCTTAGGCAAATATTGCCGCCCTATTTAGTAACTTTTTTGTTACCTAACAAAAAGCGGTTTTAAAATTTGAACTTATGTCTTGATGTGCAATATTTGCGATACAACAATGAAATCGAAAGCAAACTACGTTATTAGATTTTAATAATTATGTAGTACCTACTGCTAAAGAAAATAGTTCCACTTCGACAATTCTTTTAATTTAATGCAGCAAACAAAAATTTACAAACAATTATGAAAATTTACATGGGATTTCAATGTAAATTTTGCAGTGCAAGGTTAAAATTACAATAATTTATTATGTTAACGTAAAAACAGTAAAGATACACAACAGTCCTAATTCTCATACACATTCGACTTTGAAAGAATAAGTAAACAAAATTCTTTCTGTTGTATTTCGGCTTGAAGGCAGGTATTTAAAAGTTAAAAGTATTTCATTAATTATTAATTGAATATGATAAGCAGCTAATACCAGTACTTTTTTGGAAGGTGATGCCAATGTAAAATTTCCCAATACCTAGGCGCCAAATTTAATTATTACATCTTGCAATAAAGTAATTATTTTGATGTAATCGTTCGTGCATAATAACTAATAGCTACAGGTATATTATGAAGACGCGTATTTTTATAAATGATTTTCGACAAACCTAAGGCAATTGTATTTTGTACCTTTGAGATGAAACGAGTTTAACTGATACAAAATTTCGATTCGTCGAATTACCTACAAGAAAGTTTATTATGATTTATAGAGGATATAAAAAATTTTAACGAAGCGTATGAGTGAAAATTCGGAACTGGCCTAATTATGAAACACTAAATTACTGTTATGTAATAAAATTGGTTTTACTTTAGAACTGCATTACTTTCATCAATACGACTAGTGTTGATTCAAACATTGTACTTTGTAAGTAGAGCGAAATACACGTCAAAACAGTTAACAATAAAAAGTTGCTGGTCGTATGAAACAATATAACAGTATTCATTTGTGTTTGTCTAATTAAACAGAAATAACGATGAAAAATGTATATTCCAAAAAAGAAATAACTCTGCTAACTTATATTATAATTTATAGTTATCGACAGGTTTTAACATTGACAGTATGTACCTTGTGACTTGTTTGATTTTCAGACCGTAACGATTTTGTAACATGTGCAGCATTGCACGAGTAAATAGGTGAAATTTATTTTTAAACTATTAATTATATCCGACTGAATTATTATCATAGGTAGTATCAGATAAAAAGTTGAAACTTATAGATTCCGAATCACTTATTAGCATACTTTATATTATTTTATATAATTCCTTGTTATATATTTTCATGTTTTAACAACTCTTTAAACTTCGTCAGTTTTATGGTTTCATTGTCAAATGAACTGATTGAATCGAATTACTGTATTAGGTAAGTGGAAACAACTTTAATTTATCATTGCATGTACCAAAATTAGAATTGTATCACATGTATTTACTCTTTTATATTGGTTTTGCCTTTTACTTTTTAGAATATCCTTACTCGCACACAAAGTAAACAGAAAACACACATACACAAGCACGCACGAACAAAACAAGCGCGTGCTCAGTAGCACACGCACACATAAACAAATTGACGCAATGTGCTTAGCTTTGTCGTGTTTACAAATTTTAAAAGTTTAGTAGATTGTCCATTTGTGTCATATTTTGGTAAAGGTACTTATTAAAAGTGGTGTCGGTATATTTTATTGAAAGATAGAAGTAGATAACGTAAATTATCTCAATCATTATAAGTTATAACTAGGCTTAGACCACGTCGTCATTTGAGGATTACACCCAGCATAATCAGGTAAGGACCGACCTGTAGCTTGTCTGTTTTTACAAGCATTTGCTCTAAATGTTTGAACCATAGTTTTTCGTGGGTCCTGACTGCCTAAACAGGGCCGTGTACTTAGATTATTTGAACTCTAGGGCGGACAAGGATTTGATCTTAATGTATCTTGTTTGCCAAGACAAAATCGGCTTATGCCTGTTATATGTTTGTGAACCTATAGAAACTAACGTTTCGCAAGACGTTGCACCTTGCATCTTCAGAGTGATTAGAACTGAATTCAAATCCGGGATGCGGAGGTATTTAATGCCCCTTGAGCCAGACTGGCAGAACGGCGGAGTTATGGTTGGCTGTCACCGTTGAACGGAGACGGATCCAGGAGCGTGATCGTGAGATCGATGATGTTTACGAGTTCTTAGAGGATAAACTACTGGAGTCTAAGCTTTACTGCGTCTAGAACGATTCTCTCGGTTTATGGTGGTAGTTTATTTCTTAATTTCAATTTCTTCACGTACGACACGAGAGAAGTAATGAGGTTACTCTGGCGAGTACTCGAGCATTATCAAAGTCTATCTTATGCTCAGTTAAACCAGTATGTTTAGCTACCGCAGATTTAGTGATGCGTCTGTGTTTGCAATCACCTTCGTGTTCGTGCAATCTGAACTCAATGAAACGACCTGTGTGTCCGATATAGCTTAAACCACAAGAGCAAGGGATGTTAAAGATCCCGCCTAATTTTAAGCTTGATATTTAGTCCTTTGCGGATCTGAAATCGTTGTCTAGAGTTTCATTAGTCCTGAAGACTGTCTTTATGCTGTACCTGCTAAGATCATGCCCTATCTTATCAGTAATGCCTTTATTGTAAGGTACAAAAGCTAAGCCTTCCAGAAGTGCCACTTAGCCTTGGGCTGTTCCGCATTGCGGATTGCTCTGTGAATTTCTGAGGCTGTATACCCGTTTTGTTGCAACGACTTCAAGAGATGAGTCTTCTTTTATTGTAAGTGTTCTGCATTTGAGATTCGGATTGCTGTGGTTGTTAGAGTTTTTAGCACAGTTGCTTTCTGCATTGGGTGATGATGCGAATTTGCATTTAAATACCTGTCTGTATGTGTTTTCTTTGTGTAAACTGCGTGCCACAAGCTGCCGTCTGGTTTACGTGTAACATATACGTCTAAGAATGGAATACTGCCATTTTCCTGTACTTTCATGGTGAAATGGATATTATTGTGAGTTGAGTTGAGGTGTTTTGGTAGTGTTTTAGTGTATGGCGTCCGTGAGACCAAACGAAGAAAGTATCGTCTACAAATCTGAACCATGATTTAAGTTTAAGATCAGCTGCTGCCAAAGCTTTGGTTTCAAAGTCTTCCATGTATATATTTGTAATAACAGGTGATAGCGGTGAACCCATAGCCGCTCCATTAACCTGTTCATACAAGTTGCCATTCTAACTGAGAAAGGTGTTTTTCAAACATATTTTGAATAATTGGTTTAGATCTGTAGGTAGTCATTATCCCTTAGGATCTCTAGCACACCATCTAGCGGTACTTTTGAGAAAAGAGAGACAACGTCAAAACTGACTAGAATGTCTTCTTCACACAGCCGTAGGCTTTAGATCTTATTAACCAAGTCACACGAATCCCTTATGTAAGATTCTGTATTGCCACTAAGTGGGCTAAGCCTAGTGGCTAAGTATCTTACTAAAGCATGTGTAGGAGAATTTATAGCACTTAGAATAAGTTTGAGTAGAACTCCAACTATGTGTATTGTGGGTAAGCCATAGATACGAAGTGTGATAGAGTTTTTGGGTATGATGCGCTTTTTTCCCGTAGTGTCAATAGTATCAGAGCGTTTGATCGCATCAGTAACCTTTGAGATGCGAAAATTGAGCGGATTGCGATTAAGCCTTCTGTAAGTGAAATCGGACAATAGTGCTTCCGTTTTTAAGTTGTAATCTGGGGTGTTCATCACAGCAGTAGCATTGCCTTTATCTGCTTTAAGTATGAGGACATCTTTGTTTTCTGTTAGTGGTAACTTCGCTACTTGTTTCTTATCTGTACTGATATTAGAGCGGGGTGGCTTTGCTCTTCTTATTATGCTGATACATCCTGTCTTGTGCTTTCAGAAATTTCTGTAGGTGCTTCTACGCCAGATACTATGTCTTCCAGAGGAATGCGCCTAGGTGATACGGCATAGTTGAACCCTTTTATTTAGTAAAGATGTCGTTTGATCATCTAGCAGCATATGCTAAGGTTTACTATTACCTTGTCATCGCGTAATTCGTTCCTGGGCGGCTTCGGAACTAACCGTTGGTATTTGCCAATTTGTTTGGCGATTGCTTGTTCCAATGTAGTTTGGGCCTGCTTACTTATTATTGTTATATTTTCTCCCACAGAGATGGTTCTAGCGTGTCGGAGAGTTGTAGATGTAGCACATACAGTTTACAGTTAATTTTATCAAGATATACGCGAGTTCTACTAATTTCCGATTTCAGAAGCCCGAGGCTTGCTTCCCGGAAAATTCGCTTGTTGTGCAGGTTACGCAAATAATGTTTCATAAACACACAGTTTGGTAGAACCTTGTTGTTTTTAAAACGTTGTCGTGACAAACTGCGTGATTATCAAAACCATTTCCGTAACCGGCAGCGAATTTTCCGGAAAGCAAGCCTCGGGCTTCTGTAGTCGGAAATTAGTAGAATTCGGGTAGATCTTAATAAAATTAACTGTGTATTTGTTAACGTGTACGTATTCTAGTGAGCACGCGCGCGTTTTGTGCGTGCGTGTTGGTTTACGTGCAAATTTAGGCGTTGCTTGTGGTATGTGGGTGGGTTTTGTGTTTTGCGTAAACTTAGGCGTTTCACGCTGTGTGGAGATGGTAGACTTGTAGTGCATACAGCAATATTTTATATTCCTAAATATGCAAGAAGTTGCAATAATGAACATGCTTTCCGTAAATTTGTTTATTTTCTGAAATAATAAGCGTGCATTCACCGCGAATTAAGTATACAATCGTGTACTTAATAAAAAAAAACTTTTATTTATTTTACTACATAAAGTTTAATGAAAATTGTAGGAGTACATACAATGCGAACAAGCGAATGCAGACTGAAGACTAACTCATTATAATTCTAAAATAAGCTTGCATACTTTATTATCGTAAAAGAAGCGGTTTAGGATTACAGTGCTTATCATACTAGTTAGAAATATGTAACTCCTCCATTGCAAGATTTTTGTATAGATTTACAAAAACAATCTATATAAAAAAATTAGAATTTTCATTAAAATCAAGAGCGAATTTGAACGAGTGGAATAACTTCACGAGGTTCATTTAAATTCGTCTTTTCATTAAGTGATTTTTGTATTACATGCTTATGAATTAATTGAGTGAAGGAGTCACGTTTACAATAGGTATATAAAATAACAAGAATTATTATGATTATAATTATTATGATTAATATAAAAGATCCAATACCTAAACTGGTGCCAATCGGGGCATTGTTAATACTTAACAATGTTTCTTTTTGGTGGCCTATTTTAAGTTGATCTTGTTCTAGTTTATGCATATTTATATGCGTTAAGTCAATAGTGGATAGATTTATTGATTTTTGATCGTTTCGAGTTTTGTCAATAGATGGTATATCTAAGGATATATCATATCTATTAGTGGATTCTAAATTAAATAACATATCATTATTATTGATTTGAACAACACATTCTGGGCTAATATTAATTAGTATAGATTCATCGATTGACTTTCTATTTTGAAATGTTCCACATTTAATATCAAAAAGTAGTTTGTTAGGAGAACTAATAATCCAAGAAGATTTTGTTATGGGTATTATTTTAATGGTTTTAAGTTCAAATAAATATGGTGTGCAAGTTTGATTGTTATGAAATGACAATAATTGTGTTTCACACAATTTTTCGTTGGGGATCGTAAAATGATTAATTCGGTCACAAAAATAATGATTAGATATGGGTATACATTGATACAAATCGATTGGTATACTATATTGATTATTAAACAAAATAGTATTATAAGTTGGAATGATCATTTGAAATTGTTCGTTTCCTAAGGATGCGGGAAAAGGAATTAATTGAATTAACCGATATTCAATATTTTTGATCAATGGTATCTCATAAATAAATGTAAAGGTAGAGCCTTTTTGATAGACTTTAAGTTTTATTAGTGTTTCATATAAGTGAAGATTTTCAAGCTTTACAGGATAGGGTAGACATAATCGTTTGTTAGTATTTGTCTGAAGAGATTGTAAACTGGTGGTTAGGTTGTTTAATGTATCAATTAAATCATCATTTTCAATTAAGGAAAGGTGAATTTGATGATTTTGGGCAAAAGTTAGGGAATTTTCTAATTCTTCTAAAGTTGTTATTAAAAGTTGTAATGAAAAGGTAGATTGAGTTAACAAATTTAGTACAGCTACTTTTTCGTGAACAAGGCTTATACTTTCACTAATTTGTCCAAACATTTTATTGAGATTTTCATTTAATAAGTCTTGATTTTTAGACAATTGCTTTATGTTTTCAGAGAATACATTTATTGTGTCATTTAGTATTTGTGCTTGTTCTAGTAATATAATTTTCTGCTTTTCTGAATTTTGAGTTAAATTATCAATTAGTTTTTCGTATCTTTTTCCATCATCTGCATCTAAATTTCCAGTTATAAATTTAATTACACTACCTAGACCATCAATGATGCTTCTTTTATGTTTAATAGTAGGGAATAGCTGAGCAATTAATTGATCGCTTTTCTTTAAATACTGTTGTAGAATTAATAATTGGTTGTTGTAATCAGAAATGGTATTTTTATTTTTAAAGGGTGATTTAGAGAGTTTATTGATGATGTCAATAATGTTTCGTCTTAAAGTGTCATAGTTTTCTAATATAGGAGAATAATCTAAAATTTTTATCAATGTCCAATCACTTTCTTTTAAATATGCATTTCCCTTGATTAATGGGTATAATCCTGGGTTATTTTTCAAGGTTTGAATGTTTACATCTCCAAGGACGATTGTCCAGGTGAACAGGATGAGGATTTTTCTGTAACAACAGGAAGTAAATCGTTAGCATGTCTTTTTAATATCGATTTTGTTTTACTGCTTGCCAAGTCGTAGGTATCATGTTCATGTATTTTAATGATAGTATAAGGTCCTTTAAATTTGGGTTCTTTTTTATTTCTTTTTAAGGTTTTTATATAAACTTTATCATTAATTTTAAATATATGTTTTTCTCGAGATTTATTTAATTTTTCATTACGTTTTTCTTTCGTCTCTTCTTGTTTTTCGGATAAATTATGATAAATGTCGTTCATTCTGTTTTTATGATCATTTACGTAACTTTCTAGGAAAGTTTTAGTATAATCTAAATCAAAAGGGTTTTTGCATTCGGTATGTCCAAATAAGATTTCAAATGGGGTATACTTTAAATTAGAATGTATAGTATTATTGTATGCTAAAACTGCATAAGGGATTTTTCTTTCTTCTGGGAAATCTTTTAATAATCTGTATCGTTCAATTAGATTAGAATGTAATCTTTCTACGGGTGAGTTTGAAGTATGATTATAAGGTGTAGTTACATGGAGTTTTATTTGGTGTAAATTGGCGAAACTTTTTAAGGGTTGTTTATCGAATTCATTATCTACTACAAGTATTTGGGGTGTAGTGTAGGTGGTGATATAATAAAATAGTCTGTCAGTAATATCTACAAGATTACTGGATCTTAATGAATAAGCTTGTGCAAATTTAGAGAAAGAATCAATAAGTGTTAAGTATTTTAGATTATTAATTTGAAATATATCCATATGTAGAGTGTGGAAAGGTTTATTTAATGTAGGTGTTGTCTGTAATGGTTGTTTTAAAGGTTGTCTGTTATATTTTTGTGTTTTACACATCTCACAATTATTTATATAATTTTGAATTTCTTTGGACATTGTTTTCCAATAATATTTTCTTTTTAAATGTTCTAGAGTTTCATTTATTCCTCTATGATTGCTTTCATGATATTTTTGAATAATTTCCGTTCTATTTTCAGGGTTAGTTACATAAGTAACTTGTGTAATGCATTTGTGAAATTTTGGTGTATTTTCATTAGAATTGGAAATAATATATTTGGAAAAATCTCGATATAGATTTTCATTAGAGAAATGGCAGTAATAATGGGTATTTGGTTCACAATGTTCGATTAATAATTCATTAAATTTGTCAATCTTATTAGATTGGTTAAGAAACACTGAGAAATGTTGATTATCGTCGTATTTAGTTACTTTAATTAATTTTGGTAAAATTGCTTCTACAAATTCTATTTGTTTAGAATGATATTGTAGGGGTTTCTCGCAAATATCTATAGTGGGTGTTGATTCTAATTGTGTGTGAATAGTGTCTACTAGAGAATCATTTTCATTGGGTATATAATTTGTTTCTTTTTCTATGAGTGGATTAAATGGAGGTATTTCGAAATCTTGAAAGTCAGGGGTATCTGATCTTTCAGGTAGAATACTCATATTAAAAGGATCTGAATTTGGTTCGGGTGTTCTTAAACTTTCTACGTCATGTATAATGTCATCAATGTCATTAATTATGTTATCATCGATTATAGTGGGATGTATCTGAATTCGGGATAGAGCGTCAGCGACTTTATTGGTTTTACCCGGTAAATATTTTATTTCAAAAGTGAATTCCTCGAGCTTAAGTGCCCATCTTGTTAATTTTGAATTTGGTTCTTTCAAATTTCTAAGCCAAACTAATGGTCTGTGATCGGTATATAATATAAATTTAGTACCAAATAAATAAGGTCGAAAATTTTTAGTTGCCCAGACAATTGCAAGTAATTCTCTTTCAATTGTTGAATAACGCTGTTCTGTTTCATTTAATGTTCTAGAGGCATAGCAAATTGGTTTTGAATTTTGGGACAACACAGCTCCTAAAGCAACTTTCGAAGCATCTGTTGTTAATTCAAATTGTTGTTCAAAATCTGGATATTGTAGTAAGGGTTCATTAGTTAGAATTGTTTTTAAATAATCAAAGGATTCAACAAAATTTTTGTCATGAATAATTTTATTATCTTTCTTTAAACAGGTAGTTAAAAATTTTGTAATTTTAGAAAAATCTTTTATAAATTTTCTGTAATATCCAAGGAGTCCTAGAAATGATTTTATTTCAGTCCTAGTTTTTGGAATAGGAAATTTTGTTATAGCTTCAATTTTGTCCGGATTGGGTTTTATTCCATTAGGGGTAATGATATGACCTAAGTATTTAACTGATTGTTGTAAAAATTCTGATTTATCTAATTGTATTTTTAAATTTGTTTGTCGACACTTTTCAAAAATATTCTTTAACCTATTTATATGTTCTTGAAGAGAAGTGGAGAATATTATTACATCATCTAGATAGACCATGCATTGTGAAGGGGTTAAACCTGTGAGGGCTGTATTAATCATTCTTTGAAATGCAGCAGGTGCATTCTTGAGTCCAAAGGGCATACGTTTAAATTGGTAATGTCCTTCTTCTGTTGAGAAAGCGGTTTTTTCTCTATCTTTATGTTCAATTTTTATTTGATGAAATCCGCTAGCCAAATCTAAAGTTGTAAAATAATTTGATTTTCCTAATTTATCTAGAACTGTTTCTATATTAGGAAGAGGGAATGTATCTTCTATAGTGTGTTCATTAAGTTTCCTATAATCGATCACTATTCTAAATTTTCTTTTGCCTGATGCGTCTAATTTCTTTGGAACTATCCAAATTGGGAAATTATAGGGTGATTCGGAGGGTTCGATTATATTTTCTTTTAGCATTTTGTCTATTTGGGTTTTAACTTCTAATCTATGGCAATGTGGATACCTATAAGTTTTAGTGAAGATAGGTATATCTGTTTTTGTTCTTATATGATGTTTAGTTATATTAGTAGATGTTAAAGGTATTTCGGGGTGATAGAAAACATCTTTGTAGTCATAGCATAATCCTGTGAGTAATGTTTTCTCTTCAGAATTTAAGTGATCTATTCTTAAATTATTTTTTAAATTTTGCGATAATTTTTTTTTATAGATTCATGATCATTGACATTATGATGATTAATTTGGATAGATTCTGGTTTTAATTCTTCGTAATGTTCTAAAAAGAATGGTTGATCAATTGTTATCGATTGATCTTTATCAGAAGTATTTATTATTGAAGTCATAAAATAATTATTGTGTAATTTTACAATAGCTGAAGGCATAATGAGGTCGTTATTGAATTTAATTCTTTTAGATAATTTAATACCATTATTTCCTATAGCAGGTAGTTTAACATACTTTTCAGTTCTTGGTTCCAAATTTATTTGCATTATTGTTTTGTTTGAAATTGGTTTCAGAAAATTACAATAGTTACGTTTTTGTTCATTTTGTTTATTTAAAGTTTCATTATAAAAGAAAGGAATAACTGTTTTTTCTGTTTGTATATGTTGCCATTTATAATCTATATTAGCAGGTAATTTTGAAAGTAAATCTGAACCTATAAGTCCTATATATGATGGATGGAAATCAAGTAAATATACTTGATGATTACCTTCTTCATTGAAAAGAGCTAAAATTGGTACATCAGCAACGTATTGATGTTGTGTGGTACCGTGACTTGTAGTAATTTCAAAATTTGATTCATAAATTGTTTCGGGAAAATTATCATATACAAATTTAGGATTCAAAATAGTCTTAGAGCTTCCAGTATCTATTAATAATTTTTCTTTTGTATTAGGTAATAGGATATAGGGTAGAGAAGGTGAGGGATTTATTGAAAATGAATCGATTCCGAGGCCATTAATTAAAAATTTCCGGCTTGCTCGGAATGTTCGTAATTATTATAGAATGAGTCAGGGTTGTCTTGAATTTCATCATAACAATTATCTTCCGCAGAAGAAAGTTCGTGCTGATAAACTTCTGTATAATCAGCACATTCGTAGTCTGGTAATTCAACGTGGGAATGACCGTATTCATTATCTGCCATAGAACCTTCCAGTAATTGATTGTGAAAAAGTTCTTGAGAAGTGAAATTTCTAGATTGATTAACTTTAAAGTTATTAGTATTATTGAAATTGGGTCTTTGAACAGGAGGACCCATTTGTTGAGTAGCAGGTCTTTTCTGAATATTAGAGGTTTCCATAGGTGTTGGTTTATAATTTGATTGAAAATTTCTTTGGGGTTTGAAAACGTTCTGTCCTGGTTTACCATATCGGGGTTGAAATCCAGGGAATTGTTGTGGGGGAATATTAGGATTTAGTTGATTTGATTTATGTGCTTGTGGGAAATTATTTTGAAGTTGTGTTTGATTATAGCGAGATGGATATTGATTATATATATTGATTAGGATTAAATCGAGCTTGAAATGGAAATTGATTTTGGAAATATCTTTGTGGTTGTAAATTCTGTGATTCTCGTTTTTGTAAATTTGTATGTGGATTAATATTTTGTTTATTAAAGTTATGCGAGGTATTACTTTGTTTATTAAAATTTTGAAAATATCTTATATCTATTTCGGTTTTAACAAAGGTGAGGGCATTTTCTAAAGTTAAGGGGTTTCTACTCCTAATAAATGAACCTAATGGTTCCAATAGACCACCAATATAGGCAGTTAATGTTAAATTTCTAGCTTCTAGGGCTTTAAAATTTTTTATAATTAATGCTTCATTTGAAAGGGCGATTTTTGAGTGTAATATTGCAAGCAAAGATCTACATCTATTATAATAATCAATAGGTGATTCTTTATTAGATTGTCTTAGTCGAGATAATTCTATTTGTAAATTCAGCTCGGATCTTTGATCTCCAAAGTTTTCGATTAAAATAGTTTTTAGTTCAACCCATGTATTAATAATTTGGCCTGTGACAACTTCAAGAGCTGCACCTTTTAATCTATTTCTTGCTGCTGATAGTAATAATTTATTAATGTAGGCATTGGGATTATTTTCCTGCCAGAATTGGCTAATAATATCCTCAGCTGCTCTGATATATTCTGATAATTCAGATGGTACGCCTTCATATTTAGGTATTTCATGCAAAAGACTCGTATGAAATCCTGGGGGGTATAATTGTGCTTGAGCTACAGGTGGGTCCATAGTTAAATTTACAAAGGATAAATTCGCAAAAGTATTAACTAATTCGTTAAGCTCTAAAGAGTTCTCGATATCGTAGTCAGGGTATTCGGATTCACTAAAAGAACTTTCTGAATTGGAATCAGCCAGTGTTATTTCACTTTTATTTAAAAACAATATTAAGGTTAATAATTATTATAATTAACAGGGTTCCTACTCATGGAACGTTAGTCAGAATGGTAAAATTAAGTACCCTATTAGTACACCAAACTTTCTCGCTTACAACGTTCCAATATGAACTTATAAATTAAAATGCAATAATTAATTATTAAATTATCCAATGGCTTGTCTCCTTCTGAGGAAATCAAGATATTTGAACAATTTATATAATTAAATGCTCTTAAATTAGTTATTAAATCTAATTTTAGTATTTATTTGTTTAAATTTCAAATTTAGTTCACTTTTCACTTTAATAGAATATAAATTTCTTACGTTATTTTCATTTCCTGGGTCACTTGTGTATGGTTTGACAAGTGAACCTATTATCCTCGATGGATAGATGTCTGCGATAGACGGATGTCTGCGATAGACAGATACCTGAAGAGTTGCCTTGGGTCTGATGGACGATTTTTGTTCCGATAGACTCGAGCTCCTTCTCGGGATGTAGATTTCTTTCAGCTTGGCTTCGACGATGCTTGTTCTCTGCCAAACTTCTGGATCTCTGATTGTGGTGAATTTTCGGAATACGTAATTAAGAGTTAATACTCAAGGAACACAATAGATTTTTGATTTTTGAAAATTCTAATTGCGCCCTTTACGTATCCTACCGACTGCGCCAATTAAGTATACAATCGTGTACTTAATAAAAAAAAATTTTTATTTATTTTACTACATAAAGTTTAATGAAAATTGTAGGAGTACATACAATGCGAACAAGCGAATGCAGACTGAAGACTAACTCATTATAATTCTAAAATAAGCTTGCATACTTTATTATCGTAAAAGAAGCGGTTTAGGATTACAGTGCTTATCATACTAGTTAGAAATATGTAACTCGCGCCGTTTTTTCTTCTTTTATCTGTATGCAGGTCTTGTACAGAAAAGAGGAGCATAATTTATATAATTCTAAAAAATAAGAGCATAATTTATATAATTGTAAAATGTATAAGAGCACATTCTACTCAATGTTGGTTGGTTGTTTCAATAACGCACCCATGGGGAGGTTTGGAGGTAAAATGGAATTAATGAAAGATGTCCACCTTACGCCGCTTGAAACATTGCTTAAACATTATCGGAGAGCAGGTTAAATGGCTTAACCCACTTACATTTGTACAGGTCATGAATCCAACAGTCGCATCTATTTTAAAGAAGACGGACGAAAAACCTATGAAAACTTAAAATCGATTTAAATTAATTGACATTTTTCTGCTATAAATGTTCTTTTTTCACTGAACGATGTTGCACTTTTATATATTTTATCTCCGTAAAAAACATATATACTTTTACTATGTGTTTTATTATACCGAAAACAATGTTTGGGTGCGCTTCTGGGTTGATTTATATTAGTTTAACATGTCAGTAATTTATTATTGTACTGTTTCCGGACTGATTTATATGACACATTTATGACATCATCCTAACCGAGCAAAGTGTAAATAAACAAACTCAATCGATTCATATAATTATGAAACATTAAATGTCTCTTTTGGTAACTTAAAAAAAATCATATTTGCGGTAAGTAAAAGTCGAACACGATGAAAGACATGCGTAAGCACAACATATGTGCTCCCCGTGGAATATGATGTGGCTATGCCAGGGCAGATTGTGTTCCAATCACACATAAATTGTAGAAATTTTGCTTTTGTTTAATTTATCGAAAACCGCAGAGGCCCGGCCCACTGTACAAAGAAATATACGCTTTACATAATAAACGCATAAATATGTGGCTTGTAGTAGCATAAGCCCCTCATCACTAAAAGTTGATACAGGTAGACGGGATCCTGATATATATATAGATGGATAGTGAAACGCGTCAGCTATGCTCCCACTTTTTTTTGGTTATTTTTTATTTACAATAAATAAGCGAATGAAGTAGGTACCGCACCGTAGCGGGCAGTGGATCAAAGTTCTAGTCTAGTATAGTATAGATAATGGGCGAAACTTTTCTCAACTTTTGCTAACAATGCATTCAGTAACATGTCTTACATCTCGACACACCATATTTGGTTAGTTTCCCGGTTTCGAGGTAGGTAATCTACCAGTTCTTTTAATGCTATGTTTTGAATTCTACACATTGTTACATACCTATGCAAAACGTTATAGAAAAACCGGTAAATACAGGTAACCGTAATTAAAACCGAAATTTGAAATAGCAACGAACCGTAACCAAAAACGTAACCAAATTTTAATCCTAATCGAAAATCGAACCGCTATTTTATTTCGGTTCATCATGTCCTTCGTTTTATGATTTTTGGAATTTAGAAAATTAAATTTTGTTTTTTTTTGTTATTTATAGACTGATGTTGGTAATAAGAAAGCAGCGTTTAAGCTAACTTGCTTGCCATCATCAGTCGAATAAGGTGTTATGCTTGTTTCTAGATGCAGTTATATTTAGTATATATATTCTTTCAGGCATAGGTGTGTAAATTAATGTCGTAACGAAAGCTGAGATAAATAAGAGTTTTGTCGCTCTTATTTTCTACAAAACGCAAGCTGTCGTACTTGAATTTTTAACAACTACTTCATTAAATCGCTGCATTATTATTAGAAATACCTGAAATTGGAAACCATAAATAAATATCTACAACCTGACATTAATACATGGCATTAAATTCAGTAAAGTATATATAGGTATGTCCTCTGAGATTGCAAATGCAAATCAAATTAATTAGTAATAAAAACATGTTTATAAAGTACAACCAATATAAATATCTGTTCGTAGGGAATTAGATACGGTCTGATTGTCAACACTGCTGAGGACGAGCACCTGCATTGCAGGCAACAATCAAAATTTCGCAATGCTGGACGTTCAAGGCCATAGGCTTTATAATAGTTCAAATAAAACATCCACGATTTTTCAATCTTATTGCAAAATTAATAGCCGTAAAGGTCACTGAAAAAGAATAAGAAAATATATAGCGGTATCTAGCCAGAAACCGTAAAGAATCCGGTTCGCTGTTATTACAGACTGGAAAACTAATAATATTACATCACTTATTCTAAACTTACTTTATTTTCCCAAGGACTTCTGGAATCGTATTATCCGAAACTATAATCATAACATGTTATGTAACGAAAATGCATCGCTGGTTATTAGCAGCATCCTTCGCGGTTAATAACAATATTAATACATAAGCAAGTAAATCTGTTCCGCATTTTTGTTTTCACGGCATTACAAACACCGATTTATAATTTATAACCAGAAACTAAAATATAGTGATATTTAATTTAACTCAATAGCTTTTATAAACTAATTTTATAGTTTATAAAAAACCTTGGGTAACACCAAACCCAGTTCTTTGTCATAGCTAGTTTTATTAATTCTAATCGTTAACATAATACGATGAGTGTCTAATTGAAATATTATAGATGTACTTGTCAACTGCTAAATGATAATTAATTAACACATTAAAATAACAAGAACTGTACGGAACCTTGGTTGAATTTTCTGCAACATCGTTTAGAAATAATTACAGACCTATAAATAGTAGGCGTGATCACACTCAGTATTGAATCTTTAGTGTACTCTTGTTAAGTATCACATAATTATCATTAAGCTCGTAAAACACTGTGTAAGACATGGAAATAAATATAGATATACAGAAAATAATCATAGTTTAGATATACATTTTTTACTTGTTTCTGTGTAAATCCTCCGAAACTGCATTTTAAAAAATCTTGGACGCACTTTTTCGTTTTTTCTTGGAATTCGGTGGATTTGGAAGATAATTTATTACTTTTGTAAGAAAATATGATAATTTGTAGTTATACACATACCTCTTGAAGAAAATATGATAATTGGTAAACACTTTGTTTGTTGTCAATGTTACAATTTTCTTTCGGCTTAGACCTCGTTGTTATTAGGGGATTACACCCAGCATAATCAGGTAAGGACAGACCTGTAGCTTGTCTGCCTTTACAAGCATTTGCTCTAAAAGTTTGAGTCATAGTTATTCGTGAGCCCTGCCTGTCTAAACAGGGCCGTGTGCTTAAATTATTTAAGTCTTGGGGCGGACAAGGATTTCCTTTTAATGTATCTTGTTTACCAGGACAAGGACACTTATTCGGTTTATGCCTGTTAGCTGTTTGTAAACTTATATAAACTAGCTGATTAACCTTACCTGATTATGCTGGGTGTAATCTTCAAATGACGACGCAGTATAAGCCAAAAGTAAATTATAATATTGAAAGCCTCAAAGAATACGTTGTTTGTTATTTGCGTAGAGCTGCAGCCAGGTTAGAGTGTGTTTATACCAAACCCAGAGCGTGCATCATTTGCTTAGGTAAAATTCGTCCGGCCCATCAGCCTCATATCTTTTAAAGAAGACTTTTGAAGACTTTGGACGATGCATAAAGGGTTGTTTCGCTACATGAAAATTAGTTTGCACATCAATTAGGAAAATCCCGATTCAGGAGCTAACGGATAAGGCACAACGGGCTTTTAATACCCAAAAAATTGATCCAGAAACATTCTTAGACATTGCAGGTGCTTTTCATAACAGCTCTGCGTATTGGCGGGATGTAAGTCGCCGCTCTACGAAACAGAAGGATAGGAATTCCACTGGGCTGGTGACCATGGAAATGTCATTCGGCAGGGCCTGCCTTCAAAGGGGAGTTTTCTCTCCTCTGCTGTAGTGCCTGGTGATGGATGGACTTTTCCTGGAACTAGAAGACAAAAGTGTGTACGCGCAGGGCTACGCGGGAGACCTCACTATTCTAGTAGGCGAAAGGAGGAGTTGTATCGAATTAGATGGAGCAAGTCTTAAACACTATAAAACAGTGGTATTTAGGTAAGGGTAAAAAATGTGTCTAAAAACGTGTGGACAAGAACTACAAAGGGGAACGTAAGTCAAGTATTTGGGACTCATGCTTGACACCAAACCCTCAATCCGTATTTTAGCAGCTATAACGCATGATCGCTGCCCTGGTTGCATAAAACCAGGAACATGGTTGCCATAAACAAAATCAGGAAGTTACAAGAGCTCGTACGTTTAAATGTAACTGAGACGATGAAGGCTCTGTTAGACTTTACTCTACTACATTTAGTGGTCGGATCGGAGGCATAGCGCCATACAGAATGAACGTGAATGGTAAAGGGAGGTTTCCTCTTTTTTTTCCTCTTCTGGAGAAGGATGGGTCCAAAAAAGCAAGCGGCTCGGAGGCAGAGATTTTTGATGCAGGTAATCTTGGCTAAATAAAAAAAAATAACCGCCATCGCAGACTATGGTGAAGAGGGGTATGTAAATAAGTAAATCTACATTATGTTTCAAAATCAAAAGGCATTAAAAGCCCTGGAGACGGGTGGAAATATACTCCAGAGTAGTACTAGAATGCCTAGAAGCTGTGATAAGCTAGCAGAACATAATGGGATAGTACTAGAGTGGATGCCGGTACACCAAAGTTTTGAAACTAATTGGAAAAGAGACCATCTGGCAGAACTGAAAGCACATAAATCTCTAATAGGTCCCGAACCCACGTGCAGAATATCGCATTAGACCACAAAAGGGACAGTAAAGGACCGAATACATACACAACATTGGATTTCATCTCATCTCATCTCATTAGCCATTTTCGGTCCATTTATGAACATAGGCCTCGGTCATTCTATGCCATCTTTCTGTTTTGTGCGTCTCTAATCCAGGTAAGTCCAGCCGATCTCTTTAAGTCGTCTGTCCACCGCATGGGAGGGCGTCCTCTAGCTCTTTTTCCCATGTATGGTCGCCATTTTAAAATCATGTTGGTCCATCTTTCGTCCTTGTATCTTGCCACATGACCCGCTTAGTTCCATTTCAGCTCTGCCACTGCCTCGGCAACGTCCTTTATTTTTGTTTTCTTCCTGATCCAGGTATTTGTTTTATGATCCTTTAACGTTATACCCAACATTTGGCGCTCCATCGCCCTTTGTGTCATTTTAAGTTTATTCATTGACTGTTTTACCAGCTCAATTTCAACAGTAATCCAATTTCGTTCATGATTTACACCAATACTGGTGTTATCCATATACTATATCCGAATATTTTCTACATGTCTCACCTTTTCACAACGACTCCCTTTCTCCCCATCCTGCTAAACCAGTGTTCTGTCATTACGAAAACAAACTCCGAAGAGAAGGCATATAAATCAAGCGATCGGAATCGATATTTACGTCAAAGCCGAAGGGGCCGAAGTTAGTGACGCGGTACTTCATTTCAACAGCTTGCGTCGATCTTATCCATTATTGTTGGGACTTATAAAGTTCCATACACCTTTAAACAGCAGTAAAAACTATTTATTATACTTCGCATTACCCTCCATACATATTTTAGTTTACAACTTTGCATATATTAAACAATACTGTCCTGTTTTATGGATCTTGGTGTCACCAGTAAGTCGGAAGAGTCTTTGATAGTAGTTCGGGAATCACATGCTAACTAACCCACATTAAAGTAATACATAAATGTATTAATTTTTTCGAGCCGAGTTCGAGCAGTGGTCGAGTCCACACGTGTTAACGACGCCACTCCAGCTTTTAAATGTAAAACGGCGTTTTGACCGTTTGAAAAGACAATTTTAGTGTAGAGTGATCATTAAAGTTAGTAAATTAGTACCTTTGGGTTAGCATATCAGGTAAAACAGGTAACAACGTAGCGCGCGCACCCGGAGAATGTTTGTTTCGTCAGCGCAAAGCAGGTGCATTAGTGACATGCGCCAGCTCTCAACAACAAAGAAGCGAGAATTACCTGCGGGATTAAATGTACCACCTGGATTACCTGCCGATGTCACAACAGATGAAAGGAAACCGGAAAATGGATAATCAGCAAACACTTAAAGCTAAGTTATAAATATAAGTAGTAATTTCTAATAGAGAATAAATAGATAAAATCCCCAAGATAAATTAAGAACAGGCAGCTGTAAGTAGATATTAAACAATACAAATAATTTAAAAAAGTAGATATTGTTATTCCATTAGGGCAGTCGGTTAGGCAATATAGTTTATTTTCGTCGAAACCCGACAATAGAGAACGCCAACAGACGAATTCCTTGAACTCGACGCTAAAGGTCTTGAAGCAGGTAGATTTCTAAGGGTGTCTTCGGCTGAAAAAGGCAAACGAGATAGGTTACAATTTAGGAAAGTTAGAACCAAAATAAATTCACAGTCAACAGGCGGGAAAATTCAAGCAAAGAATTCTCTTACGTGCGCCGCGATGCCTACAATAAAGTACAATAATGTTCCATTAGATTGATTGATTTAATTACCGATATTTGTATTGAAAATACACTTTTTTTAGTATTATGTTTGTATAGATGGTTATTTATTATATACTCTAACTTTATATATTAAGTTGTAGAACAGAGCATCTGGGGAGTGTTTATGTTCATGTAATTTAAGTAATTTAAGGTTTGGAGCGTAATGTTGAATTTAAGGCTCAGAACCGGGTATGTCAAATTAGATTGGTTCTAGTATCTAACATTAACGTCTGTTGTCAATCAGAACAACTAATAGTATTAACAGGTGCGTAAACATATACACGGAAATGTACACACCAGCAAACCAACGGAAATCATCAGAAGCAGGAAACACAATACCTACCATGGAACAGGAACAGTATATACGGACAGACACAAGTTGACAGTGCGGAAAATCCCAGGAGATGGAAACTATTTATTCGCCTCAATAGCAGACCAAAACACAAATGTCACAGCAACGCGAGAACAGCTCAAAAAAGAAGCTTTCATCTTAAGCAAAAAATCGTGTCATACATCAGAGAAAACCCACAAAAATTCCAATTGCAACTGGAGGAAAATGTAAGAAACTTGGCTCCGCGCTACGACCATCTAGCACATACCTACGGCCCAGCACTACAAACAGAAGCCTACTTAGAAGACCTAGGGAAAGAAGAATTTTGGGGTGGAGCCGAATCAATAGCAGCAGCAGCAGAAATACTAAAGGCGTCAATAGAAATACACTACAAAGCAGGACCAACCTCCACACACACTCCGGTAGACAACAATCAACCACCCAGGGCAATAAGAAGCCAAAGAAAAAAAGGAATCCATAGGAAGCAGGAATGGAACGCCAAATCTTGATCAAAGAATAGTATTAAGTAGTTTATTAGCTATTAGGAAATTAAGATATTTTCAATTTGTAATCTTAGAACAATAGATATGTGTAAAATAAAAACAATGTGAAACTTTGATACCAAAGTTTATTAAGTTAAAATGCACAATCGCATAACATTCTTGGTTACGTACTGAAAACCGCCATTGATGCGTAGCTTACTAACTACCCGGTGTTGCAGCAGCGGTGTCTTGTGGTATGCATTGCAGACATGCTAACGCGGTTCAACACCCCACCCGATCCCACCTATCACATAAATTCCTACCCACCTACTGGCATGGTGTGGGTCTGGCGTAATCCAGGATAGACCCTCGAGTCAGCTCCATGTCAGATGATGATGATGATGACATAAATGTATTAATTTTTTTGTTATATTTCTTGCAATTTTTTTAAAGCATTTATCAAAACAAGCATGGGGTATAGCCCACGGGTTGTGCTATTTATTTTTAAAAACCCTAACTTTAATAGTATCAGACCGCACTAGTAAGTCAAAGTCTCGGTCCTTTTACCTAAACTGTTGTATATTATTAAACTCATTACTGCAATTTACAAACAACATATTTCGTAACGTATATTTGAATACTGCTGTAAAAATAACATTTGACAGAAATGATATAGTTTCTTTACAATTAAAGAATACAATTTTTGTCTTTTTATGGTTGCTTACACAAACACACACGAATCTCTGCGGCATAAAACGTTATTGATAAAATTACAACTGTTCGAAAGTACATTTTGTGCAAACAAAATACAGTTGGAGCTATTAAAATTAGTGTAAAAACATTAAACCGTACAGGAAATTTCAGCAACGGCAACAGCAACAGCAGAAGCATAAAAGTTATTATAACACAAAAATACTTGTAATGCGTAATCAATACTGTAATAAATAGTATGTTTCTTCAAAGTACTATTGCTTTATCTTTTTAAAGCATGTATTTGCTGAGTATTTAATTATGGCGCCAACAAACATTACATAACGTTTTTATTACTGCTTTTATCATAAGTATTTGCTACCTAGGTAGAAAGTTTTGTTTTTATAATTCCTTAAATTAATTTGGAAATTTTAGGAAAAAGAAAACTAGTATCGGATTAGGAAGCACCAGAAATCAGCAAAATCAGAATCAAGGACAGACACAGTCTTCCTATTCTAACACATCATTTTACATAAGATTCAAACTTCAAACTAATGTTTAAAGGAATTTTTAAATACTTTCATCTGGAAAATTGTTTCTCATGGTTGCGGACTATTGAACATCACACGTCTAACGCGAAAAATGAAAATTTACAACACATAAGGAAATAAAAGAAAGAAAGAAAATAAATTAGAAATAGGGAAGAAGATTGTTGGGTACAAAACATACAGGGAGCAAATGCGAGGAATGTATCTTAGCGTTGGTTCGCCAGCTAGTTTTTATATTATGAACATTAGAATCATCTTTACTTTCACAATATGTTACTAACTCTTAAGTAACAACTCCGTTAATACATTATTTAAGCGGAATACTTCTCTTTCAAGTTAATTGTTTTTCTTTATGCAGCATAATTACTAATCGATTACAAATTCCATTCTGTATTTACCTACAGCAAATATAAGTAATTAAAATCAAAGTAAATATTTTACCATCGAGTGTATATGCATCCACAACGCTAATTAAAGTGATGGCCGGTCAATGAGTAATATGAACTCTTACCTATCATTAGCACAGGTCACGAGCTGGGGTCACGCAATTGCAACACGCGTCGGCCAATGTCAGGTTTGCCAATTCGACATCGCGGATTTAGTCCATCATTTACGTTTCGAAACCATTATGTGTTTATTATTATTTCATATACATATCGTACGAGTAACCTCTCCCTGGCAGAGAGTATAGTGGAGTGCTCAAAGCAAAAAAACTCTTCAAATAAGCGAGTTCGTGAGCACTTTAGAGTTAAAAGCAATGAAGTAGCCAGATTTCTAGACTCATGTTCTTCTTACTCTAAAACTAAAATTTGTTTAAAATTGTCCTGGCCGAAAGGGCACAATTTAAAACATTCGAAGTTACATGTATAGGTGAAAAGTACCTGTCAAAAACTATCAATTCATTTCTTTTTGTTAACTTGTCCGTGGCGGTTATCTTTTTTTTATTATTTGAAAAACATGAAATGCATTGCACGCCTTATGGGTAACGAAAATTAAAAACTCGTTTTTCTCTAAAAATCTATTATTTTTAGATAGGTTTTTGCTTTCCAAACTATTATCTCGATATCCGCTCGTTTTATCGAAAATGTACCTCTTAGTTTTTCGTAGCTTAAACATCGAGGATGCTAACAGTTTGTGTTTCAGAGTTTAAAGACTAATAATAAACGAAAACACTCTAAAAATCCAAAGTAGAGCATCAATTACGGAGGTCACGCTCGATCCACACGCTTCATAAGTAACCACAGCTTCCACCACGATTTTTTGTTTCGACCGAATACGTCTAGAACTGCATGTTGTGAAGTTTGATGCCAGTTTTGGCAAATCATTTAAATTTAAATGACATTTACACGTCGAAGCTACAAAAAAGGAGGAGATCCATTTTTCGATGAAATGGACGGTTTTTGAGATAATTGTTTGGAAAGCAAAAACCTAACAGAAATAATTGATTTTTGCAGACATCTGAACCGAGAAAACGCGTTTTTAGTTTTCGTCGTCCATAAAGGGCACTCACGAAATATTATATATCTTGGACACACTACATTTTGCGTTTTTCAAATATTAAAAAAATATATAAGCGCCACAGACAAGAAATGAATTGATAGTTTTCGACACGTACTTTTCAACCGCGCATGTAACTTCAGTTTTTTGAATTTTGCCCTTTCGGCCAGGACAATTTTGGACAGGGTTTAGTTTTAGAGTCAAGAAAACATGGTCTACAAATCTGGCTACTTCATTGCTTTTAACTCCAAAGTGCCCACGGAAATAAAAATAAAATCCCTCAAGCACTCGACTAGTAGGAACTAACTGAATTTTTAATATTATTCTCACGATATCTATAGTAGTGCTCGTATTAATCAAAATTCTACACTCGGAAAAAATTTAAATTACATAAATTTGACGTGCACGACCACAGCTCTTCTATCAGTAATAAAATAGATTTATGCCCTGCTAAAATCTATAGAAATTTATGAACTTCTGCACGAATGCACGAAACGATGTGAGAGAATGCAATAATAATTTCTTACCTTTAGAACACAACGCAAACTGAAATACCTATAACCTATAGCCTAAAGTAGGTACAAATGGCTGTTCCTACTATACCGTACTTATTATTTAGAAAAATAGGTCCAGTTTAATGTAATGATCGTTGATTATTTTTGTTTGTTTTTATATTCAGATAATTATCCTAGTTACGACTTTGTTTACTAGAATTATTTCTATTTTTCCTGTCAATTATCAACTAGGTATTAACTTCTCTCCTATGTATCTATATTCTATATCTATAACACTGGTCAACAAAGGTTTTTTTTTACACTCTAATACGTGTACCGTATGTACTTTTTCATGCTGATTCTGAAAACATTTTCGATTTTTTTCTACCACGTCTGAATTTTGAGAAATTTTTAATAGTAGTTTCTTCTAAAATATATATATTATTTTTTTACTGGATTACCGCAATCTTGTGATGCCTGACTTGTTTGAATAGGTCTGAACAAGTTTTGGCATGTTTTCTACGTCACAACCGCCTTTAAACAATCATATTTCGCAAATTCGTAGATATGCGATTATACGGGTATACATACATATAAGAGGTACAGGCGGATTATTACAAGTATTAAATTTGAATTGAGCCAGTTTGTGAAAATCTGTTGTGTTTTATATTGACAATGTCTCGTAAGTGTATAAATGATCCGAACAGTTTTAGAATTAACTATTCAGCAGCTAAAGCGAAATATTACATCTACAATAGAAAAAGCGTACTACTACTACTTCGGCGTTAAAAGTAAAATTCAAGACAAATCTTGAACTCCTAAAACTTGCTGTGCACGTTGTGCTGTTACTCTAAGAAGTTGGTTAAATGGTAAGAGCACTGCTATGCCGTTTGGGGTTCCTATAATTTGGCATGAGCAATCGGAACATACGACGAATTGCTACTTTTGCTGCACCAACAGCTTCGGGTTTTCTAGCAAAAATAAGAAGGCAATCGCTTATCCCAGTTTGCCTTCTGCTACTCGTCCAGTACTTCATTCGACAGCCTTTCCGGTACCAACATGTCTAAATGTTTTGAAAGAACAACAAGTTGAAACAGAAGGAGCAACTGAAGAACTGTCAAACAATGATGAGGAATTTTTACCATCTCAAGAAGACAAACCTCATTTATTAACTCAGTTAGAACTAAATGACCTAGTTCGAGATTTGAATTTATCAAAAACTCAGGTAGAGATACAAGGATTAAGATTACAAGAATGGAAGTTGTTAGCTTCACGCGTATTTTAGTATATCGCAATCGTCAGAAAGAATTGTCAAAAATTTACCAATATCACCGATGCAAAAATTAAAGACGGTATTTAGAGTCATTTGGGGATTACACCCAGCATAATCAGCAAAGAACAGACCAGCGCGTCTGTCTTTACAAGCATTTGCTCTAAAAGTTTGATCCATAGTTGTTCGTGGGTCCTGCTTGCCTAAACATGGCCGTGTACTTAGATTGTTAGAACCTTGGGGCGGGCATGGATTTGATCTTAACGTATCTTACTTGTCAGAACAAGCATATTTATTCAACTTAAACCTATTAGCTGTTTGTGAACCCATACAAACTAACGTTTCGCACCTTGCAGCTTAATTGCATCTTTAGAGTAAACAGCACTGAATTCAAATCCGAGATGCGAAGGTATTTAACCCCCTTGAAGCATGCTTTAGCAAGATACTTAGTCACAAAACTTCTCCCACTTAGTGACAATACAAAATCCTACGTAAGAAATTCTTGTGACTTTATGAACAAGATCAGAAGCTTACGGCTGTGTGAAAAAGACGTACTAGTCAGTTTCGACCTAGTCTGTCCTTTCACAAAAGTACCGGTAGATGGTGTGCTAGAGATCATGAGAAATAAGTCTGTAGGTAGACCTAATCTAATTAGTCGAAATATGTTTGCAAAACACCAAAGAGCGACTATTGGTTGTGGTTCAAACTTCAAACTACATCGGACAAACCGCTTGTTCCACTGATTTGAGATTGCGAAAGCACACAGGTGATTGCAAACACAGACGCATCGGTGGCTGCACATACTGGCTTAACTGGACATAAAATAAACATTGAGAACGCTCGAGTGAAGCAATAAAATTGGGAAACAATCTAACAACATAAACAGAGAAGGTGGTTTTAAACTATGTAAAGCTTGGGCTCCAGTAGTTTATCCTCTAGGAACTCATAAGCATCACTACAAGCATGTAAGAATTTTCACAAAATGTGTCTATTTCATATTTACTACGACGTTATAAAATCACATCATACAATACTTGATGTTTATATCAACTTTTTTTCTACCTTTCAATTCTATTTAACAATAACCTCCTGCAGTTCTTAAACAGCATATTACAAATTATAACAGATCAAATCTGAAACTTCCTTGTTTCGATGCAGCGATAATGTTTTTTTAAGCAACTCATTGTATTTATTTCCGCGTTTGTCTGTAATGGATTAGGATTGAACTTAATATTAAGAACAAATTTGATAGTTCCGGTGCGTGAAAAATGTAAAACTTTTAATAGGATTCTTGCGCAGTCTATAATTAGTTATACACCCTCTGACGGTACAGAACTGCCTCCAAGCCAAGATTAATGAATAATTTCATGTCAAGCATCAGTGAATATGTTCAAAGTTTAGACAAATTTCTTAATTGTGCATACCTTGAACTACGTTAAAATTAATTCGTTTTTTAAGCAGCTAATATTTCTCTTTCCCGGATTAAATCTTTACTACACCATAATTCTTAGCACGTGGTATTATACTGCTATAAATAGTTTTCTGTATAATTCAACTCAGATGCGTTTTTAATTATTTTACTTGCAATTTGGTTTCTTGTACATTGTTTTTAGTTTACTTACCTAGCTTTGTACAAACTTTATACGCACGGCCACCCACATTTGAAATATGCTGAATATGGTAATTTCCCTTTGTTAAAAGATCTCAACAGCGCGTAAGACTCCATTATTCAAATCACAATAATTATCCCAGCACTTACTATTTTGATGAAGATGAATTTAACATTATAAAGTGTCTATCAAACGTTATAATCGCTACGTCAGGTTTTGCAGTTGCAAAAAATACCTTATGTAATATGCAAAAGGCAATTAACACATACTTTTAAATTGGGTGTTGTACGAAAATGTTAAAGATTAAACCGCATTGTTCAAACCAATCTTTCTACTCCAATTTCCTGTTACCTTGAGAAATATTTAAATTTTTATGGGAAAATTAGGCATAAAAATGTTAAAGTGTGCATTTTATGAAACAGGTTAAGTAATCTGAAATTTTGCTCTTAAAATTGTAGTAAATTAAACAAACACAGCGTAATAATTAAATAATAACCGCAGAACGATTATAAAGCTATACTTTTCGTTTCATTAGCAGGACAGCTAATTTTTTTTTACCACCGTGACAAGGTGTGCAGGTACAAATACAAAAAAGATCAACTTTAAGCGAATACTAAATAATGCTATAAAATGTTATGCTTTAAAAAAATATGGACTAAATTAAATGAAAATAAATAAAGATATTTCAGTTTTGATCAAATTTGCTGTTATCAAGTAACACTTCTTAACAATGTTGCACTACAGTGATGACGATTGAATACAAAGTTCTTAAGGTTGAAAAAGTGGAAATATAATAATTTGTTTATAAAAGGCTGGACATTGAATGTCTGTGCAACGTTTTGTTACCTAACAGCTTCAGCTTCCACCTGCATTAACTACTGTCAAGTAATGAGCACAAGGATAAGTTCCATTTTGCTGGTGACCTATTATTTACAATCCACACTTACAACTTTGTAATACAACAAATATATAACCTATTTATTCGTTAATATCCAAACTGTTAAATATGTAGAATCTTAGAGAAAATCGACTTAAGACATTTTTTTTGTTATTAACTATTAACGTTATATCATAAAAAAATATTTTAAAGGAGTTACTGCATAATAACTTTACGTACAATTGCGCAACGAACAATCTTCAGAAACAGGGGATGTTGTTTTGCAATAAAAACACACGGTAAAATTTTAAATAATAGATCTGTTACTTACTGATTTATAATTTATTAAACTCTGATTTTCAAATAAAAATATGTTATCGTTATACTTCTAAAGCAATTTTCCAAATGTTTTAACGTATTTTGCAAATATTTAAAGCTTTTAAATTTCTTCAAATTCCGTTCGTCGTTGTAACTTTTGCTATTTATAATATTTATATTTTAAACAAGAGGACTAAATATTTTTAATAATTTTAGCACTTTAATCAGCATTGCAGCATATATCATTAATAATTACCTGAACATCATCCTCGAATGATCTACACATCACGAGCTAATACGTTATCTTGTATAAATTACCCAGGACGTGTGCAGATTTCTAATTACTGATTCAATACAGGCGGTAGAACAATTTATCGCCAAGGCTTAATTACTAAGAAATCTAAAATTGCTTCTTGAATAGATGCCAATAACATAAAAAATAGAGCTTTTTTAAATTAGTGAATAATGTTTTTATTTCTAAATCCAAAATAACGCAAATAAATATAAAAAATTGTGAGTTGTTTCTTATAATTATTAACTCCAGTGTTATAAAGCAGAATTATCGACTATACATAACAACAATCTTTTTAATAGCTTTGTATTTTCATATTTTATTTCCTCGTGATGTATTTGACACGAAAGGCTCTCTTGCAAAACTGTGTCAGATCTAATTAGGAAGTTGTCGATTCAGATATTTTTCTCTTTTGATCCGACCTTAGCTAAAGGTGGGGTGCTCTACTAACCTCTGCAACGTTTTCAGGGTTATTTTCGGCGTGTTGGAAACACACGATTTTGACTTAAATACATGAGTTATTTAGTAGATATAGCAAAATCGTGGTTTCTATATTTATCTAGAGAGCACAGATTTATGTACTTAGAGTATCCCTATAGGAGGTGCCATACAGACGTGACCCCTGATGTAATTTACCAAGAGCATGCTATAACGATAGCTTGATCTAAAAAAAGAGCTAAATTTATAAAACGTTTCAATACCGTACAATGTCTCTCAACAATCAAGGGTACGATTAGCTACAATTAAGAATCAGCAGAGTGTTACGTTAACTCTGCAATGGGTTAAATTACATTGATTTTCTGTCATTCGCATCAAGGTTTTATTATGCAAGAATTTAATGTTTCTAACAATTTACAAGTGTTTGTAGTTATACAGTAACCTACAAAATCAATGACACCAGTTGTAGGTGCGAATATGCAACACAGCTCAGCGCTAGAAATGCTACGACAATTTTTTTTCCATTTTGTGCCTACCGCTAAATAAAAAAATTCCGCGCTCGAGGGGTTGGTATTAGCGCAGGTGAATTTTGTTTGTCGGTTTCCGAGGCATTTTAAAGGTGATTTTCAAACAATATTGTAGTTTACGTTTATAATTTTATTGAAATTTTACTGGATGTATTAAATAATTTTGTTATAAAGAATATGCATGTTATCTTAGGTATTCTGTTGTAAAATACTGCATTTGCACAATTTTTTACATAAAATAAATGCCCGGATTGACGTAATAAAGAAAAAATATTTTTTTAATGTCTTTGTTTCTGTTTTTAATTCCACGAAAATGTTTTTTTTGATACAAGTATTCGCCCAAAAAATTTTTCTAGATAACATATTTCTCTACGCAGAAAATTTTAATATGGATAATAACTTCTTCTTACCAGAAACATATAAAAATAAGAAAAACGCTGTGGCTAGAGTCCCGACTCGGGATCCACGTTCAGTCCCGAATAACGTCATCGAATGACGTAACAAATAACCTGTCGGGACTTTTATTACGCTGTGGCCAGCGTCCCGACTCGGGATCTACGTTCAGTCCCGAATAACGTCATCGAGTGACGTCACAAATAGCGTGTCGGGACTTTTATTCCGCCCCGACTCGAAATTATTACAGACTTCAGTACGACTGACGTATGTGGATCTGTTACTGAAAACAACACGGGCAACCTGATAGGCTCAAATACTATTTCCTATGAAATTGCCGAGGATGAAATTGAAAAGACTCATAATTTGGATTTCAATAGTAATAGTAGTTCAAAAATAATTATCATGACAAACGAAATATTAAACAACGACTGCTGCACTGAGGAAACCGAAAACATTTTAGACTCTGAAAATATCCACAATGTATCAAATGATGTCGATATAGACATTATCAAAATGCCCGAAATTATAAAAAAAGGGGCAGATCACGCGGTTCAGATCTTACCGCAATCGGTTTGAAAAAAAGGAAGAAAAGCGAAATTGTCGCTTTTTCGAACTTGGGGTTAAAAAAGAAACAAGAAAGAATATTATCGTGGATTTTAACAAGGGAGCAAGATCATTTCGCTTTCGAAAGTGGCGAAAAAATCGAAGAATGCCATGTAGAAAATGATCCAGAAAAAGTGTCAAACGCAGTATTGGATACCGATGTTGATTTCTCCTTAGTTCGACCACTCTTCACTGAAAAAGCCTGAGATATTCTACAAAATGTGATATCCAAAAAAGACAATAATAAGTGGCTGTGCGACGTGTGTTGTGAAGTGTGTGAAATAACTTCTGATTTCCGCGCATCAATTAAATGTAAATCCTGTCTACAATTTTGTCATATTGAATGCGTAAATCTTAAAAAGCTGCCTAAAAGGCAGTGGTATTGTTTAAAATGCTCGCGTTAGTTACAAGAATAATTAACGAGGTTGTCTCATCAGCGTGTGAATGTAGATTTATAACTAAATATATTATTGAAAATACCAATAAATGCTAAATTCAAAGGTCCGAAAAGGAAAGATGTACAACATAGGTACATGCTACGATAACAGCGAGAACACGCTGATGACTTCTCCCTTTCACATTTTTATTAATGAAATAGTTTCAGTAAATCTACATCTACGCATTGTCCGGCACCTCTGTAGTAGGTAGTTATAATATTTTTTTCAAATAATTTTGTTTTCAGTATTACTTTTGTTATCTGTTATTGCAAGGAGTTATTATAAAGAAACGATTTTTATGTATTAATTTATTGTTTATGGAATTACGTTTACCAATGTATTTTTAAGTTGTTTATGTACCGATTTTTATTTGCTTTATTTAAAATAAATGCAACGAAAGCAATGTAAAAATGTTTGCGAACAATGTTCATAAGTCGGGACTGGAGTTGATTCCCGAGTCGGGACTGAATAAAAGTCCCGACAGGCTATTTGTGACGTCATTCGATAACGTTATTCGGGACTCAACGTGGATCCCGAGTCGGGACGCTAGCCACAGCGTAAGAAAAAACCAACATACCGTTTCAGTTAGGACCAGAGATTTTGTAACATACCGCTCCTTCTACCGGTCACCCTACATAGCGCCACGCACATAGCCTAAAAGCACGCCGCACCGAACCGAGACGCACGCAACCCACGTGCCGAGTTACCTCTCACTAACAAAGATCATGCGCTTATAGGTTATCAGAGCTTAGTTGCGAACGGAAAAGCAAGCAAAGATTCAAGCTCACAAGCGCTCCGCTTCTTTTTGTAAGAACGGGTGATTGCTTGCGCTTAGTCCTACGCTTTTGTTTACTGTTACATTATTGTGTTATTTGTATGTATCTGTATTTACATAGTTGATCTAATAAATCGCTATACATTCTATTAAAGTCATTCTCTGGATCTCTTACGATCAAGCTCTGAACCAAAAGTCACTTCGTCGTCAAGTGGGGTAAGCCCGTTCTTCTTCTGTTTAAATATGACAGACAGAATCGTGGCGCTCAAATTAGTGGCCTGTATACAAACCACGGAAAACCCAGTGCAAACTTCCGAAGGAACAGAGCCGAACTTACACGACTAAAAATGGAAAACGCACAAAAAGGAAAACGACCTGTACAGTTAAATATGAAACAACTCCAAACTTTGAATACTCTATCAGCCAGTCAACACAAGCGATAGCTACCCCAGGGTCATTTTCGAGATGTACGACCCGCTTCCAAGGCTCAACAGACGGCCACGCATTCTTAGAAGCCATAGAGGTGTACAAAGAGTGTGAAACTATCAGCGATGTGGACGTGCTGATAAGCATCACGGTGCTTGTAGAAGGACTAGCTCTAACGGTGCCACGGAGTGAAAGACATAACCCGCTCTTGGAATGAAGCAATTAATTTGCTAAAAACCGCATACGGTCCAACACGCCCAATAGACCAGTAATGCGCCAAATTTTCGCGATTGAACACAAAAACAGAATTGTTCATAGCCAAAGAAGGGACTCATAGCAAAAATCCTGCTAACAGAAAGTTTCCATGGTTAGATATGGTTTACTCTTCACTCTCAATCTCAAAAAAATCAGTTCTTAGGTCAAAAGCAACCTTGTTCGCTAAACTACTAGAGAAAACGCGGAAGATCTAAGAGACACGCAGCATTCAGAAACCTGATACTACCAGAACAGGAAACTCGAACCAGCCCAGCAAAGAAATGCGGCGTGGATACTGCAAGTTCCAGGGACACAGTATAGAAGGATCCCGTAAAAAGAAACGGGCTGAAAACCTACCGGACCAAAGACCGTCAACAGTGCAACCAGCACCCTTCAGCACTAAACCAAAACTATATTGTTTTGAATGTGGGAAACCTGGGTTTATCCGCCGCAGCTGCTCCAAAAGCAGAACTCAATCCCCTAACGTAGGACACTTCATGGCTGATGTCAAGCCCCCCTCATACAAGCCTTAGCATCCATTGTGACCATCGCTATTGGAACCGCCACAACCGCCTACCTCAACACGGGGGCAAAACAGAACGTTGCCGGTTCAGTCCGATACGGCAACCTTAAACAGCTGGGACACAAGTCTACCCCGCAGTCAGAAAACTTCAACCTGGCCGATAGATATAACTGACCACAAAAAGTTCTGGTCACAACAGCTACAATTCAGCTTGAGAAGGGAACTATAGAAACGGAGTTCTCGGCCATTCCAGGAGCACTGGAGCGATGGAAGATATATCGCTGTTGTTAGTGTACAGTTTTAAAACAAAATTGTGCATATTCTTAAACAAATTATCATTAAAATCTTCAACACCAACATCTTCAAGTAATTTGTAGTAAGACAAGAATATCTTCCAGCAAAACTTTTTTCCTATTCCATGAAATTGGCTTGTCGTATCACATCCAGTTAATGCATGAAAAGCAGGTAGACTTTTTGTAAGTGAAGGGTTTAAACTTATATCGTGAATCGGAATAAAACGAATTGCATCTCGACTACCAATTTTCATCCAAACTTCAGGTGTTAGCTGGGCTTTGAAATGGGCTAAAAGTAATAATACATCCGTATCTTTACAGTCAATTATGCATCTCGTATATCCAGCTTTTTTAGCAGACAAAATATGTAGAAGAATCCTCGTATCTGCTTCTTCGTGGTTAGAACTTAATAAGTTATCTTTAAGTTGAAAATTTGTTTTATAGTCTAAAACAGAAGCGAACCCTCCACTTGTAGCACTGTACACTAACAACAGCGATGTTCTAAGATCAACGCTTGCAGTGTCCAAAACAATAGATAAATTGCCTCCTACAGAAAATAGTTTAAAACAGCATTGTTTGAGAGCACATTATCAAACCAAAATTTGACTTAGCAGCTTGGAACCACAGCCCATACTGCCTAACATTTTAGAGTATGGATGGAAGATTGAGCAGGATCAAATCTTACCTGTTTTACAGACTCAACCCGCGCTTCCTGAAGATCTCAGCATATTAGCTACTTGTGGTTGCAAAAAAGGTACGAATTGATTAACTTTTAATGTAATTACCTCAACTAATGACTATTAAAAAATAAATAATGTTTCAGACTGTACAAGTAAGGTATGTTCCTGCAAAAAGAAAAACATGCCTTGTATTGGTGCCTGTTATTGCATGGGGCAAAAATCATGTAAAAATAGTACAACATCTAAGCGTAGTCGGAAATTATCAACTGTTTCCCCTGAAGAGGATTCTGAAAGCGATTGATTAATTTGCTATTTTATGTAAGTCATGTTTGTATATAATAGTGATTAAATCAATTATTAACAGCATAAATAGTATCAGCTTTGTCTTCACCAACTGTACACAGAAGTATTTTTTAAATATTATTATATCTATTTTTCACGACAACATATCTAGAAAAACAATAATAACAATATTATTCTCAACGTTTTCTCTAATATTAATAATAATTCCTCATACAAAGTGTTACGTATTGCGATTCTATACTGTGAATAGTCATTGCGGGGTGTAGTGGAGTGTGCATTGGGTAGTCGAGAGGAGTGGGATAAGCGACGAAGTGTGAATCATATGATCGAGTACGGGAGCGGATAAATATTGCTAATTTTTGCACTATTCTACATTTAGTTTAATATATGGGTCAATATACGTCCTAAAAATATAATTTAAAAACCATCGCCTTCCAGACAGAATGACGCACATTTTATAAAGAGTAAGTTTTCCCGCTATAGGCGGCCATTACGGACGGACATAATCGATTGTAGAGCTAAAAAAGTCGGAAAAATAACCAATTTTTGGCGTACCTCGAATCGAGAAAACGACGATTTTGTGTTTCAGTTGCCCATATGGCATGCGTTAATTTCGTACATTAAATATTTTTTTTAAATATAACAAGTACAGAAAAAATTTTGATATTTGGCAAGAATATGCTTTAGGACCTGAGGTTTCTCGGCATGTTGTTAGTTTTAATTTTTTGTTTTGTGCCCTTATGCACAGGACGATTTTTTGACGAATTGTGGATTTGGAATCCTTGAGGTATAAGCAACAATTCTGTCTAGGTCAAACATTTTAACCTCGAAGTGCCCACTAACTCCTTAATTAAGCGACTTTTGGTTCCGCACGCTACTAACAGTTTATCTAATAAATTGCCATACTTATTGGAGTGTCTCTCTGGATTTTACGATCCAGCTCTGCATCGAAAGTCACTCCCTCTTCAAGTAGCTCTTTTCTGTTCAAATATTACAAACAGAATCCTGGTTCCCACAATTTAATTTCTTTTGATAAAAAATCTTTATTTTACCATAATTAATTAAATGGTATAATAAAATGTAGATATACGTTTTTGATTTCTAAATAGATATTTTACATTTTTGACAATTTTAAGAGTTTTATAGTTTCAAAAAAAAACATGAAATTTTAAACGTTTCAAAAATTTCCAAAAAACCTCAAAATTTAGAAAACAATTTAGTAAAAACAGCATGATTTTTGAATTTTTTAAAAAACATCTACTATAAAATACTCGATAAATGTGAAATTTTTTCAACAATTTAACAAATGTTATAATTTTTCAGAAAATTGTCAAATTCAGATAATCAACATTTAATGCATATTTTGAAAACTATACTGCACAATGCGCATATGTGTTTTAGCATTTACAAGTGCATACATTCCAGGTGTGAAAACCCCATGGGTAAAAAGTGGAGAATAAACGAGTGGACTTTTGTATATATTTTAATAATTATAACGTTGTACAGTTCAGCGACTGTTAAATTTCTAAGAAACAAGCAGCGGGATTTTAAATTTGCGATAGCCTGTTCAATTGGTTTCCGTACCGTAACTCTACCCATAGAAGCAGCGACTAACTGCACGAAATCAAGGTAAGCGCCCGCTTCGATGCCGTACTAAAATGGACTAAAATAAATAAAAAACATATTTTTTAATTTGAGCTAATTAATGGGCGTAATTAAAATTACGTAGCTGCTGGAAACGCGTTGTTAATATTAAAAAGTATCGTTTGATTCTTAATTTTTAAAATAATTGAAAATCCTTGCACATCCTAATAAAGTACCTCAAATAGTCTATCAAACTGATAAAAGTTTATAACGATCGGCGTTTGCGTTTTAAATAATTAAGTAATCAATTTCAAATTTTTCACAAATTCCTAGAAGGCGTCATTGTAAAATTTGGGAGAATAGTGAAAAACAAATTTGTAGTTCTATCGACTCAAAAGGTTTTAAAAAATCGTGTAAGCAGTTTTTGAAAATTTTCAAAACTTTCAAGCAGCGACATTGCTACCAAAAAGCACATGTCCGACTTCCGTTTCCAGTTTTGGATTTTTTGAAAAGCTAAACTTGAACTACAATCTTCGATATAGCTCTTGATTTTTAATTTCATCAAAATCGGTCTAGTACTTTCGCCTATAGAGGTGGATGTTCGTTTTTTAAAAACCACTTTTTTGGATTCCTTTAGACCCAAAACGTATATTTTCCCGTTAAAATCTAGATTTCGAAGTTTTGCATGAAATCAATTAATGCTTCCCTATACCGAAGGTATGAGGAAGTAAAAATTATAAAGTTATCAAAAAAAAACTGAAGTAAACAATCGTATGCAGAATTTCCCCCAGATTCCAAATATGCAAACACATATAAGGTGTTTTTGAAATAAGAGAAATAAGAAAGTTATTGTCACTTCCGGTGAACCCGGAAGTATTAAAAAATTGCTAATTATATCAAATAATTGAATTTTATGTATATATTACCCATGCCAAATTACATTCGTTTATCTTAATAAATAAAGAAGAAAAATTTTTCAAATAAAATATTTAGATAAACGACTAAAAGGAAACCCTTCATAAGGTATTTTTCAACGGAAGCTTGTTCCTATTGCCATTTAACATGTTCACACCGATTTTGAAGTCGAAATTTCTAAATTATTTAAAAACGTAAAATCGAAGAACGCACTTTGTTGTTCTTGTTGTACACTTGTTATAAAAAAAGATGTTTAAGAGACCGATAAAAAGAGGGCGCTAAACCGAAACAAGCCATGAAGCATTAAACATGAACAGGAAAAAGACTGAATTTATTTATTTGCATTTTATTTTAATTATTTAGTACCTGCTACTGTTGTACTGTATTGTCAATAAATAAGCCAGTTTAACTAATACGTACGATAAACAACAATCGAGTTTTAAATTTTTTAACTGAATTTACCTTCGATCTAATACAAATTAAAGATTTTGAATATATTGTTGACATTCCGACACCTGTAATTTAAAACAATCATTTTATTAAAAATTAAATATTTCAGCATTAAAGTTGTGGATAGACAACAACCTTGTGTATAAATCAAATGTTGAACTTTACCCATTGTCGTAAACAATTACAGCTCCCAATTCCTATCGGGTAAGCAACACTGCTAACCACAAAGCAAGCCACACCCCTGTTTTTTGCACCTTATGCAATTTCTAATTACTCATTCTTCAAGTAAAACTGTTACTAAATTTACATTCGGAGGACGTCTAGCTCTTGAACTTTTTTAGAGCGGTTCAAAATCAAGTTTATTGTTACTTTCGTAAATCTCGAAAGGTCGACAGCATTTTTTATAGAGAAAAGTAATCATAAGATTATAATATTAGAGAGGGTGAAAGCAATGGTTCACCTCTAGCAAAACGGATCTTTAACGTTTAACGAAAACACAAAAATGCATTATTAATTAGATGTGAATAGCAGAATAGATGATTAGAGATTTATGTTATTCTTTGTTACGATTGATTATCTTATTTTTTTGAGTTTAAGGTGTTATTTATTTTCCGTTAACACTGTTTGCTTTTAAATATCGATTTCTCTGAAATTTCAGCTGAAACCAAACATGCTAATGCCCATAGGCTAATATTTATTGTCCATTTTGTAATATAACATGTTGAAGTTATAAAAGCCTATATTCGCATACTGTAACATTCTTAAAGTGATCCTCAACATTTTAATAATAAACTTCAAATCAATATGTAGCAGGTTTTTACTTACATAGTTACGTTGTAACAATTTTATTGTAATTAATAACCACTTTTTGTCTTAGGCTCTAAACGACTTCCTTGAATAGACTTCATTATACCACTTGCTTAATATATTTTAACATGTTATCGTTTCCTTGTCTTGATGAATATATAGATTACGCAACTTGCTCGCTTTTCAAGGTAGCCACCTATATAACTTTGGTTAATTTCTTTCCTAGTACCTGTCTGATAAATGTATAGTTTGAAAATTGCATCCTTGAAAACGCCAACAATTATACTTGGATAGCCGCCGACAAACAGTTTTAATATTAATGTGTTACATAACAATTTTCACAATATTCGAAGCACAAGTATTAAATGTGCTGTAGTAAATTAAAATAAAGGTTTTCTTTGTACTGGGATGTTCGTCATGACCAAAACCATTAAATTTTATATTATTATATCCAGTAGCAGGAGGCATGTCTTGTATTAAGTACGACTGTATAATATTTTCTGAGGGTTTTTTCGTAGTACATATCTACAGAAAAGTTCTGCCACTAAAACTAAAACTATCCGTATTAGTCCTCGTTTTATAACAAAGTAATTGAATAGTTATTAATAAATTATTCTACTTAGACCAAAAATACTATTTCTTAGACAAACAAAATTTTAAATTGCAAGGGAGCGTCAAATATAGCACATCGTGTTATAGCTGCTGTTTCTGGTACGCTGTATTTTTTTTTTTCAATTATAGTGCGTTTGTAAAATAACCACCGCTTTTCTACTAACTTTTTAAATACTCAATTTAAAAAGGTGCGACCAAGGGCGTTTAAGCCACATCAAAAATTCTACTTCTTGAATTAACGCATATCACAGAGGCGCCGCGACGCCCACCGACGAAAACATACTTTTAAATGGCAATGTGGGTCGAGTCACACCTCAAAGCTCCCTTTATTATGTTTCGGATAGACTCTTTTTTATCGATTGTAATAAAAGTGGCAATTAAACCAGAAATATTCGACAGCAAAAATCAGAGTACTTAGAGGCACTTGGAAGTGCATATTTCAAATATTACAGATTAGACTTCACAATTTGAATAAAGAAAAAGCTGAAGTGTGGACTTCGAGTAGACTTTCCCATACTAGATATTATTACTTGCCGTATTTGAAAAGTGTAAATTTTATAATTGTAACGTTGTACAATGTACAGTTCACCGACTGTTAGATTTCTAAGCAAGCAAGCTATGTAGCCAATCCCCTATTCCATCCATCTAAACTCATAGAAAGCGCCACAGTGAAATTATAGCTATTAAAAAAAAAATTGTAGCAAATCTTCCGTTCTAACAGCCTAGAACGTTTTTAAAAAACAGGTAGGCAAGTTTTGAATAACATTTTTTTTAATATTCAAAATTCGTTTTCAGAATTACGAAATTAATTTTGATTCATCGTCTACCACCCACAAAGGGCTCTCCAACAAATTGTAGCTGATCCCGATCAGACAACTACTTTTTGAGTCAGTGGACGTTATATATAGACAACCCTACGATGTCGCATACCGCATAAACATAGAACTGAAGCGCCCGCCATACAGCTAAATTAGATGCGCTTCGAATATCGGACTAGAAAGATTTATTTAAAGAGTTATCAAAAATATGCAAAAAAAAGAAAGATATATTTGTTTAACTAGAGCTAATTGAGAGGCGTAGCTAAAATCACGTAAATGTCGAAAAATGCGTTGTTGATATTACAAAGTATCGTTTTTTTCTTAAATTTTAAAATAGTTGAAAATTCTTGGAGATCTTAATAAAGTACTTTAAATAGTCTATCGAACTGATAAATGTTTATAACGATCGAAGTTTGCGTTTTCAAATAAATAATTAATCAATTTCAATTTTTTTTTTATTCCTGGAAGGCGTCAGAGTAAAATTTGGGAGATAAGTAAGAAACAAATTTGTAGTTCCATGCAAGCTCTATCGGCTCAGAAATTTAAAAAAAGCCGTGTGAGCATGCTTTTTTAAAGTTTTTTTTGAAAATTTTGAAGCAGCGCCATTGCGATCGTTTTAGGATTTTCGAAATTAATTTTATTTCATCATATACTACCTAGGAATAACTCTCAAACAAGTGGTAGCTGATCTCAATCCGACAACTACTTTTTGAGTAAATGGGCGTTAAAGTCCAGATTTTCAAAACGTTGTAGCGGCCGCCATTTTGAAGCTAAAGAGTTCGGTAAAAAGTTTTCAATTTGCCTTAAGTTCTTCTCTCAGATTCCCTGCTCAAATTTTCAAAATTTAGTTTTGGAAAAAAAACGTCCGTTTCCGATTTCGAATTTTTTTTGAAAAGCTTAACTAGAATTACAATTTTTGATGTGCCTCAAGATTTAAAGTTTAATCAAAATTAGTATAGTACTTTTGCCTGCAGAGGTGTCACCCACACACCCACAGACAGGCATTTTTTTAAAACCACTGTTTTGAGTTCCTCGAACCCAAAAACGTGTATTTCCGTTTAAATCTAAATTTCGAAAATTTTCATGAAATCAATACTTCCTTATACCGAAGATATGAGAAAGTAAAACGGCTTACAATTCTAAAGCCCGTTTTACATGCGACTGATAGTGAGTCCTGACAAGCTAGTGCTATTGTTCTAAATAGACTATTTCAAGCTTGCTACTGCAAACACCGTCTCTCCGGGCACATGTGGTCCGCAGCCCGCAGCTTGCACAGGTCTGTTTTAAAAGATTTATTCTGAGTTATAGCAGTAGAGTTAACTGTAGTAACACGATCTTGACCTACTCGTAAATTATCTAATCGTGATGTCGCTACTAAAAATCAGATTGATGTCATACGTGTGATAATAACTTACAATTCAGTAGTATGCCTTTGTAACAATTATCGTAATGTCGGCGTTGTAACGGTCACTCCGGTGATTTCAGCTTGGTACGTCACCATAGAGAACTTGGTTAGTAATTTTACGAGGTGAAGTGTTATTAGCCCTCAGTATGCGTTTTTAACGCCTTAGCGGCACGTCCACTGTAACGGGATCCCCGCTCCCTGACCGTGACTTTAAATATGCTTGCATTCCAATCATTGCGAGTTATAAATTTTCTCAAGCGATATACTGGGTGGCTGGAGGCCGATGGTATAGGAGTGAAGATGAGCTCCAGGAAGGATGGCGTGACAACTGGCATTAGGGACATAGGCCTTAGGGGTGAGGTGCACTTAGCTTGCTCACGAGAGTAGTGTAGACGCAGGGCGCTCGTTTATCTGCACACCCGACGCTGTTAAGGTACCGGTCACTACCATCAGACCTGCTATCGACCTATCTAGGCAGTGTTTAGTTGACCATTGCTGAGTATTGTGAGAAGCCCAACTGGCAGAGGCAGCTTTTGCTATTCCTAAAAGCTTAACCAGTGAGTTTATTAACTGGTACCACGAGGACCCAATCCAAGCCCTTAGCGGTATAGCAGTCCCGTCACGGCGTAGAACTCGTGGTGGCAGCGGTAAGCATATGCAGGCTAGGGTTGTCTTGACACGGCTCGACGCGTGACCTGCGTTTTAGCTTGAGCACTGATCTGCAGAATGAGTAGAAATGTAGATAATCTGTTCCCACCAGTGGAAACTTCGAACTCGCAGGCTGATTTTAAAACTGGTAGCTTGTACTCGCTGAACTTTTGATAACTTAGGCAAGCGCGCTGATTAAGCGTAACTCAATCCGGCCCAAAAAGGGACGTGGCGGATTAAGGTTCTTGGTAGCTGTCGCCACGTTAAACAACGAGGCTAGTTGTAATGGCTCCTCACAAGTGACTATGTAGCTAAGTCAAGTTTTATATTGTTTTCTTAATTTTCGTTCATTTTCGTTGTCTGGTTTTTGGTTCATTCACAGTAAGCCTAGATAAGTAGAATATATTTGCAATAATTTAAATGTACACAAGATAGAGCCGCGAACAACTGTTTCGAATTAATTGTTAAAAAATACTTATAATTGACTGCTAGCTAAAAGCAATCAATGCATAAAAATTACAATGCACAACTGCAGCAAAATCCACATTCTTAGACAGGAATCCGGAAAAAATAGTCGAACAGTTTTTTAGATAGGACATTAAGTCAGAAACTTAATCTCGACAAGGTGAATACCACACAAACCACTTTGATTGCTTTTCAATTCTATTTACAGGTGTCTGCATTAAAATTCAATATCTATCGAATGTTGTAGCCGTTAGTGGTTACTCATTTATAAATAAATCTAATTGCAATGTTGAACATTAATTTGAAACAAATGTATGAGCTGTAAGTACTAGACATAAAAAACTGTTTATATTTTGTGTTTGTTATATTTGTTTCTTTGCTTAATCTGAAAAAATGTAAAATATGTTCACAGTAATTAGTACCAATTAAATGCTGCACTGAAAGTGCAGTTTTAAGCAAAAGGTTTCATTGGCCTTATTAAGACACTATTTCTTCACTAAACGCATTTGTTGTTCTATTAATTTAATTGTTATTTGCTTCGTTTAATTAATTTTAACGTAAATAAATGTTACATATATATGATTACATTCTCTTGACATAAATGGAACTGCAAACAGTGGGCAATTAGCCAATTACTATTAAACTACTTTATGTTGAAGTTTATACACACCTTTATATAAATTTTAAATTTGCACGTACACCTACTAAATTTAGATGCAATCGAAGTCATCTATAAATTACAAGAGATTACATTACTTTACTTCAAACTAAAAACTTCCTTATGGTGCACCTTAGTTTTGATATATTATGTTTCAGATCTTATATTCAATACTATTGTACACATTTTGATTTAACAAACTCTGTTTCCTTAAGACTTAAATTTTAGCTTTTTATTCAGTATTTTCCCTTCGTCACCGAACGAGTGGCGGCACGTATGCTAAAGAGAGTGATACAGCTCTTCACTTAATTACGCGCTTCGTATAATTGTATATTAGTTTATTTCCATACTAATAGGTAGTTTAATAATATGGATATCAACAAAAGTATATAAGTAAATATAATAATTGGACAAAAGTTCAATTATTTTAGCGCGATACACTAGCCGCCACTACCAATCAACCAAGTTGCTGCTGTTGGAAGTAGTGATGCCTGATTCGACCTCAATTTCGACCCTTACACCGCATCTCTCTAAGTGGAACAGTCAGGCGGTTGCCATGACAACATACCCCCACGCCAACTTGCATGCTCGGCTACGAGATGCGTTTGTAGACGCTTTTCAGTCTTTTGAAGTTTTAGTCAACTGAAGGCATCGCTGGCTGTGGGTGGCAAACTGTAGCTTGCGTTTACGTGAAAATAAGTAAAATGTTTCCTGTAAGTTTGTGTTTTAGTCAAAACTCCTTTATTAAAATTTGAATAAGAAAATAGAAAGGAAGTTTTAAGGATGGAAAGAACTATGCCAATGTTATTTATTTACTTCAGAAAATGTAGAAACGTTTGGTACAAACAATATCAGTGGTTATGTAGCAGTTACTATTTAAATAAACCTATTTTATTGGCAGTGTACTCTTGTCAGCACTAAAGGTTTCTCATTAAATAAAATAGATTTTGATGGTTTTTCAAATGTAACACGTGGTTTGACCACACGCACTTAAAAAAACATTTTTGTATGCGCTTCACTCACGTTGTACTATCAAGTTTTTAAAAACGCTTCGCCGATTAGAACCCACGACCCGCAACTGCACCGAATATATTTAAAATCTTAACTTTTATTGTAAACATCAACATATAGTTATTAACAAATTTAGAAATCTAAATACTTGTACAGATGCTACTGTTATTTGTAACCAAGTTCGTATCTACAAGTCACGGCATCCTTATTTCCTTTATATCAGCATTGTATAATACAATAATATTATGTGCAATCTTCAAAAAGACGTTGACATTTACACACCTATTGTTTCACAAATAAAACTTTAAAATCGTATATGTTTAAGTGTTTGTAATTATCACTTATTTAAGAAGATACTCAAGAGCAAGGCGAAAGTTCTGATCTCATCTTACTTCCGCTTTTAAAATACACTTGCTAAAGATGACGTAAATGTCAAAGCACGGTTTAAAATGCATGTTTTAGAAATACGTTGCAAACTTGCGCTGAATGGAAAGTTAATAGCGTACACAATATTTGTTTATTAATTCATTTTTGATCGAACTTGAGTTTCTCGATTTATTACTGCTTCTTTGCATTGGGGTATTCCAAAGTTTTATCTACTTTATTTTTGGACATCTGTTATGTATTTTTTATGCTCCTCCTTTCCTGTCTACTACTTCCCGTTTTCTTATATCATTCTTCTAGGTTTACCTTCGTCTTCCAAAAGAGTTTATGGATAAATGTTCTTCTGTAAACCGAAATTTATTTTTCATTTAGTATTTCTCGTTTAACTAAAGAAATTAGTCGTAAGGTGTTTAATAGAAAAAGTTATTTTTTATCTACTCACCGGTTAATAAATCCGACCACCGCATTTTTTTGTTAATTTCAATCTGCCGCATTCTATATTCTTCACTGGCTTCGCGATAGTCAATTGTGCTTAATGTATAAATAAAACAATTAATAACTTGTTATAATTTTCGTCTTTTGTATTGTTTTGTACGTAATTGCATTGTTAAACCTTATGACACGCACAAATTTATCGTAACTTTTTCTTTCAAAACGTGCAAGTTGGAGTTAATTTTATTAAAAGAATATGTGGATTTAAAATTTTTAACGTCAATTATGTTTTGTACGTAAAGAAAACGTTGCGAAAGTTGTAGCATTATCCGAAGTCGGCGGAAGTCAACGTTATGTCTCCAACCAGCTATAGGAATTCTAAGTTCAACGATACAGGATCTTTACAGAACATTTAGAGACTTAAGTTAATTTGCAGCACGTTGGCACGCAATGGGTACTTTATACTGATGACTGTCCTGAGAAATCGTTACTCGACGTCTGCCCAAACTAGAAACAAACTGCGGTGTCAATGTTTTAAACAGAACAGTTAGGAGAAGGTTAATTATTTTTTTGCTGGGAGGAGAACCAGTACAGGCCCCAGAATTGCTGCAACAACACTAAATTGCACATCTTCTGGAAACATCGAATTTTAAGCCAATTATTGAGTTGACTTCCACCGTCTTCGATTAATGCTACAACTTTTGCAACGTTTTCTGCTGTCATAGCCATAACCAACGGCAAGAAGTTTTAAAAGCACAAATATCTTTAATAATTGTAGGAAACTAAGACTGATTATGTACCCCTGCTTAGTCTCATGTTTTTTTGAGTGATGTTACGTTGGTACTCACGATATTTCCCCCTGTTTAGTATAGATTCTTGATGGTCCTTTACCGCTTTCCTCTTTGCATATATCTTTCAATTAAACTTTGTCGAACATAGGCGCCGGGTTTTAAAACTTTTAATAGGGTCGAAAAATGAAACGTGATGCGGAAAATTTTATAAGTAATATATAAAACCTTGTGGTCATTTTATGTTACATACAAATTTAAAAAATCTAAAGAGGAGACATCACATCCAAACTGAAATGAAGTGGGAAAGGCTACGAGGGTGAAATTGCGTGCATGATGTTGGAAAAAAGACTTAATAAATGTAAATCCTGTTTGAACCGAATTTACATTTATTGGACCGTTTTTCTAAAATCACGCACGCAATTTCTACCTTGTACCCTTCCCCACCTCACTTCAGTTTGCATCCCTCCCGGAAATTTTAACTGCCCTCGCAATGTCACCTCTTTGAAATACTTCCGTTTTTCTTCTGTTTGCTTTAATGGTCTTATTTGGTCTATTTTAGTATCTAGTTTCTTATGGTGACTTATTCCTATTTATTTGTCGATGTCCCGTTTCAGTCTTAATTCGAGTGTGAAGAAACATTTTTTTATCCTATTCTTACTTGCACATCAGTTACCTCACACCACATGCTTCTAATTATAAAACAATGTATTATTGATTTATCCTTTATAATGATTACAGTCTGGCCTATTTTGTAAATGCATTTATAGCGTTTTTGCTAAAATATTAAGGTTGCTGTAATTAAGTAATTTTGATGTAAATTTTTTAACACGAAAAACGTAACTCAAACATTTGACTCGATGACAAAAACATATTATTTTCACTATTAAAATTACATAACCAACTAAAATATGTATTTTAAGCATGAAAACAATTTATTTTAATCTTTTACAACAAAAAATTTACAGCCTATGAAAACAACATACGCTTAACATTTTTGTAACATATGACACTTTTATAACTATCAATAATAGCATGAATATTAAAATGCGGAATATAAATATTACAATATACTACTTCGATATTTCTCAAATGTAAGAGACGATATGGTGTATTATACAATAAAAATTTATTGAATTTTAGCAGTATCGGTAATCTGCATTATGTAAGTTACACACACTTTCATAATACTTAAGATTCAAGATAGAGGAGTTTAGCACACAAAGCATCTATTTTTACAATTATAAGTACAAGGTATTCAAACTACAGCAAAAGTCTAGTTTGATGTACCAGAATACGAATCAGAGAACGATTTACCTAACGGCTATAGTTTCGCTTAAGTTGCAATTAAATTTTTTGCATTGAAAAATAAAGCTACAAAAGTAAATTTTTATATATTGTATATTCATTTCTATTCTACACTTACAGAAGGCACCAACTGCCAGAATTATATAGCTTTCCATCTAACATGCACAAATATACACATACACCCAGGTAACTCTTCTCCGGAATCGAACCAGAGCACGTTTGGAAGAGCTGTACCAAAGCCAGCGGCTTTAACTACTGCTCTACTGCCTGCCTTTTATACAGGGTGGTCTAACACTTATTTTACCATCCTACATAATTAACAGTTTTGCTGTTTAGTGGTATATCAGTTAAGCTAATCAAACACCTTTTCAAAGTCAATAAAGGTAATACAGATTTTGCTACCGTTTCTGAGATTTTTTCCAATGCCATTCTTAATGTACATGTGACCTATCCATGATTTTTTAGCCAGAAATCCGGCTTGATTTTTTCTTAGTGTTCTATCCACCCCTTTTTCAGTCTATCAAGCATGATTTTGGTCATTATCTTGCTGGTTACGCACCTGTAAGTATACGTTCTTCTCATCATATTTTACTCATTAAAATACATAATATATGTACGGTTGTGTATGTATCCGGTTTAATCAATTCCGCAGGTATATTGTCGCTTCCATCAGTTTTGTTGTTTTTTAATTCCCCTATTGCCGTTGTTATCTCTTCTTTGGCAAATTCTGCTTTGTTTATATTTAGTCTTTTCTTATTGGTATAACATTTCGCGGTTCTATTTCTTTTTCTTTGTATACTTCTGCACAATATTCCATCGGGATAGTTCTTTATTTTTTATTCTGCCTATACTTTCTCCATGTTATTTTCTTTGTTGTATTGAATAATTTTCTTATATTATGTGTTTTCGGTGCATCTTCCACTTTTTTTGCATCAGTTCTTCCACACATAACCGTTTGTCTTTTCTCGAACTTTTTTTTAATTTTTTATTTTTTTCTGAATATTCTCGTAGTAATAGTTCTATTCTGTCATCATTCGTGGTTCTAATAATTTTTGCCTCCATTTTTCTTCTTTTCTCAATTCTTTCACTAGTTTAGTCCAACAGCCATACTGCGTTTGTTGGTTTTTTCTTTCCTATAGTTTCAGCCACTGATGTAGTTACTGATTTTTTGTATATGTCTTCGAGCTCCTCTTATCTTTTCAGCTTTTCTCATAGTTTGCCTTGGAATCTTTTAATTTCTTCTGGATATTCTTTTAGTTTTTGTATGTTAAATTACTCTCTTCTTTTCCCACATACTCTGTTTGTTCTTATCACTACCAACCTTGGCATTCCTATCACCAATTAGGATTTTTTATGTTAGATTTTGCAAACAGAGAGAGGATGTGGAAAAAATAGTAGCACCATATAGTATAGGTACCAGACAAACGCATTAGAATAATAGAAACATTTTACGCGAACTATAATACCGCAATGATTGAGCATGAAGTGAAACTAACAAGTCCAATAAAATCAACAACGGTGTTAGACAAAGGTGCGTTTTGTCACCAAGGCTCTTCCTAATTGTAATAGAGTGGGTTATAGAGCAGACGATATATAACAGAGCAGGAGTAAATTGGAATGTATTCTCAAAATTAGAAGATCTTGAATTTGCAGATGACATCTGCTTAATAACGCTGAGAAGACAACATATGCAAAATAAAACATATAGATTAACTCTACTCTAACAGATTAATTAACTCTACCAAACGAGGAGGAATATAAATGGAAGAAAAACTAGGTTGCTAACAAAAGCAACCCACAAGGGAAAAAATTACTGCTCAAAGCAAAGAAATTGAAGAAGTTGGAAAGTTTTGCTGTCTGAGAAGTGCAACAGTTGCCAAATGTGGAAGTGGACGCAACAAGAAGGATTGGCCAAGCCCAGAAGAAGTGATTCGTTGGAAAATGACTGGATGCGGCAGGCTGTCAGTCGATATTAATCCAGTTTGTGTTGACAACGCTAACTAACATTTCAACTGTTTGTAATTCTAAAGAGCCACCAAATAAACTTTAAAATGCATACTAGTGTAATTGCGGTAGGATGTTGTTAAAATTCTGAGCCTGAAGAACTTTTTCCTGTTTTTCTAGAAAATTTTGTTTTGCAATTATAAAATTTCATATCGTTGAATAGAGAAAAAAATCTATATCAAATGAGCGCAAAGAAGTCTAAAATCCAATTTAAAAAAATGACAATCACACCACAGCGGTTAGAGTATTGGTAGAAACATTTTACCTTCCTAGCTATACGAAGTACAGCTGTAGAGGAAGGTATTGTGATCGTCAGGTTGGATTTGGAGTAAATGCGTTCATTCAGCAAAGTTTTTTTCAATCCATACATATATAAAAGCTCAAAGGGTTTTTTTCTCCGGTTCCTCCAGCGGCTGCCGCTTCACCAATTTGGACCATTTTTTTTTCAATGAAAGGTCTCTATTCTCAGATGGAACACGAAACATTTTTATATTTTTATTCTACGTCGATTGTTCAATAATAATTATTTTAATTTATAATATATATGAAAGTCTGCTAGACGCGCTTCACTTGAGGCGACATCTACACTAACGTCGCGTCTCCTTTATGGAACTAATGCATCACCTGACTTAGCATTTTGCCGGGTCGGTCAACCCTGAGTCTGCCGTCGAATTTCGGCGGGGAAACACTAGTTTAAATTTACTCCCCGATATAGAAGGTATGCCTAAAAGGCACGTACTTTTATGGCAAGCATTTTGACTAATAAGCAGGTTTTAGGGCCTTGGGAGACCGATAAATCGGACGCTGCAGAGGTGTCTGTGTGTATATCTGTCTGTATGTGTATACACTTTACAGTTCAGAGGCCTTATCGCAGAAAAACCGAATTTAACTCAAAGATTGTTAATTGCAATAGGATAACACCGCAAGAAAATTAGGTTGGTCAGCCAAAAGAAGGAGGGGAGACGTGCTCTATGTCAATAAAGACGCGCTCAAAAAAGAACCTTAAATTCGTATTCTACGCATATTGAATAGCCAATCTGGGCAAACGCGATCCCCCATCAATTTTTTTGTATTTTTAAACATTTACGAATTTCGGCTTCAAAATCGGTATGAACATGTTAATTAACAATATGAACAACTTTTCATTGAGAAAACATCACTGGGAGTCATCCTTTTGGTGGTTTACCTGAACAATTTAATTGAGTAATTGCAAAAGGTCTATAGGACGTGAAAAATCGATTTTGAGATTTTAATGGATAAACATTGGCTGCAATTACCAAACATAAGATATTATAAAAGCGGGCATTCAAAAATGGGGGGAGTGCTCTACTTCAATATAAACGCGCTAGGAAAAAAACTTTAGATTAGTATTTTGCATACGCTGAACGGCCGATCTGCGCAAACGCGCGAATTTCCTATCACTTCCCACTGCCCCCATCGATTTTTTGTTTTTTTTTTTAAATTTAGGAATTTCAGCTTCAAAATCGGTATGAACAAGTTAAATGACAATAGGAACAACTTATAATTCGAATAACACCACTGGGAGGTTTTCTTTTGGTCGTTTACCTGAACAAAATAATTGACAATTCGCCATAAAACTGCTATCACCAAATTATGAAATCGATTTTCATAGTTTACGGGATAAGCATTAGTTGCAACTAGACAACACAAAATATCATAAAACCACTCGAATGCTTCAAAAAATGGGAGGGGTGCCTTCTTCAAAATAGGTGCGCTCGTAAAAGAACCTTAGATTCATATTCGACGCATGTTAAATAGCCGATCTGTGCAAGCCTGATCTTTCTTTAATTAAAAATTTTTTTAATTGTTCAAAATTTTCAATGTTTCAAAATATTTTACAATATTATTGTTATACAATTAGTTTTTTAAAGATTAAGTGGGATCCACGCAGCATAAAAAAATTAAATTAATTTGTTATAAGAAACATTATACAGTGTGTACCTATCAAAACAGTCTGGAACAACATTACAGGTGGGTTCTACATATTAAAACAATGAAAAAGTACAAGTGATCATGGGTCCGAAAATGCTTCCTAACCGAGCTAGGGTCCCAACGTAGTACAAAAATCGTACAGGGTGAAATTTACGGAAGATTTCGTGTTCAGAATATTTTTTATAGCTGACTTTCAAAAAGTTTCTAAAACGTTGTTGTTTCATTTCCCCGTTGCAAAATTGTGGTATTTAAAAACTAATCCTAATATTTATTTAATTGTGCACTGCATTACTATTTTCTTTATTTCGAAATTGGGCTTTTATAGCAAAAATATACCGTCTGTCTATAAACTAATTCCCCCCCCCCCCTCCCCAACTAACTTTTGAACGGCTTGATATTGTACCACAATATTTAGTGTGCTTTAATGGGAAATTAAATACTATTTTTTAGCCAATAATTAAATTTTGTATCATTCAAAATAGCGGCTCGGCGTCATTTTAATTTTTTTTTTAATGGAAAAGGGGTCGAGTGACATCTGATTTGAAAGGTTCTTTAATTCTGCGTCTGATCCTACAGTTTCAAAGAAAAATATTTAGCCATAACAAAATGGCGGATTTGAAACATATGACCTCACTCAATTCAAAATTGTTTTAATTTTTTTATCCAGTAGTCCACTTTGTCATTTGCAGGACCAAATTTTCCCAGAAATATCTCAGGTGGCTGGAAATAATATTGAAAACGTTATGTTCCAACAAGACGGTGCGCTGCCTCAATATTATAGGCCTGTTTGTGACTTTCTCAGCGGACATTTTCTCGGCTGGCTCCTTAGATTTAATCCCCTTCGGTGTTTTTCTATGGGGATATCTGAAATTGAAAGTGTACAGAAGCCGTCCAGAAACAATTGAAGAACTGGAGCAACGTATTACAGAAGTAGGCAGAAATATCACTCCAGAAACTTATGAAAATGTAAGGCAGGAATTTCATAACCGACTTTTTATGTGCCAAGAAGTGATAGGTGAACATTTCGAACACTTAATTTAATTTCTTTTTGCTTTAATTCTTAGTTTTTTCAATAGACTTCTTTATCTTAAAACATTTGTCATTTTCTTATGGCTGAATATTTTTCTTTGAAACTCTAGGATCAGACGCAGAACTAAAAGACCTTTCAAATGAGGTGTTACTCGACTCTTCTTTCCATTTGAAAATAAAATTCAAAATGGCGCCGAGCCGCCATTTTGAGTGATACAAAATTTAATTGTTGGCTAAAACATAGTATTTAATTTCCCATTAAAGCACACCAAATATTGTAGAAAAATATCAAGTCGTTCAAAAGTTAGTTGGGGTAGGGGTTACTTAATAGACACAGTGTATAATTTCATTTATAAAAATGAGCGAAACACTTCGCCTGGACTTTCCTATACTTATAAATTAACATTGTTTTATATTTTCCAACACTTTTGATGTACACCTGTCTAGACCCGGCTAGTAAAAGTAAACAGCGTTTATAAAAACTTCAAGCCTGAAGAGCATAACTTAAACCTACCATTACCACGCTGGCTCCGCCTGCAACTGAGTACATGTGAAACAACCGAACTGAAATGAACCGGAGGCACGAGTAAGAAAGCGTGTTGATGTTTGAAAATGTATTAATAACTCGAGAAGTATTATTTTTAGCAAGAAATTACTCTTATTAATTTGTATTTAGAATTTCAAAACCTTTCTGATTTTAAAGCCAAAATGCCACGTTTCCATTTAAAAAAAAGTTATTTTTTACCGTGGCCGCCATATTAAAATTGGAAACTCAAGTTTTTTTCTTAAATACAATCGAGAAGAATTTGCCCTACAACTTTGCTCTTGGGTTTGCGAGTCTATCTATTAAAATAAAAAAGTTAGCCTACACTGAACATTAAACGATTAGTACAAGAATACAACTGCTGTAGAAAGTATGTGAAATTCTTCTAAGGACAAAAAGATTATTTAGGGGCAAAAAATTCGATTTTTTGTAAAAAGATTCTCCTAGAGCAAACAAAAACAAAAAACCAAATTTTTAATTTTTTATGGAAAAAATTTGGGGGGAGGGGGAACAGTAGCCCCCCTAAATATGAAATTATCGAAAAAATATTATGATATTCGGATTTTGCTATCAATGATGAGCTATATTGCTTTAACAGAAATATTTTATTGCCCCCCGTTAAATAAATAAAAGGGTACTAATTTTCAATTTTCAAAAATTCACAGAGGGCGTCACAGTGAAATTATAGCAATGAGCAAAAAACAAAATTGTAGCAAATGCCTATCTTTATCAGCTTAAAAAGTTTAAACAAAAACGTGTGGGCAGTTTTTGAAAAAAAATTTTTTGAAAAATTCCAAAATTTTGGAGTGCTGTAATTACGATCGTTTTTATATTTTCGAAATTAATTATATTTCATGGTATAGTACCCTTGAAGGGCTACCAAACAAGATGTAGTTGATTCCAATCAGACAACTGGTTTTTGAGTAAATCGGCGTTAAAGTCGAAATGTTCAAAAATTCGTAGCGGGTCCCATTTTTAAACTAGAGAGTTCGTTAAAAAATCGTTTGATTTGTCCTATGGCCTTCTTTAATCTCCACTATTAAAATTTCCAAAATTCAGTTTCTGAAAAAAATGCTACCAAAAAAACATGTCTAACTTCCGCTTCCGGTTTCGGTTTTTTTTTAAAAGCTTATTTGTCGGTGAATTTTTGATATACCCCCTCATTCCAAAGCACATCAAAATCGGTCCAGCCGTTCCGGAGATATGGAGCGTAACCCACCCACAGACCCACCCACCCACAGACAGACATTTTTTAAAAACCACTTTTTTAGGATCCTGGAAGCCCAAAACATGTATTTCCGTCAAAATCTCGATTTTGAAAATTTGCATGAAATCAATACTTCCCTATACTGAAAGTATAGGAAAGTAAAAATGTATTTGTCTAGCAAATTAAAAATTAAGAACAAGAAATAATTGGATTCATTCGAACGTAAACAATATGATGTTACTTTCACACGCATCTATGTATCTTTATGACAATACCATTATATTTTGCACGATGACCTTAAAAAAGAGTGATAATTCACAAAAGCTATTTGATACAGATTTTCATAACACGTTATTTAGCTTAGCATTTTTGATTTTATAATTAACTTTTCAAAATTAACCGGGTTAAAAATTAGGTGACATATGAATAAGGCCAAATACACCTAATTCTATTGTTTTACTTTCTATGCATCTTAATTTCAGTGAAATGATTTTCATATTTTCCAAAGTAGGTAATTTATTTTCACACGCATCCAAGATTGTAAATTTATTGCTTACCAATCAAGTTTTTCTGTGCTGAGTTTAAAGAGTTAATTATAAACTTATAGCCTGAAGATGTCCGTGATGTTGATTCGTTTCGCTCTTGGGTTATAAAAATTGAAGAAATCACCTTATCTTTTAATTATTATTTTTACAGGAATGTTGTTACAATATATTATTGATTGGAAATCTGTAGAGCATACCAAAACGAAATATACTAATTCGAAGAATATAAATAAAATTTTTAAATTTTCCTGCCATTTACGCTGTAAATTTGTTTGTTTGTTTTTAAAATTTAGTACTTCAGCATAAAAGCAACATTGTTTCGCTACCATTATTTTTAACTGCTAGTTAGTAAACACTTAGTAATAATTCTTATGTGGATATTACTATTCTGCATGCGTACGTGAGATGGAATAATGCATATGCAAGTATGTTGTGGTTACGCCACTGTCTGCTCTGATGAACAACCTAATTAACTATACTCTTCAACATTTACATTTTGTCGCAACGCAATGCAAAAATGCTTGATTACAAACAATTAAATGACGAAAGAAACTGCAATTAGCTTTGTATAATATTTACTCATGGTATTGGAATTAGGGTTAGATCTCAGATAATTGATTACTTTCTATAAATACTGACGCAATGCTTTAGTTCTTTGTTTCGTGTAATTAATAAATAATCCCTTGCCGATAAAAAAAATTAAATATGTTAGTTAGCCACCACAAGAATTGATTATTGGTTTCAAGACTCAATTTCTAGTTTCTTCCTCTTCATTTAGCGAAGCCAACAAATATGCAAAAAACTGATGCGTTACCAATTAAGATGAGAAAATACGCGTTTCCGTTATAATATAAAACTGCGTTAGGTTATCAAAACAGTCGGCACGAATATTTATACAATATTTTTTTCTGATACCTATCGACGTCACGATTTTAGACGAAGAAAATTTGATTTTTAAGTTCTCATGTTGAACTCATTCGTTGGATACTCAGCGTGACCGATTCAGCATTAGTTTAACCTACATATAACCAGAAATTTAAACAATGGGTATTATTAACATTGAGTACAATAGTTGTTTTGTTACTACGAAAGGGATGTTATGAACATATAATGTTAAATTGAGCTGCAATTTCATGACTTTCAAGGTTCTGCAAACGTAAGAGTAAATGTTTGATGAATATTTGATAAGCTAATCATGTATGCTAATGAAGTACCTGAAAAATAGAACCAATTACTTTTTTATAAAATGCGAACGTTTTTTTTAATGAATTCCACAAAAATACGCCATCTTGAAACGTCTCACACGTGTGCTTATATAACGATCAATGTCACTTTTCGGTATTATTATAAATAAAACCTTGCACTTTCACTCATTAACTACCTGTTAATGAAAAAAGTAAAATAGCTAGATTTTATTATATTATGTTTCTACCACCTATGGTTTTATCTGATAAACAGAATAAGATAAAATGTTTCAACTATGCGAGCCAATTATTCTTATTCTTTATCAGATCTTCTTTTACTGTTACAGCGATGAATTATACTACATTTATTATAATCAAGGCACGGATTTTATGCAAATGCATGTTTGATAGTTTTGATATGCCGATAAAATGCTTCTGTTTGTATCCATATCTAATAAAATGCAATTAAATAATGCCAATTTTAATTTGCATATTTTGGAGCATATTTTTAGAATAAATGCATATTTAGATATATTTCTTTATATTCGTAAAAAAACGTTAAATTTTAAAATATAAAAGGGGAGAAAATGAGAAGTACATTGAGATTTTCGATAAATTCGTGCTGTTACTAGGTATTCTTGGGCGGATGTTCCGGATTATACCAGCTAGAATGTTATTTCGATGTTTTAGAATTTTTACAATTATGTCTAAGGATTATGCAATTGTGGTACTTCTTGAAAGTAGCAGATATTAGTTTCATTCTGTTTTTCGTGCCTATCACTTTGTAAGAAATAGCAAAACAGTGACTCGCTTTGTGTGTTTTTCTGTTTGTACTAAAAAAATGCCAAAAGACAACAGCTTGTCTTTATAATGGATAAAAGGTTATCCGGAACTGGTGCTACAGGAAAACAAAATATTTTGCAGTCTGCAGTAGACGACAAGCAACCTTTGACTTTTTACAATGTTCAAATTTATTGCATATGCATGTAGGCCCGAAGTAACAAAAAATTTTTATTTCATACTGTCCACCGTACACTACTTTACGTCATTAATTTGAGTCCGGGAAATGACACATTACAGTACTAGGCCGGGAAGTGTTGCTTCGCAACATTCCCCTATAACGTAAATAACTATTTCCAACTTGTTCCAACCTTTTGCCAATCACAAAATAACTTTTTCTTTTTCGTATCTTCCGATGGACTTCGTGGGAATAAGCTTCTCCGTAGCCTCGGCACATTTTGAAGCTATTTCTCTCGAAAAATCACCAGAAGAACACGCAGCGTACATTTTTGACAGCAGTTTTGAAAACAAGAAACATTTTCAAACATTTGGTTGCTATCGTTACTCCAAATAAGGCAACCAGATTATCCTTAATAATTTGCTTGATTAAAATATTATCCTTTATTTAAAAATTTTAAAAAGCGATACAGTATGAAATAAAATGTTGTACGTCACACGACCGTGAGACAATCTTACAATACTCGTCTCGAAATTCCAGATTCGGCTTTTTCGTCGCCTCATCCGGAAACATCTCGACTCGTTACTGTAATAAGTCATCTCCCGGCCTTATAACGTAAATAACTATTATCGTTCTAGATTTCATGCGATAAATAATTCTAAGTGAATCAACATATTAAAACTACTACATCAAGGCAAATGTCACAAATCTCTAAACCTACAAATGCCGATCAGCGAGTCCATTACTGGAATTGTAAATTAATGTAAAATACTTCGTTGTGTTTTTCCACTTCGGCGTAGGGTTTGTTTCTTGCGTTTTATACTGAAGATGGCTGCTTAGCGTCTGTACGTCTAAACGTATTAATAATTGTTCTTGTGAGAACTAAAGAGGTTTTCCTCATTATTGTTATAATTTTCTCAAAGTCGCCCATTTTTTCTTGACCGTAACAAAATCTTTATAATAACAACACGTAAAATTCGCAAAATTGTTGGATGAAACTACAAATAAAGGAGCAATTGAGTGCCCAGCTATATCTCCTGATCTTACGCCACTAAATTTTTTGTGGAAATACCTAAAATCTGTAGTTTACAAGACGCAGCCAGTAGATATTCTAAATTTAAGAAACAGAATAACAAGGGATATTTTAAAAATTTAGACTTGCAATTGTAAAAAGATCTTACCATTGTTTAACAAATATCATTTTCAACATTTACTGTAGTGTTGAAAAAGATGTTTTGCATTTTGTCACTAATATAATTTATAAAATATATGGTAGTGCGGTTCATTTGTTTAAACACTTGGCTACCATTGTTTACACAATAAAAATACTTTTTAAGTAATAACTCGAGAAAGCATAAACCGATTTTAATGATCTTCGCACCAAAATACTACATTTTAATTCGATGTCACATAAGGGGTATGGTACTATTTAAGATTCTAAAGTTCAGTAGACTGTGGGTAGGGGGGGGGGGGGGGGGGGAAATATGTTCTCCTAAACGCTTAAAAATCTCGCACAAACCGCACCTTTTAATATTACGGGTGGAAACTTTTCAAATGAACATCCTGTATAGTATTAAATCTACACTGAAGGTTAACAGTGTATAGTTAAATCGAATGCATCTTTTTTTAATGAAATGTTGCGACGTTGCTAACTAGATTTCAAAACCTGTGTAAACAGGAAACATTTGTATCTCCAAATTCAAATATAAACCGAAACTTTTTATACAGATATTGAAAAAAACGTCTTCCTTAAATTCTTATGACGATACAGTATTCGCAAGTTACTAATTAATGGCATTTATTAAATGAACGAATAGTGAATACTTCAATATAAAATTACATTTGACTTGCGGAAAAATATTTTCTAAGATTTAAAGAAAATATACGTTTTATCAACTACATAGAAACAAAAATATGAAATTCAGCTTTTTTATGTTGTTCTATGTACACAATATCGTCAAAAGCCTTACATTCTAACATTTTTGAGGCAAAACCCACTGAATAATACATTTATTAAAACAAGTGAGTGTAGGCCATGAGAAACGAAACACATATGAAATATTAGATATGTCATGTTGTTTTAGATTGTTTTCCCATGGTATGAAAAACACATGCATTGAATATTGTATTCGTAGGAAAAATAAAGGTAGGCCATGACATACCTCGTGGCATACCTAATATTTCATATCTCATTTATTTGCTTTTATAAATACAGGGTGCTTCAAAAGTATAATAACTGTTCTACAGTTGGGTAAATATTGGTTTTGCAGAAAAATATTGTTTATGAAACTTTTTTAACACGTTTTTATCTACCTCTTTGTATACTTTACAAATTTTTGATTAATGCTGTAAGCGCTGTGATGAGATCGTGGTTTGTTTTTAATGGCAACATGGTATGTTTTATTCATTAATTCGATACAGATATTTTTTCTCTTCTCAATAGTATAACACTTGTATACTTTTGCATAACACACTCTTTAAGGAAACCGTGATAAACTTCTTCAAATTAGCAAGCACTGAATGCAAACAACAGCCTACCACAATCACAGTAATGTGCTTTGAAGTTAATTTGATGTTTCTAACAATCTGCGCTGTTCGGAATGTGAACGGGACTGCCAAGGTCCCTCACTTAGGTGAGAGGCGTGAACAAAGATACCTTCTGCGAGGTTGCCGTTAATGATTTCTTGGTACGTCCACCTCTCTTCAGAGAGATTTAAGGTTTACCTTAATAGGGACTATGGAGAACTGGGTGAGTGATTTCACGAGGTGAGGTGTTGCTAGCCCTTAGTATGGGTACCTAACGCCTTAGCGGCAGCGCGTCCTCTGTAACGGAGTCCCCGCTCCCTGGCCGTGGCTATAAATTTGCATAGGCGATATACTGGGTGGTTGGAGGCCGACGATTTAGGCAGGTAAGCTCCAGGAAGGATTGGCGCGGCTGCTGGCATTAAGGACTTGAGCCCTAGGGGTGAGGTGCACTTTGCTTGCTCACACCCACTATCAAAGTGTCGACCCAGGGGGCTTGTGCTTATGTACAGAGACACCCGACACTGTTTAGGTACCGGTCATATCAGACCGACTACCAACTAATCTGAGCGGTGCGTAGTTGACCACCACTGAGATTGCGAGTAGCCTAAACTGGTAGTGGTAGCACTGCTTTCGGAACGTGCTTGCTACGAAAAGTTCAACTAGTGATTTCTTTGGCTGGCACCACGGGGAATAAGTCCGAGCCCACGGGGAAATAGCAGCCCCGTCTTGGTCATGGTGTAGGACTCGTGGTGGCAGTGGCAAGCCTATGTAGGCTAGGGCCGTCTTGGTGCGGTTCGACGGGTGAGCTGCGTTTTCAGCTCGGGTACTGATCTGCAGAATTACTAGAGATTTAGGTCATTCCCTTCGACCAATGGGACTTAGGACTTGCAGCCTAATGTCAAGACTGGTAGCTTGTTCTCGTTGAACCGTTGTTAACTTGAGCAGGTGCGCTGATTGAGCATACTCCAATCCGGCTCGAAAAAGGACTTGGCGAATAAGGCTCACGCTAGGTGCCGCCACGTTAAACTGAAAAGGCAGGCCGTAATAGCCGCTTCACATTGGATCTGTATACAAGAATACGCAAGAAAAGTACTCTTGTCTAAATTCACTAAATACAGCGGGTTTCAAGATACTCGTAAATAAGTATTTGCAAAAAGTTTAGTTGCTATGAAGGTCCGAGTGTTGCCCTAAAATGCGGAATGAGTTTATACAAACATTCGTAATGTGCGTTTAACCGAATACTGTCAATAAATTCAAGCGAAAAGTTTTCATCTTCCAACGCTAAAGTTTGCTAAGAGAACATTGATAAAAATATTGTTAATTTTACAGAAAATCAACTAAGCTAATTTCACAAATTATAACGATTGATAGAAAACCCCGTGTCATCATCCTTACAATAATTTCTTTGTCATCATGTTTGGACGACTATAAAATGTTTATTTAAAATTTTTTTTCTCATCGACCTACTTTTGCTGTTAAAGTTCATCACCGACGACATCTGTCTCACGCAGAGTAGGGATATTAAACAAATATCACTGGGAATCTATAGATTTACGTCTCTTTCCAAAGATAGCTCATTGGCCAATGCATTTACCCAGTACATTTCAAATTCTTACTAATACGAGTATTATATTTGACTATCGGGTGCCAAATTTTCGAGGTTCACCCTTGGAATCTCGCTTATTTGAAGGGATACTAAGGCGGTGAAATGAAAAAAGATACTTTTTAATTTTAACAACGCGTTCTACGAAAATTACGTAATTTCAGCTACGCCTACCAATTAATAATAATATGTAGCTTTTACAGGCCTTTTAGGCCCATAGATTTTTCGAGGACTTTCACTCCGAGTAGGCTCTTCGCTTGTGTAGTGAGAGGTAGTGGGGCTTTTTAGCATTTAAACCACTACGCTCCTGAAGCTTATGCCACCCTTCGTGCACATTCATTCAATGCCATTCACACATGTGTTTATTTGTATGTTAAAATGTTGAGTGTAGCTTTGTTACTTGTCTTGGTCAGCCAGTAATCAAGGCAAGCACCATTAATTGTAACCCAACGTCGAATGGTTACCGAGCTCGATTCCGATCCACAGTATTACAGAAAAATTTTATGCTTCTTCCGGGATTCGAATCGAGAACTCACGCATTGTGAGCCTGATCCTCTACAACTGGACCACCCGGACATTTTACGCCTACCAATTAGCTCTAGTTAAAACACACATTTTCATTTCCTGCATATTTTTCATAACTCTTTAAATAACGAATATATAGTGATTTTTGGTCCGAAATTCGAAGACCAATTTCTAATTTAAGCTTGCCTCCGGGTAGTTATCGCCGGTCATAATGTTTACGTTTAGCGTTTGCTGTCAGCGGTCATAGTGTTGGGTCGGTTTTGGGTAATGGGCCGGTCGGCATCTATTGCAAAGGATATCACAACTTCAAATCCCCAACGAGGCGTTTCTTTTTTGTAAATTCTTTTTTTTTTTTTTTTTTATTAAAACAATATTGTTCAGCCATTTACCTGCGCGAGAATATTTAAAACGTAAAAAGTATGGGTAAGAACCTGCGACCTGTTTCGCTCATTTTTTATTCTGAGTTCAATTATGTATCACACTTTGCATTTCGTCTAAACTTTGGGAATTTTATTTTAAAACTTAAATAAACCTCATTTAACTATATAAAAAAGTAACACTAGGCTATTAACTAAATATATTGGATAAGCCTAAAATACTATTTTTATTTAATTTGATGCTTATGTCGTCGCTAAGGGGTACAGCATAAACATGTCGCTTCTAAGCAAAGACAGGTAAAACACGTTAGAGATTTATTAATCTTCCAATAAAAATTGTTAATTTTTGGCAGAAAAATTTAGAACAATAGGCAATAGGCAAATAAAGCAGCTACACTGACGAACATTGGGGGATCTTGGAGGCCATCTTCACTCCCGATCCACTTACTTTTGAAAACGCTCATTAAGAATTAACTTTTCTTGTATTGCAAGGAGTCTTGCTACCACCAAAATTATCGCAAACTAGTTACCAGCAAGTCTTCAAAATAATCTTGAAGTCTGTTGTTATAATTATTTTATAACTTTAGGCTGTAAGGGTTCCATTATAAATGTATTGACGAATTAGTGTATCTCTACTATATGTTAATAAATTTATCGTATTGGAGTTTTTTTATTATTATAATAAAAATCTTTAGATCCTATACTTACCGACAGAACTTTTGTAATTGCTAATTTACTATGCAAAAGTAAAGAAAAATATGCTGCGTTTCTAGATTATTCTAAATTTCTTCGCCGAAATTATTTTTATTAGACTAAACAGCGACAGCATGTTTATGCTTAAAACTGTTATTGAAGATCTAATCGCTAAAGTTACTATAGGAACAGTGTTTTGTATTTTTTCTATATTAACGTTCAGTTCAGGGCTTACTATAATTTTTCGTATTTTGTTTGTACAGTGATTGTACGTATACTAAATGATGTGAACTTTCCAACCATTGATATGATATTTTTATTTTGTTTTTTATTAAATGACCTAAGCTTGCTAAATGCAGTGTACTACTATGATAAAAAAATTGATAGTCGATAATCAACAATAGAACCAGTTATAATTAATCTCATGAAGAAATTAAATTCGGCATAAAAAAGGGCTCAATAATGCGTTAGTGAGAAACATGTAAAATAAATGGCAAGTGTATTATAACAAAAACCACACAATTTAAAATTTCAGTTTTTTTCAGTTCATTCAGAGTAGAGGTGGGCCTCCCGGCCTGAAACCCTGTCCTGGCCCGTCCGCGCCCAACCCACAGTTCCGGCCGGGTCTAAAATTACAAACAAATTAATTATAGGGCCGAGACAGGCTTATTTAAATCCCTAGCAGGACCTTTGCCGGACCAGCTGTACCTAACGGGGCCTCACCAGGCCAGCACGGCGGAACAAAAGTGGCAAATAATGTTACAGAAAAACTAGTTAACAAGTTAAGTTGTCCTGCCAAATTTGCCCGACTAAATTTGTTGGGCCAAATTTGCCGGGCCAGATTTATATAATCTTTGTCGGACCGGGCCCTAAATCATGTACCTGAAGAACAGGCCGGGCCGGGGCAGTCCATCTTCATAATGTGCCGGGCTGGGCCGGGCCGGTCTTGAAAATTTCTTCGTTTGCCTACCTCTATTTCAGACACTAAACAAGACAGGTCAATTTTCTTTTCAGATAATTAGTTAACATAAAGTTTCGCAACTTTGCCATAATTTAACCATCTCCGTATCTCTGCAATAATCAAAATCTTAAAAAATCGGCATTTGTATATATAAAGTTGAATTTTCAATTCGTTTAAACGTGTTTTGTATTTAAAATCTTAAAGTTAAATGTTTTGAGGGTCACAATACGTTCTTTTTAAATAACAAATAGCTAAGTCAAAACTCGTGCGCTTAGCTACATTGTTCCAAAAAACAGATATACTTATTTGTAATTAATAATCATCATTGTTACTTTCACAATTTTGTTAGACGGAGGTACTTCTGTAACCTTGCAATAGATAAAATTCGCTTAATAATGAAATGGGACTTAACCATTGTCATGTAGTGCATTTGGGTGAACTTTTGGTTACCTGTTTTACAATTATTTCATAATTACGACATTATAACCTTTAAATTATTCAAAAATCTTGTGCAAAAATAATAGAACATACAAAACGTTAATGAGTATCAAGTACGTGGTGTCCTGTTTCACAATTCTCATAGCAATTGTCACGTTTAAAATGTAATAGGGACAGTAAATAAATTAACTTCAAAACATACATCATAACCAAAACGCCGATTCTATACAAAAAATTATATTATGTTTATATTTGTATTAACTGCAAACTTTATTATAGCAGAAATACTGATTGAATGGTAAATGTTTTTCAATATAATAAAAATGAAAATTTGCATAATCACAGAATATAATCAACTCTAACTAAATGATCCGCAATTAAATTTTCGTATTCGACTACAATATAACATATTTAAGTACTTATTAGAAACGTGGCTAAGAGCTATAAAATGTAGGTGCATAATTTCCTACACCAATAAGATGTCTCTTCCTAGGTTAAAGTTGAAAGCATTGCTTACTTATTTAAGAAGTAGAGAAATTTATGCGTCCGGAAGAAATTTCACCTAACGTTGTAAAACAATTGTTAAAATATTCTACCACATGCACGACCAATTATACTACTTAAATGAGAATTCGTGAGACTCATACAATAAAAAATGAAAAGTTTCTACTAAAACTAAGGTAAGGACTACGGGCTTGTAATCTGAAGAAATGCTAACTAAAATAAAATATTTATTAATATTAATTCAGTGTTGCTTTTCTTTGCATATAAAAATATTTCAAAGTAATCAAAAATTAGCCTTGTGAATATGCAACTTAACATACATCACTAACACACGTTTATTAAAATTTACTGCTACCAACCAGAAAAAGAAAACTAGGGGTTATTTATATTTTTCCTTGGGGTGTAGCAATTAGCAAACAGAACGTAATTATTTCATTTCCAACAAAAAGCTTCGAATGTACAGTTCTTTGGCTTAAATTCGGGATTTTTTAAGGTAATACTTCTAGATACAACAATATTTGATGTTATTATTTTGTTAGAGCTCCATGATATACATTGCAGATATTTTATATGTGAAATTTCAATATTATTCTTATTCTAATTGTTCTATTTTAAATGTTTTTAAAAACGTTTGTAAATAACGAACTCTAAACAAAAGTTTTATAAACAAAAAGTTGTAAGACTTATATACCCCATGTTAAAATTAACACAGAATTTAAACCGAACAATTATAGCCCAGTAACTTTAGGGTTTCACTTCAAAAAAATTAGGACCAAGCTGAATTTTTGCATACACCTTCATTTTGACGTTATAAATAACGTGTGAAAAGTCCCCATCGATATCGTGACCGCTAACAAAGTTATACGGGGTCAAAGGTCACCGAAATCAGTTTTTCGCTTATATCTCGGTTGCTATTGGTTATACAAAAATTTTTTCTGAATCAAAAATGTAGAGCGGAAAATTCTCTACAAAGTGGTAACTTGGGCCTAATTTTTTAGAAATAACACCTCTTTTTCGTCTAAAGTTACTGGGCTAATTAGGCGTTTCTTTTTTAAGGAGCATAGTTTGTGTAGTGGGGGCAGTGGCGTAACTTCAGATCTTAAGCCCGGGGGCAAAAAATCTTAAGGGTCCTGGCCCCATCCTCAAAAAAACTTCAATAATAAAGTAATTGATAATAAGAACAATTTCTTCAATAGGAAAAAAATTATTTGCAGTCTAATAAATGAAAATAATTATATTAAAGCCGTGTCTAATAAAGATAAGCAAATCTTAAATTTTTTGAAGTTAATGGTTCTGTGTCGGCACCAAAAAGTGTGGGTGTTGTGTTATTACTAAATATAATCTCACAGTATTTTTCATTGTATAAGTACATACTTACTTACATGGAATTTAACATGTTTTTTTGTTGAATATAAAAATAGACTGTCGAAAATCAAAAATTTCTATTGAAAAAACTTCGTAATAGAGAAATTAAAAAAAATTAAAACTCGTGGCTCGTGGCAGGGCCTCCCAAGGCCTCGGGCCCGGGGGCCGTTGCCCCCTCTGCCCCATGGTAGTTACGTCACTGGCAGGGGGTAACGATATTACGATTCAGGTTTTTTTTGTATTTTTAGTGTTTAAAAATTTTATATTGTAATTAAAAATTCAAGAAAGCGAATTTAATTGAGACCGTTAGCAGCACGAAGTTAGTTCGAATTAGCTCAGTTAGGCTTTACCAGAACGTGAGACAAAATGAAACAACTAATTTTAGAACAACAAGTTGAGGCGGGACATATGCAAAAGTGACATCCCAAGAGGAACTGACTGCTACAATGGGAGGTAAGGGGTTTACAACGTTTCAATAGGATTACATACATAGGTAGTGGTAGAACATTACATTCAGTTGGCATCTGTTTATATTTAGGGATATTGTAGACGCTCATTTGCCAATTAAATAGCTAATAACTAATAGGTAAAATAGCGAAAATTGAGATATTTTGAGGTTACGACACACGAGGTCTTAGTTTCCCGGGTATTTTTAAATTATTGCGTTTTTGGACCCCTACAGAGCTAAATATCATTATTAAAAAGAGATGCTGGAAAGCTAGATTTTCAGGCGCATCTTCTTGTACGGACGAATCGTCTTCTAGGAATAATACACATGTTTGTCTCGAGGAAGAGGAACACACTGAAGAAAAACATGTGGAAGCTGTCCTGAAAGAATTTGTAGTTGTTTGATACGCAAGCTTTTTTAGTCGGGGGCAAGTTGTAGCTATGCATGATATGATAATTGTATGTATGTATGTTTTCCCTTATTATTCTTTTCAAACCCGACATTATATAAAACTGAAAATACATCAAAGTAGCTTAATTTGAACTATTATACTTTATTTTATTAATAAGTTCAATTTTTATTTCGTTGAAGTACATGATTAATATAAATAAAATGATAATCACTGCAACAGATATTTATTTTAACCTTATACGGATTTCGACACGTTTACATGGCATTATCAAAGGTAAGATTATAAGCAAACAGTCGGTATAGGAACAATATACCTTGATGACTTGATCTTGGTTCTCTATGTCTGCAGATGACTTGACCAGGTTTTTAAGACCGAGTCTTCAAAAATCCGATTTTTCACAAACTCGCACCAAAACACTCGTCGACTGCTTTCGCTTTGGCGTGAGTTTGTTGTGGTTTGACTTAACGGGTCTTGCTTGTGGACCAGACTCGCAAACAAACCGGGCTTGGCATGATTATGATTACCCGGTTAAATCCGTACCCGATTGACTTCTCTACTGTGTTACTTTGGTGTGACTCTCAGCATCATATCAAACGTTTATTTCTCTTTGAAGGTATTAAAAGTAATTTTACAAAAATTATACTTCGTGTAATAAATAAAATGCATACTCGAACTAAACCACTTCTACTAACCTATTTTATGGTACGTCGTTGTCATTTGCCTTCCTTTTCACTTTAATTCTAAACAACAGATGTTCAATAGGCACATTTTTACATTTGCACAGTTTTTTAACGTTCGGTCTACCCATAATTTATGTCTAATCACTGTTTGTTCTAAGTACTATAAGATGTAAATGGAATTTGTGTATTTTAATTTATGGTGCGTTTTTTTAAACAACACTGCCGTTTTTTATAATTCAGTGGCGGTTTCTCCATTGGGTCAAATGGTCGTTAACCTCCCAATGAAATAAAAAATAAATAAATAATTACTTTTTGTTTGAGTACATAACGTCGTATTATACACTATAATATTTAAAAAATACTTTTTTGTTAACTTTTGTATGAGATTCTATGCGAGAACGTTTATTAAAGAGCTGCCGCAGGATCCGAAAACGTTTGAATGTTTGAGTATTTCGAGCGCATTAAACAAATCTATGCAAGGGTCATTTGGCTGTTAGTCCCCAATTCAGCAATACGCCACCGAATAAAGCCGCCGGCTTAAAAGGCCTTCAATTGAATAAGAGTGAATGAATAAGAGTGGGTATTAAAGACTTCAGGGTCACGAACCGACAACTTCCGAGAATTATGCTGTAAGTTGTCCGTGATAAGCGCATGCCACTAGCCGCCTTATTTGCGCGATTCGCACATACACGATGTAGTAGTGTGAAAACAGTTGGTTGTGTAATCATAATTTAGTGGTGTTGTACGATGTCCGTGCAAAATAATTTTGGATTGTGAATGCCATGTAAGAAAATGCTTTCACTTGTTTCCACTGTCTGCTATTTTGTGATAATTCATTGTGTGATATTGACTGCAAGAATGTAAAAAATAAAATTCAAACACATTTTTTATCGGTAAACCACATAAAAAATTATGTGCATTTTGACACACTGGCAGTGTGGGTATCAATTTACAAGAATTGTATTAGAGAGTGCTAATCGAAAGTCTGTTAAAAACAGCAATGAAAATGTTGGTAAAAATAGACCACTTTGCTAACGTAGAGGATGGGTTTGAAATATAAGGCTACCTAAAACTTGGGTACGAACAATTTTTTTCCAAAAAAATTGTTTAGAATGCCTCCTAGTACACCACACCACGAGCCGCCACTGATAATACTGTTAACCATATTAACACAAATTTCTTAATAAATATTAATTCTGATAAAATGGCAAACAATTGGCATGTAGTTATCTAATATGTAATTAATATTGTTGTCTTGCATTTATAAAATGCGTAACAGCTAACGTCATCACAGTTTGTTGAAGGTATTAAGCGTAACGGCGAAGCTTCGCGGTGCGATGGTACGCTTCATCTCAATAATTAATCTTTACACATTTCATGCTTATGTGGTTACACCATGTGATAACTTACGTTCTGAAAATTTACTTTTCACCGTAAAATTGTATTTCACTTTTAGGATTTCCACGAAGCTGTCAAAAAAATACTGGTTGTAAATAATGTGGCTTTGAATTACTTTTGTATTGGCCTTACTTCTGACTTGGCTTCTAGCGACTTGTCAAAAATCAGAAAATGCTAGGTCATGATGCTGTAGTATGCAGAGTTGTAACGTTTTTAAGAAAATGCAGAAGAAGTTTCCTGGATACAGATTTAAGAAACGCGCCGGGCGAAGTGTATAGAGTTAAAAGATTATATAGAATAACAAAATACGACAAAAAAGAATGTTTTGTGTGCTCTATTAATTAGAGCAGCGGTTGCACTGTTGTGCCAGCATGGTACAGTTAGCAAGCAGTAAAACCACGAAGGTATGCTTTTTAAACAACGTTTAATTATCACTAACTATAATATATAAATGTACAATAAGTATACATAGTTTGAGCTCTACACCAAGTATCAAGTCTCGCGAAAAGCGCGTGTTACTTGTCTTGCTTCTAATTTAGAACTGATTTCTAGCAGGGCCGTTTTGCCCGCTCTTGCATTTGTTACCTGCAGTTTGTACAATTTCATTGGTGGCTACGAGTAAGTTTAGAAAAATACCAGACCTATTCAAAACAGCTTGTAAAACAGCTTAACAGCATTACAATAGAGCACTTTGCTGCCCAAACCTTCTAGAGTGCATTGGTATGTATCACCACAGGTATAAAATAACCTAAAGTAGAAATTTACAGAAAAGAATGTAATATTAGTAAGCTCGGACGGCTACTTATACTAAACCTTAAACTATGAATAAAATAATGTCCTATACTAAATGCGAGCTTAAACAAAGAACATGTCTAACTTCTACTCTCCGATTTCGGATTTTTTTGAAAAGCTTACCTACAATTTTCGATATACTTCGTATTCAAAATTTCATCAAAATCGGTGTAGTATTTTCGCCTGTAGAGGCACACTCACACCTACATTTGCCCACCCACAGACAGACATTTTTAAAAACCCCTTTTTCGGGTTCCTTGAGCTGCAAAACGTGTATTTCCGTTGAAATCTAGATTTCAAACATGTTCTTGAAATCAATGCTTTCCTATGCAGAAGGTATGGGTTTCTCGAGATTTCCAAACACGAAGGTAGGTTAACTCATAACTCATTTAAAACGTCTTTTAAACCTAATAATTTAAAAAAATATATCGATAGCTCAAACTGGTTCAAAATGGCGGCCCATTATATCAAAAAAACGGCCATCACATAAACCTTTTCCCAACCTCAAATGAACTATTGTACCAAGAAAATTAGTACTAATCCTTAATGTACATTTAATTAGCTTTCCAACGATGTAAACATAAAGACAAAAAATAAATATTAGTACCCTCGCTACTCCTCAAAAGCGAGAACATTCAAAAGATATTATCTCAAAAATCTTAAATAGGACGAGAGGTCAAGTGACACCTCATTTTAAAAGTCGAATTAAACTGACCAATTTTTGTAATTAAAGTTTTACGATATCTTTCACCGTTACAAAATGGCGGCTCAATTTATAAAAATTTGCTTTCTATTATCGGATGAATCACCCCCTCTACCGCATTCAAAACCGGAAGCGGAAGTTAGACATGTTTTCTTTATAGCGTTTTTTTCCAAAACAAAATTTTAAATATTTGAGCACGGAATCTGAGAGAAGAACTTAAGGTAAATCGAAAGCATTTTTGTCAAACTTTCTAGCTTTAAAATGGCGGCCGCTACAGCTTTTTGAAAATTTCGACTTTAACGCCCATTTACTCAAAAAGTAGTCGCATGATGGGGATCAGCTACCACTTACTTGAGAGCCCTTCCTAGGTAGTTTACGATGAAATAAAATTAATTTCAAAATCCGAAAAATATCACAATATCAAAATTTTGAAAATTTTCAAAAATACTTTATCAAAAACTGTCACGATTTTTAGCAAAACTTTCTGAGCCGATAGAGCTTGCATTGAACTTAAATTTATTTTTTACTTATCTTGGAATAGGAATGATAACACGATGGCGACCTCGGCGAGACAACGGAAGAAACGATTGTGGAGGAAAAATTACCTTCGATTAGGAAGTTGCAACATCAGATGCTGGAACGGAAGGCAGGAAGAAGTAATGATAGAGATTGAAAGACATGAGATAGATATATGTGCAATTTCGGAAACGAAAAAGAAAGGGAAAGGCATTGTACCATACCAAAACTACGTATTACTATATAATGGAGTTGGGAAAGAAATGGGGGCAATGGAAGGAGTAGGAATCCTAATTCACAAAAAAATACGAACCCGCCATCGATGATTTTATACTTATAAACGAAAGAATTATATGGGTATCACTGAGAATGCACAACTCCAAACTGTACATATTCAGCATATATGCCCCAGAGGACGGTAAAACTAGGAACGATAAACAAGAATTTTACGAAACCTTACAAGAACATCTTAATACAATACCTCCTAGGAGATTTTAGTGCACGAATCGGGAACGACATCATAGCGGTGGTGAAACAGCGCTTTAATGAAGAAGTTAACAACGACAATGGGCAAATGTTTGTACAATTCTGCTGTAATAATAACATAAGAATCAATAATACGTTCTTTGATCACCGAATGCAATATAAGTACACACGCCAAAATACCAGAGGACAGCAATCTGTAATTGATTAAATAACATCGAACGAACGTATTTTACCATCACAAATACTAGACGTTTGAACGCTGAACTCGGCTGATATTGGAAGTGACTACAACCTCCTGCTATGCAAACTCCGTCTAGAAATTCAAAAACACAAGAAAATTCCCAAGACATACAAAGAACAGATTAAAAAGGAACTGTTAGAAGATGAAAGCGTAAAGCTCTTATATCAGAACCGTTTAGCAAATCATATTAAAGACAATGAAATAACTAATACGGACGAGCTATAAACAAATTGGAAGAGATTTAGAAAATCAATTCTAAGTGCAGCAATGGAAGCACTAGGCACCAACAAAGTTGACGTATTACAACAAAGCAAACATAAAACACCGTGGTTCTGCAAAGAAATTAAACAACTAGCAACCACAAAGAGAACAGCCTTTCTAAAATATAAGACAGCCAAAACTGTTGAACAATACACAGAATACAGGAGTCAGAAATGAAGTCAACGCAAACATAAGAAGAATAAAAACAGATTATTGGGAAGCGTACACAATTAATTTACAAAGGGATTTCTACAGACAGCAAAAACAGATGATTCGAAACCAAAAGAAGGAAGTAGCAGAGAATGTTCAAAATACTAACATAAAAGAAGAAACCGGGATACAGCAATTTACAGACTTATACGCCACTGGGTACGAAGAAATACCTGTCATGGAAGAACCTATAAGAATTAGTAGAAGTAAATGAAGAAGAAATTAACGATGCAATAAGGAAATTAAAAAATAGGAAGTCACCAGGGGAAGATGGGATAACTAATGAAATGTTGAAATATAGAGAAGACACGTTAAAACAGCAAATTATAAAATTTATACAACAGATATTCAATCTATCACGAATACCGCAAGAGTGGAAAACCAATCTAGTTATTCCTATATTTAAGAAAGGACAAAAACTAGTACCTGCGAAATATAGTGGTATAAATCTACTCAGTACGCTTCTGAAACTCACAACAAAAATTGTATCTCAAACATTATCGGATATTATAACATTACATGACGAACAACAGGGATTCAGACCAGGTCGATCATGTATCGATACCATATTCATTATTCGACAGATATCCGAAAAATCCTTAGAGTATAATAAACCCGCTTACTTCTGTTTTATCGACATAGAATAGGCCTTCGATAATCTGCAACTACGACATGTATTAGATACCCTAGAAGAATACAATGTTCCAAGCGGCCTAATAGCGCTAATTCGAGATATATATACGGATAATAATACAAAAATTAAGATTGGAGGAAATATATCTCAAAAAATACCTGCCACAAGAGGAGTTAGACAAGGAGATCCACTCAGCCCACTATTGTTTAATCTTATAATGAATCAAGTAATAAACAATATAAAAGGAAAAGAACGATATAAAATGGGAAACAAAAAATTTAATATAATATGTAGTTTGGCAAATGCATATTTGCATCTTTTTTTCTATTGATCATAAAATGTTAATTTTTCGTATATGTATACACGTTTCGTGATGTTTAGAGTCATAAAAAGTAAATTTTATTTTGCATATTTGGCATATATTACAACTTTACGGCATACGGCATATATTAGTGCATATTTTAGCTTTTAATGGCATGAAAATGCATATTCTAGCAAAAAAAAAATAAAATTTCAAATAAATTATCAAATAAAATATTCGTAGTTCTTAGAAGAAATTGCACAATTTCTTCTAGTGAAACCACATGAACCCTAGACTTGCACTTTCTAAATTTCCAAGTAGGGGTAGAGGAAATAAAGGATTAACTGACGAAGGTTGTATTATTTGGGTAGCTCTTATTCCTTAGGTTTTCCTTCAAATTTCTTTGAAAATAATATTTGGAAATTTTTCTTATACTTATTCTTAGAAATAGTTATTTATAATTTTAGTGTTTGACTAGTTCATTTGTTGCCTTGACAGAGAGCTGTAAAGTGTAATTGTCCAGTCTATACCCTGAAAATGCCTAAAGTTGCTAGTTCAAAAAAAGATTTAATTAAGAAGTGGTTGAAGCCGTATACATGTTTTAAATACGATGGAAGTGTTGTGTTGTGCGTCATCTGTGAAAAAGAGGTATTTATCCGTTTATTTTAATTTTGAATTAAAAAAAACTATTTACTCTGTTTAAAGTTAAAAAACTTCAAACAAGCCAAAACAGCGAGTTAAAAATTTAATACTAATTTGTTATTTTATTTTGTAATTAAGCAAACGATTTAAGAATAAAATTAGAAAGTTTTTTTTGTGATATTGCAAAGGATATGGCACAGGCCACAGGGCACATTCAATTATTTTCCTTTGTGTAAGCTGTAGTAAATTGTACTTAAATATTGTTTTTACAGATAAACGTTAATAAAAAGCTTCAACTTGATCAGCACGTAGCTACCGGTCCGCATCAAAAAAGAAAAAATAATACAAACGAGCCAAAACAACAATTATTGCTGAACTGCTTAAATAAGAATGTCAACAATTTCAACGACGATTTGTGTAGAATGATGGTTTCATGCAACATTCCATTAAATAACATGGACGTTCCCGAATTTAGAAATTTCTTAGAAAAATATACAAAACAAAACGTCGTTTCCCGGAGAACAGCTTCCAGAACGTGCATTCCAAAATTATACGAAGAAAATCTTCAAAAAATAAGAAACGTTGTTTCGAATAATTGTATTTGGTTTAGTGTTGACGAAACCACCGATGCTAAAGGAAGATATATAGCGAATTTTATTGTAGGTGTTTTAAACAGCAGTCCTTCTTCCAGTTATTTAATTGCTGTTAAACAACTAGAAAAAACCAACAATTGTGGACGATTTAATTCAGAAAAACAGCGGACTTTCAACTCTGAATTCCATAAAAAATATTTTAAATGGAGATTTCTTAAGCAATGGCCACAATGACGAATGTTTTGCAGTTAAAAATTCACATTTATTTAAATATTGTCCAGTAACTTCTTGTGATGTAGAAAGAAGTTTTTCCAGCTACAAAAATATATTGGAAGATAAGCGGCGAAATTTTCTCGTTGACACCATTGAAAAGCACACGATTATTTATTGTAATAAATAGGTTGTGTTATTTATTGATTTTACTTCTACCTGTATTTTTGTATATGCAAATAAAAAATGCAGTTTTAACTGAAAATAATAATGCGTTTCTATATTATGTAAGCCCTTTTGATTTTTTGAATGTTGAGTGTTTGTAACTAAAAATAATGAAAATCATTAATTGTATTTATCTTTTTCTTTCAACGAAAAATTACATTTGATGCAAAACGTGCTTTAACTCATATAATAATTACTCGTATTAAACTGCAGATTCAAATAAACATCAGATTTTCATATTAGGCACTAAATAAACAAACTAATTTTTTGTAGTGCATATCACAAAAGGTTACTGCATATTCTTGCACATATTGAAGGTTTTATGCGGCATATTTTAGTGCATATATTGACGGTTTTATGCGACATATGTTGGTGCATATATGCACTATCTTTACAGCATATTTGCCCAACTCTATCTATAAGAGCGTAATACGACCTGTGATGACCTACGCAGCGGAAACACGCGCAGACACGGCAAAAACGAAACAACTAAACTAATGGAAGTAACAGAGATGCAAACATTACGAAAGATTGTGGGAAAAAGTAGGCTTGATAGAGTAAGGAATGAAGACATAAGAAGACAATGTGAGATTCAAGAAATAGGAGAATGGGTGAAGAGGAGAGAAGAGTGGAACACGAACAACCACGTCTCAAGAATGTCAGAAACACGACTAGTAAGACTGGCACGAGACACCTACCCCCGGGGAAGAAGAAGCCTTGGTCGCCCTCCCAAGAGATAGAGGGATACTCTGTAATAAAACAGGCTGAAAGCCTATTAATGAAGAAGAAGAAGAAGACTTATCTCCGAAATTTTACTCTGATGCCTTCCAGGAATTTTTGAAAAATTTGAAATTAATTAATTATTTATTCAAAAACGCAAACGCCAATCGTAATAAACTTTTATTAGTTCAATAAACTATTTAAAGTACTTTATTAGAATTTGCTAAAATTTTTAACTATTTTAAAAATTAAAAAAAAAGACGATACTTTTTAATATCAAGCGCGTTTTCTTTAACTACGCATATCAATTAGCTCTAGTTAAAAAATATATTTTTTATTCCTTGCATATTTTTGATAACCTCCCAAATAAAGCTAATATAGCTATTTTTGTCCGACATCCGAAGCGGAATTTGTAATCCGCCGATAGGCCAGCCGCGCCGGCGGGCGCTTACCTTGCTTTGGTGCAGGTAGTTCGCTGCTTCTGTGGGTAGAGTTATGGTACAAAAATCAATTGAACGGGCAATTGCAAATTCAAATTCCCCCTGCTTGTTTTCTTAGAAATTTAATACTCGCTAAACTGTACAACGTTATAATTATTAAAAGCTACACTTTTGCAAATACGATAAGTTTTAGTATGGGAAAGTCCACTCGAAGTCCACACTTCAGTGTTTTTTCTTTTTTTTTCTGTATGTATCAGATCCTGTATAAGAAGGTTGCATGAAAATTCTAAATAATAAATTCTATGATTATTGACAACATTAGTAGTTTAATATACCGGATGGAAACTTTGAATGCAGGACATAGGACATTAACATGGCAAACCACATTTACTCAATTTCCTGCTCCTCCTATACACTTACAAGAAAAGGCATCAATCCATAGGAAAAGTTTTTACCTTCCAATATTACCAACGTAATCTTTTTAAAGCAAAAGCAGCGTATTTCTTTAATTTCTTACAAATATAACAGATTTTTAGATACAATTATCAAAGTCAATTACTATCTACCATTACTATTCTTTTAAGTTTACAGGGAGAGCAGGAAATTGAATAAATGGGATTTCCCATGTTAACGTCATTGATACGTACATCTGGCATGTTAAATAAATTGAGAGAAAACACTATTTTTCCTAATACACATGAAACGAGTAAACGTGCTTAGTAAGTTTCCAGATTTCTAACTGAAACTGATAAGAATCGTTTGTATGGGCAACCTACAAATTAGCGAAAGTATTTAAACTTACGGAAGTAAAATCATAAAAGTTCAACACTGTTATTAAGAATAATATTTTGAGTCGCTCAAAGTAATACAAAAGCACATTTCAGGTATAAAAATAGTAAAATAAATCCAAAGTTTAAAATTTCAGAGAATTCAAATTACAGTAATATGTAAGTTCTACGCTGTTATTCTTTTAAAGCTTTTCTTTAGTTTATTTAACAACCATTTATTATATATAAAATTTAAAATACACACAAACTACATGATTCTAAAGCAACCGATCTCAATATCACTTTCAGTTTCATTTGCCTACATACTTTTTAAAAGAATAGTATGGTTAGATACTCGTACAAGGAATGTAGATTTACTTTCGAATGCATGCAGATTCTTACCATCTTGAATTCGTGTTCCATATCTCCGAGATCCTGATTACTCCTCCGCACTCTCGGATTATGTATGTCGACGTTATAACAGGTTTCCAATAGTCGATTCACTTTTCATTTAATTTTATTGTCGATTAAACTATTTCGTTGCTTTATAAATACACGTGATTATTCAACGCTATATAAGCCAATTCGCTGGTTTTAGTTTTCAAATCACACCAAACAAAACTGCGCTTAGTGAAAAGCCTCAATATCATTGAGTTTTTTAAAGTATAGTAAATGAGTCAAGTAGGCATAATTTTTAAAATCACGCCAAACAAAACCGTATTATAGTGAAAAGACCTTAATGTCATCTTGTTTTCAACATCGTGTTTTCAAGCGTCGGTATTCCTTGATTTGAATAATTGGTTTGTTTTGACGTAAACGTCAACGTGAACTTAAAGTTGATACAATTAAATATGCCTCGATCCCATATTTTGGTGACAAATCAGAAAAAGTTGCTAAAATTATAAACAAAACAAATAAATATAAAGTAAGTTTTAAAACAACTAGAAATATCTTAAACACTTTGTTTAATGAAAAATTAAAAACAGATGATTTGCTAAAATCAGGCATTTACAAATTAAATTGTTCGCATTGTAATTCGGTTTATATAGGCCAGACAATTAGAAATTTTGATATTAGGTATACAGAACGTACGTTGTTACAAATACAAACACCCACATAAATTCATTTACACTAAACACTTACTACAACACAATCATTTAATGACATGTAATAACACTATAAAATGTTTACACTTTTGTGATGATAAACGTAAATTAGATATACTAGAAGCTTTTGAAATTCACAAACATTTAAAAACTGTACCGTTAATGAATGAGCAAATTGATCTCTTAAATTCTCCTCTATTGGATATTTTGGAATAAGAAATCAAGTCAGCTGCAGACGATTATCGAGATCAAGTCACCAAGTTCTATTGCTATAACAACACCAACTGTCTACTTCCTAATATAACCTTTGACAATGGCATGCAAACATGGCGAAATACGTATAAGGTTAAAATAAATAAATATTGTTAAAGTAATTAAGTATTTTATATACCTATAATCAATTATTATTTTTTGACTAAACGGCACTTATAACAGCTAATAACAAAAATACAGTATAAATTCTTAGTCTGCGTATTCTGGGGACAGAAAATCTGGAAAAATATAATTTTCCATGCATTTTGCACATAGTTCAACTTTCCTAAAAACATCTGTCTATGAAAGTGCTGTTCTGGAATCTATTGTTGTCAGGGTCATTCTACTTCATCATATACACTTATACAGTTCTCTCTTAATGATGAAATAAAACTATTTTATTTCAGAAATACATTTTGGGTCAATTGCAAGTGGTTTGTAGTAAACGTCACTTATCCCTTCACCGATTAATTAGCATTACATCTCTTGTAAGTACCTCACCAGGTAAGTTCATATGCCAATACAACAAAACCCACTTTGTCCATTATTATACGGTTCCAATAAATAACTCGCCCGGGAAGTGGTTTGGCCATACTGAGTTGTAGGGTTACTCGCTTTTCCGGTTTAACGCGAATAATTGACCACGGAATTTTGGTAGACCTTAGGAATGACACTACATCTACTACATACCTATCTCTATTCTCCAGGAACCCAAACAAGCGCTGCTTTCTTATACGATAGTACTAACGGAAGGAACCCAAGCAAATCGTGCCCCCTTATAGTACTAGCGAAAGGCAACCAAGCAAACGATGCTCTCTTATAGTAGTAGCGGGAAGGACCCAAACAAACTGTGCTCCCTTATAGCACTAGCGGTAAAAAACAGTTTTTGTTTTTTCTCCAAAACTTATTTATTTATAATAATTTTAAAATTCTGTAAAACTTTTTTCATTGCAAGTTTTTATTCTACATTCGATAATATTTTGTAAATTTTTATACATTGATTACTTTTAGTTTTGTTTTGATAACGACTTTGTTTTTGTTATAGGTCCTACATTAGTTTTTTACACCATTCGATAGCTGTTCAGCATTTTTGTTTTTCTAAGTTTAATAACACACACCGTTGCTTAATATTATTATAACAGATTTTTTGAAAACATTGTACAATTTGTACGTTATCTCCTAATGTAAGTGACATTCTCCATAGGCATGATGGGGTTTTAATTTGAATTAACGTGTATAAGCGTATACGTCCATACATGCAATTGTTGACTTTTAACAAGAAATCTAAACAGTAAATACCGAACTGTCTCACCATAACACGATGTTAGGATTTTTCAACTCCACGATATGTATCGCTATAACACGACTGCGGGCATGTACACTCGGTTTATTGATTGTTTTCAACAAATGTTTCTTTTGCAGTCACTACTGTTGCTATTGTAATTTGGTTATTTATGGCTTACTTTATTTCTTGAGGGTCGGAAGAAATAAATAGTAAACATCTTCATTTCTCTGTAGTTATGAAATATATTAAAATCTATCTTTTTTTTCTTCTATATAATAAATCCCTTAACTAGCCCCCCAGAACGCGACAACGGACTCTAACATTTCCAAGCAGCGTAAATGAGCGAATATTTATAACCATATATCAGTAGACTGGGCTTGTCCTATAGTGGTAGGCCGTGTCATGTTAATATATTTTAACACCTTTAGGGTAATAGCTGAATGCTTTATTATACAGTTACAGTTTTATAACACTACATTTAAACAATACGTTGAACGAACGGAACATTAAAGATGGTTAAATTTAAAAGTACAGTATGTAAATCACAAAGTTAATTTACACAAATAAAACACACGTATACTACAAAGCGGCTTTCTAGATCGTATGTTTAAGACTCGTCGAGCAAGACAAGAGCTAGGTCATTTGGGCTGCGGTGCTCTGGTAACACCTACGCGTGCTGCGGGGTTTAGAGAATGAATGAGGTTGGCTGGTTTTGCAGCTTTGGAAAAAGCTGGCTGTAGTACGAAGACGTCTGTGTAGGACTGTTTGATCGGTTCAGCAACAGACGACGGCAGGGGTTCGGCTTGTCGGACCGTTTTATCGATCTGACAACAGATGGCGGTGAGAGTTTTAGTTTTCAGACCGTACTTGTAAGTTGTGCTACGGTTTGGTCCAGAGAACAGACTGAGCTCTAAATTTGTCAATTGAGTTCAAATTTGCTCCCTTTCAGCGACCATAAAAACGGTTAGAATTTACCCCAATTACGCAAGAAAATGAACTCCTGTGATGGGTTGTCATTACTTTTCTGCCCTTATAAATAAAGAACCCGTTTTCAATGCAAGTAAGAATTATTTTGGTTGCGAAAGAGCTTCTCATCTCAGAGTTTTTTGGTTAGTTGCGACTAAGAAAACTCTACACCATCCGTTAGTTGCGAGGAATACATCCAGGTCTTCTAGTTGCGGGAGACCTCGTCCAAACACTCTTTAGAATACCCGAGTTGCGTGGCAGCTGCTGAAACCACCACTCTAGTACATCTCCCCTGAGCTGTGTACTATTATTTTGTTACCTGTAAAACTGTCCTTTATTTATTCGTACGATCGTTGGCACACCCTAACGCTACGGGTAACAAATTGGCGCTCATCGCTTGTAGCTGTCTTCTCCGACGAACCTCCAGCCATCCACGTACTCTACGTCTACCACCGGATCTGATGTGGCTCTTGGACACCATCTCCGAGAAGGGTCAAAAAGCTCCAAATCTAGCCCTCCAGAAAACATAGCCGCTGAAGGCTACATCCTCCCCGTGCGCGGTACACAAACAATTTCCTTTTCTCTTCAAGACCACAATTTTATGTGCAAGTGCCGTGTAATAGACCATCTGCGTGAAGTCGTAAATTTAGTGTAACCGCCTATTGGCAGCAACCTACAGGTAACACTGTCCGTTGAAAATGTAGCTCTTTTATACCTCTTTTTTAACCGTTGCTGGCATGGTCAAATAACAAACATTAGCTGACGTCGCTTAGCAGAATAGCAAACATCTGCCAGCATGTCGACCGCAGCAGGAAACGGAAATCGCGTTTTGTTTAGTTTTGCATGTTATTGAAACGAACGTTATTAGACAGAGTGATCCTAATGTGATATTTAGAGCAGCTGTAGTAGGAAACAGAAATAGCCTGTTGCTTACCAATATAAAAAAGCAGATAGTCTATAATTGCTGTCACTTTTTAGTGTCAACTAATTTTTGTTTGGTTATGACTAAATGTGTGGTGAAAGACGGTCAAGGACAAAGTTTATGTATCATGTCAATTTGAAAAACATCTACAAAGGCGAAAATACACAAATGCAGCTAAGCTGGAGTTGTCACACTTATAAAGGGAACAAGATGTTAATTTTACCCATGAAATAACTCAATCGGTCTGCTTATTTCTTGATACGTGCGTCGGCAGATGATTGTTGTGTAAACATACGCTAAGAAAATAGTAAAAGTATAATTGGTAAGATCATACCGGGTCGTCGTAGAAAGTTGAGACAGTTCCGGATTTAATATAGATGTCTACAACATTTTCAGTGCGATTTTATTTGTTCCAAAAACATTATGAAAATCTCCATTAAGGCACTTCCTTTGAAATCAGTACAAGTAATAAGTTTTAACTAACTTTTTCCCGTTTTTATAAGGGGTTTTCTGGGGCTATGATACGACTTTTTGGGGGATATTTTTCCTGAAGATTTTGCGTTTTTTTTTCTTTTTTACGGGTTTTTATTTCGGTTTTTTCCACGGATTTTATTTCTCATTCAGACCGACTCAGCGGGGCGTCGAGTATGTAGTTACCAATAAAACATCGGGGGTGTAACCCACGAGTTCTACTAGTTTATATAAAGGGTAAAGATATTCCTTGAAAGTTGAGAGGAATATTTCGTCATTTTAATCCTAATCTTTTACAGTATGAGATAACTGTTGCACACCTACCTACATATACTTTAGACATACAGACCTGAACAGAAGTCTCAGATCGATGGACAAAAGGACAGATGACCACAAAAAAGCTGCAAATATCGTCCTAAAGCATAGACACTATAGAATAATTACTCTAAGGTTCAATATTTTTAAGGGTATCTATATTATTGTACACTACAAACAAATTTAAGTGTTCTGAGATATTTAAAGTATTTGCGGTTTTGTCACTACGATTAAAGTGTAAATTTGGAGGTCAATTTTTAATATAATTTCATTTTCTATTATTAATTTTTAACTGAAAGCGAAATAGTTACTAGGAAGTGTTAGAAGAATAAATGCACGAAACGTTTAAGCAGATGGAATCTGTTACCGAGTTATGTATCAAATAAATTTAAATTAAAAATTCCTTTTTACATCATCGTTTATCGTTTTATTGTAGTGATAAACGTCATAAGTTGTTACACTAACCACAGTTTATCCAGCAGGCCACAAAATATTTATTATAGGCGTAGGCGCAGCATAAAAATTGCAGATGGAAAAAAAAGAAGAAAAGAACTAGAAACTCCAAGAGAAAGCTATTGTAAATTAATTACGATAATGTAAATTTCACATCTTGTGGAGTTTAAATTATTCTACAACTGCATTACAGCAAAGAAACTGTGTTTTTCTCTTTTAGAAAAACAACAGTTGGCATTGAAAATGATAATTCATCATTACACAATTAACCAGTCGTACTCGCATCCAATGGGTAATTACACCTGCACCGGCAATTTAACGCCTTAAATTTCATAGTCGACGTAATAAGTGAAAAGAGTGAGCTATTAACCATGACCGTCAAACATTGTGGGATATTGCTTAATATATACCGAATGTTATTCATACATTACAATTAAGTAATTTCTAAGAACAAAACGTTTACAAACCACAGCCACAAAGAAAGATGAAATGCACTGTTCGTAATCAAAATACTTCGTGCATATAAATCATGGCCTCACAAAACAAAGGGAATGCTACCATTTACCAGTCTGACAGCCTACAGTGAATGCCCTCTAAGATGATTCAAAACTGCATTTTATCCATGACTCAAACACAATGTCAAGTGAATAAATAAATATTAAATTAAGGTAACTCATAATTTGATCATTATTACGGTTCTTCAGGAAACTAACCAATCGGAAACGTAACCTAACTTCGAGATAATGTCAAATTCACTTTCTTGTAATTAACTTTTTTACACAGTCACTCTATGGAACGTTCTCAGGAGTTTCGTACCCAAGAAAGTTTCTTGCAATGTATTTACAGCTTCTTATTACCAAGCTTTAATAGAATAGGAACGTAATTTATCTCATCTAATAATTATAGTTATTTGCTCCGTGATGTAAGACAACACCTTCTGCAACAACTGTATAAGGCTCAGTCGAGCAATTTGCTTTTAAATAAAAAATTCTTACAGTACTGAAGTGCATATCCCTATTCGAAAATGCAGTATTACCATTTTGGGCATTAATAACTGAACTAAAAATATACTTCTCATAAAATAAATAAAGAAAGAACAGTGTTACCATCAAGTATGTAATTAAACTTTACTCAAAAATTTAACCTACTATAGAAAGTCATCAAACTAGTAAAGATGTTATGCAACTAGAAATTAGCATGCACTGAACTTCCACATTCTCTATGGGTTTAAATCATGTTAAACCTTAAGCGTTGATTAAACCATTAAAACTACTCAGAAAAATAATTCCTAAGCCCAAGAATAAAGGTTTTTTTTTATTAAATGTTGGAAATACTAGTTTTCCAGCATATTTTGAAATTATAATTCAGCTAAATACTCAGTATGGTACAGTACATATTAATGGAGTAAAGTTTATTTACAATTATTATTGTTTTTGCTATAACACAGTTCCCATATTTCTTAAAATTTTTAACAGTAAAAACGAGATGAATATGTAAAATTTAAATTAGAAAAAAAATAAATTTTTCAATGCAATACTTGATTGTTTTAATTTATTATCAAAAGATTATGTTCAAAACACTTACAAAATAGCTACCTATTTAGTATTAACTGTAAGTTCTCTGAGATACGAGGATCGTTCGAAATGTACGAGGCCTAACAAAAAAAAGTTTTTTCGGCAAAAAAAACATTTTATTTTCCAATATAATTTCCTGCTCGCCCAACGCACTTATTCCAACGATGCTCCAAGGCAGCAATGCCGTCTTTGTAGGTCGATGAACTTAAGTCCTCAAAATAGCTATTTACAGCAGCGATTACCTCGGAATTGGATGAAAATCTTTTACGGCCGAGCCATTTTTTTAGGTTTGGAAATAGATAAAAATCGCCGGGAACCAAATCTGGCGAATACGGCAAATGAGGCACTAATGCGAATCCCAATTCATGAATTTTGGCCATGGCGATTGCAGACGTGTGTACAGGTGCGTTATCTTGATGGAAAAGCACTTTCTTTTCCGCCAAATGAGGCCGTTTCTCCTTGATTTTGTCGCTTAATTGCTGCAACAAATTGTTTTTCCCTTTTCCAAGTGGTCGACGAAGATAATTCCGTGAGAATCCCAAAATACAATTGCCATAACCTTTCTTGCTGACAAAACCGTTTTTGCTTTCTTTGGTGGCGGAGAACATTTGTGTGTCCATTGTTTGGACTGTTCCTTGGTTTCGGGAGTGTAATGGTGGACCCAGGTTTCATCGACGGTTATGAAACGGCGCAAAAAGTCTTTCGGATTGGGGCGAAAACGTGCCAAAAGGTCGCGAGAAACCATCAAACGATTCAGTTTTTGCTCCGGTGTGAGCAAACGCGGCACCCAACGCGTGGAGTATCTTTTCATTTCCAATTCTTCAGTTAAAATTCTGTGCACACTGTCATTTGAGATGCTCACTATGTCTGCTATCTCGCACACGTTTACTCGACGGTCATCCAATACGATACGGAGGACTTTTTCAATCATATCCGGGGTAGTAGCCGTTTTTGGGCGTCCACTGCTGGGTTCGTCCTTTGTACTCACACGACCACGCTTAAACTCGGTAACTCAGTTTTTAACCATTGAAAACGAAGGAGCGGACTTCAAAAATGTCAAATCCTACTCTGCTTTGATTTTGGTTGGCGTTAAGCCTTTCAAATGAAAGTACTTTATCACTCGAGACGGTCACTTTGGCACACTGTCAAACACAAACTAACTGACAGATTGCTCTATACTGTCATATTTAACCTAAGAAAGGATGGTTCTGAAAATGGTAATGGAAATTCTGCCGAATTAGCGCCATCTCTGTGTTAGGCCACGTACATTTCGAACTATCCTCGTATTGTGCTTTCAGAAGAAATTCAACGTTTGCTTATTTGCTCCTATAACAATCACTGCTTATGTACAGTTTGGTTATATCAGAAAACGTATTAAAAATGTTTTAATTTTCTTGTTGTTTAATATATTAGTGTAAAATTTCAAAACTATATGAAAAATAAGGAATTTTTTAATAAAAAAGTGAACATTTCATGATATATTTTTCAATTAGACGAAACGGAGAATTAAAAAAACTCTTTAGCTCCATTTATTGTACTGGGGTACTGTATCTGTATCTGTATGTCTCCGCATTTTTATCTATAAAACGTAGGCAGTGTTGGATTACGATTTTGTACAATGAGTAATAATAGATAACAGTAAGTAAACAACCACATAAATTAATTTCAATGCCTTCGCTAAAAACAATTAAATTTAAATTTAAAATACATGCACTAATATAAACAATACTTAAATATTTACATTAAGGGACATAAGTTTCTTGATATTTATAAAATATTGTTACTTGCATCAACAAAACTAATGAAATTTAAATGCCTGTATTTTACTACAAGTTTGAAAAAATAAAATATAAAAGCAAAAATGATCGTACTGTAAAACTGTGTTATTTGGTGTTATGTATAGCTTTTGCAAACTTTGTTAAACGTTAACAATTTGCTTGCTATTTTATGAATATTAATTAACAAAACATTTTCAACGACCAATACTTAAACTTGCTTCTTCTTTGTGATACTGGTTATATAAATAGAGCCAATCACATACTAGCACTGAGCTTTATCCTATAGAGGTATGAAATTGCTTACCTTCAATTTAGGTAACTTCACACTTCAATCAAAAAATAAACTACAATCATTAAGAAGATTATTAAACAATCACATTTTAAAAAACTGTAAATAAAATAACTGGTTTCACTATAATGTAGATCACTTTCACATCTACCGCTAATACATCACTGAATATAGTTTCTGTTAAAGACTACCCACGCAAAATACGCAAAAACCATCACATGCATCATCGTCAACGGTAAATATCATTTCAACGCTGCACCGGTTTAACTGGCCAACCGATATAGAAACAGTCCCTTCTTCTTACTAGAGCTTTCTACTTCAAACTTACTCTATTACCCAATCAAACAATATGAACTGACAATTTCTCCGCAAAACGGTTTACATAATTATGGCGTAGAAAAAAATGCTCACACCTTAACCTAAACTTACCGCATCTGAATGCCCTAATATATGTGATAATCAAGTTAACTTAAACACAAATTGTAAGCGCCAATTTAAAGTTATTTTAGTCAAGAGAATCTTAAATCAGCACTTTCACTGCTCTGACAGTATTGCGACTTCAACCGCACAGAAAAGTATCGAGCAGGATTGCGACTATAAGATACAACCTTAGATAAGTTAAAGAATTGAATTTCCAATTTAAACATTTAAGTTCAAAAGCTCAAGAACGAAATGGCTGCTTTACGTAGGTATATTCTTTACGTCTATTATCATAAAAAAAGGCACAATTTTTTGTAGATTTTCAAAAAACGGCACATCTACTAAACTTTTCCTGTTATAACAAAAACAAAATCTTTGGGTTTTTCGAGTATCATAAATTTTTTCCGTGGTTCGCAAACGCAACTATAAAACAGAAACAAACACACGTATCAACATCCGGCTTTTTCTAAAAACTTATTTTTGTCATGAATTTTCGATTTATCTGTTTTCAATTACACCATTAACGTGGAGACTCAAACTATTTTTTTTTCCATTAAAATCTCAAAATCGAAATTTTTGGTTACTTTCTTATACTGGAAGTATGAAAAACTAAAAATTGATGTAGAATTTTATTTATAATTTTGAATTTTTAATATATCTCCAAAATTTAAGTTTAATCAAGTTTATGTAAAAATAGATCCGCACAACACATCTAGTAAAATACGTGCCACTTTTGTTAATGTTTGGGTACTCACGCTTTTTTTTAATAGCATATACTTAGTGAATCGGCAATGACGTGTGACGCCTCTAAAGACGAAAGAACTGGACCGATTTTGATGAAATTTTGACGAAAGTTGTAGTTCTAGATTTCAAGTTTTAAGTTTTAAACAATCCGAAACCAGAAACAGAAGTTAGACATGTTTTCTTAGTAGCGATTTTTTCCAAAACTTAATTTTGGAAGTTTGGGCACGGGATCTAAGAGAAGAACTTAAAGTAAATCGAAAACTTTTTCACCAACTCTCTAGCTTTAAAATGGCGGCACCTACAAGTTCTTGAAAATCTCGACTATAACGCCCATTTACTCAAAAATCAGTTGTCTCATCGAAATCAGCTACAGCTTTTTTGAGAAACCTTTATGGGTATTATACGATAAAGTAAAAATTAATTTCGAAAATCCAAAAACCATCGCAATGGCGCTGGTTTAAACTTTTAAAAATTTTCATATCCATATTGTTCAAGCAGAAATGGGCTACGTCGCTCATTATGCTTTTTTCTGAAAAATCGCAAATTTGGTTTTGAAGATTCATTACTGTAATGAACCTGTTTTTCGTTGTCTGTGGGCATTTTTTGTGTTAGCTGTATCTTGTACGAAATCAGGCTTTTTTAATGAGTTAACAAATAAAGCGTGGGGCGTAACCTACTCAAATCTCGTGTCGGATGTTTTTTTTGACATTTTTACTACTATCTTATCTTCACCGATGTCTATAATTTATTTTTTATACAACTGACATTAAAAATGACACTTTTAGTTCAAGTTACCCGGGCTAGAAATTCAATGTTATAAGGTAGCATGTTACAAATATTTTTAACACTAGTAAAAAAAGATTTTTAACACTAGTGGTAATTAGTTTATAATTTATTTATAAATAGTAACATACACATTAGAATTAGAACAATTACTGATATTAATTCCTTGGGAAGTAGTTAACGAATTTCTCGTTGCCATTGCGACTGCTGCTCCATTTTTACTATTGCAGTATCAATACGAACTGTTTTAAATCACGCGAACAAAACGTTTTCTGAAGTTTCTAATAAACAATTTTCAATTGTCACTGCATTAACGTGACTACATCACGACATAGCTGATTTTTGTGAAACAATTTAAAATAAAAATTATGAATTCGTTTTTAAATTAAATATAAACAGTTGTATAAAAACTAGTGTACGATATGCATGTTAAAAGTGATTTTATTTTGTTCCCTACTCACAAAATAAAATCTCACTTTTAACACTTATATCGTATATAACTATTAATTTTTATGTTGTATTAATTTTTTTTTAATTGATGTTTATTTTAAATTTAAAAATGTTTATACTTTTTTAAAACCATTTTTACGAAAAGACAAAATTAAATACCGCTTAGAAAAGTAAATAAATAATTGTTTGTAAAAATGGAAAACGTCGTTGCACCATTGTTTTATACACGCAGTTGTTATTCCACAGGTGTTTGTTTCAAAAAATTCAAGTACTCTAGCTTACAAAAATTAGTTTTTGTGCAGTCAGTGTTCGAAAATTTCCAAAATTATAAAATGTTTTGATTTTGACATTTTTAAGTTTTCGAAAATATCGAGGCTGCTATTACTGCAACAACATTTCTTATGTAAATCTTCTAACTCAGTTTTTACTAAATAGGCGTTAAAGTCATAATTTCTAGAAGTCGTACCTACTGCAATTTTGTAGATACCGAGTGTAGAAGAAAAACATTTTGCGGATTGCAATTTGTATTTAATTTTGAGCTCTATAGACTTTGAATAATTGTCATGTTTAATTTCCGATTCATTTAAAGTTTGTAACTATGTACCTTTTCGTAAATATGAGAAATGAAGAACCGTACCCTTCTTATGTTTTCCAGTGGCGTTCCGTGGGTTTAAAATTTGGGTAGGCAATGGCAAACATTATTTAACATTAAAATTAAAAAGTAAAACCATTACCACAACTCCAATTTATCAAGACCGGTTGTTAAATGAATTAATCTACGCATAAAATCCCTATTAAATTTTTGTTATTATGCACTTTAATTTGATAACGGTTGCAGATACATGTTCTTCGATCGACACACGTTTTTTAATTGCAGCTGAAAGATTTTTTAAAACAGAGTATCCTGTGTGGATCGTACGTTTCAGGGCTTAGATATAGATAAAAGTAGTAAGCAATTCCAGCAAAATAGTTTATTTTTAATATTGCTACCAGTTAGCCAGTCCATTCTTTTATAACATTCAGTATTAAACGATCTAGATTTCTTCCTACTGTCTGTCTGTAACGCCCCTAGTCATTTTGTACATCGCCCATGATTTTTTATTTCCATTTGTTTTTCGTAAAAGTATCCATTAAATTTTTCTTCTAAAAGCTAGTCAACGAGAATTTCCATATTCACTGCAAATTCGCAAACTACGTATGAATTAAATAAACATACAGTAGCTGCACGCTGCAACAACTAACTGCCGTTGACCGGCGCAGAGGCCGTGCCTTTGCCGTGCTTATTACGTTCTGAAATCTCTACTTTTGCTTTGCATTTGTCCATCTGATCATTGCACTATTTCATTAGTTGTATCACTGTGAATGCAAACGTATTAGAAATAATAGGTGGATTGACTGTGTCTAGCTGAAATCATTTGGCCCGATAAACTCGGCCTTCTCGGTATGCGAAACTGTGTTTAAAGGGACTACGCCTATTCTGGAGTTCAGGAAAAGTGATCTATTCCCACGTGTGAACTGTACGCTCAGATCACACGCTATTCTCTCGGTCGTGTAAAACCGCATTCTGGACTCGCTGAACAACCACTCCGTGAACGAACGAAATGTACGTTGTTGCCAGATATTTCGTGTTCTGTAGCTAATGCGCGTTGAGTAATTTTATTTAGCGGGCTTTAATTGACCAATAGCATGCAATCAATTTTGACATGCTGTAACTGTTGACATTTGTTGATAAAAGGTTATTCTGCGCATGTGATAATGCAAAGAAGTAAGAAAAACCGCAGTGTTACTAAAACCTGCAGTGTTACTAAAACCTGCATTATAAAACTCACAGTAAGACTAACCTAGCAAAATTAACAGACCTAAATATTTTGTTTAGAAACAAGAACAAAAACGGTTATTTATTTTAACTTTAAAATAAATACCTACCTTGGTCTCAACACTTAAAGCTGAACGTCTTGAAGGTTCTATCACGTACGGCCTAACCATTTCAATTATTTCTCTTGCCAAAGCTTTACTGACGCGAAAGAATTTTACAAATTTTGAAGCGGATAGCAAAAAAGCGTCCTCTTTTGATAAAAATACTCTGAGAGGTTCTTCGATTTCATTTTCTGCATCTTGGAGATTGCCTTACTTGCACCACTTCTAATATTTCGTCTACATCCATGACACGCAAATTGCAAATACTTATGTACCTATTTATTTATTATGTGATTAGACCGTTTAGAATGTTTCACAGTTTGGCTCTGTATAACCTTGTGTGTGTTTATTAAAATGTCAGTTTTCGTGAGAACGGTTCACTTCTCCTACAACAGGGCAGGAGAAGCAAGTTCTCCTAATAATTGTGTGATAGGAGCATTCCTCGATTTCAAGAATACGGTGCCAGGGCGGAGTGAGAAATTTGGTACAGTTGCAACAAAGGAACAATTTTAAATCCCATGGCATTTGTCAATAGCATCTGTCACTTAGACCACATTAAAATTTTCAGACATCTGTCATTTAGTTCAGTTTTGACAGCCATTGAAAGCAGACAATCTCGCGTATTTTTGCATACATGAAAAACGGTGAATTTCGTGTGTTAATTAAACATTATTTTTTGCGTGAAAACCCATTACGGAAACCAAAACAATGTTTGATAAAGATTATAGGGACTCTCCACTGTCTATTAAAATCATTCACAAGTGGTTTACTGATTTTCGTTGTGGTCGTACAAGCACAACTGATGCCAAACGTTCAGGACGCCTAAATGAGGTAACCACACGAGAAATGACTGACAAATCCATGATATTGTATTCCAAGACCGCAGAGTGAAAGTGCACGAGATAGTTGAGATAGTACGCATCTCAGATGTACGTGTGCGCAATATATTACACGAACATTTGGATATGAAAAAGCTATCCCCGCGATGGGTGCCGCGTTTGCTCACAATCGACCAAAAACGAACACGTGTGACAACTTCAGAGGCAGGTTTGGTGATGTTCAACCGCAATAAAAAGGAGTTTTTGCGTCGTTTCATAACTGTGGACGAAACATGGATCCATCACTATATACCGGAGACTAAGGAACAGCCTAAACAGGGGATTTCTACTGGCGAACCTGCGCCGAAGAAGGCTAAGGCGGTTTTATCGGCCAACAAAGTCATGGCCGCAGTTTTTTGGGATGCACGCGGCATAATCCACATTGATTACCTTTAAAAGGGAGAAACAATCAACTACGAATATTATTGCAACTTATTGGATCGTTTCAACAACGTTTTGAAAAAAAACCAATGCATTTAGCAAAGAAAAATTTTGTTTCTATCAAGACCATGCACAGGTGCACACGCGTGTAGTTGCAATGGCCAAAATCCAAAAATTACACTTCGAATTGTTTCCACATCCACCATATTCTCCAGACTTAGCCTCCTGCGACTATTTCCTGTTTCCGAACTTGGAGAAAAGACACGTCGGAAAGAGATTTGGCTCTAATGAGGAGATCATCGATGCAACAAACGCCTATTTTGAAAGGTTGGAGAAATAGTATTATTCGGGAAGGACCGAAAAATTGGGAAAACGTTGAACTAAGTGTATCGACCTAAAAGGTCGTTGAAAAAATAAATTGTTTTTGGCCGAAAAAATTATTCCTTGTTTCATTTTTACCAGACTTTCTCAATCCGCCCTCGTATTACGGAAATCTGTAATTTCCATTTACTGTTTGATTTTATTTGTATGATTGTGCCCTTTTACAATAATTCTATATCATTTTACAGTATTCGTTTATTCATGTACGAAACAGTAATACCTATAAATTTATTCTTTTCTGAACTTCAAGAAAAGGTCAATCAACGCATAAAACGTAATTATTAAAAACGCGGATATGAAACGCGATTATTTTCAAATACGGGTTAGATATGATCGTTTGGGTGCGGTAGTATAATATATTGTCAGTAATGATCTTTCAAATAGGTGAAAACAAATGAATTCATATTAACTCTAGAAAGTGTCGCTGTTTTTATAGAATTGTCACTTGAATACCCACAAATGCACAGTGACAACATAAATAAAATAATTTTAGAGAACGGATGTGCTTACTCCATCAAAGAGAATATTTAATCCCCAGACTACGAAAATAAGCATGCATTTATTTATCGGCACATAAATAGCTGCTTCATTGAATTCAGCGCTACATTGCGGCTCTTTTCACAAATGAAATGTAATTTCACAAATAGTCACAACTGTACAATATTCTGCCATAGAAACTAAACAAAAAGTTTTTCTACGATTTTTCGATTTGACCAATATTTTTGGAATTATTAAAGTTTGGAAAAATGAAAATAAACATTCAAACTCAAATTTAAGTGTTTGAACAGGCACTGAAAATAAATCCATGATACATTACAACAACAAGAGCTAGTTCAAAACGATAATGACAGAAAAATTACAAATGTGGCTGAAAAACTCAAATTTACGTGTTCAGTTTAGCAGTGACACGCTATTGGCTGTTGAAAACAGTACGTCATTATTTATTTGTTTCATAGTTTGTCATTTGTTTGAATTTAGTTCTAAAATCCGACAGAATGGCCGCGAATTATTGGAACCAAGAGTAATATGATATGCTAATAGTACTGGGGGCTTCTAATAAACAAGCAGTACGAGCGGGTCATTTATACGCGACTATTGTTTCGACTTAAGAGCGATTTTAAAATTTGTAACTAAATTCAAACAAATGACGAACTATAAAACAAATAAATAATGACGTGCTGTTTTCAACAGCCAATAGCGTGCCACTGCTGAATTGAACACGTAAATTTGATTTTTCAGGCACTTTGAACTATCTCTTGTTGTTGTAAGGTATCATGAATTTATTTTCAGTACTTGTTCAAACACTTAAATTTGAGTTTGAATGTTTATTTTTTGATTATTTTTAGACTTTTCAAAACTTTCATAACTCCAAAAATATTGGTCAAATCGAAAAATCGTACAAGAACTTTTTGTTCAGTTTTTATGGTAGAATATCGCCCGCAGTCCGCGTCCGCGAGTTTTAGAACACCCGGCATAATTAACGCCTTTTTAGAAAGTTTTAAAAGATGAGAAAGGCATTACGTCTATATTTTTCCCTTCGTCAAAATTATCTTTTTATATGTTAATATTTTTGTATCATGTTGTACGTAGCTTCGCGAACTGTGACGCATCGTCGTCGCTGAAGAGTCCGTAAACATATTTTTTATGAATTATCAAAGTTTCGAAAAGTATAAAGTTAATAGTCCCAGTTTACCTTCCTACAACTATTTCGATATCAAATTCTATATTATACAACTCATTCTATAATAGACAGTCATTCAAGTGAATTTTTTCGAAAATTGTACGAACCGCTATTTTGAAGCTAGCGCTTTCAAAAAAAAACATTCACTACCGTTACCTTTGTATTTTCAAAACTCTGTTTATCATTACACCGGTATAACAGAAGTTTTTACATGACTATGAATTTTTACCATTAACGAAAATTATGGTGAAGTGACATGCTTTGTTTGTGTATTTTAGATCTGTATCTTAATTTGGTTCTACTAATTTATAATTGTCTACTAGTTAGGTTACACAATTCACACGGCTCAAGAATAAACTCACTGTAAAGAATAAAATGTGTGTTATGTGATTAAAGATAAGAAATTTTATTTTACTGGATTCATAAAACAATAACACTAAACAATGGGATTAGGTATGTAAGTGTAATTATACAGATTGGCACAATATTTCTTGAACATTGGGCGACCAATGAGTGCGACAAGGAAACTATGACAAATTACAATAATAATAATAATAATATGAAGAAGAAGAAGAAGAATGCTTTATTCATCAACAACCTTACAATCCCAATTTTAGATGAATTTAAAAATATAAAACGAATAAACAATTTTAAACAAATCATGGCCAAATCACATTTTTACCTATTTTGAGAAAACTATTTAATTTTTCGGTTAACAAATCGAAATCATATTTTTTTATTATTTCATTGACATTATTCAAGGCTAGATCGAGTGGGAAAGAAAAATTATCTATCTAATTACGTTTATATTATTCGCTAAAACAACAGTTAGCACGATTTACACAATTAAATATGTTATTGGTTCTTACTTTGGAATTTCAACTGATTGGATATCCAAAAAATGGGAAGATGGTGCATTCTTTAAAAATTAATATAATAGGTAGTAGCATTGACTATACCCTTCGTAAATGCCGGAAAAGTTTTCGATTTGCCTTAAGTTGTTCTATCAGATTCCGTGCTTTTTCAAATAAGAAAATTCCTTGAGCTATGTGCGGGTAGAAATAATTATAAAATAAAACAGTAATGAACAATTAAATTAGAAACGCAAACGGCCTTAATACTTGAAAATACGCAGCTCTCACAAACTACAGAAAGCAATAAGGAAATAAATCTGACAGTCAAGGAGCTCGTGTTAAAATAGCAAACACACTGAAAACAAACAAGACGCGATTGCCGCGTCTAGATTCACCAATCAAACAGACAATCTGTTCTTTAAAAGGGCCGAAAATCGTAGCTAATTTATTTTTCATTAAACCCCCCAGCAGCAGGTTTTTCTACAATTTGACAATAACGAAAATTTTTGTAATGCCGCAAATTTTTCCTGATAATTTCACCATTTGTTTTTATTGCATAGCATAATTTTTTTCACATAATCTCGTTGAGAATTTTTTTTGCCTTTCATCGAGAAAAATCAAAAAATACCGGTAACCGTAACCGAAACCGAAATTTTTAGTAGCAGTAAACCATAACTGACAACGTAACCGAAATTTAAAAAATTTTAACCGTAACCGAAAAGCGAAACGTTATTTTATTTCGATTTACGTCCCTGGTTTTATTGCATGAAACATTAATTAATCATTTTTTTAATTTCTAAGTTTATCACAAACACCCGCATTTCCTACTCTTACATCTCTCGATGTCCACACAGTTTCTTTATATATGCGCACTAATATTAAAAAGTTTATTAAAAAATCAAAATGAACAATGCAGTCGTTTTCCGTGTCAAGGAAATTTGGATATTCACTAATAATTGCAGTTTTGTGACGTTACATAGTTTGGTCCTAATATTATCCTCACTTTTATGATTTATATAAAATTCTACAAAATTACAGAGTATTAATTTTGTAATTTTATCTGCGGTCTTAGTAGGTACGCAAAGATTTCCAGTTCTCGCGTTATTTCGGCACGCGTACGCTCTTTGGTATAGTAATTCTCTTTCTGTATGCACATTATTAATGTCCGAAGCGACCAAAAGCGACATACATTTTTTGCACTTATACATTTTTATTAATTTTTAAATTGCATATCCTGCGGTGTAGGTAATAGCACAAAGTTGTAAGTGACGCACGTCATCATTGTTTACGTTTACAGTAAAAGGACATTCCGGTTCATCGCCTTACTTATCGCTTTTTTGATGCATTACTGTATTTGAAAAGAGCGATTTGTCACTATCTGATTCACAATTTGCCTGGTCAGATATAATTATATTTCAATTCATATTAATTATGTGTCGCAAATTTGTCCGAAATGTACGTACCGTAGGATTTTTACTGTACCCACCCCTTCTTCTTATTATGGGAAACATATTTTTAAGGATGTCTTGATTTCATCTTCACGTAAGCAAAAACGGGATACCTTTTTTTTTAGATCTGCGTAAAGGCTTAAAATAGCCGTAATTGAGAGCAAAAGACCCTCAAAACAAGGGGGATTTTTCCGTTTCTCAACTGTTTCCCATTGACGAATCCAACTAAGAGCGGCTGTTAAGTTATCCTCGATATGTTTATTTTTTTCGCTTAACGCACACTTATTTCTATTTTTGTCAAACAGTGATTTACTGTTTAAATAGTCAAACACATCGTTTAATGTTTCACAAAATTTTGCCGTATTTAATATGGGTTTAGATTTTATTTGCCTACCCGAATGCGCGACTGTTAATGCAGCAGCGACGCTTTTACTAAAAATTTGAAGCACGTACTTGCATCGCATTTTCTGAAAAGCGATGGGATTTATGTGAATTTTAGTTACGCGGGGTAAAGCTCTAGCTATTGGACGTTCATTATCGAGGTCGTATATGTTTCTTATGTCTGCCCAAGATATTTGATATTTATTAATCGAAAAATGTTTTTTTAAAAGTTGATTTCGCACACGTTCGCAATATTTTGCTTAGCAATTGACACGAGACGTTATGACAAGACGAAAACAAAAAAAAACCAAAAGCACAATGCGCTTGAGGAAATTTTCCGAAATTCTCAGAACCTGTGCTTCTCAATGCAGCGCGCAAAATTTTATGACACAATATCCATAAAATGTATTTTAAAGAAATCACAAAAGGTGTTTGAATAAAAACTAATTCTGATTGCTTCTTTATAGCAAGAACGTAATACAGTGTTTCTCTTTTGGTTTTCCTCGTTTGTCAATTGTATTTCACAATTTCTCAAAACTATTTCCTATCTCTATTAAACAGAGTGCTGTGTTTGTCAAAGAATTTCCTTTTTTGGCAGAAGCGTTTCCTTACTTGTCAAATCAACATCACATTATTATTAAATCATAATGAATGCTGAAAGAAGACAAAACACCAAAATCTCCAACAAGGTACGTACTCTTATTATCAGAGCAATGAACGATGGTAGTTCGGCAGTCCAAATAGGACGGCAATTTAATGTTTTGCCAGACACTGTTAGAAAAATTTACCGGGCGTACAAAATAACCAACGAGGTGAATAAGAAAGGCGTTGGGCATCGCCCCAAAAAATTTATTCAAGAGGAGCAAGAAGAAATCTGCAATTTGATTGATGACGATTGACACTAAAACAAATAAAAACCAAATTGTTGGAGCAAAATCCACAACTAGAGGTAAGCTTATCGACCATTGACAGAGTGATAAAGGAATTTCACTATTCTGTAAAACGCATTTCCTTTGTGCCAGAAAGGCGTAACACCCCAGATACTATCCAAAGTAGGTTTGACTATGCTGTTCAATATAACAGAATAATGATTGACAGAGAAAAAATATTTTTTCGTTGATGAATATGGAATTCAAGTGAATTCTAGAAGATCAGATGAAAGACCACAGAAAAATAATAGAGCCAACAAAGTCAAGGCCCAATTAAGAGGCCGTAATTATTCGATTGCTGCTGCAATGTGTATTAATTCATTATATTTATTCACCGTTCAAGATAGGCCATACAATGTAGAACACTTTGGAGAATTCTTGACAACTTTAATTGGCTACTTAGGCGAAGATCATATACAAGGCGCATATTTTGTAATGGACAACGTCAGATTTCATAGAACGGACGAAATTCAACAACTGATAAGAGCTCATGGACATGTTCAAGTATTTCTGCCCCCGTACAGTCCTTTTTTAATTCCCATTGAAGAGCTGTTTAACCAATGGAAAAATAACATAACGAGAAGTCAGCCCACGGATGAAGAACAACTGTATGCTCAAATTTCTAATGCTTCTGAAGCTATAACGCAAGAACATTGCCAAAATTACGTTCGACATATGGAGACATATTTGGGAGATTGCCTCAACAGAACTGAAATTTTGAACTAATTATAAAACATTTTTTTATAAGTATTGTGGTAGTATTAGTATAGTTAGTATTGTTGTTATCTTCTTCTTTTTCTGACAAAATTGTGTCTTCAACTGTTTGTGTTCTTGTTTATTTAAATTTTAAAAAAGGAAGAAAATCATTTGCAATAACGTGAAAGAGTTTCCATAAATAGTGAATTTCATTTGACATATTAATGTCAAAGTGACGTAAACATGAAATACTTTTGAGAAATAGTAAAATACAATTGACAAAAGAGAAAAACCAAAAGAAAAACACTGCAATCGGGAGTAAATACATACGAAGTTGATTTTTTGTCATATAAAGTTACCATCATGAGTGTTTGATTGCGATAGTGATGACTCAAAAAACAAGAGCATGAATAATTTTTTTCTTATGCTATTAACTCAAGATTTATTACCAAGTGACAAACAAACTTGAAAATTGAAAATAAGTTTATTTAGCTGCTTCTTTTATAATCGCAACGGAACATTTTTTGCGTGACAAATCGGATATAGTTTTGCTATTCGATATTTAATTTATTCTAATACAACTCGACCTTGTGTTTTTCTCTAAGTAAATTGATTCTTACAACTCAAACCTTGCGATGTATTTTCGGCCTCAAAAAAACCTGGTTGCAAAAGCAGAGTTACCACTGCAACTTTCCTGTTTGAATCATACATAAATTCCAAAAAAGAAAATTTACTCGGTACGGTTTTGTTGTGTACGCCAAAGCTAACAGCGTAAACAGTGTCCAGGTGTGGAATTAAATCTCCAACAGCGAACATTCGTCTTTAAGGCAATATCTCACAAGCACCTCAAATCAAACAATATAATGGGTTTCAACCATTTACAAAATCAGCTTAAGTATTTGAAAATTAGCCTAATATGTACAAATTCTAATCAAAAACATAAACATTCAATTAATTCTGGTGTCAAAAAATGGTGCAAAATAAAACGTTATTTGCCTTATACCTTATACCAAATTAAATGCAATCAGTCCTCGCGACGGTCTTCGGCGGAGCTCCCTTGTTTGGATTGCCTGAGCGGTGTGGTATTACGCTAAATTATAAAAAATTAAAGACAACTAAATTAACATGTAATCAATAGTACGAATTCCAAGGTTTTGAACTAAATGCAAATGAATTATAAGTTAGTAAGGTTCGACTCATAAATGAGTTTGTGAGTAGCTAAACCATCGCCGAAGACCACCTACCTCGTGTTTGTGCCATGCGAACGGAGGGGGGTTAAGTAATTCTGGTGGTTGAGCCACCCCCTAAGCGGATTCGGCAACACATTACTTTGGCCTGAATTTCCACTTAAAGGAAAGGTCGAAACTAAACCATTTTGATCAATCGGCTACGTCGTCGTGCCAGACCGCCGATATGGTGAGTTGCTTAGGAATGCAAGGGTATGCCGTGGGCTCTACCTTAGTGGGGTACCTGCTGGCGTACAACTCTTCTTCCTGAGCTATATACCTTTATGAGCCCTGGCGTCGCAGTTCGACTTCCCCTTGTTGGGCTCTGTGGTGAATGGGGAGACAGGGAGACAAAATTATAGTATTTCACCATGGATACTACTACTACTACCAAGGTCATACAGAGCACGTCTTTAGGTACCCTTAAACTGCAGTAACAGCAATAACAGCAGCAAAAGCAAAAGGTGGACCAAACTCATCTAGTAGGAGGAGGATTTCTGATTTAGAACAGAAGCGCAAAAAAAGGCCCGCAGAGGTGACCACCCTACCTCTACAGCAAAACCTCCTGCCCTTACCCAATGACTGGCTTTTAAGACTAACCTAGGGCACAACTAAGGGTGTTAGTATTGTCTCCACCTCTACCCAAGGACTTGTTTCATCAGCTAATTTCAGAGCAGCAAGTTTTGGCAGCACTACTAAAAAAAGTATGAGGATTAGTTCGGATGGAAGCTCCCCCTTCACTTTCCGCTCTAACAAAAACCGGCCACACCCGTACCAAACCTCTGACTCACTGAGAGGATTTTTAGCTTCAAGGAAGCTGCCACTAGGCACCGCCTAGTAGCCATTCTAGATCTGCAGAAACCCCTTGGGAAGATCACCCAGGTTCGAGGGTCTAGTGGCGTCGGAACTAACTAATTTCTTGTCCCAATGTCGCACACCTGACTAAATATCGTACAAACTAACCTGCAACACCTGTCAAGACGCTGCTGTTACTTTATGCAGACATCTTGATATGCTGCTAACGTGACAATCCAGCTTTTAAAAACGTAAAAATTAAAATTGTAGTTTCTGATGGTGATAAAACATACTCGGTAACTTAGGAATGTATATACATCTTAGCAATTTATATACATTTAATCCCTTGGGATTTTTAAAAATATTAGTAATTCCTCTGGCGGTAAAAGTGATACTTTAGTCCTCGGAAAAAGAAAGTGCAACAAATAATTTAATTTAGATTAATTTTAAAATGAATGTTTTTTGCTCAATTTCTTAAAATCGACGAAAAAATCATACATAAAACTCGGGAAAAAGGTGTTTTTCCCTTTCACTCACCTCCACTTTCTTCCCTTGCGACACAAATAACTATTGTAACAACGCGTAGTCAAACTGTGAATAACAGCACGTTGGCTTCGTTGGATATCTCCAATAATATAGTAAGATGCCATGTATCGCCTAATGCGTCACTGTCAGATCACAGATGGCTCGTTTACAATATATATGGTGCCAAGATAACGCCAAAACTCCAGGCAGACACATAACATCTTACAAGGCGCACTTAGAAACCCACCTAGGTGCTTCTACATATCCAATAAGTAGTACAGAGTTTGATTATCTGCAACTAGTGAAAATTTACTGCAAAACTTGCTTGTACAATCTAACGTATGATCAAACAGTTTTTGGATAGCGGTTACTGTGGAATTGACAAGTCATATATGAAATTTATTTATAACTTCCAGCTTTACTTCGTTAAAGTCCATATTTAATAAGTATCTGCATATAAAATACTTAATTACTTTAACAATATCTATTTATTTTAACCTTATACGTACTTCGGCATGTTTACATGCCATTGTCAAAGGTTATATGAAAAAGTAAACAGTTAGTGTTGTTATAGCAATAGAACTTTGTGACTTACCTTGGTAATCGTCTGCAGATGACTTGATTTCTCATTCCAAAACGTCCCAGTAGAGGAGAATTTAGGCGATCAATTTGCTCATTCATTAACGGTACAGTTTTTAAATGTTTGTGAATTTCAAAAGCTTCTAGAATATCTAATTTACGTTTATCATCACAAAAGTGTAAACATTGTTTACACTCTGATCTCTTAAATTCTCCTCTACTGCACGTTTTGGAATGAGAAATCAAGTCATCTGCAGACGATTACCAAGATAAGTCACAAAGTTCTATTGCTATAACAACACTAACTGTTTACTTTTTCATATAACCTTTGACAATGGCATGTAAACATGCCGAAATACGTATAAGGTTAAAATAAATAGATATTGTTAAAGTAATTAAGTATTTTATATGCAGATACTCATTATATATACGAAATTATTTATTTCTATTAGTTTTGACATTTACTTTCAAAAGTCAGCGGATTATAATTAAAAATGTTTCAAACAGAACATAAAATTTTTATGATTAGAGCATATTACCGTAATGGAAATCGTGGTGAAAACGGTAATTGGGTTTATTCACCTAATTTATGTTTAAATGAATTCCGTGAAAGATTTCCCAACTTCGCCATAATCGAGCGAGATTTAGAAGTAAGTAATTCTATAGATAGCTTTGACCATACTATATTAAAACTTACACCAGCGAGATCCATCCCGTCCGAGACGCACAACTCCTGATGGTGCAAGAAACTCTGCAGGATGAAGTCAGTATTAGGTACACTTTTCGATAAAGCGAAACTATTTAGGAATACTAGCGACTGGGAAATCGGGAAATCTATAAGAACCAACAACGACTGTATAGCAAAAAAAACTCTCTGCAGATAAGATATTTTTGGAAAACACTTTGTACCATAGACATAGAAATCACTGCTTCTGCGGCTCGATTAAAGAGGATGCTTTCAAGGGCCCAAACCAATAGGGTGTCTCAAACGAAGTAATGATACTTTCACAATCAAACCTAAAGACACAGCCGATGTGCTAATAACCACTCATTTCCAGGCTGCATTGTTACACCATATGTATGGCCACGACCCGACCACCCACCTCCCACCTGAAGTGGACTGAGAAGTGGCGGGCCGAGTCCTACAGAGTGACAAAGTAACCTGGGCTATAAACATTTTCCTTTGTTTTAAGTGGCCTGGGTTGTACGATATTTTTCCAGTCCTTCTACAATGGAGTATGCACCTTACACTCAATCACCTGGCACGTATCTCTTTCCTCATACTTCAGACCTGGATGGGAGTAAAGGTAGTATTAATACCTAAACCGGGTCGTAGTGACTCCTACTTGGTCAAATCATATTGCCCAACCAGTCTCACTTTCCACTTACTAAAGACACTCAAGAAACTGTGACAGAAAAATACAAGAGCAGGTGTTTTACACCTACTGCCACTGCACCAAAATCAACATGTTTACATCCCTGGGAAATCCACCAATTCTGTACTAGATGCTGTGGCAAATCGGATAGGTAAATCGTTAGACAATCAAACGTCTGCCCTAGAAGTTTTCATTGACATTTAAGGGTTTTTTGATAAGGTCTCCTTCAACAATATTAACACTGCCTTACGCAAGTATGGTTTTGTGCCCATTCTCTCTGAATAACTAAAACACATCCTTGCGATTAGAGTAGTACATTTTAAGATAGGTGACAGCTCTATAAAAGGTATTGTTCTCTAAAAGGTATTGTGACAAAGATCTGCCCACAAGGTGGTGTTCTGTGCTCGCTGCCATGGAACACAGTAGTAGATGGCCTTCTGCGTTTCCCCAACGATGCTGATTTCTACTCTATTGGCTATAGGGATGATATTGCCATCGTCGTCACGGGAAAATTTGAAAACACGCTCTACTCCTTAATGCAGACAGCTCTTCAAAAAGAAAGGTTGGATCTTTTACGTACACCGTTCTTATTTACTACTCCCTCAATTTATCTGAATATATATAAAAATATCTGAAAGTTATTTTTGACAAACAGCTGGATGGGGGAAACGAGCTTTTGGCAGTATCGCTGCACGCTGGGAAAATCCTAGAGACTGTCCCCAGAATTATTTTGTCGCTGCATACTGCTATTATGCTACGAAGCGCTAATCTGGTGGCCCAGGCTACAGCAGCAACCAAACTGGGACTCCTCATTTAAAATAAAATACAAAATAAATATTATATTTCAAGAAAAGTTTCACGGTTTGGTATCATTTTCTCTCAAAATGTTAAATACGAAATTTACAAAAACTTATTTCTTTTCCCAATGTCGCACACCGGACTAAATATCATACAAACTAACCTGCAACACTGCCAGGAGGCTGCTGTTACTTTACGTAGACATCTTGACGGCTAGCAGGACACATGTTAATTCAGCAGCTTTGGATTGTAAAACCTAACATCTGTGAATTAAATACGTTTAACGTTGCTATACTTACAGATAACATACGCACACACGCTAACACCCACCCACCCATTCACCCACAACTATTTTTGTATACTTTTCGAGTCTCGTTTTGTAGTCGAAAATTGGCAATTACTGCTTAACGGGAGCAAAACAACTTTGACTCCCGCCGGGAGACAAAATGATTTTGCTCCCGCTTTTAAATGCGAATGCGAAGGTTGTTTGCGCTTGGTTTATTTTCCTTCGATGCGTCTTATATACCATGGATAAAACAGTGAGCGTCAATGACAAAAGAATTCGTATATAACTATTACTAAAAAAAAAAGAAAAAAATACTTCAATTTTTGAAGGCTGTAATTGTTTTAGAATTGGGAAAGCTTTTTAAACATTTAACGTATTATCATATATATCCATCATTTATGAACTAACTTTTATGAACAAATTTTCTAAAAAAAATATTTCATTAATCATCATTTATTTGTTTATTATTGATTTCTATAAGTTGAACTTCACATTTGATGTCTATAATTACTGAATAATCAGTGTCTTCCTGTAATGATTTTTCTCACGGGTGTTTAATTACGTAGAAAAAACATTTCATATTAATTAAAACAATTGAACTAGAAAGTAATTTAACGTCTAACATTATTGTCATTTAAGAAACTTTTACTTTGTGTTGCGACAGGTATTTCTTTGCTATTTTAATACTGAAAAATACAATTTTATACAAAATAAATATTGAAATAAGAGTCACTCCAAGAATAAAACCAAGGACGTCTAAAAGCAGATACTGATACCACGGCATATCCACCGCAGGACTCCTCAAGTGTCGCGCTCCTTTATGCCTAATGACGTATTCGGTCCACCAAACTGCTTTTTCGAGCCCTGTCATTGGTGCATCTGATGTTAGATCTCTAAGTTTCCTTATCTTATTGCGATACCTGCATTCATAACAAAGTCAATTAAGTAAATAACATTATGATCTTGGTTTCTGTTACGTTAGAACTTACTTAGGGTTTTCAGCTACTTCCATTAAAGCTGCCTTCAATTGTTCTTTGGTAAACTTCTCAGGATCCACTGCATGCGCTATTCCTAAATTAACCATTTTCATAACATTTAGAGGTTGATCTCCGAAAAATGGCATCCCTACCAGTGGAACACCTTTAGAAATCGCTTGTTCCATTGACTGTAGACCTCCTTGAGTCAGGAAAACTTTGATATTTGGATGGCCTAACAAATTGAGATTTATACTAATTGAATGGGTATTTGGGGTATAAAATATTACTTAAAACGTCTTGTTGAGGGAACCACTTGCGTATTACCACGTTCTTGGGTTTTCCTGGCAAGTCGTCGTCTTCCCATTTCCAAAGAACCTTATATGGAAGTTCAGAAAGGGCTTCGATGATTGTTCTTCGTACTTCAATCGAAAGATTGGCACTTCTTACGTTTGATCCCAGACTGAAATATACAAATCCTTCAGTAGCTGCGTCAAGTTCCTTTTGTAAATCCTACAAAGTAAATTACCTTTTTTGGTTATTATATATAAATATTAAACTAAGGTAGGTACTGTAATTATCTATTTTGCTGAAAAAAGATAAAATTTCGAAATAATAAAACATGGACATATACTTAAATGCAATAAAAACGGGCGATCTTGTATTTTTGGTTGTTTCGATATAGCATTACTTTTATCGTATGTTAAAATAAAGTTCCAGTTTCATTTGATAAAAAAAATCTATAAGGACGTCATTAAATCAAAATGTGCAGCTTATCAGGTTATTTAACTAACCATAGTATCGATAACAAAGCTTAAACATAATAGACGTAGGCAACGCAAGTATACCAAACGGTCTCAAAGCAGATAAAAAAGAAAAATTTAGCTTTCCTACGTCTTAAGTACAATGTGTTGCCTACCCTACCTTTAATTAATGTCTGTATAATAAGTGTATACCTATACACCGTCCCATTCCACCCACCAGATTACGAAGGTAATCTTGTGGAACATTTTCCCACTCCCTTCAAAGCGCTATGCAAAGCTCGTTTAATAAGGCTGGTGCAATTCCCTGACTTCTGACGCGCTTGCCTAATATGTCCTATACATGTTCTATGGGGCTCATGTCGAAAGAACATGCTGGCTAATTCATAAGCGCGATTCCAACTTTGTCCAAATATTCAGTGACACACCTCGTTACATGCGGTTTTGCCTTGCTCAAACCTCTTTTGACAAAGATTAACTCGGTACCGGCCTTCGTTGATATTCCTGTCCACACCACACCAAAACCGACCTCTCTCTAGAGTGAAAGAGCATTCTGCAAATCGCGTATACAGCACTGAGCTCTATTGTTCTAGTGCTAATGCCGAACGATTGCAAGCAAATTGCAACCTGACTACTCAGTGGCTTAGGCGCAAATTTGGTCATTGCGCTGGCCTAACAGCAACAATTTAGCGTCTTCCAACCTTTGACGAATTGTCCACGTACTTACATCTGCACCATGTACCTCTCGATATTGTCTGGACCGAGGTGAAAATGCGGTTCCGTAGGGTACCAATAATGACAAAACTATCATTAATCACAGTTGTTTTTAATTTCTTACCAGATCCTGGTCTAGGCGTATTTATTTTAGTGTCTCTGAACCGCTCGAAAACCTTCTGCACTGTTAAATGGCTTAGGTCAAACATTCCGGCCACATAACAGTGACTTCGCCCATCCCCCACAATACCTACAGTCTTTGCAGAATCTTCCGCAATTAAAAACATAATAATAAGAAAAAACGGCAACCAGGATAACAAACAATCAATTTAACAAAAAAACAAGGTTGTTAAAAAGACTGGAGTACTTTGTAGCATCTGTCAGATGCAGGATAGTTGTTGCCTAAGTTTCGCCAAGCAAGAAACACAAAAGCAAAAGCTCTGACAAATAAAGTAGGTAGATGGAGTAATGCGTCATGCAAAGGACAAATTATCCATACACGTTTGCTCTTGTTATATGTAATCAGACACTACGAAATGTATTGTTCTATTACTTAATAATAGGTGACCCGTTTTTATTGAGTGTATTATAATAGTATATTATAGACCAAGGTAGAGAAGACATTTTTCTCAGCCGAGCAGAATTAATTCCCGAGATGCGAAGCATCGAGGGAAATAAGTTGCGAGGCTGATAAGTCTTCTCTACCGTGGTTTATATATTATTTTTTCCACTACTAGCACCTTTATTCCTTTTATAATTAATTGATTTTACATTAATAAAAAATACAATTACAAATGCAAATATGCACAAAAAATAAAGTAGCCTTGCTTGAAAACAAGAGAATAGTTAATTTCAATTGACATTTATGTAAAATATATATTTTATAATAGTGGTTATAAAATGTCGAATTTTGATGATTTGAGTGAAAACTGCACTCCTCGTGAAATTAGGGAAGGTGCAGAAAGTGTTGGTGAACAGTTATACCAGTAAAATCAAAAGATTTTTACATGAAAGTTTATGGCGAATTTAAAGATTGGTAGCAATTGTTTTCATTATTAACCAGTAGTTAATAATGAAATATTAGTAACCACACGGAAAGAAATTCATCTTCTTGGCTCTAAAACAAAATAAATAATGATATTGTTTAATGCTAGTAGTGGAAAAATATAATTAACTTATCTGGACAAAACATGATACCAAGACCTTCTTGATTGCGAAACTAAAGTTTTGTCTCGTAATCAAGAAGGTGATAAAAAAACGCAACTTGTTTTCTAAATCAAGATTTCTATAAGGTTATCGGAAACGGTAAGAGTTAGAATGTCAGTTAAATGAAGAGGGTGATGTGATTTTAAATTTTTCGAAAGGCAATTTTTGGAATAACAATTTTTTGAATAGAAATTTTTCAAAAAGACCGTTATTAAAAATGAAAAAATTTTGAAAAAACAAAGAAGAGCAAAAATTAAAATGAGAGCGAAAATAAAAAAAACTATGTTGTTTCTTCTTCTTCTTAAAGTGCCGTATTCATTGATGAACGTTGGCAACAACTTCGGCAAAATTTTCACGGTCGTTAGCTGTTCTAATCAATGCATGGGTACTCATATGTGTCCAATTTCTGATATTTTTGAGCCACGAGCATCTTCTTCGACCTCGTCCCCATTTTCCATCGATTTTCCGTTCCATTATGAGCTGTAAAACGTTGTATTTATCATTTTGGTATAGGTGTCCCAGGTATGCTGTTTTCCTTTTTCTTATAATTGTTAGCAGTTGCTTTTCAGTGTGCATTCTTCTCAGCACCTCTTCGTTTGTAATGTGTTCTGTCCACGATATGCGCAGCATTCTTCTGAAAACCCAGAGTTCGAACGCGTTTAATCTCTTTTCCGTATTAGCCTTGAGTGTTCAGGCCTCGACGCCGTATAGCAACACTGAATATATGTAACATTACACGAATCTGTATCTTGTTGCAAGTTGAAGGCTGCGGTTAGTAAGTAACTGTTTCATTCTTAGGAAAGACGATCTTGCTAATTCTATTCTTGATTTTGCCTCCTGATCCGGGTCTCCATCTTCCGTCAACCAGCAATCAAGGTATTTGAATTTTGATACCTTCACGATTTGTTGGTTATATATTGTCAATTGGGCTTGTGCTACTGGTATTTTGCTGAATATCATGAATTTTGTTTTCTTTGTGTTTATTGTTAATCCGATTGCGTCACCTTCTCGAGTTATTGCATTCATCAAGCGCTGTAGACCCTCCAGGATATCCGCAATCACTGCCGTGTCGTCGGCATACCGTATATTGTTAAATAACTCGCCATTTACTTTTATGCCATCTTCAGTGTTTTCTAAAGCTCTTCTAAAGATCTCTTCCGAGTAGATGTTAAACAATAAAAGTGAGATGACACAACTTTGTCTAACGCCTCTTTTAATTTGAATAACTTCGGTGTTTTCATTATCCAACCTTACTGTGGCATTCCGATTTCAGTAAAAATTTTTGATGGCGTTTATGTCTTCGTAGTCCAGGCCTTTCTCCGCCAGTATTCTCATTAATTCGCTATGTTTATCGCGGTCAAATGCCTTTTCGTAGTCGATGAAACAAATGAAGACATCTTTTTGTTGGTCTCTACATTTTTGTAACAGTACTGATAAGCTAAATAGCGCTTCCCTGGTTCCAAACCCCTTCCGGAATCCAAATTGTGAGTCACTTAGGTCTTGTTCACATTTCTTGTATATTCTGCGATATAGGATTTTCAAACATAGTTTAAGTACATGACTCATAAGACTTATGAGGCGGAATTCATCGCATTTGTTTGCATTTGATTTTTTCGGTATGGTGATGAAAATGGATTTGAACCAGTCTTTTGGTAATATTCCGGTTTGATAAATTGAATTAAACAGGTTTGTGAGTAATTCTATGTTTTCTTCGTCTAAGAGTTTCAGAAATTCGTTATAAATCTGGTCTGGTCCAACGGCTTTGCCATTTTTTGTGTTTCGTAGTGCGCTTGTGATTTCCACCTTCAGTATGTCTGGTCCGTAAGTGGTCCATGCTCTGCCGAAATTACATGTTGAGGTTCTGTTCTCTCATCCTCGAATATGTCTTTTATGTATTCCATCCATACTTGGTGTAGCTCTTCTTTGTTGGTTATTAGTTGATTGTTTTTATTCGTGATCTTATTACTGTTGTATTTTTTTGGAAAGCCTGTAATCTCTTTAATCTTTTTATGTATGTTAAACGCATCGTGTTTTGCTTCTAATTCCTCTATTTCGTTACATTTCTCCTTTAACTATTTTTCTTTTGATGTCCGTATTTTTCTTTGTATTGTGTGATGTATTTGTCGATATTGTTGTTGGTTTTTGTTTTTGTAGCTTCTTCTTTTGTCCGTTAATCCTAAAATTTCTGGAGTCATCCAGGGCTTTTGTTGCTATTGGAATCATGTGCAATAACGGTGTTTTGTGTATTAATAATGACTGATTTTAACTTATTCCAAACGAATTCTGTGTGTTCTATATTTACTATATTATTTATATGTTATTTGCTTGTTCTTGCAACCCATGTGTCTTTATATTTTTATTTAGCTCGTTCTTTAATTCTTCGTTATACTGTGCTGGATCTTTCAATTTTTGTATATTTGGTTTCCTGTAAGATCGGATTTGTATGTTGTTTCACGGAACTTTTATAGTACAGTCTTAATAAGTACGTTTACACCGAACATTTAGGTTGCAACCTATGCACCAAATCTTACCTAAATTTTTTAGGACACGTGGTGTAAACAGGCGGAGTATGATGAGTCCTCCACTTAGGTCGGGTCGTTTTTTTTCGTGACCTAACTTAAATTCAGACTTACCTAAGCCCCATTTTAGTGGGTGTAAACGCTGATTGCTCGACGTAAATAACACGTTATCTACTTTACCGATCACGTTATGTTAAGTCGTATTAACCTGAAATTTGAACTTCTCTTGTGAAAATGAGTTCGTATGATGGAAGAAAAGAATAAAAGAAAAACAAATACAATTAATTGGTCCGGCTAAGAAACACACACGTTTTTTTGGATCTTTGTAATAAAAGATTTTCCAGCATTCAGAAATTTGTTCACAGATAGCGAATATATTAGAACCAAACTGAACCAAATTTACTCTAAGCACTAACATTTATTACATCCCTCACATTACTGGTTAACACCAGTCTACAAAACGAAACTGGGTATAAACGTGCTCAATAAGAAATGTTACAACCTAACCAAACCTACTTAAAAAAATGCTTCTTCAAAAATTGTCTATCAAAAAATTACTAATTCAATGATTTACTTTCGAAAAATGAACATTTCAATAATCCGTCTTTTTATAAAATTGGCATTTCAAATAATTGTCATCGAAAAATTTTCCGTATACCAAATTTTCGTACAGACACATTTTAAGTATGAATAAATCAAAAACTATTATTAAACAAATTATTACGAACCCAAAACCATATATTAGGGCCTAATCTTGTTTTGGGCATTTTTCTTCCGCTATAAACATCTCTTACAAATTTCCCTTTCTGCTTTGCATAATATCCTTTTCTTATATTAAAAAAAAGTACATTGTTCATTATTTAACTAACAAACATTGTAGAAAAGGTAATGTTTCTAGAGAGGTTCGTTTTTTAAAGTGTTAAAATAATTTATTGCACCCTAATATATAGTTTTCGGCTCTTGATATAAAAATTCAAATGGCGCGTGTAATAAGCTAGAAGGATGCGAATATTTATGACTATACATTCAGTTTTTTAATTTTGCTTAATTATTGCCCGCGCGAAGTACTTTTTTTCTATGAGGGCACCTAAAATGTAAATTCTTGTTAAAATAGACCCAGAACGCTTCAGAAAAAATTTTAATTACACGTCCCGGAACGTGTATTCGAGAAAATAGAAGCCATTTCACCCAGTATCTAATATAGAAACGCGAATAGATTCTAAACTTTGAACTATAAAAATAGATCTTTGGACGCTGTATGTAAGTGCTATAATCTTATATACATTCCCCCAGTTAAGTTTTCCGTCAAAATAAGTGTTTTCTTTCGTTTTTTCTCCACGGAATGTTTTTTCGGGCTTAGCTGTCAATCACGAAACCGACTCAGCGGATGAAGCATTTACAAACAAAAACACGGGGGCATAGCCCACGGGTTCTGGTAGTTTTAATATAATGATGGCAATAATATCCCGAATGTTACCGTTAAAAACCCTATACCAAATTGAATAAATAGCACGTGCTATAAATGCGGTCAAAAGATCGTGATTAGTTCACAAATCATGGTTTATTGTATTGACAAGTTGGATTCAGGTGAGTAAGGAATAATTACTCCGCCAAAGAAATAATGCACACCAATTTTAGTGACAAAAAATTAACATTGCACTTCTAGACTACTACATATAGTAATTTGTGTTGAGACTTTTTCCATACACGATACGACCAGGTTTCTTGAATCTCAAATAGCAAGCAATAACCGAAAAAAATTAATTTTTAAAAGAAACGAGCGCCTTTGGCTGGTGGTAGCTATGTAAACGTACTAGTTGTTGGCTGCTACTGATATTGTGTCTACTGTGTATGTATAAAGTGTAGACACAAAAGCAGTAACACCCCTTTGCGTTGGCGAAGGGAAAGGTAAGAAAGGAAACTATTAATACAAAAGAAAATTAAAATCTAGAAATGGGACCACTGAGCAGCATTTGAATATCATGATATAAAAAAATTTGACCGTCACAGCAAAGATCAAATTCGACATACTGTGCCCATCGGTTGGAATCTGCAAAAGAAGTTCTTCATCCCTTGCAAGCTTGAATATATGGTTGAAATCATAACTTTATAAAAAAGTTATTCGGGGTATATGTTCTTATTTATTAAAAAGTTGAAACTTTATTTCATTGAAGTTCATATTAATATAAATAAATATTAATAATTAGTAACTTCAACAGATATTTATTTTAATCCTATACATATTGTTTAGTTTTATTAGGTACCTCATTTATAACAACTGGTGACAGTGATAGCTTATCGAGGAAATAAGATTCTGTTAGAAACAGTTATTTCCTTAAAGCAGAATCATTAATTTAATTTTTAATGTGAAATATCGGAAACTATGTGCCATTTTGTTTTTTTAATGTTGGTGGGTTGGAAATTCAATATTCCTTTTAAAATTCAGTTTTAATAGTCATCAGACTTGGATTTTCCCTAGCAGGGAAGTATGTTGTGTTTTCAGTATTTTACTATAGTGTGGCAGATATCCCTGAGAACTTTGCACTGTTGACTAAAAGTATGAAACTTGGCATATAAGTTCTACTTGGATAAGAGACTGTTTTTTGAGTTAGGGCCCAACCATCTGCCATCTTGGTTGAAAATGGCGACACAAAATAACGGCTCAATTTGTTTTTTTTGCGATAAGTCTTGAACTAAGCAATGCAGAAAAAAACTCTTCAAACTAAAAACGTAGAGCACATGTTTTGCACATTTTTGGTCCTTAGCAGTTTCTTCATAAGAATAGGAATAAGTGAGATAAATTTGGGAAAAAAACTATTGCACGTTACTCAACCTCTATGTGGAATAAGTACTTGTTGCGACAGAAAAATGTATGGTTTTATTCACTTTATTGTGATATTATAAGTACCAAAAAACCAAAAAATTAATTACGTATCATACAATTTCATTGCTTTCACAGTCATATTTCCAGAGAGACTTGTACACTTCAACAAAGCAAGTTTACATTTTGAACTGATATTTTTGCAAAAACAATTAAGCAACTCGTTGCAGACGAGTGCTGCCTGTGGTAAGGTAGTCCATACAGGACTCCACCGAAATCTATATTTCACCTAACCCCACTTGTCAGGACTAAATAAAATCATTAGTTTTGCTGTTGACTGTCCTCAGCTGTATCCAGCTTAATAAGCTTAACGTAAAGCATGATGTCGTGGGGCAGCTCTGGTTGGCGGGATTCGCTCATTTGAACGGCCTTTCTTGGTAAAAGCGTTTTTTCGGCGATCGTTTACTGCTGTACTTGAGGATGTTTTGTCATAAAACAAAACAACAAACACCTCCATTGTATTCTTTCCATTTTCTATGTCTTCCGGAATGTTCGATAGAGATTGCAATGTGCTGATGAACTCGGAAAAACTGTTGAAAATTTCCCAGACTTCTTCCATGACCTGAGAAAGATGATGTTGTGTCAGAACCAGTAAAAGCGTGTAAAAATGGCAGTGTTTTTGACTACCAAGCAAGCCAACAATTAGTTGGATACTTATTTTTTGTAGCGGAATGTTTGCTTGCGCCAAAAGCTACCCATAAGCTCTCCAGTTGTAAATCGTTGTAAACTGCAGTTGCAAGGATAATAACATCTGTGTCTACGGTTCTGCAGAAATTTCTCGTAATCACTCTTATTATGTAAGATCAGCCTCCTTATAGTTGCATGGCTGAAATTCCGAACGTTCACACAGGCACACATCGGATGTTTTTTTTCATCTGCACCAATAATTACCTTTCGATGTTGTTGATTTTGCTGCTGGTACTCCAAATAATTTCAGACAAAAAATTAAAGAGCTCTGATTTGTTTTCGTCAACTGACAAAAAACTTTTCCAGTTCTTTGCAATCGGAGTGCCCTCAGTTGCACGGCATCGTATGTCTGTTCCACAAACAATCCTTGTTTCTGACTTCAGACTTGATGATCATCAAACACTACGTCGATCCTTTGGGTAATTTGCCATTCTCGAAGAAGTACTCTAGCATACTTCTCAGCATATTGTTGAAGACTTGGTTTCTACAGGATTAATTATGTGACCATTGTCAGTCCATTAACAATGACTGCTGATACTTGTGGCTTTTCATCAGTATAATGAAAACGTTTACTGAGGCATTGAAAGAGGTGTGATTTTGTAGCGTTTCTTAATTTCCCACGGTGTGAAAGTGGTGAAGGGTAGGCCTGGTTCTCGTGCAGAAGTGCATGAAGAATTCACCTGGGATCAGATGACAGTTGCCAGCTGAAATTCTGTTGTTAGGATAACAACTGTCACAATAGTTATTTGTGAAACAACGGAAGAAAGTCTTACTTTTTTTCCAGCGAGTGCAGGGAATGATGATTTTTTCGTCGACCTTGAAAAATGTATCAAAAACCATTCTGGCGAGAGGAAAAGTAACTTTTCTTCTCGCTAAGCGGCAATTGTCAACTTTCGACCACAAAATCAGGGTCGATAAGCCTACTCCATCGTTAGGTATTTCCAATAATATTGTGGGCTGGCATGTATCACCTATTGTATCCATGTCAGACCACAGATGGCTCTGTTTCAGATTATCTGGAACTACGGCCATACCAAAACAATATCGGAACCCTAGGCATACCGACAGACTATCTTATAAAGTAGATCTGGAAGCCCACCTGGCGGAGTCGATTTTCCCAGACACGATTGCTCGGGTAGAGGACCTGCAGACCAGCGTGGACATTCTGCAAAACTCGCTCGTACAATCCTATGAATCATCATGCCCCCTGAAGACACCCAAGGCGAGTCGCACAACCTCTTGGTGGTGCAAGAAACTCGACAGGATGAGATCAGTGCTGGGTAAACTCTTCAATAAAGCAAAGAGAACTAGAACTACTAGTGACTGGGAGGCCTACAAAGACCAAAAACGAATATATAAAAACGAAATCCGCCGGAGGCAGAGGAACTCTTGGAAAACTTTCTGTGGTTCTATAGAGACTACTACCTCAGCGGCAAGACTAAAAAGGATCCTTTCCAAAGACCCCAATCAACAACCTGGCTGTCTCAGGCAAGGGGATGGTTCTCTGACAACCAAACCCGAAGAGACAGCACAAGTGCTAATTCAAACACATTTCCCAGGCTGCATTGTTACCCCTGACTGTGTATGGCCAAGGCCTGACACCCCACCTCCCATTGAGGAGGATTGGGAAGTGGCGGACCGGGTCGTAAGGGGCGACAAAGTAACCTGGGCTATAAACTCCTTTCTCCCCTTCAAGTCGCCAGGGGTGGACGGTATCTTCCCAGCCCTATTACAATGGGGTCTGGACCTGATAATTGCCCACCTGGTGCGCATCTACCGGGCATGTATCGCCTTTCGATATATACCGGAGAGCTGGAGAGAAGTGAAGGTAGTTTTTATACCCAAACCAGGGCGTGTTGACTACACCCTGGCCAAATCTTACCGTCCCATTAGTCTTACATCTTTCTTATTAAAGACTCTTGAGAGACTTTGTGACAGGGAAATAAGGGAGAAGGTGCTTGTGTCACACCCACTGCACCTGAACCAACACGCTTACATCCCAGGGAGATCTACCGAATCGGCGCTACATGCCGTAGCGAATCGGATCGAGAGATCATTAGACAACAAAATGTCTACCCTGGGAGTTTTCATTGATATTGAAGGAGCCTTTGACAAGGCCACCTTTGAAAGTATAAACTCTGCCTTACGCAGACTTGGTGTTGCACCTACTCTTTGTGAGTGGATAAAACACATGCTTGCAATGAGAGCAGTGCAATTTAACGTAGGAGACAGCTCAATTAGAGGTGTCGTGATGAAAGGCTGCCCACAGGGCGGAGTTCTGTCTCCACTGTTATGGAATACAGTGGTGGACAGCCTTCTAAGCGCACTCAATGATGCTGGACTCTATACCATTGGATATGCATGCGGATGATATCACCATCCTCATCACGGGGAAGTTTGAGGGCATGCTCTGCACCTTAATGCAGACGGCTCTTCGAATAACAGAAAAATGGTGTAATGAACAGTCCCTATCTGTCAACCCCTTGAAGACAGAGATGGTACTCTTCACAAAGAAAAAGAAGGTTGGACCCTTACGTACACCTCTCCTATTCAATACTTCTCTCAGATTTTCAGATAATGTCAAATACCTGGGAGTTATTTTTGACAAACAGCTGAACTGGGAGAAACACCTGAAAGCTAAAACAAACAAAGCATGCATGGCTTTCTGGCAGTGTCGCCGCGCTCTGGGTAAATCTTGGGGACTTTCCCCTAGAATTACCTTGTGGCTGTATACTGCCGTGATTAGGCCCATGCTATGCTACGGAGCACTTGTCTGGTGGCCCAGGGTCAGACAGGCTACGGCAGCAACCAAACTGGGACACGTGCAACGTCTCGCCTGTCTCAGTTCTACAGGTGCTATACGCTCAACCCCCACGGCCGCCTTAGAGGTGATCTTATGCCTTCCTCCACTTGATCTCTTTGTGGAGGAAGTAGCTGTGAGAACTGCTTTAAGGCTGCGCCACAAGGGGCTGTGGCAAACAGCAGGCAAGGGAGGCAGACACACCCGCATCCTGGATGAGGCAATCGTCAAGATTCCTCTTCTGGATGCTATGGTGGACTACCTTCCTTTACAATATGCCTTTAATAGACACTTTAGTGTCTACGCGAATGCTGGACCAACCCAGCATATGGACATATCCATCTTCACCGATGGATCTAAAACAAAGCATGGAACGGGTGCCGGAATTTTCTCCGATGACCTAAACCTACGCCAGAGTATACCACTAGGCAAAATTGCCACTGTCTTCCAAGCGGAGGTAGTGGGAATAATGCATGGTGCAAATGCAATTCTTGAACGACAAATCAAGAACCAACGTATCGGTATCTACAGCGATAGCAGAGCCGCTTTACTAGCCCTAGGCAGTTGTAAAATCACCTCAGGAGTGGTACTGCGGTGTCGTGAAGCTCTCGACGATATCTCAAAAGATAATGCCGTCTCCCTTGTATGGGTGAAAGGACATGACGGAACCTACGGCAACGAAAAGGCTGATGAGATTGCGAGACTGGCCTCCGGACAACCTCTCTGGGGGCCAGAACCCGTAATTCCCATATCCCTGAAGACATTAAGCTTTATGCTATACCAAGAAACCTTAAAAAGCTTCACACGAAGATGGGTTAACACTCAAAGCTGTCGTCAAGCAAGGGCTGCTATTACGGCACCCTCGCCAAAAACAGCCAAATACTGTGTGCAACTGTCCCGAAAGAACTTACGACTAGTTGTGGGTATCTTATCTGGACACTGCACCCTAAAGCAACACATGCACAGGATGGGATTGGCGGACAGCCCAAACTGTCGTGCATGCAACGAGGACGATGAGTCGGCAGAACATGTCTTATGTCACTGCCCAGCTCTCGCAACAACCAGAGGATCCATGCTGGGGGACTTCTGGCCTAACATGGCCGAAATCAGCAACACTCCAATTGCGGATGTCCTCAAGTACATCCAAAAGGTTGGATGGCTTGGGTGACGTCCAATGTGGAGAGCTGCTGGGGAGGTAGTACAATGGGCCCACCTATTGTGGCCTAAGTGCGCGTGAGGTAACTCACACTCCCAATTCCAAATCCAGAATCCAGAAGCCTACTCCATAATAAGGTCGACGAAAAAAATAGTAATTAATTAGTTTTTTGCATGACCTGTATATAAAGCGCTCTTTTGCTCCCCAAATGTTTCCATTAACCAAACAGTGAATCGCCTAGATTAACAAGTTGGTAAATATTTGTCATCCATCAGAAACTATATTATTTTGATTTTGCTAAGTTGGATTGTCATTTTTGATATTTTTAAATTTCAGGAATGTTTGCGGTTGAACGCATTAGGTAGTGCAAAAAATAACGTATATACCACGGGACTAAAGTGCTTTTTAATCCCTCGTGTAATTATTGCTCTCAACTTTCGACCACAAAATGAGAGTCTAGAAACCAACTTTCTAACTGGGTCGACGATAATAGCTATTTATTGCCAGCGGTTGTTCAAATGAGCGCGCAACTCTTACTTTGAAATTTAAATACCTTTGTTATCTGACATTACTGTAAAAAAATTCTTAGAACCAAACATATTGTTGGCAATTTTTTCTACTGTGCTTATTTCAGAAGTTATTGCCAAAACCCCAATTTTAGGTCGCCATTTTGAAAACCAAAATAGCGGACAAAATAGCCCCAAAATAGCCCTACCTCAAAAACAGTTTTTTTTTGTACAAGTAGAATTTGTATGCAAATTTTCGTGCTTGTGGCTAAAAGTGCACGGTTTGGAGTGGTTTGGAGTATATCTATGAGTTATCCGCCCCACTACTATTTTATACATATTTTGATTTTTACCACCAATCTAAAATAAGTAAACCTGAATTTATTTATCAACAAGCCGAAGAATAAATGAATTTACACAAAGACATTTTCGCAAATTATTATTAAAATAAAAAGTTTTATTCAATTTAAAATTGTTTTTTCTAGTTTTCTGTAATACCAACAGGTATGTATGTTAATAAAAAATATAATTCTTTATCTGATCGTTCACTGTGTTTGAACTGTTTCCTGTCAAAATACTGCCTACCTAAATATGTACTCTTAATACTCTGTATTGTGCCGAATTGTGCCCCCCTCCCCCACCCATCTAAGAAACCTTGACGCCCCGTCTCGCTGATATTAAGGGTTATTAACTGCACCGCCAAGTGAACAAATTTTATTGTTCTTAAAAGTATTTGTGTGTGTATATGGCGTGGCCAAGCTGTTATATTAATAGACAGATTATGAGTGAGCTCTACTGCCCAATAGCTATATTAAAACAAAACAGAAAAATCATCATTTTAGAATATGCAAACTTAGGTACTGTTAATATTTCGATAGTAGTGACATATAATGACAATGACAATATGGAATTATGAATATTTTACTTTTTCAGAGCAAAATTTCAAACCTCAACGCACTCAATTAGAACTTCTTACCACAGGTAACGGCGTCCCCTTTTTCACATGGATTCCTCCTATTTCGATAACAGCAGGAACATTGGCTCTTACTCCATGTAAAATAGGGTTAACATTTAAAAACAGTATGCTAACGTTTCTTTCGATATCTCCCAGGGGTGGAATATTTTCACCAATATATTTCCTTACTACTTTGTCCTGCTCAGGTAATACGTAATAGTGATAGTAATATCTATGAAAAACTGTGAAATATGTGCTATAAAGTCGTTCAAAAAATCCCAAGTTGTCAGAAAATGGCAAAAATACATCGGGGTGTAATGCAGGATGTGAGGGATTTCCCACTGCATCATGTGCTGGTATCAAGCCACCTAAACTCATAATACCAATCAAAGGGCAGTTGAATCTTGCACTTAAAGCGTAAAAAGTAGGATGTATAAATTCGGCCAGAACTACATCAAAACTATTTGTTTTATCTTGTATAAGGGCTTGAACCGGCGGATGAGCTAATTCTGCAGCTACAATTTCACCCAACTCTCGATACATAAGTTTCATACCGTCGATCTCCGAGAGTCCATAAAGTTCTACAATGAACTTTCTATGAATTTCGTATGCAAAACCTAAATCTATTTCTGTTAAATTTGTAAGCTTCGGGTCGTTTAAAGGATTAGGCGTAAGAACCGTAACATCGTGTCCCTTTAATGAAAGTTCTTTCCATACCGATTGAAAGACTACTTGATGACTAATAGAAGCAACCGGAAACACTCCGAGAATTTTAGCACAATACACTTCACTTAGTTGTATACACAAGAAACATATTAAACATATCGTTTTAGACATTATTCCGACTATAATAGAATACGGTTTCTACTCGTCAAACGCAAACCTTCCGTGGCACTCACTATGAGTGAATGAATATACTATTTTATATTTCATGTAATCGTACGTAACCTTGAAAGTATTATTAATAGATAGTTGGACAATCTGATATTCTTATATTACATAATAACTAAAGGGCGGATTTTTATGCAATAAAAAGGTTTTAAATATACAAAAACTTACATACATCAACATATTTATTTCCAACAAAAAAAACGGAAATAGGCCAGATATGCTTAAATTAAACTATATTAAACTAAATTAATATAATTGCGTATGCTGTTCGAAAATACATTTAAAACCTAAGCAAGTTACAAAACAGATATTTTACTAAATTATCTTTATCTTGTATACATATTTTATCTCTATCGATCGGTTAGAATGTGTTTCTATATGAAAATCTATTGCTCATTGTAACAGCAGTGAGGAGCAGTGGCGGCTCGTGGTGTGGTGTACTGAGAAGCACTCTCTAATAAAATTATTGTAAATTGATACTCACGTTGCCAGTGTGTCAAAATGCACAAAATTTTTCTTGTGGTTTACCGATCAAAATGTGTTTGAATTTGAATTTTTAAATGTTTGCAGTCAATACCACAATGAATTATCATAAAATAGCAGACAGTGGAAACAAGTGAAAGCATTTTCTTACATGGCGTTCACAATCCAAAATTATTTTGCACGGACATCGTACAACACCACTAAATTATGATTACACAACCAACAACTGTTTTCACACTACTACGTTGTGTACGTGTGAATTCCGCAAATTAGGCGGCTATTGGCATGCGCTTATCATGGACAAGTAACAGCATAATTCTCGGAAATTGTAGGTCCATGAGCCTGAAGTCTTTAATACGCAAATACTTCTATCCTCTTTTAGATTGTGTGATATGAATTTTACTGCAATGAGCTTTCTATTTCACTCTTACTCATTTGAAGGCCTTTTAAGACGGCGGCTTTATTTGGTGGTGTACAGCTGAATTGGGGACCGACAGCCAAATGACCCTCGCATAGATTCGTTTAATGCGCCCGAAATACTCAAACATTCAAACATTTTCGCATCCTGCGGCAGCTCTTTAATAAACGTTCTCGCTTAGAAATCTCATACAAAAGTTAACTATAAAGTATTTTTAAATATTATTATAGTGTTTAATATGTTATGTACTCAAACAAAAAGTAATTATTTATTTTTTGTTATTTCATTCGCCGATTTAGAGTGGACTATCCCTACTCTCTTAAATGCAGCGTAATATGCATGTATTGTGATGTATGCACTTACTGTTCCAATATGCATTGCCTTTCACAATAAAAAAGGTATCGTTTTATTTAGTATCTTGCAAACCATAAAATAATGCAAACATAACACGCAAACACCCAGCACAAAAATATGCAAATGCATATAAATCCCGTCTTTACAGATTAAAAAAACTACATATTTTATTTTGTATTTGTGGACGGGCATAGTAAAAGTTATTTTATTTTCATACCTTATCATTTTGTAAACTTCATCAAACTTATCAGACAAATGCGTGAATGCGTGATACCTAATTGAAATTGTACGAAATAATCTAACGCTGGCACTGCTTTGGTCATTAATATCTTCTATTGTTCTTGTTAAATAATTTTTGTTTCTATGTGATTTGATTTAATTGACGTTAGTACCGATACTAGTAACTGAAACATTCATTAGATGTCACTTGTACTGTTATCACTAGGGCTGAGAAAAGTATTTATAGTATCAAAGTATCAAAAGCACCTACCACTTATGTCTAGAGCTGAGCGATACCAATTTGGATCGAAACTATACAAAAGTATCGAAATATCAAAAGTATCAAAACTATCAAAGTTTCGAAAGTATCATAACTATCATAGTATTGAAAGTATTGAAGTTTCGAATGTATCATCGGGTTATTCAATTTGACGGTTCTATCTAAAACCTCAGTTATTATTAAGGCCCGGATTTTTAGGCACTAAAAACTCTCCAAATAGGCACGCAAATAGGCTCCAAAAATTTAGATTATAGGCACTAAATAGGCACTAAACATTTGAGATAAGCAGCGAAACAGGTGCAAAGAAATTTAAATGTAGGCACCAAATATTTATATTTAACAAAAAATTGAAAATGGGTGGTTGATACTCTTATTAAAATATTCCTATTAAAACAATCTGGATATTTGGAAACATACTATATTTGTACAAACTTAAAAATACTACATAAATAAATAAACGTTAAACATAACAAATTAGAACTTTTTCTAACTTCTTCTGTTGTCCGTTTGTATGCGGAAAATGACCGCTCCACATCACAGGAAGTTACAGGAGCATATTTAAATTGGGTACATCCGAAATTCCAACTTTATTTGGTGTTATGTTAGAATCACCAGATAAGACTTTACTAATTTGCAGTAAATCTGAATACCCTGTATTTTTCTATAAAAGAACATCTAGTCGTGCAGCAACAATTTTTGCAATTTTTCCTGGAGCTGCCTTTAATTGTTCTTGTAATTTTTGAATTTTACTAATATTAGAATATGGTGTTTCCCCCTTTGCTTCTAACTCTTTTATGGTTGTTAAAATAATTTTAAAATGAGCAACAACGTATGCTAAATTCGTCTCAACAGTGGAACTGCTAAATGCTTCTTGGGCTTTTTTTATGCAGTCAGAGTACTCGAATCGAAACTATCAATGACGCTTTTAACACCTTGAAAATTTTCATGGTAAAACACTGCGGCTTCTATCCATGTCCTCCATCTTGTTAGAACAGGCTCTGGTGGTAGTTTGGTATTGGGGCACATTTCTGCATAAATTTCTCTTCGAAGAGGGGCTTTTAGAAGAACTTTTTTTGTTTTTGATATAATTTTGTTAATGTCAGGGTAGCTCTCGCGGACAGTTTCTGCAACTAAATTTGCGGCATGAGCAAGACATGTGCAATGTAACATAGCCGGATAGAAAAAAATCATATTCCTTCCAGCTTTTAACATGTAGGCAACACCGTCTGTCAAAAGCAATCTTACTTTTCCATCACTTCCTCCTTCGGGCCAAAGAAATCGAAAACAATCGTTAATGAAACGAGACACTGTATTGTTGTTTGTTCTCTCCAGGGGTTTACTGCAAAGCAAATGCGATGAACCAGGTTCATTTGAATCTAATTTTCCCACTACCATATTTGCAATTGCCCGCCCATTCGCGTCTGTAGTTTCATCCACAGCAGCCCAAATATTACTAGTACCTATTTCCGTACGGATAAAATCGATTTTTTGTTTGTAGCATATATCTAGATAGTTTTTTTCGCAGTGTGGGTTCGTGAGGTATATGATTTTTTGCATATTTTCGAGAAATTCGCGGGACTTGTTGCATTCTAATTTATACCAAGGTATATTGGCAGCTAATAGCGCTTGGCACAGATCAAGTGAAAAGGTACCGATTTCTGGATTGAAACTACTTTGGTTTAAACAGGTCTGAACACTGTTTCGCCTTTTATCGCTGTTCGATTGATGTAGCGCGGTCTTTATGTGCTGATCCAAATGATACTGTTTTGAGCATTTGACCTATTTAGAAATATAAAATTATGTAACATTTCATAGGGATAAACTTTATAAAAACATACCTCCTTCGCGCAATTTTGACAATAAATTACTTTGCCGTCGATAGTAAAACACTCACTACCTTCCACTAATCGACGTAACTTGCAATAAAACTCACTCTTTCTTTAGGCATTTTGATATCTACCTTTATACGTCTACTTGTTACCACTGTAATAGCCCAACTGCTTTTAAATAAAGAATGTAAAAACTTTACAGATATAGATGTACTAGATGATGTGAACGCACTAGTATATAAAAAACAAACAATAATAAAATTAAATAAACCAATATATGGTGGATTTATTGTATTGGAATGAATTGTTAAAGATATACATGTATAAATTTAACTACAACTTTTTGAAAAAGAAATATAAGACAAAAATTAGAATATTAGGAACAGATACTGATTCATTTATTATATATGTACAAACCAAAGATGTGTATAAAGATATACAGGCTGAGTCAAGCTATACGCCTTTTTTTTTAGTGAGTTTATTATTAGGAATTTATTAAAAATTTTTGGTATGCGTATGTTTCGAATGTTGCTCTACAACTTGGCGCAGTCAGTTTTTTGATTGGACGTCAAATGTCGAAATAGCGATTTTCAACTGTTTATTTTTAAATGGAACGGTACGACTTTTTTTGACTTAAACGATGCTGTATGATGTTTACAATATGATCCTTACTGCATTTTTCATAATTTTTACGATTCGGCTGTAAAATAAGCATTCATTATGTTAGTCTAGTAGGCCGGTACGTACGCACGCGTCACCATGTTTTTGCGTAAAATAAGTAAACTTTTGATGAAACAATTGCTTGTAAGTAAACATTTCTACTTCTTCGAATTGAATAAAAACAAATTAGTTTTTTATTTAAATTTTGTTTAGTTTATAGTCTTATAGTTTTCATTCGATGTTATCCTAATATTGAAGTAACTATTATTTAATGTAATCTAAATACCTGAGTTTCTGTTTTTTTATGTTTATTAAAATAATGACAACCATTAAATCGTTTTGTGCAAATACATCATAGGTCTCGGCCTACTAGACTAACATAATAAATGCATATTTTACGGCTGAATCGTGAAAATTGAGAAAAAATTCAGTAAGGATCATATTGTAAACATCATACAGCATCGTTCAAGCCGAAAAAAGTCGTACCGTTCTATTTAAAAATAAACAGTTGAAAATCGCTATTTTGACATTTGACGTCTAATCAAAAAACTGCGACAGGTTGTAGAGCACCCTTCGAAACATATGCATACCAAAAATTTTTAATATATTCCTTATAATAAACTCACTAAAAAAAAAGGCGTATAGCTTGACTCAGCCTGTATATAAAAATATAGATTGGTTTGATACTTCAGATTATAAAATGGATTGGATGCCTCAAAAAAATAAAAAGGTGCCTGGACTATCCAAAGATGAATTTTTAGGAATACCAATTAGAGAATTTGTTGGATGAAGATCTAAAATGTACTCATATTTATATATGACGAATATTGTGAAAAAACTAAATCATTAAAGGAAAAGAAAGTATGTAAAGGTATCAAGAAACAAAATATTTAAAAAATGAGATTTGAAATGTACAAAGACTGCTTATTGAATAAAAAAGAAACACACGAACCAATATATAACATTATATCAAAAGGATTACAATTATATACAGTTAAAACAAATAAAATAGCTCTATTTCCATATGATGATAAGAGATATTTGATAGATGAAATAAACACGTTACCTTATGGACATTATAAAATCTATATCAAATAAATCAGGTTGTCAGTTGTCAACCTTTAAGGTTTACAACTCTGAATAAAAAAAAATATGTCCCCCTAGTTTGGGGGCTCAAAAAAAATAAAAATGTAAAAAGTTGTACACCTTTAAGGTGCACAACTCAAAATAAAAATGTAAAAACAATTTCAGCGTGTCCGTATTTAGCCGCTGAAATATGATGTTTAAAAGTTTAAAAAAAATTATAATCTCGTTTATTACCAGATGAATCAAAATAAAATACTGTGTCTCCTCTGATTATATAACACGTTGCGTGATTATTTTTAAATAATATTCCCGATTCATTTTTTCAAACTTTTTTTGGAAGCGACGCTATAAAAACCTTTCTGAAATTTTTAATTTTTAATTTCTTTGCATATTTCAAAGCATCCTTATCACTTGTCGGCGTAAGAATGAAATTATTTAGTTGTCGGTTTGTTAATTTTAATGAATTAGAATTAGTTCGTATAGTAACTCCTCTATTATTTTTCCACGCATCTATAGCTTTCTATTGTTGATAATTGGATACATTTTTAAAATTCATTTATTAATATTTCATCAGTTTAGAGTATATAGAAAAGGTTTATGGGGAAGCGAATAAATTGTTTTTGGTCTATGTAATTGTTCATCTCTTCTTTGTTCCTCGTCGTCTTCTTCCTAAAGTAATAAATTATATAAGTTTTTCTGAACTTTTAATTGTTGTCGTTGTAAATCTTTTGATGTATTGAAATAATCACTTTCTTGATAAAATCGTTTAGTATTCATAACTGCATCATAAATTGCTTTTCCAAAATCAACAACATCAGAAACACCTATAGTTGCTAGAGAACTAACCTCCAGCTAATACTTGATAAGGATGATCATCTTTGTTTATATAGTTCAAAATCATTTTTGCGGACTCTGGATCATCTTTAATTTTTTCAAGAGCCACCACAACTTCATTTACAAGATTTATTTGTCCAGCTGCTAATGCAGTTTTACTTTTCATTAAATATTTTACAACTTTAGCCCAAAATCTTTATTTCTTATCATGATTTTTAGATTTTCCTATTCTATCTGCTTCATGTATTAAGTTTAAATCAGACGCTCCTATTTTTTCATAATTTTCTTTAGTTCGATTTTCTGCATCATCATAATAACCAGTCTCGGTATATACAGCATCGTGTTCTCTACATGCTTTATCTAAATCATTTATACCAACATCACCCTGTTTCAATTCTGTTTATATTTTGTAAATGGTCCACAAAATTCATAATCTGGTAGATGCATTTCTGGCATTTTGGAAGTAAATCCTGAAGCCTTTTCAGTATCTCCATTTGAAATACAAGTTAGACAATCGCAAAGCATTTTATGAAATCCAGCAGCTGTACTTTTACTACGATGTATTGGAGATCCTTTAAAATATTCCCATATAGGTTTAATTAAATATTTCCATTTGATTCCTTTACTAGTTAGTGGTTTATTTAAACTTGGATTATAATTTTGATACATTGAATTTGTTTTTCTTATCAATTCAATAAATTTAGAATGATCTTCCGACGTGTATTCAGATATGTCTGGTACTTCTCTTTCAAATAATATTTTTTTTAATCCCGATGAAAGTTGAACAAGTTCTCTATCCAAAAAAAATTATTATTACTGGGTTTTATAATTTCTGAACCCATCATAAATTCTCTAGAAGCTAAATCATATTTAGGATTATATATACCATCATACTATCTATTTTTTTAGTTCTATTAGCATCCTTTTTTAAAGATGTCCATATATCGATATATTCAAATACTTCATCTTCTTCTAACGCCTGAGAAACTTTTGTAGAACGTTTAATTTTTTTTTATTTTTATTTTACAAACGTGCATGATAAACGTCAGTTGTCAACCATGAGCCATTTAACACACATAAAGGAAAACCATATTAGACGATTGTTTGGTTTAGCGGTAAAGGCGAAGGCTTGTGATCTGGTGACCCCAGTTCATATCCTGTGACAGAGCTGTTTTCTTTTTTATTTTTTTTTACATTTCTTATGATACATTATCTTGCCCCATATCTTTAATTTTTTATCTTTTATTTATTTTTAAAAAAGGGTTTTAGTTTAAATTTTAAAATGTTTTGTGTTGCTTTGTTAAAAACATTTTTACGAACGAAGAAATTAAATACCGTTGGAAAATAAGTAAATAAACGTATGTAAAAATTGAAAGCGTGGCTATGCCATTGTTTTATACACGCAGCTATCATTCAAGAGGTGTTGGTTTGTTTGTGTTACCCTATTAATTTAAATTAAAAATCAGTTTTTTCTTAATAATTACAAGATAAAAATTAAAATAAATTATAGACATGGGATAAGATATGATAGTAGTATGCCAAGGGATTTAACTGGAATCACTAGATCACAAGCCCCCGCCTTGATATTTATCGCTATACTGCTGCTACTACTTACTTACAACAAACCCCAATTTTCATAAATATTCCACTGGGAACTCTGCTAAAACTCGTATACCTTTTTCACACTTACAACAAACCCCAATTTTCATAAATATTCCACTAGAAACTCTGCTAAAACTTGTATACCTTTTTCACACAATACAACAGTACATAAGTAATATGTTTACAACTCAGTTCGCTTGTTTGATAAATTGAATAATAAAGCAAGGCTGTGATTATTGAGAGTGAATTTGTTTTAAAAATTAAGAAACTGTTATTAAACAACAGTTTATAACATTGAAGAATTTATTAATTTCAATCATGGGGATGTACAAAGTCTTTAAATGTGCTTTTTGTATTTTTATTTCTTTTTTCCAATAGTTGTTTGTTCTGTGTATTTCATGACATGGAAGCTGTATGACAAATAAATTTAAATCTCTCTCCTCCTCTTGCACTGTTTCTCTCTCTATCTTTTTCTCTTCTTCTCCCTCTCTATCTGGTCCAGCGCTTAATATATTTCAATGTTTTTAACAAAGGCAAGATTAAAAGTAAACAGTTGGTGCTGCTATAGGAACGATAGAACTTGATAACTTGTTTTTGGTTTTTTAGATCTGCAGATGACTTGATATAGTAAATTTAAGAGGGTACTTTGCTCATTCATTAAAGGCATAGTTCTTAAACCTAATAATTTTAAGTGATACTAGTGTTACCCCAGCACACAATGCACTGACAGACAGCGTTGACAGAACCGGCGAAATGTCAAGTCACGTGATGCATTAGTTCCAATAATGACACGCGACGTTATTGTAGATGGCGCCCCAAGTGACGCGCGTCTAGCCGACCTTCATATATATTATAAATTAAAATAAATATTATTAAAAAATCGACGTAGTATAAAAATATAAAAATGTTTCATGTTCCATCTGTGGATAGAGACCTTTCATTTAAAAAAAAATGGTCCAAATTGGTGAAGCGGTAGCCGCTGGAGGAACCGGAGAAAAAAACCCTTTGTGCTTTTATATATGTATGGATTATGTTTTGTTTGTTTCAATTCTAAAACATGCAATGACATTAATTTTCCATGGCCCAACCCTTATGTATTTTTATTTGAACACATGGTATATGTAAAACTATGTAGATGCTCCTTTTACCTAATATCAAAACTTCGAATTGTCTAGCATATATAAACCAAATTGCACTGGGAGCAGCTTAATTTGTAAATGCCTAATTTTGGTAAATTATGTTTTTTCTTTAGCATTAGACGACGTGCTTAAGACGTTTTTAAAGCATTATTTTACATTTTTTTGTTTTGTTCAAAATTTTAGCAATTTTTTGCGCATATTTAATTATATGGGATGAACAATTTGGATACATTTTTTCAGTACTTAATTTACATTAGTTGTCTTATTTTATTAGTGTCCATTGTAAATCAGAAAACATTATTTCTAATTCAGAAAGCGCCATGCTGGTTTAAAATTGTACAAAGTAATTAAAGTAATTATTTTGAGGGCAAAAGTATTTATTGAAAAAGTTAAACTTATCTTCTTCTTAACGGTGCCGTCTTCATCATTGAAGGTTGGCAACAATTTGGGCAAAATCGTTTCTGTTCTTGGCTGTTCTTATTAGTGAATTGCTGTTCATTCCTGTCCAATCTCGAATGTTCTTGAGCCACGAGCACTTTCTTCTACCTGGTCCTCTCTTCCCTTCTATTTTTCCCTCCATAAGTAGTTGTAAAAGTTCGTACTTGTTGTTACGGTAAACGTGTCCAAGGTAAGATGTTTTTCGTTTTTTTATCGTGCATAATAGTTCTCTGTCTCTTCCCATTCTTCTTAATACTTCTTCGTTTGTGACATGATCCATCCATGATATACGAAGCATACGTCGAAAAACCCAGAACTCAAATGCCTGTAGTTTTCTTTCTATATTCTTTTTCATAGTCCATGTCTCTACACCGTAGAGCAACGTTGAATATATATAACATTGAACAAAACGGTAACGTGTGGTAAGGTTCAGGCTGCGATTTGTTAGCAGCTTCTGCATGTTCATGAAGGTTGTTCTCGCTATCTCTATTCGAGTTCGAAACTTATACATATTAACAAACTAAAGTTGAACTTGTATTAACAAAGTACGAATAAAATACTTTATTACTTTAACAATATTTATTTATTTTAACCTTATGCATATTTTGACATCTTTACATGCCATTATCAAAATACCTATAAGGTTAAAATAAATAAATATTGTTGAAGTAATAAAGTACTTTATTCAAACTAAATATGAACTTCAACGAAGTAAAGCTAGAACTTACAAATAAAATTATATTAACAAAGTACTTAACACCCTACTGGCATATTATTCATTGCTAAAGCGGCAGCATAATATATGATGGTGTGTTGCGCTGCACGCGCAGTATCACCTCCGACTACAGTATTCTTTGCGTGATCAAAAATTTGCTCCAAGTAGACTAGTCTTTGTTTCATTACACCAGGAACTGCAATATGAGGAAATTGGAGATGAGTTTTAGCATAAGACTTGACTTTTGACAAAATGGACTCATTAAGCATTGGAGAGTAAGGTCCCAACCACAAGGGAGTTGCTGCCGTCCCATCGATAACCGTTTCAAGTGTTGAAAGGCAAGGCGCCTTATCAGAAACAATAATTAAATCTGCTAGTCCATTCCCCATACCCTGCCACCGTTGTAATAATGTTGCAACCCAAACATTTGCTAAATTTAATGTAAATGAACCTCTCCAACGTTCCATTGCTACAACACCTGTTGCTGAAATTGCTCCCTTCAGATGAACATTAGGACTTATTGCTGCTGAAAGGAGTTGGAACGCTCTGACACCAACTCAAGCACGGCTCCTTGTTCGACAGCAAATTAACGGCACCACTGTTTGAAAATTATAAATTATATTTTCTTGTAAATGCTTTAGTGCATAAACACAATCTTCTTCTACCCATGCGATCACATTATGTCGATTTGCTCTTCAGTAAAAATTTTTAGTTTAATGCCTCCTTTCGCCAACATTTTTCATGACCAGATCGCTCGCACCCAGTGAAATGGAGTCTTGTACTTTACATCCAACGTCGCAGCCAAAGCTACCTCTGTTGGAACACGCTACTATCGTAATGTAATTACTGCTTTCTCATTCGCAATTGCAAAAGGTAACAACAAAATTATTGCAAACGGTGCCACCTACTACATTAACATTTTTTTCATTTATTTCTTGTCCAAAATTTTATAATAAAATACATTTAAAATTTTATTTGGTTACTAACCTTAAATATTTTTACATATTTGAGGATGAGAAAATAATCAAAACTTCTTTGAGAAGCTAATTTTCCGAGAAATCAAAAATAAGTGTTCCATCTTTTGTGAACTCCATTTGTAGACACACTGTATAGCAAGGCGCAAGTTTAATGACTCAATCGTTATTTAAGCTACAAGGAATTTAAGAACGTATTAATATTCGAGGTTTATATTACCTTGAGAGGATGTTATATCCTTACATTACGTGTTGCTTATTATATTTTTCCCACTACCTACAGCAATTAGCTTAAAATAATAAGAACATATTTGTAAATTAAGGGGCCATTTGACATTGGCATCAGAACTGTGATCAAAATTTTGTTTTAATTATTTCTATTTTGTAAGTTAACTATGCCTGTTGCTATAAATCTGTATTATCCATCCATCCATACATATATAAAAGCACAAAGGGTTTTCTTCTCCCGTTCCTCCAGCGGCTACCGCTTCACCAATTTGGACCATTTTTTTTAAATGAAAGGTCTCTATCCACAGATGGAACATGAAACATTTTTACATTTTTATTCTACGTCGATTTTTTAATAATAATTATTTTAATTTATAATATACTAGCTGAACTCGTGGGCCACGCCCCACGCAAGCATTTGTTTTTCCATTTTTCTCTTCGAAAAGCCATTCAAAAACGAAAACATACGAAATCTCATACAAAAATACCATACAAAATCATCTTTTGGATTTTCCGAATTTTCCGACTTTTCCGGTGCATTTTCCCAAAATTTTCTTTCATACAAACCTTGTCCTGACAATTACAATCACAACAACAAAAAATGAGCCAAATCGGTCGAGCCATTCTCAAGTTATGGCGTGACCAAGGGAAATAGTGATTCATTTTTATATATATAGATATGAAGGTCGGCAAGACGCGCGTCACTTGGGGCGCCATCTATAATAACGTCGCGTGTCATTATTGGAACTAATGCATCACGTGACTTGACATTTCGCCGGTTTTGTCAGTGCATTGTGTGCTGGGGTAACACTAGTACATATACAGGGTCGCTATTAAAGATGGAACCAAAGCTCTCCTGCTAAAACGGTTTGAGATATAGATATGAAAATTGGAAGGCTTCCATTTGAAATTATTTCGCATATTTTGAGGTTAAAAAAATTTTTTTATATACATGATTTTTGAGCGCGGCCGCCATCTTGAATTTTTTTAAATGGCAACATGGGCTTTGTGATACATCATTAGAAAGCTTATTTTTTTCTCTTTCTTACTACCTTAATCATGTATGGTGTTAAAGTAGAAAATAATGCAGAAAAATTAGAAAAACCTTTGCCATATTTCACGAAATTAAGGTTTATTTGTCACGTAATACAATAGTTGTAAGGAAACAAACCATATGTACTGTATTTTTTGTCACTTATTAAACCCCTGCTGATTGTTTTTTGTTTATTTTTGACGTTTCGTATTGCAAAGGTATCTAGATTTAAAGTGCAATACATTAGCCAGCCACGCATACGGCATTATTTTCTACTTTAACACCATACATGATTAAGGTAGTAAGAAAGAGAAAAAAACAAGCTTTCTAATGATGTGTCACAAAGCCCATGTTGCCATTTAAAAAAATTCAAGATGGCGGCCGCGCTCAAAAATAATGTCAAAAAAAATTTTTTTTAACCTCAAAATATGCGAAATAATTTCAAATGGAAGCCTTCCAATTTTCATATCTATATCTTAAACCGTTTTAGCAGGAGAGCTTTGGTTCCATCTTTAATAGCGACCCGGTATTATAAAAGCACAAAGGGTTTTTTCTCCCGTTCCTCCAGCGGCTACCGCTTCACCAATTTGGACCATTTTTTTTTAAATGAAAGTTCTTTATCCACAGATGGAACATGAAACATTTTTATATTTTTATTCTACGTCGATTTTTTAATAATAATTATTTTAATTTATAATATATATGAAGGTCGGCTAGACGCGCGTCACTTGGGGCGCCATCTATAATAACGTCGCGTGTCATTATTGGAACTAATGCATCACGTGACTTGACATTTCGCCGGTTCTGTCAGTGCATTGTGTGCTGGGGTAACACTAGTAATTATTTATACTATTATGAATGTAAGTTCCGTAGACAAGTGTAACCAATAAAAAAATGTTGAGGCACTTAAATCTCTTGTAGCCATGGATGTATGGTGGTAAAGGTTTGTTTTTACATTGTTTTTCAAAATAGGAGGCCTTTGTGCCGGTAACCGATTCAGATGATATTACATCTAATGATTTACGACAAGTAATTTATAATTTTCATAATACTAACAATCAACGCATTACTTTAAACAGTCTGTTGCAAAAATTAAAAGACGTATTTCAATTTTCCGGAAGCAAGACCTCTTTACGACGAATGTTAAAAAAATTGGGTTTCGCTGGCGTGTTACACAAAACAATCGCAAACTTCTTCAAGAAAAATCAGATATCAGAGGCCTCCATGTTAAATATTTAGAAAAATTAAAGTTGTATAGGCAACAAAATACAATTATTTACATGGACGAAACCTACCTGCATGGTTCTCATACAACATCTCATAGTTGGTCAGACAAAACGACGAATGGTTTACTCAGCACCATATCAAAAGGCCAACGGTGGGGAAAACATTGGATTTGTAAAAAATGCTCTGCTCATATTCAAATCGGGCACTAACACTGGTGATTATCATAATGAGATGAATTTTGAGAATTATGAGAAGTGGCTGAAAGAAAAACTTATTCCAAATCTGCCTAAAAACTCCGTGTTCAGGGTTCCCACTAACTATCAAGAATTAGAATCCATGACTTTTCCAGGATATCCATGACCAAAAATCATACTTACCCATGACTTTCGACAAAAAAAATCAATAAAATTATCACGTTTATGCGTTTTTTATCAATTCCTAATCATACGCCATATTACGTTCCTTGGAATTTAACAACGATAAGAAAAGTACCTCAATGATGTTTTAAAAACCTTTAGCAGCAATTGTTTTATAAGCGGTAGTTTTAAAAATTCAATCGGAAAATTTTTAATTTTTATAAATTATGTTAACACTACTGCAGGAAAATCAGGTTTTTTACTGTAAATCAAGAGAAAAATCAAGACTTTTCGCAAATTTTGTATAAAATCCATGACTTCCAGGTTAAAATTTTAATTCCCTGACTTTTCCATGACTTCCAGGTTATCCAGGGTCAGTGGGAACCCTGGTGTTGGTAATAGACAATGCACCGTATCATAACGTATAAATAAACGCGGCGCCAAATAGTACTTCTAGGAAGCACGTTATGATTGATTGGCTAACAGAAAAGGGCATATCTTGTTCACACGCTATGACCAAGATACAATTGTATGAAATAATTAAAAGTATAAAACAACAACACCGTCAGTTTAAAATAAACACAATCTTAGAAGCACATGGTCATACTGCTTTGAGATTACCCCTTTATCACCCTGAATTAAACCCAATAGAGATGATATGGGGGATAGCTAAAAATTATGTGGCATCACAAAATGTTACATTAAGTTGGAGGACGCGAGAAAACTTGCTGAAGAAAAATTCAACCAAATCAATGAAGAAACATGGAATAAAGTACGCGACCACATGAAAACCACAGAGCAGAAGTTCTGGGAAAACGAACATGTTATAGACATAATAACAGACTCTTTAGTGATACATGTGAAAAATGATAGCAGCGACAGTGATTTTGGTTTTAGGTTTAGTGATTCCGACAATGACGATTGATATACTTGCAACTACTAATTGATTTATACAAATAACTTTAGGGAACTCAAATAGTTTATTTGTTAATATCACCATCCATTATTGTTCTGCACTAAGGGAAAAATAAGATTCGGAAGTAAATTAAACTCCTATAATAGAGGTTTTTTATTACATTTCTAGTTTCTTTGCTGTATTTTTTATACGTAACCTAAATTATCGTTAATCCCACCTCAAAGCAAACCGTTTCTAACCTTATGGCGCACGGCCTTTTAATTTGTCAAAAAATGCACAATTTTTCGTAAACCATATATAAATTGACTTTCACTTTTTAGAAGAGTGTACCACACTGTCCAACAGCCAATTAGAGATAGTTTAAGTTACGACTACCGACGAAACAAAGCGTAAGTAGCCGAATCAAAGCCCACTAAAATTTGCAAGGTTAGGTGGCACATGCTGTACCTACATATTAAGCGTATAAATTGCGAAACTATAGATATTATTTGGTCTCTTATGTACCACAAAAGTCAAATTCCAAGTAGGCATTTAACATCATAAAATAAAACAAACTTTATTTACGTATATTAAAATAAATATATTTTTTTACAAAGACACTACGTTAATATAAAATCTTGTTAGCACCAATAATGATTCAAAAATATACTAAGTTGTCATTACCAATTGAGAAAACAGTATCAGGCAGTACCTATATTACACAATATTTACAAAAAAAATACAATTGACTAGCCTTGTTTAATGGACCCAGGTCCATGTAATTCTATAAAAGACTCCAATGCATGAGGTACATGGCCCTGGTAAGTAAGATTAAAGGTTTTTACAGCCTTTGCTGCAATACATTTTAAACTCAATTTAGCTTGAGTTTTTAGTATAATTTCAGCCACTCCTGGAAAAACAGTATTTAATATTTGTTTTATTGTCATGCAAAATTAATTTTACCTGTGGCTGATGAGTCTAATGGAGTTTCCCCTCGCATGTTAACACAATCAACATGAGCACCAGCTTCAGTCAAGTCAACAATAATTGAATGCAATGTAGCAAAATCTGAGAAAGGTTTGTGGTAATGAACAATAACATGTAGTGGCGTATTTCGTTCTGAATCCATAGCATTTACATCTGCACCACATTGTATCAAAAGCTTTGCAGTTTCAGCACAAGGGAATCTGAAATACAGATCATTTAAAAGTGTTTTCTAAGATAGCACGAAATTATTGCTTTTAAAAGTTTTATTATTAAAACCATATAATGTAGAAAATTGTGTAGAATTTTTGTTGAACGAGTTTAGAGTAATTATAACACTTAACGTGTTTAAAAATTAAATTTGTAGTTCTTGGAGTAAAAACAAAAATAAATGTGTACTCTTACAAAGCATTTAAATATTAAATGTAATCTACTACTACTACTAATAAAACAATGAAAGCAACAATATCACACATTAATGTTAATATCAATAACTACAAAATACGAAACTCTAGATATTCTGCACCTTTTTTCAAATGCTAATATTATTAACTATTTGGTTCTTTAGTGCTAAACCACAACTAACATGCCAATAAGAGGTTCATCTTTTACCTTTAACTTAAAATGTGTAAAGGTGTGGAATATTAATAATTACATTCAAAAATAAGTCACACCCTCATAATAGCAAGCAGTAAAACATTATCACACAAATGTTAACTTACTTGCACACATCATTTGTGTGGAAGTCATCAACGGGTGTCTCTGCATTACAAGAGAGGTGCAATAAAGTTTGTCCATCTCGCAAAGCAATATTCAACTGATTTAAAGTAAAAACCAATCTACTAACATCAAATTTCTCTTCTTCAGAACAACTTTTAAGCAATTTTGTTAGTATTGTAATTAAATAGAGAGTCGTTGTCAAATTGCCTTCCATATCCTCCTAAAATTCAAAGCAAGGCTGTCATCCAACACTAACCTCACCAAGAAGGTAAGAACCCATCTTTCCCATTTTAAATTATTAGTTCATGTATTTGAAGTATGGATTTCAGGTTGTGTTTATTTTTTATTAAGTACAAGAAAGAGACGGTTACATTTATTCTTCAAGAATTAACTGCTTTATTTTCTGATTTCTTAAAAAATATATAAGATTCATTTCTGTATTAAAACATAAGTCTTTAATTATTTTTCCCTTTAACATGTCTACTGTGTTCAAGTCAGCCGAGCCGAGTTATATACAGGCTGAGTCAAGCTATACGCCTTTTTTTTAGTGAGTTTATTATTAAGAATTTATTAAACATTTTTGGTATGCATATGTTTCGAAGGGTGCTCTACAACCTGGAGCAGTCAGTTTTTTGATTGGACGTTAAATGTCAAAATAGCGATTTTCAACTGTTTCTTTTTAAATGGAACTGTACGACTTTTTTTGGCTTAGACCTTAGACGATGCTGTATGATATTTACAATATGATCCTTACTGAATTTTTTCACAATTTTTACGATTCAGCCGTAAAATATGCATTCATTATGTTAGTCTAGTGGGCCGGGACCTGCGAAACGTAGTTTGATGTATTTGCCCAAATGATTTAATGATTGTCAGGATACATAGTGAAATCATTATTTTAATAAACATAAAGAAACAGAAGCCCAGGTATTTAGATTACATTGAATAATAGTTACTTCATTATTAGGATAACATCGAATAAAAAATATAAGATTTTAAACTAAACGAAATTTAAATAAAAAAAAACTAGAAACCGCAGTGGTAACTAGAACAGAGCTAAGATAAAACGCATTGTAAGAATAATAATGGAATTAACAGTTTACAATTATCTATCGGAATAATAATTTTGTTTAACCTAACACCTAAACTGAAATGATAGAAAATAATAAACGAAGTAATAGGGCAAAAAGAACGCCAACAAAAATTTCTACATGTTATAAATGTTTCAGTGAATTATAAAAAATGTTCAAAAGGTCTTCCTTCCCGTTCTACGCACACAGTAAATCTTCGTTGTAAGGATCCCTCGGATCGCAAAACCATATCAGCAGGTATCAGTCGAATACATGTTTGGATTCGTTCTTTCATATTTTGTACTCTTCAATGTAAACTTTGGATTTATATAACCCCACAAGAAAAAATCTGGGGGTGTTAAGTCGGGCGATCTTATGGGCCATGCAGTTAGATCTCCACGGCCAATCCATCGATTGCAATTGTTTCATCAAAAGTTCACTTATTTTACGCAAAAACATGGTGACGCGTGCGTACGTACCGGCTAGGGCATGCAATCCCGGGATCGGCAATTCCGGGATCCCGGCCAATTTTCTAGTCTCGAAAATCCCGGAATTGCCCTACAGTCAATCCCGGGATTTTCGGTATTGGCCTTACCTTGATTTCTGTTCGAGTTCAGCTGTACTTTCCTGGCGCCATACGCGCTTAATGTTGCAACGTTTTCTGCTTTTGGAATATAGCATCAAAAAAACACTGATTGATTTGAAAATGGCGCTTTTATCAGACCCTCATTTTCAGCTTCTGAAAGATTTAGTCGCGCTATTGGAGCCTGTTAAATTGACATTGGAAGCTCTATGTCAGCATGACGCAAACCTTTGCACCTCCGACACGGCCCCGAAGTTGCTACAGGAAAGTAAAAAAATTAATTCACCCCTAAGCGCCGACATACAAGAGTCAGTAAAGCGAAGAACAAAACAACGTCGCACTGTCTTTTCGGGAATTCTGCGATATCTCCATAACCCTAATGACAATGACAGAGAATTTCAAGACGAACTTTTTGAGATTCCAAAGAAAAAAAAATTATCAGGCTCGAGTTAAAGAAACTGATAAACAGGTTGAGAAGTTCAGACAATCAAGAGCAAGAAGATGATGAGGACGATAATATACCGATTTTGAGACTTTTAACAGAAACTGCAACAGAACCTACAGCAGCCAACTTAACATTCACGGAAAGAATAAGGGAAGCTTTAAATACAACCGTGAAACCCTGTTCAGTCACAAAATATTCTTTTGTTGACAACTTTGAAACAAGAAATGCTTTTATTTGAAATTGGTGGAACCTGCGGGCTAAACATGCAACTTGCGTACGATTATTGATTGTAGATACCACTTCCGACAAGCTTCGAAGCTGAAAGAGTTTCTTCAGCAGCAGGTATTCTTTGCACAAAAATTAGATCAAGGCTTGGGGACCAAACCCTTGACAAACTCATTTTATTAAGGAATTGGTGTAATACCTAGACTTAGCTTTGTACTTTTATAATATGAATAATTATGCATACATTTTGCAAATAAAACTTATTAAAATTTTATAATGTATCCGATAAATTTTTCTTTCATGAAGCTTTCAATTGTCGAAAAAGGCGGTCCACAATCGCATGCAAACTCTTATATATTTTTTTCTTATACAAGATCGCATACGATGTCGGATCGTGTGGTTTTAGAATCCCGAGATCAATTTCGTATCCCGGAATTAACCAATCTTGATCCCAAAATCCCGGGGTTTGAAAATTTGGTCCGGGATTGCATGCCCTAGTACCAGCCTACTAGACTAACATAATGAATGCATATTTTACGGCTGAATCGTAAAAATTGTGAAAAAATTCAGTAAGGATCATATTGTAAACATCATACAGCATCGTCTAAGTCAAAAAAAGTCGTACTTAAAAATAAACAGTTGAAAATCGCTTTTTTGACATTTGACGTCCAATCAAAAAACTGACTGCGCCAGGTTGTACAGCACCCTTCGAATCATATGCATACCAAAAATATTTAATAAATTCCTAATAATAAACTCACTAAAACAAAAGGCGTATAGCTTGACTCACCCTGTATATAAATAAGACTTTCCATACAGACTAATATTAGTAAGTACTAATATTTCGCAGCAATGACAAAAGAATAATTTAACCATAGGCATATGCAACTGGTGGGAAGGGGCGACTTTTAGCTTATTTTTCGCTAGTAACTAAACAGCTGGTTTTTGGTGATTATAAATTTTACGTTCGAAGAATATGTAAAAACATACAGGGTGTTCCAGGCTGCTCTAGAAACACAGAACATCCTGTATTATAGTTAAGTTATGTAGCTATTCTCTATGACTTCTGTCTAAAACGTTTTTTTCTAAAAGCTGCTATAGAAAATCCCGCACTAAATAGAAAAGCTTTTATTACAAACATTTTTAGGTGTATGTTGGCCATATATTTTCTGTAATTGTTTATTATCTAGAAAACTTTTTTGAATTGTTTATTCGTTCTCTTTATAGCATTTTTATTGAGATTTTAGTTTTATCTCGACGATTAATGCTTTCTGTTTCTATGTACAGTTTTTTACCATTTCCATAGTTTTGAAAATAAAGCAGTTATTTTCTTAAAAATAGATTTGCTGTCAAAAAGACTCTTCTTCTTAAATGTAACTATTTTGTAAAAATGTAAATTTTGAACAATTAGATCTACTATAAACACATTCTATCATTTTAATTCATCTAAAATTATTAGACACACAAAAAAGAAAGGATCTTACCATAACAGTTTCTGGATCATCTTTGGGTCCTGGTTTGGCTAATTTATTTTTATTCCTTTCTAGTTCAATTACAGCAGCTCGTAATACCATAACTACATGACTATAAAACAGTTCAACTCCAACATGAAGCATTTGTGAAAAAACTTGAGCAAATCTAAGCAGATCTTTAACTACAGATACATTATTTAGTTGACGCAGTTCGAGGGCATGTAGCCATAGCTCAATACACCGATCAAATCGTGCATTATCAGCAAACACAGCTCCTCTAAATATCACAGGATGGGGCACTTCTGGATTATGCCTGCCCAATATTCGTTCTCTAATCGTTAGAGCTTCCATGTGTAAGGCATTGGGATTTCTTGCAATGGCTTCTAATTCTTCCAAAGTTTGACATTCTATCCAGTTTTCATATGCATGTAAAGGTGGTATTAACTTTTTCTTTACTATATTATTCAGATCGCTATATCTAAAACAGTAATGCTAATTATAATAATACCGCTGCTTAGTAATTTATAATACTTAAGAAACAGAAAGGAAAAAATTAAATGCTTAGGTCGAAATTTCCAGTTACAATTTATGCTTGTAGAAGTATTCAGCTACTGACATGTAAATTAAGTTGCAATAAATTGACAATACAATTCATATGTCACGTGATGCTGTTTAAAACCAATCAGATGCATAAAAATGCCTATTTAAAATTTATCACAGCTTTATTAATAAACAAAAAAATCCTATTGTCTTGGTAACCATCTTCCGATCATAGCAACTACAATAAAATTACACTTAGTAAAATAATAACTCGTTTTATGAGTATCTGTATATAAAATACTTAATTACTTTAACAATATTTATTTATTTTAACCTATTTTAACTCGTTTTATGATTATCGATGATTTATTCTTGTTACCAAGAGCACATTCAACTCGTGCATTCGCACTCGTTGAATATGCAGTTAAATATGATCAATAATACTCATATCACTTGTTATATTATGGCTGACAATGTTTATTTTATTGTTGACAGTTGCTTCAAACATACAGCTAGCTTCTAGATAATAATAAATTTTTCACCTCCTGCTTTGAACAGTTTAAAGCCACAATGATGTTACATATCCCTTTGTTAGAATACACAAAGAAGTTCAACTTTAATATTCTATATATAGCTACTGTGCATGCGTATGAACGCAAAAAATATGGAAATATCTGAAATATAACATTTGCAGTAAACACTTTTAAAATAGGAAACAATAGACTGAATGTTGAATTTTTTCTAATTTTTATTCCTATCATACACGTGGCTCATGTAAAATAACAGTTGTGACTTGTTACAAAAATATCTGATATTCTAAAAATACCGCAGATATAAATTGCACGCATTCTATGGAATTTCTCTGAATTACCTTATGTTTAATATCATATCATTTCATTATACAAAATGTTTGATACAAGTAACTCCCAGAACATCTTTGTTACATGGCTAAGCAAGCTGTCGAGCAACCATCACAGGACCTTCTTCGTTTTAATTGAAATGTTTGAAAATTTTCTAAACATTTCAAAAATTTTGAAAATGTGTAGAAATTTTTGAATTTTTGGCAATTTTATGAAATTTTATTAAAATTCAGAAAATAATTAAACAAATTTTTTTGAATTTCAATTCAACCTGATACTTTTTGACAAATTTAAATATTTTGCTTTTTTTAATTTTTGGAAAATTTTTTCAATTTTGAAAATTGTTAAATTTTTGAAAATCTTTGAAAATATGTTTGGAAATATTTTGAAATTTATGTTGATTAAAACATTGATTTTTTAAAATTCTGAAAGCTTGGAAATTGGAAATTAGAAAATTGTTGACAATTTTTCATGTTTTAAAAATTTTACAAATATTTTGAAGCAACAAAAAATCGATGAGGGGGGTTTTGGAAGGTAATAAGAGAGATCACGTGTGTGCAGATCAGCTATTCAACATGAGTAGCATACGAATTTAAGTTTCTTTTTTGAGCATGTTTATATCGTAAAGCAACCCTCCCAGTGTCCCATTTATCGGTCTCCCAAGAGTCCCAAGGCCCCTAAAACCTGCTTAATAGTCAGGTCAAAAATGTTCGTCATAAAAGTACTTTTCTTTTAGACATAATTGTTATATCGGTCAGTAAGCCTAAAGCTAAAAAAACTTCGCTGAATGTTTCACTTACTGCAATTTGGTATTTGGCCATTAGAAAACAAAGACATCAAAATTCTGATATTTTATTTACGATAACTACTGTTCAAAAGCATAATTTTAATAATTTCGTTATTTTACTTAAATGGTTTCAAACTAATGTAATAAAATGGTTACTTTTATTTAAATTTCATCCTGTTTTTTACATACCTACTAACAAGACATAAAAACACTACCTCTAAAACACTGCTATACAAAGCGAGTCAAAAGTATGGAGACAAGAATTTTCTGCTGTTCATATTCTTTTTAGAAAAAAATCCATCCATCCATGGCATTCTAGAGGTAGCTTTTTTTTAAAAGCTTATTATAAATTGTTCACCAGAAAAGCATGAAACACTCCCAATTATAAATATTGTTAGTATTTTTTCGTACAAGCAATAGACTACAAAGCAATGATAATAAAAACCATCTTACCTCAGTTCCATTGTTCTGTGAAGGTATTTATAAGCTAATTCAAGACAGTAATTATCTTTATCATTAGCATAGGAAGCACCTAATAATTCTAAGGCTTCAATTTGTTCTTCTTTACTAATTTCTGGGTGTTCCACTAAATATTCCACAATATCTGCTCTAGTTCTTTCTGCAGCAGCTTTTAAAGCAGTCATGCCTACGTCGTTTACAGTGAATTCAGCATTATATTTTAACAATTCTTTTACTATTGCAATATGTCCACTTTCTGCGGCAAAATATAGTGCTGTTGCCCCACAGTGAGCTTTCTCATTGGGATTTGCTCCATTTTCCAACAGAAAGCTAACCTAAAGCAATAGATTTCTTTGACTGAAGAAGTTTTAACTAGAACTAACACTCATAAAATACTGACATTGAAAGTAACATACATAAGTTAACAGAATATTCCACTCACATTTTAGAAACCAATGACAGCTGTTTATTTTCAAACTCTAAATCACCAATGTTTATCATGATAATGCTGTTTAGGAAGGTAGAGAGTTATCAGCATTGTAACTATAGAAACTATGTCACCAAATTGTATTGATTTTTGCTTTTATAATCAAAACAACGCCTGAGTAATTCAGTAGGTAACAATTAATAAATGTGTTAATTTTTCTGTTCGTGGAATATTCTAAACAATTCCACTCGTGAATTAAAAAAGTTTTATAAATTCTGTCTTTCATTCACAAAGTCAATCGTGTTGCTATAAGCCAACATCACTCGTCCTTATGGACCTATGATGTTTTCTAGCAATACGATTTTGGTTTCCAAAGAAGTAACTGAATTACTGAACACTTTTAATTCATTTGTAGGATTGCTGTTGAAAAGTTTTAATATCTTTTATATACATGAAGACAGTCCGATTTTTATGAGAATGATTATTATTTATTACGAATTTTTACGTAAAATTGTAAAGCATTATTCTCACAACGGTATTCAAAATAATTCCCTTAAGTTCTCATGAAAATCTGACCATACTCGAAAGTGACCAATCTCATTTAAAAATTACGTATTTTTACATTATTCCTGTAAACTGAATATTATACATACCACATCAAGATGACCTTTGTAGGCTGCGATCATGAGACACGTGTTGTTATATTTATTAGCAATATGAATGTTGGCATAATGATCAGTCAAATATTTTACTATATCAAGTCTACCATCAAAACAAGCAGCTCTAAGTGGTGTGGAATTAGTTCTTGTAGGATGATTGACATTTGCGCCTGCTTTGACTAAAATTTTTACTACATTAAGATGGCCTAAAAAAATAGAATTTTTTAGGATCAGTATCACAAATTACTTTTAAAAATATCTAAATATAGCAACTATATTGCAACAACATAAACAAAAACTCTATAGTAGATATACAATAAGCAAAACAACTATACAGGGCTTCTCAGTTGGTTACTTCGTTTAATTCGTAAAAGTTTAAATTTCAAAACAACTTTTTAAACAAAAGTTATTATATACTTTTGAGTTGATACGATACGTTAGTGCTTATTTGACAAGAAATAACTTACTGAGATCAGATCAGAATAAAACGTAACCTTTTTTATTTTAAAAATTTTCTTATGCAACGCTATTTTTAATACAGACAAATACAGAAAAAAGTATGACCTTTCAAAAAAATACAAAAAATATACAGGGAGTTATCTAAAAAATAAAAGTTATATACCGTTTCTCCACTCTCGGTAGGTCATTACTTATCGAATAAGCCTAATATACAGTCAATTCCAGTTCAAGTGGAACATGGCAGAGTAACATGAAAAAGGTGAAATAGAAGAATTTTACTACTTGCAGTAACCTAAATGGAAAGATAACATTGTTTTACATCACCTGATGGCAATTTATTTCAAAATTAAATACAAATATTGCTTTAAATAATAATACATTATTTAGTTAAAACTCAAGCTACTAGTGATGATTTACAGATGTTTCCGTAGCGCGCAGGTAGAGGATTTGCTTTGCAAGCGAGAGGTGTGTTCAAACCTTGATGAGGTCTACTTTTTTTTATAAATTTCTGTAAAAAGACAAGCAGTTTTATATTATTTTATTTAAAATGTATAATTATTATGTTTTAATGCTACATTATAAGAACAAAATTAATCAAATGAAACATAAAAAGTTGATGATAAACTTTTTACAGCTGAAGAAAATAAGTAGGCACATTAACTGAAGGCGACCATAAATTGCTCTACTATTTTACAAAACAACTTAAAGTAAACATTGAGTTTGTCGTAACACCAAAATGTTTCAATTCTACCGAATTGGCTGTAAAAAATTTATTGTTGACTTTTTTGCTTCACCAAGTCTCAATTTTGCAGTACACGTGACAAAGAGCTCCGAGACAAAGAACCTATAAAAAGTACTTGATCATCAATCTTTTATTTTAAATATCAATAAAGACCGTATGTGTCAGGTTATGTCAGTTGACTTCTTGACGGCGCCAGATTTATAAGAACAAAAAACATGTTTTGGTTTTAACCATTGTTACAAATTATAAATTTTTGTAATTACAGTCAAATTCGTTGACAGATTTCCAATCTTAATTCTGAACAAAAAGAAATATTGGCGCGAAACAACACATCCTTAAAATAGTACATTTAGTAATTTCCTTGTCTCGACGCTCTCTCTCTCTCTCCCTTTCTCTAAAACATTAGGCCATAGCAACCAGGGCTCCTGTATACTCTTAAGTATACATTATCCTCTGTGGCTTCACCTAATTAAGTTTGTTGTAGCATTAAAAAAATAATAATTATCCATTCTAAATAACATAATATAAACCTGATGGTGTTAATAAAGTGATTAAAATAATTTACAAAAATAGTAGACCTCATCAAAGTTTGAACTCGTAACCTCTCGCTTACGAAGCAAATCCTCTAGCTGGGCCCCACGAAGACTTGGCAACCGGTTATATCAATGCTGTGCTTGACTATTTTTAAATAATTTCCATTTAGGGTTACTGCAAGTAATAACATTCTTCCACTTACATTGGAATTCACTTTATAGACCTAAACAAAGACCGGGTGTCCATGAGATTACACAATATAAATCAAAATTCATGTTCATTGCTCTTTGAATTTCTTCTGCTATTATTTACACAACACACGTTACTTGTATCATCTTGTAGTGTAATAGTTGCATACAACGTATCAGCTCCTTAATCTTTTCCTAAAATGAACATAGACTTTTCCCTATGTAATGTCATGGACATCCAGTGCACAGTAACTTTTGTGAGAAGCATTATTTGTAACTTTAATAACTTGAAAATTAAATGGAGTTGTCACAACTGAGACAACCTGTATAGAAACATGTCACATGTCTGCACTTCATCGGCTTGTAGACCGTACATCGTTATTGTTGCCATTTGAGGAACCTCAAATCGTGTCAGTACTTTAGTATATATACTGGTTTTGATTTAATTAGAAAAGTATTGCTATTTAGTGGTTGAATCTCTTTAAGTACAGCATGGGTTCTGCCAATTTGTTTAATAAAAAAGTTAATAGCTTTAAATGTTTTGTAGATTATTTTTGTTTTTTAATAGTTTTTTTCAATGATCTTATCTTTTCGTTGAACCATTTTTATTTACCTACACTTGATAAATTTAATTTTGTCTACTCATGCTCTTTAACAAAGTGGACCGAAAATGTGTTTATACAGGGTGTCTCAGACATGACTCCCCAGGCCTATAACTTTGTTATTTTTAAAAATAACTATAATAAACTATATATATTCGTAAATGGGAGCAAATTCTCTATAAGATGGAGAAAAAAATTTTAGAAAATCTGTACTCATATTATGGCAGCGATATTCAACTTTTTTTTTTCAAATTGCACACTATGCTTTTTTTCGGTCATTCTGATAGTACTCTTTATTCTCTTTACAACCATGTAAACCAATATGGGTCTTACATAAGGAAATTCTCGAAAAAATTACGATTGAAAGTTGAAGTCTAGGTTTGCCATGGAAACAACTGATTTTTGTTATTTGTACTCGTCGGGCGATGAAAACAATAGCGTAGTGTAAAAAAAATGCCCATTCATTATTTTTATACAATATTACCTTAATTAACTGAATGCTAATGACAAATTAATTATAATTACAAAAATTGTTCAAAATTCTCTCCGTTTTCAGTTGCGCAACATTCAAGTCTATGTAGAAATTCTCTACTTGTAACTTTTATTAATAATTCTGGAGGAATATTACTGCAGACTGTAGTAATATTATCTTTCAGTCATCCAAATTTTCAAATGGACTTGAATAGACGTGAGATTTTACATATCCCCACAAGAAATAATCTAATGGTGTAATATCGGGTGAGCGAGCTGGCCAGCGCACTGGTCCGTTTGTTCCGAACCAACGATCTCTATAAACGTAATTTAAGTGATCTCGAACTGCAAGACTATTGTGAGGTGGAGCACCATCTTGTTGTAAAAGCAACCTTCTTCTGATATTAAGCGGCACATTTTCCAGCAGTGTTGGAAGCGTATTTTGAAGAAATAACAAGTAACGATCACCGGTCAAAGTGCCTTCATAGAAATAGGGCCCTATTAAGTGTTCTCCTATTATGCCACACCAAACGTTAATCCCCCACATGTGCTGAAAATTTCTTTGTCTGATCCAGTACGGCTGCTCTGTTGACCAGTATCTTGAATTCTGTGTAGTCACCAGTCCATTATTGTGGAATCTACTTTCATCCGTCCACAGTATCCTTTTAAGAATGTCAGGTTCTTCTGAATAATTCGCCATAACCCAACTGATAAACTCCATTCGGCGGTTACTATCCCCTTGGTGCAGTGCATGTACTCGCATAAATTTGTAAGGTCGGTATGCATTCTTTTTCAAAATCCTACCCACAGAAGCCCTTGATATGTCACACTGAGATGCAACGGTGCTAAGCGAAGAATTAGGATGTAATTGAACATACCCCAAAACTGCCACTGCATGAGCATCATCTGTAGCGGTTCGTTTATTTATATTTGGAATTTTCTTGTTCTTTTTAAATGACCCATGCTCAAGAAGGTTCGATGCCAAGTTAATAAACGTTTTATGATCAGGATGTATTCTTTCCGGATACCTTTCTGCATACAACCTTGCTGCTCTTCTTGCATTCTTCTCGCATAAACCATAAATAAGGATCATATCAAGCTTCTCAGAATTAGTGTAATTCAATTCTAATATGATTTTAAACAAGAACATACAAATACAGAAAGAATAACTGTCGTTCTTTGCAACGTAAATTGCAATTGCTTTACAGCTATACGCTATTGTTTTCATCGCCGACGAGTACAAACTACAAAAATCAGTTGTTTCCATGGCAAACCTAGACTTCAACTTTACATCGTATTTTTTTCGAGAATTTCCTTATGTAAGACCCATATTGGTTTACATGGTTGTAAAGAGAATAAAGAGTACTATCAGAATGACCGAAAAAAAGCATAGTGTGCAATTTGAAAAAAAAAAATTGAATATCGCTGCCATAATATGAGTACAGATTTTCTAAAATTATTTTCCCCATCTTATAGAGAATTTGCTCACATTTACGAATATATATAGTTTATTATAGTTATTTTTTAAAATAACAAAGTTATAGGCCTGGGGAGTCATGTCTGAGACACCCTGTATACCGGGGGTAAACGAAACAAGGTTCACCTCCCTTTTCTTCTTTATTTAACAATTTAAACTAATGAAATTTGGTAATTATTTGGGTAATAAAGCCACAAAATTTAATTATTTGATGGTATTAGCAATTTTTTACCACTTCCGGTTTTGGCGGAAGTGACCATCATTTTCTTATTTTAAATGCAACATCTTGTATATTTTTACATATTTGGAATCTAGAGGAAAAAACAATTGTGTACTTCAATTGTTTTTTTGACAACTTTAAAATTTTCACGGGTATACAACTGTTCCTATGCAGCCAGCCGTTACCATAAAACTGTTTATTATCGTTTGCTGGTCGTATTCGTCAGTTCCGGGCGCTTTAAAAATTCAGCTAACAGTTTTTTGAAAAAAGTCAGAAATTTCAAATGGAACAATATTGGATCATATTGTTTTTCGGAAAGAGCACTTTCTAACAGTTGCAACGATACCCATAACTCCATACTTTAATACATTTTTAACCAGTAAAATTAGGTTTTAATTACAAACAAAGACAAAACTACGACTTTCAAACAAAAGAACATCACAACAGTCAAAACAAAAGAGGAAAGCAATTTATTAACAAAAACAAATACAATCCAGTAGACAGTAAATAAACAGAAATACAAAACAATATGAACCAATATTGCTCCATTTGACATTTCTGACTATTTCTTAAAAAACTGTTAGCTGAATTTTTTTTAAACGCCCGGGATCGACGAATATGGCCAGCAAACGGTAATAAACAGTTTTATGGTAACGTCTGGCTGCATAGGAACAGTTTTATACCCGTCTTAGCATTCTAGATGCAAAACCAAAAAAATTAAGTAAAAATTTTAAAGTTGTTAAAAACAATTGAAGTACACAATCGTATGCAGAATTTCCTCCAGATTCTAAATATATAAAAATATACAAGGTGTTACATTTACAATAAGAAAGTTATGGTCACTTTCGGCGAAACCAGAACTGCTAAAAAGTTTCTAGTATAATCAAATAATTGCATTTTATGGATATATTACCCATACCAAGTTTCATTCATTTATCTTTCTACATAAAGACCAAAAAGTGGGGTGAACCATGTTTCGTTTACGTTAGAAACGAGTCTATGAATGTATCAAATCAAATAATCTTTTGATTTCTTGATAATTCAGTATAAAAAATTTTCACTTATATTTTATGAATTTCAAACACTATTTGTAAAAGCTTCCCTACAAAGCACGTCTTTCCTGAAAAGGTAATTCATTCTCAACCTAGTGCTGTGTATATCCTCATATCAAAATTAAAATTATCCCTTAAAAAATCCTTTAACAATAGCCAGAAGTAAGTACTTTTGCAGTATTCCCGATATTGCTCTTTTGTTATTCAAAGCTTCTAAAGCGTGGTCCGTTATTGAATATACAGGCTTTCCTAATCTGCTTAATAATAAATCAATGTTGATGTATAAACTGGCATGATACTAATGAAGAAGTGCAAACATATTCAAAAAAAGAAGTCACACTGTGACCAATGCATTCTTCTAAGTATTATTATAATATACAATACCTGCACCAGCTGCACACCAAAGAGCACTTGCACCTTCAATAACATAACCATCAAACTTGACAGTTCCTTCCTGTTCGAGGTTTGGATTAAACTTGGACAATAACATTTTTACTACCTTTTCGTGTCCATATCTGGCGGCAATAATAAGGGGTGTACAATGTTGACCCTCATCCTCCACCACTGACTGAAAAAACACATAAATCTGTCACTACAGCTGTTGACATTTAACCATCATTGGAATTAACTTCTAATTATGCTTAAATTAGCACAGTGAACGTGCCAGAATAAGGCACTGACCATAGAAAGTGGCATTGCCCTTTGTTCACAAAGACGTAATTTCTCATTTTACAAAAGAATTGTTAAACTTACACTATTAAGTAACTGGTTAACTTCTGCCCTATTTTTATCACTTAGTAGAGTGTATAGCGTTATCGCCATACCATCCCTTGCTGCATAGTAAACGCGATTTTTAAACGATTCGTTCATATTTATAAATTCACGTACGACCGTAACATAGCCTTCGCGAAATCTATTTTGAACTGTCAAAGAATAAGAAAATTTCGCACTCACGCTTTTTCTGACGTACAAACATGAGATCTGAGATGACCAGCTGATTTTGCAGGTGCGCATGTAATGTACGGACACGTGACTAAGACCGCGCCATTTTCAAAATTCTCATCTAGTGCATGTAAATTTTATGAAGCGACCTTTTGAAGGTGAAATACAATTTGCTAAAACATAATTTTGCATTATAGCCTAACTAGTAGCTACTTAAGCCTTGTATTCACCAAAGCCACATTTGCCGGCGCCACGGTCGCCTACAAACTTCGAATTCGAAAGCGTTGCCCGCACCGCGCAAACGCCCTTGGTTTCTTGTACCTGGTGTAGATGACTAGATGTACACTTTCAATCACTTAAATTATTGGCACGAAACTACATATTTAAAACGTAAACAGTATGGCCAAGATGACTGGAAGGTATGGTGTTGTGTTGTCACTCGAGTTTGATATGGGCGTCACGAAATGTTTTGCGGAGAGATGGCGCAGTAGGTACTAAAAGGACGTTTGCGCGTCAAATTTGAAATCCGCACGCAATGCTATTCTAACCTGACTTTGTTCATACTGTGATATTATACTGTCATAACTCAAGAATTATAAGAACATTCTCGATCATATTTTCCTATAATTCATTATTTATTGCAATATTGAAAAGGTTAATATAGCCTGAAAATTTATATCTTCACACTGATTATCACTGTAGCGGGCACTGTAGTTATTCAACTTCGGGAAAACGATTGTTAATGCGAGGAGGCGGTAAAACTTGGTTTTGATTTTCTTGGGAAATTCGAAAAAAAACAGATTTCAATGCACTCAGTTTTGACATCGATAAGACTCCAAAAGGCTTATTGCAAAGCAAAAACACGAAAAAAAAAATCGTAAACACAAAATTGGTTCTGAAAGCAATTTGATGCGCCCGATTTGATGTTTATTATGTGCATGGGTCACGGTGGAATGCTACAGTTTATGTAGTTATAGAATGGAATGACTGTAAGGCATTGTAATTAAAAAAAGAAACATGAAAAAAATTGATAATTGACCCATATGAATCATACTTTATTGCTTACTCTACATATTTCCTTAAACATTATAGAGTACTAATTTTTATTGCAATTATTTAGTGAAAGTAGGCAATAGCAGTAGTAAAGTATAAAGATGTAATCGAATTAGAAGACAACGAAGTAACTGCGCAATTTTATCCTAGAATTAATGCAGTGCTTTAATGTCGTTTCGGTTAACAGTTGCCTACGAGGGTACCATCTACTTGCACATATTATAATTGTCTAACATACAAACCGCATAAGCACAAAATGATAAATGTAATTTAAAACATTAAACATAGAACAGAAACAAAAATCAGTAGGTACATAATACATTAAAATTGTACTGTATCGACAAAATCTATGCGGACAGTCACTCTAGACATAGTGCATCTCTTTAACATTATAATTAGTAATAAAAACAAGTATTTTAAGTACTTCAAAAGTTTATTATTTACTTGTGTGCGGATAGCGATTATCTTACAGAATTTCAGAAGGGCTCCTGCCTATTATACAGATCACAATAAACATTGTATAATATTCATCTCAAACCTAATATTTAAATATCTAAGGGTAGCTTGTATAAACCAGGATTAAAACACATAAAATACGTAAAAAAAACATGAAAACATTAAAATCTACGTTAACTAATTTAGTACTTTTTTTAGCATGTTAACTTAAGCATTAGACAAGCATTCCAATAAAATATACTTGATATAAACATAAATTCATTAAAAAAATCTTTTACATTATAAAATAATTAATGTGTTTTGCAAGTCTGCAACTAATTATAAGTAAACCATAAACCATACATGACTGCATGTCTGTACGCTTTGAATAAATACAAATGCAGCTTTCACTGAACAAGTAGTCACTATTATATTTGTCGTTGTCTTACTATGATGGCACGTCGACAAGTAATCATAACACGGGGTTCTCGACCTGGTAATTCTGCCACTGGGATGGTGCCATACCATTTGCAGTTGAGGAATCAACGCATATTTTTGTGGTTATATGTGGCGATGCACACAGGATGATTGATAATATGTTGGGATGTACTTTCAGTACAGATTAAGAATCTGAAAATAATAAAAAGTTCCTATAAATATTTGCCTAAAAACACTTCGTTACCTGGCTTGTTGCAGTCTACAGAAGTGGGAACAGTATTACCTCTTCCACAGGTTTAATTTCATAAGCAGCTTTTATGGACGCATGTTTATAGAATTTACTCTCAAAGTTTTGTGTAAACTATTCTATTCTATCGTATTAAGAAAACACTTATTAGACCTTCATGGCAATTTAATTTTTGAAAAGCATGATATTGTCTCGAAAATTGTTAGATTTAGAAATTTTCAACATGAGAACATGTTTTTGGGCAATTTTGTATGGAGAATAAGATTTTTCAAAAACATGCTAAAATCTAAAATATGTAGAACATAATTACGTGACCCCCCCCCCTCGTACGAGACACCTCTGGTGTTCTTATTCAAACCAAAATTATTACAAATACATGAATAACTAATTACGTGAATAATGCTCGCATATGAAATTTTAAAATTTGAGTGCAATTACTGCAAAAGTTATCTACAAAAAGTGATTAGCCTAGTTTATTTTCAAGAAGCTGTAACCCTATAATGAAGGGTTTTCAGGCCCATGTTTATGAGAATTCTTTTGATTATATTTAGATTCTGAATCTATCCTGAAAATTCGTTCCACATGTTATGAATCACACTGTATACTATTGGTTTGGGAAACGAAAATGGGTACAGGACACAACGTCCAATGGCCACATCGCCCACCATGTATTTTGTAGGTCCATATCGCCCACCGAGGACACAACGCCCACTCTGCATATTGGCCGCAACGTCCACCGTGCCCACAACGTCCACCAGTGAAAATGCCCATAACGTCCACCGCGGACACAACGGCCACTCATGTCTGGTGGCCACAAAGCCCACCCAGTCCATAACGCCCAATCGTTCGGGTTGCCGTGACTGTCGTCTCGCACGATGTCCGATGGACACAACGGCCACCGCGACCATAACGTCCACTACCGTAACGGACCACAACGTCCACCGTGACCACAACGCCCACTACTGTAACGGCCCACAACGTCCACCGTGTTCACAACGTCCACTCACGTCTGAGGGACACAACGCCCACCGAGCGCATAACGTCTACCACGGGTATATATATATTTTTTAGTAACTAGTTAACCATAAAGAAAAAAATTCATACACTATAGGTATTTTATACAGTGCGATTGTAAAGTCTGGAACTAAGGAAGAATTCGATAAAATTGAAACTGGCGGATTTAAAAAAAATCCTCGTACACGTCAACCTTATTTTATAAAGTCTGTTCTCATAATTGTCATTTTTCGGTAGTCTTTTGTTTTCGAACTATGACGTCATCGCCAATTTTTTAAATGGCACCCCATATTTTTGCCGTTATATTTGGATAGAGGTTGAAATTCCGAATTCCGCCATATGTCAAAGTATGACATTGACATTGACAGTTTTCGAGAAAATCAAGTTTAAAGTAAAAAAGCGCATCAAAAATTGAGTTAGCCATGGAATATTGACAATTAATCATTGTTTTAAAATGCAAACAAAAGAAAAAATTGTGACAGTGCAACATTATTTTGTGCGTTTCCGTTTGTTACTTCGATATTTTGTTGATTATTGATTTTTTACTACTGGTAAAAATTGTGCGATATTTAAGCGAAAAACAATTCTAATTACTCCACTCCTACCAGCCAATAGAAAAGAACACATTTAACTCTTTAACTTCTACCAACCATTCATAAATATTAAATGCAAGTTTCAAACTTTAAGTGTCATATGTCAGATTTTATAGCTTTTCATTGAAAGAGTGACCCTAGTACGTATTTTTCAAAAGTAACAATGGGGGACGTTCATGTTTAAAACAGACATGAAACCCTCCATAAAACAATTTGCTTTCTCCATTACATGGGCTTACGCCATTAGCAGAGAGAGAGAGTTTTAGCTGGTCATAAATTTATTTGTCAATCTATTTTTTAACATTTCTTGGAGATTTTCAATAGAATATTCAACTGCGTCTAAAGATACAATATATTACCGACTCATAAATAATAATCTTTTGCAGCACTGATTTGTTGGTATGATCGAGTTTTATGCAGGAATTTGAAACGTTTAGTCTATTATTTCTGCTTAGTTCAATACAATCTTACTCGCATTCAATCGCAAACTAAACTAACCCCCGTTTTAAATTCGCGCCGCTTAGTCAAGCCGATTTCGCCGAATCTATATAGTTTCGTGTGTCATGACATACACCCTGCACGCTGACCCTGTATAACTTTGTATTTACAATAGCGATAGCGATCGGCACCGATGTGTTTACTAATAAAAATAAATTGTAAGTAATAAATTATTGTATGATTGCTGCCTTAAAAAAATGCAACACTTTTTTCTGTATCAGGTTACCTTTATACCAAAAAAAAGCCAGATACAAGTGTAACTTGATAAAAAAAAGTTGCATTTTTTAATGCCGCAAGCATATCTTAAATTTCTTTCATTTTTCATTTCGCCGCCCCTACTGGGTTGCCGCCCCTACTGGGTTGCCGCCCGGGTGCTGTACACCCCTTGCACCCCCGGCACGGCTCGGCCCTGCCCTCACTGGCTCGGCCCTGCCCTCACTCCCTCAAGGGACGCTTGAAAAAAGAAACAGCATTTAAGCATCCTAATTGTGACGTTTCACATCTATTCAAAAATTTAATGTCTTCATTTTCTAGAGAGCATTCATACACAAAGAGCCTGCTAAAATATTGGGGTATTCTTTATTTGACACATTCATTGTTTTGCTTGGACACTTGATACTTTCGAAGTAAAGATGCTTGAAAATCAAACAAAAACCTCTGAAAATGTGAAACAGATGTTGCATTTAACTGTCCTTGGGTTATTATTGGCAATAAATTTCGAGTTATTAGGGACTAATGCATATAAGAATATAATATATGTATAACATTAAATAGTTGATGTATTCTTGATTAAAGCAACAAACAGGATTAATGAATCGTTAAAAAGGTGGTTTACCTACTAATATTAATTTTAAATGTTGTTTAATATAAATAGTCCCTGCCACGTAAATTATATATTTTAAAATTAAAATATTTTTTGAAAAACTGTTGTTTTGTAACATATCCCTTAAAATAGTTGTTAGAGTTACAATGTGTCTGATTTTCAATTTCCAACGAGAACATTTATGAATGTTACTTACTTAGATGTATTTTTACAAAATTCTAGTAGAATCAATAAGTACTTGCACAGGAAACATTAAAAGCATATTTATGCTACCATAAATAAATTTTACACTGATTTCAAATAGGTAAAAATGTACAGAATGTTATATATAAAATAAGAAAGTTGAGGTCAGTTCCAGTAAAACAGGAAAATAAGTGAAATATTAAGTCACTTAGCCAGTTTTTATTACCTAAAAATACTATCATTTAATTTTTGTTTATCTTAATAAATAAATAAAGCAAATCAGGTGGTTCCTTTTCAATTAACACCCGCTATATAGGTAATGGTTAGTTTTCTCTTTATAATATCAATCATTGTAAAGGTAGGGCCATGTGTAAATATCATTATCTCGCAAAATCAATTGTTGTTTCTTGGGAAATTGGGCCTCAAATTAATTTAATAAAACAAATAAAGGCGTTATATAAAATACCTAGTATGTGAATTTCTTCTTTATGGTTAACTAGTTACTAAAAAATATACATATACCCGTGGTAGACGTTATGGGCTCGGTGGGCGTTGTGTCCCTCAGACGTGAGTGGACGTTGTGGGCCGTTACAATAGTGGGCGTTGTGGTCACGGTGGACGTTGTGGTCCGTTACGGTAGTGGACGTTATGGTCGCGGTGGCCGTTGTGTTCATCTGACATCGTGCGAGGCGACAGTCACGGCAACCCGAACGGTTGGGCGTTATGGACTCGGTGGGCTTTGTGGCCACCAGACATGAATGGCCGTTGTGTCCGCGGTGGACGTTATGGGCATTTTCACTGGTGGACGTTGTGGGCACGGTGGATGTTGCGGTCAATATGCAGAGTGGGCGTTGTGTCCTCGGTGGGCGATATGGACCTACAAAATACATGGTGGGCGATGTGGCCATTGGACGTTGTGTCCCGTCCCCACGAAAATTGTGCAGACTTCATTTAAATGAAGTAAAGGGGCTCTTTTAACTTTTCCTTTATTCATGTTGTTATGAATCCTAAAAAATATTGCAATCATTATGAGAAACATAATTAAATAGATCTACCTATTTAGAAATTGTAGAGTATGCCAAATTGTAGTTAATTTAGCATTAGTGTAATTTTAAATTAAACCATCTTTTTCCATTGTAACATGTAGCTGCGTACTAAAATACAAAGGATGTTGATTGTTTAAATTACAGCAAAAGGAAATTTTTATATGTTGTGATTATTATCAACAGTGATCGAAGTACAATTCTTTTAACTGCCTCAAAATAATTAATTTAAGTATTTCTCAACTTCTTAACTGTGTTTTTACTATCGTTATTCTACATACCTATTTGATTAAAATTAAAACAGTACTTACTCCTCTTTAATTTTCTGCTGGTAGTCTGTCTTTTTACTAAGCTGAAGCTTCTACTAAATTGAGTTTTGTGAATTACATTGGTGTGTTAATTAATAAATCACCGAAGTATGTTTTTATTCGTTATTATTTTATTTTTTGAACGAATCGAATTGTCTCGTCAACTGTCAGAACATTTCAGGAGGGTAAGGTTAAAACTCACGGACACTGTCAAAGAGACAATCCTTCACTGCTGCCCTCTCGAGAAATCATGTCAGCGACAAATGACAATTGTTTCGATTTTGCTTTGACAACGTTGCCACCATAAACACGCGTTTTATAGTATTATCTACCAAAGATTAGGGAGGGTTAAGAAATAAGATGGGAAACGTCGGTAAGAAGCATAGATAAAAAATACGCTGTGGCTAGCGTCCCGACTCGGGATCCACGTTCAGTCCCGAATAACGTCATCGAGTGACGTCACAAATAGCGTGTCGGGACTTTTATTCCGCCCCGACTCGTAATCCACGTTCAGTTCCGATTATAATCTGAAGAAATTTTGAAGGAATCTGGATATAATGAGGTTTATGCTTATTTTGAAAAAAATTGGTTGAAGATTAAGAATGAGTGGTCTTTAGGTAAAGAATACTTTAAGGGATCGTTCCATAATACTACGAATAATAGAATAGAAAGTATTAACTCGAAGCTCAAGCAAGTTATACAGAAAAATAGTAGTTTGGAAGATTTTATCGAATCTTTATTTGTAATCATCCATTCTCTTGAAATTGAGAGAGATTATAAGGCAGTTTACTAATTTCAGAAAAGAGACGTGAGTATGTATGACCCTGCAAGTGACGAAAAGAAATTTATAGATATTTTAACAAATGAGTCAGCAAAGATGGTTATTAAACAACTAAAGTACAGTGAGAATATCAAAAATCTCAATGTAATAAATGATTCTGCGGAAAAAAGTACCAGTGAGGGACTAGTGAAGATAACAACGGAATCTTGCACATGTAATTTTTACCAAGGTATGTTACTACCGTGTAGACACATATTTGCTCTTCGTAAAGAACTTTTTGTCATTGTTCGATATAAACATCATACATACTCGTTTTACAAAAACCTATTACAAAGATAAACAAAGGTGCCTCGGAAGCACTGTCAATCAACACTTGGATTCAAACAACGACGATATTTTCGTTCATGTTTCAAATAAAAATGTGACTGTATTGTCATATGCAGAAAAAAGAAAAAAGGTCTTACAAGAAACAAATGTTTTAACCGACTTGGTGGCATTAGGTTGTAATACCACTTATTTGCAACGTCTTTCTGCAATAAAAGAGTTGCAATCGTAATGGAAAAATAATATTGCAGTTCGGATTGTCCCTATAAATGAAGCAGATACTGAAAATTGTGATATATTGGAAGGTGAAAATAATATTGATATGGAAATGGTTGAAAATTATGACGCAAATGGTAACATCACTTATGACACTATTGATGTTCATCCAATTAGTTACCATAATTATGACAAACCACAGAATGTTCACGATCAGACTGACGGTATAGCTGAAATATCTGAAAAATTACTTCAAAAGCAAAGTAATTTTGTAATTATTACAGACTTCAGTACGACTGACGTATGTGGATCTATTACTGAAAACTCCACGGGCAACCTGATAGACTCAAATACTATTTCCTATGAAATTGCCGAGAATGAAATTGAAAAAACTCATAATTTGGATTTCAATAGTAATAGTAGTCCATAAATAATTATTATGAGCAATGAAATATTAAATAACGACTGCTACACTGAGGAAACCGAAAACATTTTAGACTCTGAAAATATCCAAAATGTATCAAATGATGTCGATATAGACATTATCAAAATGCCCGAAATTGTAAAAAAAAGGGGCAAACCACGCGGTTCAGATCTTACCGCAATCTGTTTGAAAAAAGGAAGACAAACGAAATTGTCGCTTTTTTGAACTTGGGGTTAAAAAGAAACAAGAAAAAATATTATCGTGGATTTTAACAAGGGAGCAAGATCATTTCGCTTTCGAAAGTGGCGAAAAAATCGAAGAATGCCATGTAGAAAATGATCCAGAAAAAGTGTCAAACGCAGTATTGCATGCCGATGTTAATTTCTCCTTAGTTCGACCACTCTTCACTGAAAAAGCCTGTGATATTCTACAAAATGTGATATCCAAAAAAGACAATAATAAGTGGCTGTGCGACGTGTGTTGTGAAGTGTATGAAATAACTTATGATTCCCGCGCATCAATTAAATGTAAATCCTGTCTAGAGTTTTGTCATATTGAATGCGTAAATCTTAAAAAGCTGCCTAAAAGGCAGTGGTATTGTTTAAAATGCTCGCGTTAGTTACAAGAATAATTAACGAGGTTGTCTCATCAGCGTGTGAATGCAGATTTATAACTAAATATATTATTGAAAATACCAATAAATGCTAAATTCAAAGGTCCGAAAAGGAAAGATGTACAACATAGGTACATGCTGCGATGACAGCGAGAACACCCTAACTTCTCCCTTTCACATTTTTATTAATGAAATAGTTTCAGTAAATCTACATCTACGCATTGTCCGGCACCTCTGTAGTAGGTAGTTATAATATTTTTTTCAAATAATTATGTTTTCAGTATTACTTTTGTTGTCTGTTATTGCAAGGAGTTATTATAAATAAACGATTTTTATGTATTAGTTTATTGTTATGGAATTATGTTTACCAATGTATTTTTAAGTTGTTTAGATACCGATTTTTATTTGCTTTATTTAAAATAAATGCAACAAAAGCAATGTAAAAATGTTTGCGAAAAATGTTCATAAGTCGGGACTGGAGTTGATTCCCGAGTCGGGACTGAATAAAAGTCCCGACAGGCTATTTGTGACGTCATTCGGTGACGTAATTCGGGACTGAACGTGGATCCCGAGTCGGGACGCTAGCCACAGCGTAAAAAATATAATACCTTTATATAGATAGGAAACTCTATAAACATACTACAATACATGAAATAGTACTGACTATGATCGCAAATGGCGCTAAACATTGTATAGCGGGAAATTCAAATTGTATGTAAAATTATACCATTTAAATGTATTAGTAAAACTACAAATATATCAAAAATAAGGCGTTTTAATTCCATATAAAAAAAATTATAAATGAGGACCTACGAAATAAGTTAAATTTGTACAGTTACTGGTGTTATTACAGGATCTTTTGGCAAACACATGTCCATATCAGTTCAGCTAACATTACATAATATTACATTCAGTGATGTGGGGTTACATTTTCTGAAGAAAATATTCTGAATTGTAAAATTTTTAGGAAAATTTGCTCAAGGTTTTTACTGAAAAGTTCCTGCTTATAAAATTACCCATTTGAGAATAGGGGAACACCTTGAATATGTAGACAACAAAGAGGTGTAGCTTTAGCTTGTTGTTTTGAGGAGAGTCGTTAACATAAACACAAAACTGATTCATTAATCACGTTCTGATTTAATATTTTCTAGACAACCCACATCACTGATTACAGCAGAAGTACTACTTAAATTTGGAAGTGTGACTTGAAACTTTAAAACAAACTGAAGGGTCCATTTTTTGTACACTGAACTGAAGACTTTTCAAAATATGTTTATTTAGTCCACAAACAAAAGGTACTGTATTTAACACTGACATCAGCGTTTTTCGTGAAGGTAATGCAAAGGATTTTTGCAATAATCTGTAACCTTTTGGACTTTGCTTTAACAATGATAGTGCAAATATTTTGTCTTCAATTGTGAAACGTCGGCCCTTGCTTTTTTTGCTTTGCATTCTTAACTGAGACTTAATAAAATTGAATGTTGTTAAATTAATTTTATTTTTGAATAAGTCTTCTGAAACTTTATTTATTAATTCTGAAACTGTCACTTTTGTTGCTTCTTTTACTCTTTTGATGTTGCTGGCACTCTCCCTATCTAACTTCCTCGCAGTTTTCCTTAAACCAGTGGCTATTTGATATAATTTTCTAGCCTTTGGACTTAATTGCTGTTTCCTTCTTACTTTAATCTCTTTTAATAAACTTAATTTTCTTCGCAAGTCTCTGCGAAAAATGGGTGCTTTTGGGGAATTTATCATTTTCAAAATTTTGGCGGTGGGCTTCTTAGTATTTCCATCTCAGGTAAAATTTGGGAAGCATCCAAATTATTTAAAGATGTTCCAGGTAACTGAAGATGTTCTGGTAAATGTAAAGTTAAAATGTACATCGCAGACTCTAAAATTCTGTTTCTTCTCAAAAATAATGTTTCGTCCTACAGCCGCAATCCACTTCTTGTAAATCTACTAATTTACAATAATTATTTTAACAAAAGTTTGTGAAAACTACATAAAACTGATAATTTAGAGAAATAGCTTACATCAGGATTACTTGGAAAATGATGCATTTTCTTCTCATTATTTGTAAATTTACAATTTACACCGCAACATTTAAACACCATGGTTATAAAACAGTCTAAACTCTAAATTCAACGTAAAATATCTATAATCTAAATTGTGTGTAAATTATTATCAAATTTCACAAGAACTGTCAGAGAATACCAAAACACCGAACTGTCAACAAGTAATTTACTTACCGTATCTTAGCAACCAAAATATATTCTGCAATCAGCGCCATTGGTGATCATAGTCAGAGATAAATTACTGATTGTATTTTTTAAGTTGACTGAACACACCGTGCCTGTAAGAAGTGTGTGACCAATACCGACCACAAGTTGGAGACATTTTTAAACATCTGAGATACTAGATGGCGTAGCAGACAGTTGCTGGAAGCCGCCAAATTTAAATTTTCAGATGCATGTTGGCGGCAAATTTAAAATTTCAAATATCGAATCTAGGCACATAAAAGTAAAAAAATGCAAAATACGAATCTAGTAACTAAACTGAAATACAAAATACATTAACATAGGAAATGTTTTATTAAAATGCATATACAAGTAAAGCACATAGCTTATTCCAAAGATTACCTCCTAATCTTTGGCTTATTCGTGTGAAATATTTTTCAAGTTTTGATTTTTAGTGTACACCTTTTTTTCCTTGTTTCGATTTTCTAACCGCACTACCCAGTGACATCTCATTTTTATAAATAACAATAAAAACGAATCTGGTTTTAGTAGTTTTCTGGAATATATGGACTTGAGTTGTTCAGGTAAAAAATGATCACAACAAACCCTGTAGCTTTTCTTTAAATACGAATCGGCCACCAACAGATCATTGCGTCCACTAAATTGAACCCATTTTTTTAGCCCTGTAAACATCACCAAATTTAATAATATATCATAAAAACACATTGAAGTTTTTACTTACGCTTCCGCACTTTTTGGAAGGGTAAAAAATGCTTTTTGATGCTCCTTTTTGTTATTGTTACAGTCATTGACAATGCAGTAGGAACCGTGACTCATGGTTAGCAATAAAAATTGCTGTTTAAAAACACTCAAAAACGGAAATCGAATTAACAATTCACACAACTTCAACTAACACTACAGCAATATGCTTTATGCTAATAACGAAATCAAATAATAAACCCGCGTGCGCCAACCAAACAGTAAACACACATATTTGACGTTTAGCACATTTTTAGAATATTAGATTTCTACTTTCTGTTGTTACCCATCTCTTTGCACGATTACATCTGAAGCGCTACTTTAGACCTAGTTGCTGCGTTTCCCATCTTAACCCTCCCTAATCTTTGTTATCTACAAGGACAAGTCCGATATTTATGTTTTGGCCACATAATGATCGACTAAATTAAGTTTCGTTGTATTTATCACAAATCTGTAACGAATACCACTGCTGTTTTGGTGGATACAACCAGGCGTTTTTCGACTTGGTGACAAATATTTACAGAAACATCAACAAAAGTCGACGACTTTCTTGACGACAAATGTTACTTTGGTAAATTCGAGGCTTTATTTGCACACCCCCCCCCCCCCCCGATGGACGCGACAGCTAGTGATTTTTTGTTTACTAGTGATAACATAAATCTTAATATTATATTCCAAATAACGTTCTTCAGTCGAAGTACGATTCCTGTCCATACATTAATTTTTGAGTATGTTGCGAATGTGTCGTTTGTGCATAGTGAGAAATTTCAACTAGGCAATATTAACAATTTTGTCTGTTATTTGTTTTATTAATAAGAGTTTAAAATTAGATCATTTATACCGCATAGCTTACATTACATTTTTGCGCGTACAGTGTTAACTTACCTTTAGTTCGATGCGCTAGCGACTCCTTGCGTCAAACAGGAGAGATAAAATTTGAAACTTCAAACACTAACCGTTGGTTTTTGTTCGTTACTTATTAGGGGATAATTTTTAACCAAAGCGCCACCCGTGTTGATAAATTGAATTACTGTAATGGCCGCCAAGAACAGTAATAATTGAGAACAGGTATACGCGCGTACACAAGTATCAAGGTGTTTTAACACGAGTATTGCTAATATCTGTTGTAAAATGAATATTGAAAGCGTTAAAAACAAATTTCCAATACAAATTGTTGTGTGTATGGTTGCGATAGATAAAGTGACCATTTATTTTTCATTCAAAAACGAGACTTAATAAAAACCGATAAAAACACAAAATATTGTAGGAAACAGACTTTATTGGTTTTATTGTGAATAAAATATTAAAGAACACATTCAGTTTATTGGTTTATTAATGTTATACTTATACATACAAATGAACAAGAAAAGAAAAACAAATAAAAAATTAAAATATCAATATTTTAAACTTATTTATACTGCTCGGAATTTGTTTTAATAACGCAGGTGACGACTTCAAATAAGTATAACACTCTTGACAAGGCTGATTTATATTGATGCATCCTCGTCCCCCAACGGTTCGTTTTTGTATAATGAAGCTGGTATGCACTCCATCTCCGCTGTAGGAGATTTTTTCATTTTCCAGTAACATTTTACGTCTGTCGAAGAAAACTTTTCAAATTTTTGTATGTCCGACCTGTAACGCACAACACCAAAACCAATAAATCAAATGTTCATTTTTTACTTTGTGTTTTGTAATTAAATATAACGTATACAACCTTGTGCACAATATTAGCAATGCTGCCACATGCTTGCATTTTTCAGACTTCCCCGCCTTGCAAGTACATGAAGTGCCTTTAATTTTGACCTCTGCGGTTAAATCAAAACTTGCATTTATTTCATGTGGATCTGTGGTTAGCGCACTCGTTTTTAAACGTAATGCGAGTAATTGTATATAATTATCACGGCGCTCCACACTTCCACATGTAAATATATGATTAGCATTAAGAACAGCTTCCCCTTCAGTAATACACCGAGAACTTGGACTCAAAGAGCGATTTTAAAGATTCAATGATCCTGAAAAATAAGAATTTAGTAGTCAACCAGCTTAAATAAATCAAAAATGAATTCAGGCCTTTAAAATGTTACTTTAAAAAACAGTTTAGTAATGCTAGGTTAAGCAACTTATTAATTTATTTGAGGACGGCGTTTTTGAACTAATAATCATCAATACACCCACAGTATTGCTTTAATATTTCATTTTACTTACGTGTGAAGCTACAATTCGAAGAAATATTCAGATTTATATAAAAACTTTGAGCCACTCATGTGTACACCACAGAACATAAACCTTTGTGTACACAAATGAAGTGATTACTCGACAACGGAGCCATTGTGACATCGATAGCAGCGCCACCAACGGTAGAAATTTATCCCTTTAATAAAAAATTATAATAACTGAAGTGTGTAAAAGTAAGTTCAGTACTATTATTTTTAACTTTTTTAACCAGGAGAGGCTTCTAGAATACATGGACGTCTTGTCGGGTTATGAAGTACTTTCCGTGTCCCATATTAAGAAGGAATGGTCTTTTTATTTGGAATTAGCTGTTGACCACAGTGGTTGGCAAGCACTGTGGAAGATCCCGCGCCTTAAATGCGAAGAACTGAAAATTGAATTTCCTACTATTGTATTAGTTTATGTAGAAAGTTTAAATTTTAAAGAATTGGAAGCTACTGTAAAAATTTTAGCTGTACAAGATGACATCCATTTGCCTAGTAAACATTATGTGCCATTAATACAATTGTGGCCAACAAAAGAACAGAATAAAAGTGTTGGTTTAAATTTAGGTTCAACTGCTAATAGTCTTGACATGCTGCGTTTTTTTTACATGAATATATTTATGCCTTGGGATCTTGAAGATGTAGCAACCGATTGGTTAAGTAAGCACCTAGAAACTCGGCTACATTTGTTTTATGATACAAGAAATGGTACTATTCCCGGACCAACGTCTGAACGTTTGAAAAGTTTGTTAACCGAGGCTCGTCGATTGCAAGCCCGCCGTGAACAGTTAGAAGCACAAATGGATGATAATGAAGATTTGAAACTTGAGGCCGAAACACAAAGTATATGTGTTCAAAATCTTTTAAGTATACATGTTCGTATGTTACAAATACGTAACGAGGTTGAAATATTGGAAAATCCCCTCCTACGTAATGCATTGCTAAAACACCAACAGCAGCTACAACCTAAGAAGTTAAATAGTCCGCCTGAAAGTTGGTTAGTGTTCGATCATGGTAAAATCGATGAATATGTAGCTTTTCTTAACAAAGTTCAAGAACACATAGCTAATGAGAATGTTAAATTTGTTGCTACGTTAGCCTTAGCTTTAGAAAGTGCCACTCCAAATGATACAATTTTATTAAGCCGTTCTAGGCATGTATTTGGAACAACAGGTGCTCTTCAGGAGGGAGGTACATTAAAAGGACTGTATTCTAAAACCGATACAATATTAGCAACCATAAATGAAGATGTCATGTTAGATTGTAATGGAGACTTACTTTTGGCAAATTTAACAATTGACGTTGATTCAGCTCAGTGTGGCGTTCTTGTTCGTTCTGGAACAGTTACAATGAAAAATTGTAAGATTGTAGGTGATGGTGAATCTTCCACTCATCAAGGAGTTATAGTTCTTGCTGGTGGTAAACTAAATATGATAGACTGTGATATCAGTGGATGTAATACAGCTATAGTTGGCAACTCGGGTTCTATTATTTCTTTTAAAAATTGTGATATCTTTAGTGTAAATGTTGGGCTTAAGATTTACGATAAATGCTGTGTTAGAGCTGAAGGGTCGAAGTTTTGTAACTGCAAAGATTATGGAGTGTGTGTTGAAACAGATAATGATACTTATCAAGCAGGAGGCTTTGCTGTTTTAGAAGGGTAAGTTGTAATTTATATGAAAATGAAAGAATTAGTTGAAAGTTTTAAGAATTTACTCAAAACGCAAAAATGTATTCATTGTGCATCAAAATATAATTGATATTGATTAGGTATTTTTCTTAACAAAATTAATTATAATAAATAAAATTTCGTGGTAAAATTGTGGTAAGTTTAAATACTTAATCTGTTGCAGCATTCCAGATGTAACAACAGAAAATGTAACTGGAGAAAACAACGGGAAAGGTGATGTAATCATGAATCAAAAATCCAAGCTTGAACCAATTTGCGATTTATTTTCAAATCCAGAGTTGGATCCTACAATTCTTGAAAATGAGTCTAGTGAAGAAGAAATGGAAGTAAACACGAGCACTGACAGTGTTCAGGATCATAATAATTCGGTAATCGAAGCCGCGTGTCTAGATGAAGCATTTATTGAAGCATAAGTAATAATTAAGTTGTTATATCTCTTGTGCAATGAAGTACCGCATATGTTTATTACCTACTTCATTTTTGTGCCATGTTAATTGTGGTTCTGTTTGTGTACATGCATTATAAATTTTTTAATGGTTTAGTTCAATTTACTTCATTTATAATAATTTTTTATTTGCAAAGTATAGACCTTTCAAGTGCTTAATTTATAGAGTATAACAATGGGTTTCAAATAAAAACTAAAGCATTTAATTTTTAGTATGCCATGTATAACTATTATTATTTCTTTGTTGATATTTATTCTTTATTTTCTACTGTTTGCTATTTTAACTAATAATTAGAGATGTAAATGGTGTCTTATGAAATAAACATACTGGCATGTCGGAAAAACGACTACACTTTTCAATTTCATAACCAATTTACGCTTATTATAAACGAAGATAGCATAGTGTATGCGTAAGCTTCTATTCAGTGTAGATTCAAAGAATTAAACAATTTTTATGAATATAGGTGCAGGATTTGTTGGGCTGTGAAGACACAGGTCTTCAGATAGGAAAAGAACTTTTACTTTGCAATATACGTATTGTACGAGGTGAGCTATATAATGTAGCTACCGCCATTTGGTGCCACTAGACAGGCAAAAAGGTTTTTGTTTTTATTTATACTTGGACTAGACAGAACTGAAAGGATCTAGGAGTAACCATCCAGAAAATTTTTAAGAGGTTCCTGTATTTCATTGCGTTAATACGAAAACAATGGAATTTCTTTTCCATTTTATTGAACCCTGGTTTGAACGGGAATTTTGCAATAAAATTATGTGCTTCTTTGCTTTAAAAAAAAACAATTCAAGGCTGTATTTTGTGAAAAAAAAAATGAGCAACTCTGTGTTCAAGTATACACCTATGCATATTACTGTCCATTAAGGAAAATAACATTTCTTTTGTTGTAATCAACAAAATATGGTAGAGTAGCCAGTGCCAGTACAATTACTTTTGACGTGTTTATTTGCAATGGTTTTCCGTTAAGAGATATCTACCATTAAAATATGCAGACAAAATTCAAATGATTTTACCTTTTTTTTTGAAAATTATTTCTCATTGCAAAATATATGGTCTTCTGCAAGAGATCCTGATTCCCAGCTGTAAAGCAATAAGTTTCAAAGTGTAACTGCAGCTGGTAAGAAATCGATCAGTGCATGTGTACAGGAGAGAAAAAGAAAGAACGAAGCGGGGTGTACACATGAACAACAAACTGAATGAACTAGCAGACACCATTCCTACGTTCTTTTTTTTTTATTCCATACATGCACTGCTTGATAGCTGCAGCCACACTTATTTCTCTACAGCATAAACGGGATCTCTTGCAGAAGGCAGTATAATTGTTAATTTTTCAGGGCTTCCAAATAGGTGACCCAAGATAAAGTGCCTTAATACAAAATAAGTGATTGAACCTGCCTAACAAAAGTAAGAAAAAGTACTTAGTATCAGAATGCACTTAACAGCAATAAAGGTATTCTAATTATAAAAAAATTAAAATGCAAAACGTAAGATGAAATATCGATTTTGTACTATAAAGTTAGTGCAACATGTTTTCAGTATAATGTTCCACAAGAATCTTAAAAAATATACAGGGTGCTATTTAAAAATATAAGGTTAACGTCATTTCTGATTAAAGTGGTTAACTTCTAATTATGGAAAAAAGGGGGGGCGAGACTACATTCGGTGACACTCGGTATATACATTAGTCCGTCCCTGGTTATATTGAGTTGCTGCAGCCAGTACAAGTACAAATTGTGAAGAATAGCTTCAGAAACTGTTGCAAATTTATGCCTATCAGAGCTTTCATGATTATTATAATCTCTATTCTAAGTACCAACAAAAATTTAAAACAATTAGTTAAAAAGTTTTAATTATCTCACTAAATCACATCAAATTTATAAATTGACAATATTTAAAGCAAGATTTTAAAGTCGTATGGTTATAAGAACATTCCGGGATTTTCGTGTCCAAAAACTAGGCGGTTTTTTGCTGTAGAGAATGCAGCTGATGTTTGAGTTTTTAATGACAATTTAGGGGACAATGTGGGAAAGATCCATTATTTCTACGTCAATAATTTCAAAACTCTAAAAAAAAGTACAAAGCTTAAAGTTAATGCAAAAAATGGAGTATTTTATTACAGTAGGTTAGTCCGGGATCAATCCTGAGATTATTTATTTTTGATCCCGAAATCCGGGGATGTAAATTTCATCTCGGGATAGTATTCCCTGGCTAGAACTTTTTGAAATTCTAGAATATTATCAATAATTTGTCAAAATCGATTTTAAATTAAAGAAAACGGTAATCGAAATAATTTATCAATCGATTCCAGTATTCGATTATAAAAATCGATTTTAATAATTAATTATCAAAATCGATTTCAATGCTTGATGTATAACAAAATCGATTATGAATTAGTACATATTATTTTTAGAATATAACACGTGTAACATCCATAATAAATTTATAACCACTCATTTCACAATAGTTTGTTAAAAAAATTTACTGATCAGTTGCTTTAGAATCTATGTAGTCATTTCTGGAGAAGAAATACGTAATAACAATATGCAATAAACCAATTCACCTGGTTTATCAAGCTTACTTAAGTAATGATTTAAGATATTTTCATAGCTAAAACTGGAAAAATTAACTGTTGCAATTTTCTTTCATGTTGCAAGGAGTTAGAAGTACAAACCATTTTGTTAGTATAACACAAGCCTATACTAAATTCACTAAAAATATGATTGTACTTTGCAACTATAAAACTATCACAAGCAAAGGACGAAGTCAATATTTAAACTGATGTACAGCAAAAGCAGTATCATCAAAAAGGCGAAGTTAAAATCAATTATACAAAAAATCCAATGCAATTCCCCGAGATTGAAATAAAAATAAGTACATAAAACTGATTTAAAAAAAATAAAATCAAAATATGAACAACGATCAATTTGAAAAAATCAAACAATTCCTCGATTTTTTAGAAAATAAAATATCCATTATAACTGATTGTCAGTTTTGATATCGTATTTTGTTCCAGCCCTAGTAACTATCTATTTTAATAAATTTTTGAAATAGGTGACGGCAATGACTTGCTTTTGTGCACTGGTCCACTGCAGCTCTGATGTCGAATTTTCTTTGCTCGGTCACTTTCAATACTATGTACCACCAGTGCTTTTAAATGATTCTGTGACATTGACATGTTTTATGGCTTTTTTTTTACTTAGTCAGGGCTCCCCTGGCTAGTAATTATTATTAGTAATTATAAATTATGTCAGGGTCATGCGTAGCTTTAACAGTATTTAAAATCTTATTAAATATGAACATTTAAGAATTAAAAGCTGTTGCTGAAGGTTACTTGAGTCATAAGTGTGTGTCCACTATGATGTATGAATTCAAATCTTAACATGCATCAGTAAAAATTACGAATTTTCTAAAGAAAACTTTTATTGCCTATATCAATAGATAAAACATTTTTAAAAACAATTTTTTTTATTTTGGTTCTTTACTGACCACTTTATGAAACTCATTTGGATTTCATAAAGCAACTCTTTAAAGAATTCGAAATTTTATTTTGTTAGGTTGGTGAGGGAAAACCATGTGACAACAAAACCTTCACGCGTTATAAACATAACCTTCAAATTGTAAGTTCTAAAAGTTAAGATTATTTATCGTATTTTCCGCTACTTTGCGTAGCTATGGTGGGGTGCAAGATAATTCTTCTTCCATCTTATCTTCAAATCTTAGGTATTTTAAAAATTAAATCACTGTCAAACACAGTTTGTCTAAATTTTAATTTGACAGTAGTTTGAATTGTATGAAATTACTAAGTGTCACCAACAGCCACATAACAAAAACAGAAAACCAAAAATTTTCCTAATCGATTATATTTTGAAATTAAAATATAAAATAGAGGAATTTTTAACTTTTTTGGACCAAAATAGAAAAAATAGTATAAAATACACGTTTCATAAGACAAGCGCACTTGTCCATTAGAAAACTCGCCGCAAGCGGCTCGTTTTCTAACTTGGACGCGTGCTCTAAAATCATGTCTTATGAAACTTGTTTTTTAATATACTATTTTTTAATTCTAATGTATACATATAAAATATATTTTCAGTCTTCTTCCTTTATACAATTTACGACCATTTCTTTTAAATTAGGGTTCTCCATAGCTGCAGCAATTCGTTCCTTGTCATTTATTTGTTTATTTACTATAAAAACAAAAATGTATAGAATGTAAGTTAAGCGAGCTTTGCAAGTTCAAAGTTTATCGCCTATTTTTGAACTCTTTTATTTTTTGTAAATATGTTAAATAATAATGCCACTTGGCATCCTTTTAAAAATGTTTAATACATTTTGTAATGAAATAAAATTTAAACGAATGCACATAAAGTTCGATTTATTTCGTAATTTATTTCAAATGTAACGTCGCGTCGGCATGTTACCACGTAATCTTACGCCTATATCTACCTTCACTGTGAAAAAGTTGCTGAAAGAAATAAAAGTCGCCGTGACTTTTCGTGTCGAAAACTGCGGTCGCTGACAGTATTTATATTTTCGCCCCGGGGAGGCGGTATATCAAAGAGAAATCATGTCAGCGACAATTGTTTCAATTTTGCTTTGACAACGTTTCCACCATAAACACGCGTTTTATAGTATTATCTACAAGGACAAGTCCGATATTGCTGTTTTGGCCACATATTGATCGACTAAATTAAGTTTCGCTGTATTTATCACAAATCTGTAACGAATACCACTGCTGTTTTGGTGGATACAACAAGGCGTTTTTCGACTTGGTCGACAAATATTTACAGAAACATCAACAAAAGTCGACGACTTTCTTGACGACAAATGTTGCTTTGGTAAATTCGAGGCTTTATTTGCACACCCCCCCGCCCCCTCCCCCGATGGTCGCGACACCTAGTGATTTTTTGAGTTTACTAGTGATAACATAAATCTTAATATTCCAAATAACGTTCTTCAGTCGAAGTACGATTCCTGTCCATACATTAATTTTTGAGTATGTTGCGAATGTGTCGTTTGTGCATAGTGAGAAATTTCAACTAGGCAATATTAACAATTTTGTCTGTTATTTGTTTTATTAATAAGAGTTTAAAATTAAATCATTTATACCGCATAGCTTACATTACATTTTTGCGCGTACAGTGTTAACTTACCTTTAGTTCGATGCGCTAGCGACTCCTTGCGTCAAACGGGAGAGATAAAATTTGAAACTTCAAACACTAACCGTTGGTAGTTGGTTCTTGTTCGTTACTTATTAATAAATAATAACTGTGAAGTGTGTGAAAGTGAGTTCAGTACTATTATTTTTAAATAGTGCTGCAATTAAATTACATAATGGATCAAGTAATTACGTATAATAAGACGTACCAGGAGAGGCTTCTAGAATACATGGACGTCTTGTCGGGTTATGAAGTACTTTCCGTGTCCCATATTAAGAAGGAATGGTCTTTTTATTTGGAATTAGCTGTTGACCACAGTGGTTGGCAAGCACTGTGGAAGATCCCGCGCCTTAAATGCGAAGAACTGAAAATTGAATTTCCTACTATTGTATTAGTTTATGTAGAAAGTTTAAATTTTAAAGAGTTGGAAGCTACTGTAAAAATTTTAGCTGTACAAGATGACATCCATTTGCCTAGTAAACATTATGTGCCATTAATACAATTGTGGCCAACAAAAGAACAGGATAAAAGTGTTGGTTTAAATTTAGATTCAACTGCTAATAGTCTTGACATGCTGCGTTTTTTTTACATGAATATATTTATGCCTTGGGATCTTGAAGAAGATGTAGCAACCGATTGGTTAAGTAAGCACCTAGAAACTCGGCTACATTTGTTTTATGATACAAGAAATGGTACTATTCCCGGACCAACGTCTGAACATTTGAAAAGTTTGTTAACTGAGGCTCGTCGATTGCAAGCCCGCCGTGAACAGTTAGCAGCACAAATGGATGATAATGAAGATTTGAAACTTGAGGCCGAAACACAAAGTATATGTGTTCAAAATCTTTTAAGTATACATGTTCGTATGTTACAAATACGTCACGAGGTTGAAATCTTGGAAAATCCCCTACTACGTAATGCATTGTTAAAACACCAACAGCAGCTACAACCTAAGAAGTTAAATAATCAGCCTGAAAGTTGGTTAGTGTTCGATCATGGTAAAATCGATGAATATGTAGCTTTTCTTAACAAAGTTCAAGAACACATAGCTAATGAGAATGTTAAATTTGTTGCTACGTTAGCCTTAGCTTTAGAAAGTGCCACTCCAAATGATACAATTTTATTAAGCCGTTCTAGGCATGTATTTGGAACAACAGGTGCTCTTCAGGAGGGAGGTACATTAAAAGGACTGTATTCTAAAACCGATACAATATTGGCAACCATAAATGAAGATGTCATGTTAGATTGTAATGGAGACTTACTTTTGGCAAATTTAACAATTGACGTTGATTCAGCTCAGTGTGGCGTTCTTGTTCGTTCTGGAACAGTTACAATGAAAAATTGTAAGATTGTAGGTGATGGTGAATCTTCCACTCATCAAGGAGTTATAGTTCTTGCTGGTGGTAAACTAAATATGATAGACTGTGATATCAGTGGATTTTATACAGCTATAGTTGGCAACTCGGGTTCTATTATTTCTTTAAAAAATTGTGAGATCTTTAGTGTAAATGTTGGGCTTAAGATTTATGATAAATGCTGTGTTAGAGCTGAAGGGTCGAAGTTTTGTAACTGCAAAGATTATGGAGTGTGTGTTGAAACTGATAATGCTACAGATAATGGTACTTATGAAGCAGGAGGCTTTGCTGTTTTAGAAGTGTAAGTTGTAATTTATATGAAAATGAAAGAATTAGTTGAAAGTTTTAAGAATTTACTCAAAACCCAAAAATGTATTCATTGTGCATCAAAATATAATTGATATTGATTAGGTATTTTTCTTAACAAAATTAATTATAATAAATATAATTTTGTGGTAAAATTGTGGTAAGTTTAAATACTTAATCTGTTGCAGCATTCCAGATGTAACAACAGAAAATGTAACTGGAGAAAACAACGGGAAAGGTGATGTAATCATCAATCAAAAATCCAAGCTTGAACCAATTTGCAATTTATTTTCAAATCCAGAGTTGGACCCTACAATTCTTGAAAATGAGTCTAGTGAAGAAGAAATGGAAGTAAACACGAGCACTGACAGTGTTCAGGATCATAATAATACAGTAATCGAAGTCGAGTCTTTAGCTGAAACATTTATTGAAGCATAAGTAATAATTAAGTTGTAATATCTCTTGTGCAATGAAGTACCGCATATGTTTATTACCTACTTCATTTTTGTGCCATGTTAATTATGGTTCTGTTTGTGTACATACATTATAAGTTGTTTAATGGTTTAGTTCAATTTACTTCATTTATAATAATTTTTTATTTGCAAAGTATAGACGTTTCAAGTGCTTAATTTATAGAGTATAACAATGGGTTTCAAATTAAAACTAAAGCATTTAATTTTTAGTATGCGATGTATAACTGTTATTATTTCTTTGTTGATATTTATTCTTTATTTTCTACTGTTTGCTATTTTAACTAATAATTAGAGATGTAAATGGTGTCTTATGAAATAAACATACTGGCATGTCGGAAAAACGACTACACTTTTCAATTTCATAACCAATTTACGCTTATTATAAACGAAGATAGCATAGTGTATGCGTAAAGCTTCTATTCAGTGTAGATTCAAAGAATTAAACAATTTTTATGAATATAGGTGCACAAATGATTTGTTGGGCTGTGAAGACACAGGTCTTCAGATAGGAAAAGAACTTTTACTTTGCAATATACGTATTGTACGAGGTGAGCTATATAATGTAGCTACCGCCATTTGGTGCCACTAGACAGGCAAAAAGGTTTTTGTTTTTATTTATACTTGGACTAGACAGAACTGAAAGGATCTAGGAGTAACCATCCAGAAAATTTTTAAGAGGTTCTTGTATTTCATTGCGTTAATACGAAAACAATGGAATTTCTTTTCCATTTTATTGAACCCTGGTTTGAACGGGAATTTTGCAATAAAATTATGTGCTTCTTTGCTTTAAAAAAAACAATTCAAGGCTGTTTTTTGTGAAAAAAAATGAGCAACTCTGTGTTCAAATATACACTTATGCATATGACTGTCCATGAAGGAAAATAACATTCCTTTTGTTGTAATCAATAAAATATGGTAGAGTAGCCAGTGCCAGTAACAATTTTTAATAATTTACCATTGATATTCCTAAAATTACTGATAATTGTAGTAATAAATATCACATGTATAGTTTGCAAATTTTGAAATCGAATAATATGTGATTTTATACATTGTGATTACTTTTTTATATTTTCATTAAAATAAATTTGGTACGAACTGTGCAGTTTTTGTCTGAGCAGTTGATAACCTCAAAACACGTAATATTTTAGCATTTAATTTTTCAATTAATTTTTGACGTGTTTATTTGGAATGGTTTTCCGTTAAGAGATATCTACCATTAAAATATGCAGACAAAATTCAAATGATTTTACCTTTTTTTTTGAAAATCATTTCTCATTGCAAAATATATGGTTTTCTACAAGAGATCCCGATTCCCAGCTGTAAAGCAACGAGTTTCAAAGTGTAACTGCAGCTGGTAAGAAATTGATCAGTGCATGTGTACAGTAGAGACAAAGAAAGAACAAAGCGGGGTGCACACATCAACAACAAACTGAATGAACTAGCAGACACCATTCCTATGTTCTTTTTTTTACTCCACACATGCACTGCTTGATAGCTGCAGCCACACTTATTTCTCTACAGCATAAACGGGATCTCTTGCAGAAGGCAGTATAAACTTTAATTTTTCAGGGCTTCCAAATAGGTGACCCAAGATAAAGTGCCTTTATACAAAATAAGTGATTGAACCTGCCTAACAAAAGTAAAAAAAAAGTACTTAGTATCGGAATGCACTTAACAGCAATAAAGGTATTCTAATTATAAAAAAATTAAAATGCAAAACGTAAGATGAAATATCGATTTTGTACTATAAAGTTAGTGCAACATGTTTTCAGTATGATGTTCCACAAGAATCTATTAAAAAATATGCAGGTTGCTAATTAAAAATATAAAGTTAACGTCATTTCTGATTAAAGTGGTTAACTTCTAATTGTGAAAAAAAAGGGGGGGCGAGACTACATTCGGTGACACTCGGTATATACATAAGTCCATCCCTGGTTATATCGAGTTGCTGCAGCAAGTTAGTACAACTTGTGAAGAATAGCTTCAGAAACTGTTGTAAATTTATGCCTATCAGAGCTTTCATGATTATTATAATCTTTCTATTCTAAGTACTAACAAAAATTTAAAACAATTGATTAAAAAGTTTTAATTATCTCACTAAATCACATCAAATTTATAAATTGACAATATTTAAAGCAAGATTTTAAAGTCATATGGTTATAAGAACATCCTGGGATTTTCGTGTCCAAAAACTAGGCGGTTTCTGGCTGTAGAGAATGCAGCAACAATGTGGGAAAGAGCCATTATTTCTGCGTCAATAATTTCAAAACTAAAAAAAAGTACAAAGCTTAAAGTTAATGCATAAAATGGAGTATTTTATTACAGTAGGTTAGTCCGGGATCAATCCTGAGAGTATTTTTGATCCTGAAATCTGGGGATGTAAATTTCATCTCGGGATAGTCTTCCCTAGCTAGAACTTTTTGAAATTCCAGAATATTATCTATAATTTGTAAAAATCGATTTTAAATTAAAGAAAACAATAATCGAAATAATTGATCAATCGATTCCAATATTCGATTATCAAAATCGATTTTAATGCTTGATGTATAAAAAAATCGATTATGAATTAGTACATATTATTTTTACAATATAACACGTGTAACATCCATAATAAATTTATAACCGCTCATTTCACAATAGTTTGTTAAAAAAATTTACTGATCGGTTGCTTTAGAATCTATGTAGTCATTTCTGGAGAAGAAATACGTAATAACAATATGCAATAAACCAATTCACCTGGTTTATCAAGCTTACTTAAGTAATGATTTAAGATATTTTCATAGCTAAAACTGGAAAAATTAACTGTTGCAATTTTCTTTCATGTTGCAAGGAGTTAGAAGTACAAACCATTTTGTTAGTATAACACAAGCCTATACTAATTTCACTAAAAATATGATTGTACTTTGCAACTATAAAACTATCACAAGCAAAGGACGAAGTAAGTATTTAAACTGATGTACAGCAAAAGCAGTATCATCAAAAAGGCGAAGTTAAAATCAATTATACAAAAAATCCAATGCAATTCCCCAAGATTGAAATAAAAATAAGTACATAAAACACATTAAAAAAAAAAAAAAATTAAATATGAACAACGATCGATTTGAAAAAATCAAATAATTCCTCGATTTTTTAGAAAATCAAAAATCCATTATAACTGATTCTCAGTTTTGATATCGTATTTTGTTCCAGTCCTAGTAACTACCTATTTTAATAAATGTTTGAAATAGGTGACTGCAATGCCTGGTTTTTGTGCACTGGTCCACTGCAGCTCTGGTATCGTTTTCTTTGCTCGGTCACTTTCAATACTATGTACCACCAATGCTTTTAAATGATCCTGTGACATTGTCATGTTTTATGGCTTTTTTTTTATTTAGTCAGGGCTCCACTGGCTAGTAATTATTATTAGTAATTATAAATTATACCAGGGTCATGCGTAGCTTTAATAGTATTTAAAATCTTATTAAATATGAACATTTAAGAATTGAAAGCTGTGGCTGAAGGTTACTTGAGTCATAAGTGTGTGTCCACTATGATGTATGAATTCAAATCTTAACATGCATCAGTAAAAATTACGAATTTTCTAAAGAAAACTTTTATTGCCTATATCAATAGATAAAACATTTTTAAAAACAATTTTTTTAATTCTAATGTATACATATAAAAATTTATTTTCAGTCTTCTTCCTTTATACAATTTTCGACCATTTCTTTTAAATTAGGGTTCTCCATAGCTGCAGCAATTCGTTCCTTGTCATTTATTTGTTTATTTACTATAAAAACAAAAATGTATGGAATGTAATTTAAGCCAATTTTGCAAGTTCAAAGTTTATAAGCTTGTCAATCAACGTTATAATTTTCTCATGATACTATTCAATCACCCAAAGTTATATTATATATACTAGGTGGGGCGTGAAAGCCTGTTAAGTTCAAATAGAGGAGCACATTGAATTCGCGAGCAGAGAACGAAACAATAACCGTTAAATTTTTAAACAAAGAATAAGCATATAGATATTTGAGTTATGTTACTTACTTTCTTGTTCTGTAGAATGTGCACCCTTTTTAATAAAAATATCCAATTTCATCTGATGTGGAATACTTCTTTCAAGTTTAATTCTTATACACAAACCAATCAATGTGGCTAATGAACAGTGTGGAACGGTTGGATTAAATTCTACACGCACCACGCTTACGTTACCTGCAGTGGGTGGTTTCACCTAGAAATAACACATGTAAAGAAAGTAACGTTGCAAATTACTTTTTATCAACTCACAAGCACACCTTCCTCATACACTACATTTAGCTCTTCTAATGTGTTAGGTTTTTCTGGATCTTTTATAGTTCGAATAAAATCTAAAGCAACAACAAAAATCAGCAAAATGTGGTTAGGAATTATGTTTTAGTTCTTTACCATACACAGTATCACGTAATTCATTATTATCAATAGGATTAGGTTGCTCAATTTTAACTTGATTAATGTCTCCTGATTTTTTTCGAAAAATAGAAAGAAACATTGTTAATAATAACACTGTTCTTAAAAATTACACAACAAATAAAGAACAGCTGATCTAACCTTCCACCATGACGTTTCTTTCAGACAAGTTCACAAACCAGTATACTAGGAAGATTGCCAAGCTCAATGGTTCATTATGGGAATAGTAGCGCTTACAGCGCCACCTGTGTATAATACACTAACTAAACAGTATCGGCGGGACTTTCAAATAGGTTCAAGATTTAAATAGTTCTATTTATTCAAATCTTGCCTGAAATAATACAAATTTAATGCAACTAATCGCCATAATTAATTATCGCAATTATTGCACTAAATAATGTTACATTTCAGGTAAAATTACAGTATTATTCCTAATTTTGGTAATATTAAATTTAACATTGGCGATTGACAAAATTAAAAGTTCTGAATAATAATAATCTTTATTGCTTAACTAGTACTGAATTATAAATCAAAAATAATTAAATGTACGTTTATACATAGTATAAAGTATAAATACAAAATAATATATTTACAATTAATGCAAATTAGAAAATAACACAAGCATGTCAATATTAATAGTCATAGTCGAGTTAAAAGACTAATATAACTATGAATTTATAAAAATATATTTGATAATTATCATCTTGTTTGAAAGTTCGAAAACACATCACACAATTTATGAAATTATATGTAAAGACTGGAACGGGGTATAGATTCGTCAAAGCAATAGTGAACCTTCAACATAAGAATAACGTTTCAGTATCGAATTTTCAAGACAAGGCATTATCCCAACACTATTGGTCGAACAACCACAATTTGGATTTTCACCAAAACTTAAAAATAGAAAAAAATTCAAAAACAAGAACATTGGTGCATAAACTGCCGACGTTTTGTCCTCGGTTGCAAGGGACATCTTCAGGGCTGTGGTCACTTTGGGATCTGGAACACAACTGTTGTGTTCCAGATCCAATCCAGATCCCAAAGTGACCGCAGCCCTGAAGATGTTCCGTGCAACCGAGGACGAAACGTCGGCAGTTCATGTACCGATGACATGGCTCCAACCCGGAAGCCTAGATGTTATAGATTCAATATCGATATCCGATATTAATTTTTCTATATTGCCCAGCCCTAGACTTATTACTTATTATTGTTTCTTTTTTAAATGGGATTTGTAAAACTTGTAAACTAAATCCTTAAAACTATCCATATTATCTGTAGGAGTTTCTTTTCCTGCTAATATTCTATTTAATATTCTACAGTAATTAAAGAGGGATAATATAACAAACTTGCATACTACATTTCGCTTTATGGTTTCTACGTGTTCACATATTTCCATATATTCGAAATAATTGAGCATTTTCACCCAGTCCTGCAAATGTTGCCCCACATGCTTTCTGTATAATATTTGTGGTAGGTACCACGAAATACTACTATGAATACTGTGCAATGCTGAAATGAAATTTGCATTGCATTTCACCAATGCACAGTTTTCATATTCTTTACTGATAGTAAAGGTATGTACAGGTAAGGGTTCACCTTGATGCATTACATTACGTGAACAGGTATCACATTTGTGACACATTGGCAATATTGCCTTTGCTATGTACCCGCTCACGTAAGTTAATGCATCAAGATTAACCCTTACGGATGTTAAGTCATCAGGAGGCAGCAGAAAAGCATCGTCAGGTTCAGAACCAATTTCCTCTTCAATTCCTTGCGTTATAAAATGTTGGAGAGCCACAAGCATGGTACCTGAATCATCAGCTTCACAATTAGATCCTCGTGAATGAACGGTACTTATTGTATTCACAAGCAAACTTTTGTAGTAAGGCCCAAAATCTGCTACAGTAGGATTGATGTTTCTACACCCCCGTTGCCTCACCTGCCCAAAAAAGTTCTCCACAGGATCTTGATTGAAAGACCGAGGTGCAAAGAACTTACAACCAAGATCACGAAGAACTTCTCGAACAAGCTGAAACCCCCGAAGTGTTAAAATGAAATTATCTAAAACAGGTGGCCTAGCTCGATCATTCGGTAGTCCTTTTACATAACTCATCCCTTGCAGCACATTTATGGCCCTACTCCAAAAGGTTGCTTGTGGCGATGCTGTGGTTGTTTGCACAGGCAAACGCAAACTTTTCCCCACTACTTTTGATTTAAAACCACCATTGAGGCTGTCAAACAGTTTATCAAGGAAACTGCAAAGAAGAGCGGTATCTTTTCCCTCAACGCCTACTTTTCTGATGCCTACTGATTTCCCACTTTCACTGTAATTATTAATGCCGGCTGCAACTGATGCACTGAAGACTTGCGTACAAATGGAAACTTTCATTTTTCGGATTTTTCCCGGCACTACATGAAACTCCGAAAGTTTCGGCATTATACGCAAATCTCCAGTAGAAACATCAATATGATATGCATCAATAATATGAGACCACTTTGCCTCCCTTGCTACGCCATCAAGTATAAACTTTAAATTTTTTGTAATTAAATTATTTCTGATACACTTTAATAAATGTGGTGGATCAAATAAAGGAATTACTTGAATATTATCTATCAAAATAATATTCTTGGTTGGAGCATCTTCACTCAACCTTAAAACATTGCCTCGAGTATCTTTCAAGAGCTGCTTGATGGCGCTAGCATTGGTGGCACCTTGGTCGCATATTGAAGCAATTATTGTGAAGCCGGCATTATGGGTCTCCCGAACGACAGTCTTAAACATGTGAACAATGTCTGTTGCCGATGCTGATGATTTACAGAAAGTGTAGGCAACAGGTTGCTTCCACTTACTGTAAATACCCTTCAACATCCACACCGTAACATGGTCCGCAATGTCATGATGACGTTCAAACCCGTCATCTACGAAACCTTCAACAAAATCCTTGCTTTTCGAATACTGGAAATTTGCGTGTAGAGACATCTCATCAAACATGAGGACGCACAGTTTTGCATTCAAGGATAACTTGGCTGCCCTAACAGCAAGGTTTCGAAAAATGGGTTCGCAGATGCCAGGTTTGATGGGCACATGCTGAAGTAAGTCCCGCAACGTTTGAGGACTGGGTAGACAAAAAATTTTGCTCAAAAAGTTATATGCTTTGGGGCTTTGTTTATATATGGAGACTGACAAAACTTTATCTTCTAAAGTAAAACGTTTGCCACGGTTCTTTTTAGAGAAATTTAAATACTGGGATTTCAAAAAATTTTTTATAAGGGAGTCCATCTGAGTATCATCCAAAAAATCTAATTTACGACTACTTAGTAATCCTTGGCACTCCTTCACCCTCATTTTCAGGGATGCATTTTTTCTAACACACTTAGAATGTTTCTTCCTTAGCTGGATAATATGGTCGTATAGTTTCTTTTTTCTGGGAGTCAGATTCTTAGAAACATTTTCTCCTACAAGTCCTAATATGCTACCTGTAAAAAATGATTCAAATGTAAAACTAAAAAAAAGATATTAATTTATTAAGTACAATAATTGTACTTAAATTTATAATTTTAGAGTTATTAAAAGATAGCTTACGTTTGCTAGTACTATGTTTGTGCTGCACGTTAAATAATCGCCTTCGTACTCCAACTGCATCTGGTTGTACAAGAGTAGAAGTCGACCGGGTTGTTTCAGCATTGTCACCTGTAACTTCTGCTTGCAGTCCCGATGTAGAAGCGCCAGCTGGATCCAATATGTCACCTGCTTGCTGACTTTCTAATGCTGGGAGATTACTGCTCGAATCAGCGACGGTTGGTACCTCTATCGGTTCTAGAAAGTTATAAAAAAAATTATCATTTATGCAACAGTTTGCCGATTGTATTTGCTTTAGGCATTCTGCCAACGCTGCTTACAGATTGGCAGTAACATAAAGCATATATATATTGCAACACTTTACAAACTACAGAAAAATAAACTTGCCTGGGAGAAACAGCGTTGGCACAGCAGCGAATGAAAGTCTATTGTTATGCATCAAAAACTCAGAGGCAAAATGCTTTCTGCATATTGAATAAGATTTATTCAGCTGTTCATGATCAACATCTAGGAGCCTTTTGTTTCCTGATGCCCTCAACCATTCGAAAAAGCGACCAGTACCTGGTTTGGGAAAGCGGTGCATTATAACCTCTGCTGGATGTGCACCGCAATTAAGCACACTACACATTCTCGGTCCACTCATTTCACTGTAAAAAATCAAATAGAAGCAAATCATACCTAAAAGTAATGCAATGTGCCAAATTACTTACAGAATTCACACAAGACGAGAGATCTCGGACGCTTCTAAAACTTAGAACACGTGTACCGGTAAACAACAAGACACTCTGGGGGGAAACAAAAAAAAATAAATATAATCAAATCATGCATAACAGTATTAAAACTATCGTACCAAAATTTAAATACTTACAGAATTCACACAAGCGAGAAAATCTAAGCCGCTTCTAAAACTTTGGGAAAAAACGTGTTCAACTGTCAACTGCCACAATCAAGATGGATGAATTTTGAATTGGAATACTTTTGCTTTTCAGAGGATCAAGCGCGCGCATAGTTCGTTCCTGCGCAATTGTAATTTTAGTGACGTGAATGCGACAGCAGCGCCATCTACGAGTAATACTCTAACTAATTGTCATCGCCGCAAGCGCAATATCACTTAATGCCCCCTGGACAAGTTGTCGAGTCAAAATATTCAGTTGTTTTCAGCTTCAGCACCCATTCAAAAAAAAGGTCGGTCGGGAATTCATGGAATAATAATACAATGATAATATTGCAATTGCGCATGAATACAGATCCTTGGGAAGTTATTTTCGGAAAGAAAGTTTCCATTTGCAAATATTGTACTTCAAATTTCCCACAATTTTACTGTTGACGTATTCATATACAGGCTGCTCACAAAATATTACAAGCGGTTGTCAAGTCCGCAGAGTCGAATTGTCTCCCAAAACTGACACGTAAACTTGAAGAGGGCCGAATTGTATCCCAGGTTGAGTCGAATTAAAGCATTAAAAACAAAAAGTGGAAATTATAGGCCAACATCACGCAACTCAAACCTAGTAAAAATAATAAAATAATGAAAAAATGCTTTAAAACTAAAATTTTAAGCTTTATTTACAAAGCAGAGATACTGAACCAACACTAATATATTTTAGAGAAGGAGTCTCAAGAGAGGATGCGATAGCAATGGCGACGAAAAAACTATACAATGCGATGGACAAAGGTAAACCAGTTTTAAGAGTATTCATAGATTTAGCAGAAGCCTTCAATACCTTCAGGCACGACGTACATAACCTAGAAAACATGGGATTCCGAGGAAAAGTGCAAGAAGTCTTAAAGAGCTACCTAACAGAAAAAACACAGCAGGTAAAAATTGGAAGAACTGTCAGTAACAACACGACAATAGAATATGGAGTGGCTCAGGGAACAATTTTAGGCCCCATATTATTTACTTCATACATCAACGATTTAGAAAAACTGGCGAGCGACGACATACTAATAGTGTCATATGCAAATGATACAGTGGTAACCCTCTGAAGCAGATTCTTGGGAGGTAATCTAGAATAAAGTTAGTACGAACATGAATAAAATCTTTGAATAGTTAACAACCAACATGTAGCCATAAACATTTAAAAAACCAAGTTTTATAGCTTTTGGTTGCTTTGAGGACAGTATGCCATAAATACAAACAATAAAAAGACATAAGAAAAATTGTGTTAATAAAAATGTGTGTAAAAATAGAAGGCGTAGAAAGTCATAAATACTTAGGTACCGTGTGTTCAAAAAGTAATTACATAAGGGTTGGCCATGGAAAATAAAATATCTGTCTTTGCATGCTTTAGAATTTAACTGTCATCACTCTGTCAGTGTCACTACAAATAACAAATTACAACCTTAACCTAAAATTTTAAGTGACATCATGTTTTGTTTGTTTAAATTCTAAAGCATGCAAAAACAGAAATTTTATTTTCCATGGCCAACCGTTATGTAATTACTTTTTGAACACATGGTATAACCATAGACAAGCAGCTATGGTGGGATACACATATTTAGATTATCATAAACAAAATACTCTATTTCACCTATGTTTTTAGAGAGCTCAATAATATATTAAACTTAAAACAAACAATGACTGTGACATTTATGTCAACTTTAAGATATGGAATAATAACCTATAGAGAGGAGCTTATCAAAATTTCATGCAATATTTAGAAACTTTAAACAGAATAGTAATAAAAATAAAAATTAACTTCATAAACAATCTATACCTATTCCCTACACATTTATTATACGAGTAAGCTAATTTACTCAACATACAATTATAATTTTTTTGTAAAACTAGCCTTTTGTTAATAATAAGAAACAAGGAAATAGTTAATAACAACGAACCAGTGAGGGCGAGAGCTCAATCTAATTTAAATGTAAATATAACAAAAAGACACACCAGAAAAAGTCAACGCTGCTGACTACATTGGTGCAAAATGCTAAAACTTGTTGTCACAATCAATAAAATAAGACATGATAATAAATAAATAAAAAAAGAAATTAGAATTAATACATAAATGGCTTATAACTTCACCCAGACAGTTAATATCAAACCTATTTCATTACGGTGCTTTTCAAAGACCTTCTTTTTATTACAAAATTTTTTATTTTAGTAGCTAATTGTTCATCTTTCATTTGTATATTATGTTAAAATTGTTTGCCATATTTAGAATAGGTCATATTATTTTATCTAGGACTGCTTGGATAAGGACTTATGTGATTCATTACCTAACTCATCTTATTTACACAAACAAAACTGAAGCTTTGTTTATAAGAAAACTGTCTGGTTGGCATAGTATTGAACAAATCTAATCTGTCTCATTCCTTTGATTTTAAAACAAAAGTATTTTAAAAGTGACTTGACATTTGCAAATAAATTAATGCAAAATGTCAAATATCACTTCAAGCAAAAAAAATCGATTTTTAACAAATTTTGAGCAGTCGTAGATAAAATTTTGTATGTCCCACGTTGGATAATGCATTATTATGGCACTCGTTTGATTACACGACTCGGTCTACAACCTCGTCCTGCAACTTTCAAACTCGTGTTATAATAACGCCTTTATGTCACTAGTAACATAAATAACTATTATATTATTATACAGGGTAATTCAAAAGTAAGGAATAAAATTGGTATTTCTGTAGCGAGTTGGTTTTTGGAAAAATGCTTGGACACTTAAATTGATTTAAATATAACTGCATCTTTATGTGATATCTTTTGTTTTCCAACGTCAACCTCCGCACCCCCAGCCACCTCAACTTAATTTTTTAAATAGCAACCTATACTTTGTGTGAGCTTGTTGGTAAGCTTGCAAAAAAATCTACCATCGTAAATGAACTGGGATCGTTGATTTTTAAGTTATAGCGATTTAAAGAAAAAATAAAGTTTTTCCATATTTTGTTAAGACATTAATATCAAGTAGCCAAAGACCTACTCTAGAGTCAAATAGTAATCTTTGTTTTGGCCTTTTCTAATATACTCCTATTTTAGTTTAATTTACTTAATTCAGAAAATGTATTTTAGTGAATTTGGTACCCGTCATTTTCTTTACATTTACAGTGTTATAACGTGCAAGGTAGTAAACTATAAAAGAGAAAATAAATTAACAAGTGTTGCCTTTAATTTTTGTTTAATTAAAAAACAGAAATGTATGTAAAAAAGCCCTAAAATAGTCATAAAATTAAGTGACATTGTCCTAAAATCCAAAAAAATAGGAAATAACCTGCTGGGATTTCTGGCTCAACGTTATGTTGCAAGAGTGTTGAACTTCAATCAATCAACGATCTCCCGGGTTGCTAGTAGATTCCTTGAGATTGGAGTACATCGTCATAGGAGAGGTCAAGGGCAACACAGGGCTACATGACAAGTTGATGACGGATTTGCAGTTTTATAACTGAGGAATAGGCACATAAGAGAGAACTCTATGCGGCATGTGCGATGGTAATATTGGAACCGTATGTCAGTAATAAATTTCTTTTAATGCATGACAACGATGGTCCCGTATCATTGCCTCTGACTTGCTTAATCACCTGTTAAAATATTGCCGAATAATTATGCGATACTCTGTATGTGCTTCATATCAAGTTTCTACGCGAAGAGATTAGTAAAAGGTTGTAAGAAAATATGGAATATTAACAAAAATGTCCCTTTTATGCAAACAGCTGCAAGCTTACTGATGTTTCTAGCTGGAAATAATGTACACATTTTATTATCTTGTCAAATTATATTTTACACTAAAATCATAATTCAGTATGGAAAAATCATGGCAAAAAGCCTTTCCAATTTTAATTTCTTTGCACCTGCTCATAAATTATTAGTTTACAAAACAAGCGCGAAATAAATTTAAGAAATTTATAAAATACAAGATTAGGTGAATATAAATAATTATGTCTATAACAATACGACTAAAAGTAAAAATTGTGTTAGACAGAAAAAGAACTACACCTACCTACGGAATAAAAAAGTTCAATCAATTCAGTTATGATTAGTTCCCATTACTTTCATTTTTCACAATCTACAGCAATATGTACACTATAGTAAAAAAGCAAAGCCCGTTTATATTACTCTTTAAAAATATTTAATAATTTCTTGAATTTCCAACTATTAATATAGTATTATATCATTAATTTTTACAACAATCATGCAAAGTGCGAAGAGCAAACTGTATGCGAATAGATGTTCCAGTGCTGCTTTATATTGACTCGGCGATGTAATAGTAATATTATCGACAATATTATATGATATTACTACTAACTTTTCAAGGTTAGCAATTTTGCTTTATCTGAATTTTATGCAGATTATACTGTATTATATCAATGCCTAATGTAAATTATGAATATAGAAAGAAAAAATAATAGATAAATAAAATGGGAAGTAAACTATGAGAAATGAAGTAGGAAACACAAAAATTTAATGTAAATGACTACCTTAAAAACCTTGAACTATCAATATAATCTTATCAAATCAATGACTATCATTTAAACATTTTGTAATAATTTCATTTGAATTGTTTATAATAAAAATACATCTTTTAACTATTATAAGCATGGCCATACTACAAATAAATAATATTGCCGATAATATTACCAAATTTGTATTTATTACACCACTGCTTATGAAGCCCAAGCTTCCAGTTCCTTCATATCATCATCGTCTTCAACTTTTCCTAAAACAAATTATTTATAGGATAACACCCAATAAAAGCAGTAATGATGTGGTAGTCTAATAAAATACTTACTAGCAGGAACAGGTCTAGGCTTGACAACCTCGCCTTGAGGTACAGCTGGCAAATGTTCTGGACCGACTTTAAGCAGCTCATTTTCTAGAGATTCTTGTTCTAATTCTTCAAGTTCCTTCTCTAGTTCATCTTCATCGACATCATTTCCAAAGGCCACAGGATTACTGATGGCGTCCGATATTTCCCTAGCAACATCTTGTTGTTCAGCAATATCATCCATCATATCATGAACTTGATCGACATCCCTGGAAAAAAAGTAATACTATTCAATTAAACTACTTTACCAACTGGGACTGAGAATTATTTAAAGGAGAGGTAATATCAGTGTATACCTTAAGCTAATACCATTTTACTAATGGTAATAATTTTTTTTTTCACATTTTACTTAACGATAAGAAGCTAAAATAAAGCATGTTGTACCTGACAGTATACAATCGATATTGTTACAACCTCTACGACAATCATTTTGAATACATACAAGTTCAATTTTATTATTTACAAATTGCATCCAACATATTCCCTTAATTAACATACCACCCCAAATATTTTTTAGAAACTACCTCTTTTTATGTATATAATTTATATTAAAGTATGAGCAAGCAAACTTTAATAAATAGTAAAGTATAAACAAAAAAACTGTTGATACGTAGACGTTCTAATATTGACCCCCAGTAGATTCGAATTTGTTTATATGATGGTATTGGCAATTATTTCAGACAAACAATGCAAAAGTTTAGTTCTTTATATTATGTATGTTTATAAATTAAAAGGATATATTTTCTTCGCCCATTTTACTTCAATTCAAATTAATTGTACGTTTATACCGGATGACCACAAGAACATGTAACAACCGGCCATTTTCTCAATTTTTAAATTATTAATTTAAAATTTTATTTGGATAATATAAATGCCTATTATGACGTAAAACGGTGTTAATTTGGACTTCCGGTTTAACAGGAAGCTTTTTTACTTTAAATAGAACACCCTGTGTATTTTGCATATTTGGATAGAGCTCTAGATTTCCAAAAAAAAAATTGAAATTATTAAGTTAAAAATCGGAAAAAACGCCGCCTGTTACGTGTTCGCGTGGTCACCTGGTATAGGGGATAATTTAAAAGGTGATAGCAATACTTTAAAAAGTGAATGTAGAGGTTGATTAGAGTCAAACACCTTATATGAACATATGCGTGGAGCTGGTGAGCTAAGACTCATAAAAAAAGGGTCACGTTAATCAATTTTTTATCAATTATTTGAGGAAGGATTGAGTTATGCCTGTACTTATTAAGCTTCAATTTTATAGGCAATTGTGCCCAGTAGCAGATTATCCAACAGGCGCATGAGGCGCTCGTCTGGGGCCTCAAGGCTTGCAGGGGCCACACACACACTACAAATAAAGCAAAGTGCAGTCACTGCTGAAAAGCATCAGTCTAGTTGTTCATTTGAAATTTTTATAAACGCCCTTTCCCATGCTAGAGTCGGGGTCTTCACAGTCACAATACCATTGCGCCTGGGGCCTCCAAGTACCTTAATCCACCATCAATTGTTTCTTTTTCTCATGTGACGTTATAGTGTATTGTTTTTCTTGGTATGAAGGTCCATGAATGCCTGAATTGTTCGCAAAAATTGAATTATGTTCTAGTGTATTTTTTATGATGAACAATGATAAAGGTGAAACATTAAAAAAATGTCAGAGTTTAAAAATAGAATAAAAATGTTACGTTCCTCCTCCCACATGAAATGTAATGAAGAAAACTAAAGCTTAGTAAGTAGTATTTGCAAAGAAAATTCCAAAGACTTTGCTCACAACTAGCCAATATAATCGATAAGAAATTGATTAGCTTGGTCCCGTTTCGGAAGTCGAAGCTCAGTTGGGAAGCTTTTCTGGGCATGTGTTCATGTAAGTTTTTTGACTCTCAATATCACCGTCTGAAGTATTGCATATCTTTTAAATCACTGCATATCAATCATACATAATAAGGTGGTGTTTATAATTTCATTGCAGTCTGCTAAGGACAACTAAGTGTGTGAAGTGGTGTAACTACAATTTGTGGGCCCCGCTGCACCGACATTGTCAAGCTTCCCTTACAAAAATTATAAAAAAAAAAAATAATGTGGAAGTTTGAGACCCTCAAACCGTCCTCTAGGTTGCTGGAGTCCTCCTGCGGTTGCAAGCCTCGTGGGCGCATAGTTACGCCACTGATGTGTAATATGCAATAAATTCTACTAGGGATTGTCACTGAATAAAAGCAGAAAAACCTTACAACCTCATTAATTATTACTTTCTAATCTATCTACAATTCTTTTTTATGATTATTTATGGTACCAGATTCAATTCATTTTTTCTGTATGTGATCTGAAATCGCCACTTTGGATGGGATGGTTATCAACTTATGGCCATTGAAAGTATTAAATCAACAATATTGCTACATTAATCGGTAACAAGGTTAGCCACTTATTCATAGATCACTCAATTTATCATTATGCTTTTTGTAAGTCGGCTTATTACATATACCTACACACAACAGCATTTACGTAGCAACATTAAAATTATATAGCTGTAAATATGAGAATGCATTGTTACGACTTCAAGGTTAAATAAAATTGCATATAAATACAGTACACATATATGCAACAGTTTTAACTTAACCAACAATGGTTACTTTTGTTTAAATTTACAGTTAAAATCTGTCGCAATATGAAATCAACCTACCGGTTGATTCATAACAATATTTTACCCGATACTCACATGTGTTTATGAGCTTCTTTAAGTGCATCAGCTGCATCTTTCATAGTAGTCAACACAGCAGTATTCGTGTTGGCTCCCTCCAGGGCTTCTCTTTGCATTTCAATTGTACTAAGCGTGCCATCGATTTGCTCGAGTTGTTTCGCATATCGCTTCTTACGTTTAAGGGCTTGAATGGCTGCTCTTTTGTTTTTCACTGCGTTCTTTTTAGCTGTATCTATTTCCATTTCTATTTTCTTTTCTAAAAATTCTTGCTTCTTTATTAACATTTCTTCAGTTTCCCTCAGCTTTTGTATTGCTTCCCCTGTTGTAGGCCCCTTGGCATCTTTTTTACCACCAAAAAGATTCGAGAAAAAACTCATTTTTGGTGATTATTCTTACACGGACTAATGGAAAATTGTCGATAAACGATACTAAAGAAAATATAGCACATACGCAATTACGTACGACTGCTATGAGTAATACACAATAGTTGGAAATTCTTTGAGAATTTGGAAGTTTTGACAGCCCAATGACAGCTGCGCAATCCCTACGTAATGACAGTGTTGTCAGATTTAAACAATTGTAAACGATTTTAATTATTTATTTTCAGTTTAAATTGGTTTTTATAAAGTTATCGAAATGTTTTAACATATCTCTCATGTCATCATATTTTCCGTAAACACAAGCATCTTCTAGACCCAACCATTTGAAATCTTGATGTTCATCCGATAGTTTTACTTGGGCCTTTGAATTGACCAATTCAGCTAGCCAATATATGACAGTTTTTGGTTTTCCCTTTACGTCATAATTTAAAACGTGCTTTGAATCTTTGTATATTTTTAAATCTGATTCTATAAGGCCCGATTCTTCCCGTGTCTCACGTAATGCGGTTACCATTTCATCAGTTTCTCCGGGATCGACGTGTCCTGTAAAATTCACGGGGTAGGTATAAAATACACCGTTTTTTGAAAGAGAAAAATTGTTTTACCCTTTGGTGGTGTCCAATGATGTTCCCCGTAAGATGTTTGTAATAAAAGATACTGAATGGTATTCGCACACCTGCGAAATATTACAAAACCAGCTGCAGTTTTACCTCCCATTTTACATTATTCTAAATCCAATCAGCTGAACTTGAAGGTTAAAGGATAGGGCAAGGTAAAATGCTAGATTGCCAAATTTAAGCAAATTCCTGTATACTGCAGAAGGGCTGCTCCCTGTTAATTTAAAAATTCTGATTGTTGCCGTAGTTGAATCGGTCAATGCAGAAAATAATCATGTCCACTTGAGAAAGTTTTTCGGAAACCAAAAAAATCTTTATAATTAAGACGTTTGTATATAACACAATAATGTCCGCTGACTGTGGGTGGGTAGATGTGTAGCGCACCATAACTCCCAAACGGATGGTCAGATTTTGATGAGCTTTGGAATGTGAAAGTATATCAAAAATTAGCCGTCAAAATTAGCTTTTAAAAACCCGTAACCGCAAGCAGAAGTTAAACATGTTTTTTTGGTAACATTTTGTTCCGAAACTGAATGTTTTTAAGTTTCAACGGGGAATCTGATAGAAGATCTTAGGGTAAATCAAACGGTTTTCTTACAAGTTTCTAGCTTTAAAATGGCGGCCGCTCCAATTTTTTTTAAATTTTGACTTTAGCGCTTATTACTTAAAAACGAGTTGGCAGATCGATATAATTTGATATTGTAATAGCTCTAGAGGGATACTATGTTACTATAAATATACAAAGAAGTTTTAAAAAATGAAAACGATAAAGTAAAACATTTTTTCAAATTGTTGGCAATTTAAAAAAAATATTGTCCCAAAACTAGCCACATGACTTTTTAAATTTTAGTAGGCTAATAGCACAGACTTAGTCTTTGCTAATAGAGCTGGATACGAACTACAATTTGGTTTGCATCCCGGTCTGGTATTTCTCTGTGACGTTTTTTACGAACTTTCGAAAATATTAGACTTAATACCTATTTACTTACTCTAAAACAAGTTATTAGGGCAGGATGAAATTTTATATTGGAAAATCCGCAGGAGTATGCAATGTTACAAGCTACCAGAACTTTTTGAACTGCTAAAGCTGTGAGTGAAAAAAATAATTTTTTGACATTTTATATTACCTTCCGATAATGTTATATTACGTGTTGCTTATTATATTTTTCCCACTACCGGCAGCAATTAGCTTAAAACAATAAACAATATTTGTAAAATTTGACATCTGTCATCAGATTAACTATGATCAGAATTTTGTTTAAATTCTTTTCTATTTCGTAAGTTAGCTGTGCCTATTGCTGTATAGCTGTATTACTATTATTTTCCCAAGAATGTAAGTTATTCAGTTACGTAAACAAGTGTAACCTAGTAAACAGACATTATGAGGTACTTACATATCTTGCAGAGGAAGGGAGGGGGGTTACAATAAACCACTTTTTTTTAATGCTTATAAAAAATTACCATTTAAAGAATTTAAAAAACGAATGTTCTACAGCAAACTAATGGTTTATACAGCAGGTATATGGCGTAAAAAGTAAAAAAAGGTATTGCATTGCACTAAATACATTTATTTAAAAAGAAATGCATAGTGGTTCAATGTACCCCAACAATGAGGTACAATGAATCTTTATAAAAAAAGATAAAAACTGATATTTCATGAGGTTGAGGAGCAATAAAAAATAAACTTTTGCTGTATCAAATTTACTGTGTTCTTCACTACTTTCCTCCGATTAAACGAGCTGCACCTTTTTCTTACCAGTCTCTTTTCATTTTCTTTGCTTTTTCTTTTTTCTCTTCTTCCCCTTTCATTTCTTTTTCTTCCTTTTTCTTTTCTTGTTTGGTTGTTTTGTTACATTCTTTTCTGAACCCACTGGTTCACAGTGCTCCGAATAACTTGGGTTCAAAGTTCCCTAGAGTTTAAATGCCAGTGTTTGTAGAGGGTAGTCGACTGTGTTTTAATGCAAAGTTTTCGTTTAATTTTATATGACTGCGTCTAGCTACATAATTACGTACTTGCAAGGCACTGACAGGCCCAAAGAGAAGGAGCAGCGTTTTTTGGTTTTATGTGGAAAATAAAGGATAAAATCCACGCCTTAGTATTACAGATTTCTTACCCTGCATTCTGCACAATATGTAGTTGATATTACAAAAAATGCAAACGTTAATGACTGGCGGTTCATATAAGGACTGATCCTTTGGCCCATAATTAACGTATGCATTTATCTCGTGGAAATTAGTACAAACTTGTATTTTCTCGATATACGAATTGTACTGGGGTATGCAACAGAACATTTTCGATTTAGACAGACCCTTTATTATAAAATATTGAACAGAAATAACAAAATAGAATATTATTAAATAAACACGACGAATTCGTATACCTTTATATGGACGTTACAAATTGTTCCCTAATCGGTTAGTTCCCAAAATTGCTGCTTGGAGGCGACTCTTTCGTTCTCGAAAACGGATAACTACAATAACAATTTTTAACATAAATGCTAAGATCAACAAAACACAACAAAAATGTATTATGCTATCAAGCATTAAATTAAAAAATCCACAAGTTTTTTTTTGTTGATTTTTAACAGTCCATAGAAAAGATATAAAAAATTGTTTGGTAACTCACCTGACAGTAGAACAGCATCTGTTAGATTGTGCAATACTAGAAACAAACCAACAAAGACAGATGCAGTTTTACACACATTATGCAATACTGCATTGAAATCAACTTCGTCAAGCTAGAAACACAGAACATTAAACGTATAAACGTATTATATTTTTTATCTATCATTAAACTGTTGTTAGAAATAACACCAGTGATTCAATGTTCTCCATGGTTCGTTGTACCCCCTCCTTTACTTACATTGCCGGTAGTGGGAAAACATATTTTAATTGTTAGTCTAGCAAACTAAAACTTACAGTGGCTATAATTTAAAACGACGCATTTTAGACCACATGTTATACAACCTTTATTGCTCATTTCAGCAAGTACAATACGGCTATGTATAAGCCAGCCCACCATTTTTGTTACACACTGTATATGCAAATTATATTTTCTTACACTTACTACACAAACACCCAATATTCTCCACAATTGTAATATAATTATAAATAATAAATAGCTAACAAAGTAAAGAAGAAGTCATCATCATCATCATCATCTTTAAGGTATAGGCCTTGTAGGCCTGTTCCGTCTTCATGTAAATTGGTGTGCCCATCTTCTTCTGGGTCTGCCTATACTTCGTCTTCCTTCGGGTCTGTAGGTATTCGTATAAGGACCTGGGGATTCGCTAGTTATCCATTCTAAGGACATGGTCGAGTCAATTTTGTCTATTTTCGTCAATTACTTCTAAGATACTGGTCATTTCAAGTTCTGCTAATATGTCTTCATTTCTTTTAAAAGTCCTCCCATGTGTATTCAGCGGTGGGTCTTAAAAACCTCATTTCTGCAGCTTGAATCCTTTTTCTTTGCCTTTGAGTCAGCGTCCAACATTCGCTTCCATATAGCAGCATTGGTCTCGCCATTACTTTGTATAGTTTTAACAGAGTATTTTTATTATTATCATTCCGCATGTGTATTGGAATCTGCTGAGTTTCATTTCTAAATCGGTATTTGTTATGAATGACACGTATCCCAGACAATTAAAGGTTGTTTTCTGTCCTATGGGCTTATCATTGAGTACTATTTTTGCTCTTAGGTGTTCTGGCCCTCTAAATGCGAGTATCTTGGTCTTTTCAGTTGATATTCGTTGGCTATTTTATTTAGTTTATAGACTGCTCTTTGTAAGTCATCTTCTGATTCGGCAATTATTATTTGGTCATCGGCGAAAAGTAGAGTGTCAATAAGTATGTGTATTATTTATTTCAGTGTGAGTAGATAACGTACGCTGCCATCTATCGACCACTTCGTCAATATATATGTTGAATAGGGTGTGAGACAGGGGACACCCCTGCTTTACCCCACGGCTTATTTCTACTGTATCCTCCAACGTCTCCTTATTAATCCTGAATCTTGTATTAGCATAGAGACTTTGAGCAACTCTGACGAGCTGTTGGGGGAAGCCTCTGCGGATCATAGTTTTCCATAGTTTATTTCGGTTCAATTTATCGAAAGCCTTGACGTAGTCTATAAAAGCAATCAGAGTTGGTAAGTGATATTCGCGTCGTTTTTCAATCATCTGGACTACTGAGAAAATGCAATCTGTACACGAGCGGCCTTTTCGAAATCCATGTTGAACTTCTCCGAGGATTTGGATAGAGGGTCTATATTCCCATAAGTGGCGTTGATGAATAATATTAAATTAAATAAAACTCACACAGCCTCACCACTGGATGTATTTAAGAAATGACAGCTTATAAATAAGCTAGGCTACATGTTTCGGCCCTACGGCCATCTTCAGGCTATAACAATTTACAAATATTTAAATAAAATACAAACAGAGTATTGTCTCAGCATAAATACCTTTAAAAAACAAATTATAGGTTAGACATCCAAAGGAGCAAAAATTATTTTGCATAAACTTCAATCCAATAATTTATTTGATTATTGGATTGAAGTTTATGCAAAATAATTTTTGCTCCTTTGGATGTCTAACCTATAATTTGTTTTTTAAAGGTATTTATGCTGAGACAACACTCTGTTTGTATTTTATTTAAATATTTGTAAATTGTTATAGCCTGAAGATGGCCGTAGGGCCGAAACATGTAGCCTAGCTTATTTATTAGCTGTCATTTCTTAAATACATCCAGTGGTGAGGCTGTGTGAGTTTTATTTTATTTAATATTATTCTCCGAGGATGTTCTCGCTAATAGCATTAATTCTTCTTGTGATGATCTTTGCAAATATTTTGTATCCAGAATTCAATAAACTTATTCCCCGGTAGTTGTCGCATTTGCTTCTATCGCCTTTCTTAAATATTGGGGTTACCAAAGCTATTCCCCATTTTTCGGGGACATGACCTGTTGTCCAGCATATGTTCAAGAAATTTAATAGTCGTGTAAGCAATTTATCAGAGGCGTTTTTGAAGAGTTCTATATTCAGTGCATCAGTTCCTGGAGCTTTTCGGTTTTTAAAACTTCTTATGGCTTTTATCATTTCATTTTTGGTTATCTGGTCCACATGCTCATTGATATCTGCAATTACATTATCTTCAGTGTCTGGTCGTAAATCGGTCCATAAGTTTTGGTAGTAATTGTTCCATATATTTACTGGGATTATGTTAAGTTGGAGTTTGTCTTTAACAGTTGAATTTAAGTATTTGAGGGCTTTATACGCTCTTTCTTGGCGACCGTGTATGTCATCCTCCAGTGTTTGGACATATCTGTCCCAACTCTTTCGTTTTAGATTTCTCACTTCCCTTTTAGTGATGGCACATTTTCGCATGCATATATAGTTCTATTCTCCGGCGTTGGGTTGTTCAAATAGTGTAGGTATGCAGTTTTCTTTTCGTTTATTATTTGTGCGATGTTTTTGTTCCATATTTTTAATCCGCGATTTGTGTACCGCCTACCTATATCTAGTACCCAAAGCTTCCGAGGCTGCCGTAGTTATTATGTTCATAATCTCTTGCCATTCCAAATTGATGTTATTCTTTACTGGTTTTTGTGATGTATATATATCTAATCTTGTTTTATATAGATATCGGATACCGTCTTCCTGGAGTAAATGTACTTTAAATATTTTTTTCCTTTGTGTTGCAGTTGTGGTATTTTTCCTCCATCTGGTTGGTAGTGCGATGTTAGATATTAGTAAGAAATGGTCCGATCTTATGTCATTACCTCGAAATACTCGTGTGTCTTGTACTGCATTACTTAGCTTTTTGTTTGTTATAATATAGTCAATTATAGAGCGGCTTCCCCTATCACTCCATGTATATTTGTGTATGTCTTTATGACAAAAGAAAGCGTTTGTTATTCGTAGCTCGTTAAATGCTGCAAAATCAATCAGTCGTTTTCCATTTGTATTCAGTGTTTCTTCTCCTTCTTTTCCATGATGTTGTCAATTGGAGTTTTTCCTATTCGGGCATTTAGATCGCCAGCCAGAACAATATAGTCATTTTTGTTGGTTTTGTTGTATCTGATCGTAGAATTTTACAGAGTCATCATTCCGTCCTTCTTCGGGAGCATAAACTCCGATTACAGACATATATCCTCGCGCTATGCGGCATCGGAGTTTAATTATTCGTTCATTAATAAATTCGTAACTTTCTATTCTGTGCTTATGTCTTTTTTTATTAAGATTGCTATTCCGGCCTTTGCTCTTTTTTGTTGTGGTACGCCACTATACAAAAGTATGTAGTGTTCCAGTTCTTGAGAGCCCTTTAGTTTCTTCTTTGTTTCTGGGATGATTACCAAATCTATCTTCTTCTTCTTAAGTTCTTCTTGTAGTTCTACTTCTTTATCGTACATTGCTCTAACATTCCATACTGCTATTTTCAGATATTCTGCAATTCCAAATCGTCTGTTCTTTTTCAATGCTGTTTCCGTCATCCAATTTCCGTCCTTAGTTCTGAGGCTCTTTCCATTAAGATTTTTAGCTAATCAGAGTTTTATAAGTATGGAGTGCTGGCCCATAGCTAAACCTTCCTCCTTTACTCGGGCTTGGGACCGGCAACAGCACCGATGAATATTCTCCACATTTGTAATATAATTATAAGTAATAAATAGCTAACAAAGTAACGAAGTGATATTACAATTAGGTTTATTAATAAGGCGACAACTTAAATAGCATGTAGATTGAGTTGGAATCTACATATCAACAAGAAGCTAAACGAGGCGCATATAAAACTTGTTAAACTATATCCCTTGATTAACAGACGATTTCAATTATGTCACCAAACCTCGGTGCTACTGTACAAGTCAATCTTAAGGCCAACCATCACTTACGGCAGTCAAATTTAAGGCTCGACTTCAAAAACTAACTTGAAGAAACTACAGAACTTTCAGAATAAAGTCCTCAGAATTCCCATCAATGCCCCGTGGTTTGTCAGAAACAAACACATACATGATGAACTCGACTTGCCTTATATTGAAAACTTCATCAGCTTAACCATCATAAAGTTTTTTGAAAAAATCCAAACCTGCCCAGCAGCTGGCCACTACTCACTTGGAACAAGAAACTTACATATCCGATTAAAAACGAAGTTAACCCAAAACGTATTCTTTCCCAAAGAATAGAATTCTATTAACTATTTAGTTTAGTGACAGGGGGCCCTTTAGGGTGACCTCAAGCTTGTGAATATAATGCTATATCCATTTCTATGTGAAATCAGTTATTTATAGCACCCAGTGTGCCGATCTGCCTAATATAATAAATTTAAAAAAAAACAATAAGACAATAACATACCTGTGTAGTATATTATAGAAAAAAAAAAGTACCTATCATAATGTAAAACTGTAAATAATACTGTTATGTATACATACAAAAGTTGAGTACGGTCTTAATTTGCAGGTATATTAATTGAGTAGGACTTGCATCATGTAACTGAACAAAATAATGTATGTAAATCCCACTTTTAAAACCAGGTTGATGCAATGTTGGTATCCGCTTCCGAAACATTACATTGGTACCCCATTTAAAATTTAATGCTAAATTAAAACAAAGTTTTCTTATACAAATTAAATGTAGGTAATTGAATAAAATTAGCAAACATTTTATTAAGTTATAATTAACTAATATAAGTTCTAGAGTCTCGATACACTATCAATTATATGACTAATATAATTATGCAAACATTACAAATATTATCAAAGAGGTGCATCATAGGTGTTGACTGCATTGGTATGCATCACTGAATTGTTGATCGTATACATCTGGCTGTGCTTGCATATCAAACAAGTATAAGTTTACATTATTTTCTGCATCAGTAAACACAGTCTCTCCATCACACTGATATGAAAAACCACGAGGTGCTGTTACATTATGATTTAATGCTAAAGTGAAACTTCTGACGGTTTCGTCAAGAATTTCAACTTCTACTGATGTTAAATACCAATAATCACTGTTCCAATCAAACCAAAATCTTAAAATAATCTTGTAGTCTTCAAGAGGAAATAGTGCAACCAGTCGTGTGACTCCAGAATGAATGTCCATAAGTCGAATGTCTATTACTGTCGTACTAGCTTCTTCAAGATTTACTAAAGAGGTGTTGGTTTTTAGCAAAACTGACTTAGATGAGTATATCATTGCTGCTACTCTCAAATGATGAGGATATGGTGATGTGGCAACATATAAAATACCAACATTAGGTTTTGTAGCAGAAACATCTGTACTATTGAATGATGTTGTTGTTAAATTTTTGAATATTTTATTTATACTGTCAGCATGTTTTGTAGAATTACTTTTTAAAGCAACAACTTGAGCACTGCCAACTTCTTTTACTAACCTCTCATCGCCATCATTATAAAATAACAATATAGTACCACTTACAACTTTAAGTGCAAAAAAAAGTAAAAGTATACAAAATGAGTTTAGCATTATTTTTAAAATTTGTATATTCACTTTAATAGTTAGCAATTGTAGTATTACGTATGTGGTTTGTGATATTTTGAAACTGCACACTGATAGTGTTATGTATTTGGACTTCAACCCTAACTAATACAATAACCCACTGTTTCCTGTAGACTTTAATTTAAAGTGGCGGCAGCAAATTGGGAACGACTTAATGAACTAATTTTTTCATATTATGACGGAGGGTCTAGATATTTTTTGTATGCAATTTTGTAGTAGTAATCGACCTCCATTAGCCTCCTTTTTCTGTGTCGAAATGTGTTAGCAGATTTATAATTAACCTGTTTGATTGTTAATTGCGATGTTTGTATCCCTCATTTTTGTTGAACAATATTGTCTTTTTCACTTATGAAAACAATTTAATGACTGCTTGGCAGCATTATGTTACCATCACGTTCTTGCACTTGTACATTTCAGTCTGTCGCATATCAGACAAGGAAGTATTCTCAAGTGAGTGTTATCGCTACTAGCGAGTGCTCCTCGTCTACTGTATGCATAATCCTCAGCTGTTCATGATTATACTAATCAGTAGCAAGGTAGCGTAGTTATTTATGCTTCAAAAAATGGGTAGTAAGCATTCAGAACAATTTTAGTCAACAGTCAAGTCTGCGGAATGCAACTAATAAGTATCAAAATATATGGTGTTTATTACCGTTTTTCAATTAATTATTGTCTTACTAAAATATATTTGAAATTTTACGTTTTACATTAAAATTTGATAAAATAAAAAATGAAAAAAGAATTTTCAGCAAAACGACACAAATTGGTGGCGATGATTTTAGTGCTACCCCATTTGCGACTTTAGACTGCATTCGATTATGTATGTAAGTTTATTGATTAAAAAAAGTAGTAGATAAAAATATAAAAAGTAGGTTCTAATTATAGTAATTGTAAAATGCTACTATTCTCATAATAATGTTCGTTATATGAAGAACTCGTAATTGGATTACAGTTTTTGACTTGCACTATAAAACAACGCTGGAATCTAAAAATGGCTTCAAGTTGCTGTTTTATAATGACCATAAGATCCAAATTTTCTGGTTTTCTTGGTGACACTATGTTTTTCAGATATCAATTTAAAAATCACCATTAACACAATTTATTTTTCACACAAAAGTTTTTTGCTCTCTAGGATTCCTGCAATAAGCTCAGCACTCTAGTGTTAAGTCGGAGATCTTGGATTTTACTCCAAATAACTGGTCCTCCTGTATAATATTTTGAAAATATGTATTCAAAAGTACCTGAAAAAATTAATGGTTTTATAAATAATTTAATACAGTTGCAATAATAACAAAGCAAAAACATTTGACTATGGGACAGTACCTACCTGTTCAATTTGCATGTTTAAGAAGTTCTTGTAAATCATACTGTTCCTGCTCTTTTTCAAGTTGTTCTTGTAGAAGTCTATCTAGAATATCCTGGAACCTTTGTCGAAGAGCAATATTTTCAAGGTTTTCTATTTCCAATTCTTGTTGTTGGCGACGTGCTTTTAAATCAGCCAGTTCAATGTCCAGCTCTTCTAGACGCAATTCTATGGTATCTACGATTAAAGTATTTTAAATTATGCATGTCTATATAATATACACCTGATTTACTTTTACTGAGATTTTGAGTGGAATAAGTAGGTGTTTGATGATGATAATAATCAATAAGAGGAGAATTTTGAGTTTCAGCAAACATATCGCTTGAAAACTCTGTTAAAATCTTACTGTCAACTGATGTATTCTGAAAAAAAATAAATCAATAATGCACCGTATAAAACTTAATAATGGTAATTCTACCATGACAGAATTTGAGTCTGTTAAATGACTATCATCTGCTGAATTTTGACTGTTTTCATCTAGCTCTAAAACATTAAGATGAGCATCTTCTTCTTCCGAATCACTAACAGCACCACCAAATATATCGTGTTCAGCAACGTTTTGGTTGTTAGATTCTATTGGTTCTTTTTTAATCACAACTGTACCTTTGTTGACCCTATTTTCGTCTTCTTCGTTAATGACCTCCCACTTAACGCTTACCTGCCAAAATTAGTATGAGTGGGTAATAAAATACAACAATCATTTTTATAATTTAAGAAGAAATTTCAAGAACTTGCATAATCTAGTATTTGCATAAATTTTGAATCAACCGGAATCAACACTGCACTCTTGCTTCATACAAAATACTGCATACCTTACAAATTATTAAATATTAAAGTATATAAGTGAAAACTAATACACTGCTTTTGAATAATTAGGTATAATTGTTCTAGTTTGCGTAACAAATACACTATAGGACTTCTAGGCATTTGTGAGTTTAATATTAGTTTCCAAAATACATACAGCATCGTTATCACTTCGTAAAAGACGCTTCACTTCTTTTTCAATTTCAGGAGCCTCAACGTATTTCTTTTTCAATGTTTTTCTAAATCTACGTTTTCTAACATTTTTGCTGGGCGGTGTAATACCATGAGGCCACAAATACTTCTTATCCACTTTATTTGGATCTTTCTTTTTAGTTTTCTGTGGGGATTCATCATCCGTTGTAGTTAGGTCATCCTCTTCTTTGCATATTAACATCTGGCAAATATCTGCTGTCTTATAAAAGCTCTTCGAATCAATTGTTTTTAAAGATTCAACAACAGTGGGAAGATCGACTACTTTTGCATTCATTAAATGATGATCAACCCGCACTTCTCCATGGCGCATATCATTGTCAATTCTTATTGAGAAGCGGTCTTTAAGTGTACTGTTGTTATGAATTGCATCTCGTAGATTTTTTGCCGGTTCCTAGAGCATATTTGTAAGTCATATTTTGAGATTATAATGGAAAATTAAAATATTACCTCTGGTAACCGCAATAAAAATTGTGATTCTAGTTCAGCTGGAGAATCTATATCTTGTCCTCCCCGATACATTTTAAATTTATTGTTAGTTATAATAAAATTATAAATCACTGTATAATAATATATGTGTATAAATGTATAAATAAAACACAAAAAATGAGGTTAGAAAATGTAAAATGGTCGTGATTACTATCATCGTGCCGGAACGATTACAGCTGTCAACCTGTCAAACAGCGTCGTAATTTTAAAATAGGTTAAAATAGGTGCATTTAGTTTACTAAACTGCTAGAAGAAGGTAGGGACACTAGAGTAGTACAACTACTGGCTTTGAAATGGCACGAACGTTTATTTTTCCATTAAAGTGTATGGACAACGTGCATTTATTAAATTTAAAATTGTAGATCAGTTTCAGTAATGTTAAGAAAGTTAGCAGAACAATGTAAATGATCTAACCTACGGTTAGCAGCTTTACAATAAATTTAAAACACATAGCTACAACAATAGCATGTAAATGCGTTGATAAATCAGTTATTATTGATACAAAATAATAGTAATTTTCACGCTACCGGCAGTGTAAGTACGCCTTACATCCATAGCTACAGGGATCGTAAGTGGCTGATAACATTCGTGTACTAGTTACCCTTGACGACGGAACTTAATAGTGTCACTTACGTTCCTAGGAAAATAATGTTGATTTTAACTGTTCGTTGATATGGTAACAAACACAGACAACTTAGAATAATGGGAAAAGATTTGGTTTCAATTATGGCTAGAATAGACCACTACATGTTTCGTTCTTGTTTGAACTCATCAGGTGGACATAATTCTAACCATAATTGAGACCAAAAGCAAACAGGCATATATACGCCAGAAAGTATAAAACTAACGGGGAATTAAACTAATAACGCCCTCTATTATGTGCGGCGAGAAAAAGTTGCAAAGCAACAAACCGGCAAAGTTGCGATCGGAACCTGCTAAGCAGGTATCTGCGATCGCACCGGCCTCTAAGCACAAAACACAGAAACGCCCGTGTGGCAAGAAATAAGAAAAGATTTGGTTTCAATTATGGCTAGAATAGACCACTACATGTTTCGTTCTTGTTTGAACTCATCAGGTGGACATAATTCTAATCATAATTGAGACCAAAAGCAAACAGGCATATATACGCCAGAAAGTATAAAACTAACGGGGAATTAAACTAATAACGCCCTCTATTATGTGCGGCGAGAAAAAGTTGCAAAGCAACAAACCGGCAAAGTTGCGATCGGAACCTGCTAAGCAGGTATCTGCGATCGCACCGGCCTCTAAGCACAAAACACAGAAACGCCCGTGTGGCAAGAAATAAGAAAAGATTTGGTATATATGCCTGTTTGCTTTTGGTCTCAATTATGGTTAGAATTATGTCCACCTGATGAGTTCAAACAAGAACGAAACATGTAGTGGTCTATTCTAGCCATAATTGAAACCAAATCTTTTCTTATTTCTTGCCACACGGGCGTTTCTGTGTTTTGTGCTTAGAGGCCGGTGCGATCGCAGATACCTGCTTAGCAGGTTCCGATCGCAACTTTGCCGGTTTGTTGCTTTGCAACTTTTTCTCGCCGCACATAATAGAGGGCGTTATTAGTTTAATTCCCCGTTAGTTTTATACTTTCTGGCGTATATATGCCTGTTTGCTTTTGGTCTCAATTATGGTTAGAATTATGTCCACCTGATGAGTTCAAACAAGAACGAAACATGTAGTGGTCTATTCTAGCCATAATTGAAACCAAATCTTTTCTTATTTCTTGCCACACGGGCGTTTCTGTGTTTTGTGCTTAGAGGCCGGTGCGATCGCAGATACCTGCTTAGCAGGTTCCGATCGCAACTTTGCCGGTTTGTTGCTTTGCAACTTTTTCTCGCCGCACATAATAGAGGGCGTTATTAGTTTAATTCCCCGTTAGTTTTAGAATAATGGAGCTTTTAAAAAATAATTCCGATGACAGCTGTCAAAACGAACTTTTAAAAATATTATTAAATTTCTACCTGTAGGCCTACTTACATTGGCGGTAGCGTGAAAAATTTAATAAGTAACACGGAATGTATCGACTAATAACATCCTCGGCAGGCGACAAGCTTCGGCTCCGCCTCAGCTCGTATTCGCCTACCTCGGATGTTATTACGTCCTTACATTCCTTGATACTTAAATAACTATTATTATAAATTAACAAAATAAGCATATCAGTTAGCCACCTTTTATTATCCGCTATCGCCACCCGCAATAGATGACGTTGTTAAATTTAAAATGGTTGACTTTAAGAAGGAAAACAAACCGTTTGCGATGAGTGTGTACAGTGAGTTAATTTGTTGTTATTTAAAATTTAGAGATTCAAAATTAGTATTGCTCACAGAAAAGTGTCCGTAATGAATATTTTTGGATATTTAGATAAACGAAGACAACCAATTAAAGAGAGAGAGGCACTTTTTACGGCAGTATTACATAAAAAAACTTGAAAATCAATTCAAATGCAAAAAAATCAAATTTTATTTACTAAAAATGGTTTCCTAAATTAGGTGTTTAAAACCTTAGGTCTTAAAAAACTATTTAGGTCGCTATTATCATGTTTAGGAATTTAGGAAAATATAAGTCGGTGTTAAACTTCATAATTTTTCATAAACTGGTTTGAATTTTATATCATTTGTAAAGCCCTTTAAAATTGCGTAAATGGGTGATTTCCTAAAATTTGGTCTCTAGTAATCAGTTTATCTGTGTGTTTTTATAAAACAATTTTACAAAACTGCAGTTAGAAGTTGTAGTAAATTATTTAATCAACAAATAATAACACATCTATTTTTATTTTTCTAAAATATCTTTATTAATATTTTACTAAATGTCTCTCCATAAGAAATAATAATGTGGGACTCGATTTATATAATATACCGCCGTTATAGGTTTTCAACGGGCCTCGCCTCCATTCTCAAAATATATTTGCTTGCTTCTCTTTGCAGATCGCTTTCTTTGGAACCTACAAGCCGCCTCCGAAATAGGGAGATTTGTGTGTATAATTAGAATAATTAGTACTGTACATCTTAATGTAATAAAACCAATATCAAAATAATGTGTACAAATTAGTTAAGTCTTAAGACCTAATGAAGATGAACTGATGGTATAAAGTACTACTTTATTAACAATCTTTAACAATATTGCCAATTAATGGTAAAAATCTAGTAGACTGTGAATTATAGGACTATGTTTGCTGGCATAATATGCGAAATTCATAATTTTTTGCTTTTATTTTTTTATGTGTGCGATTAGTGGTTTTTGTGAGGTAAGCTGGTAAGTGGTCTTTTTCGTCTAATCCACCGTGCGGGATATCTCGCGTTTAGTGCATCATGCATATTGTTAGCAAAGTGTGGCGGTGCTCCATCCTATTCACGAACACAAACTTCCCAATTCTAAAGTTAATTTGACGTAACAGCAAGACTTGTAATTCAAAGATTCAATGCACAGCACGCACCTGTGCATAACTACACTATTTATTCTCGGAAACCCTGTATATTTTTTGTTATTTCAGCCTGTACTTTTCATAATTCCCTTAAAATAAAGGTAAATATATAGTACCTATTCTAATAAGTATAATAATTAAAGTCAACAAACAGAAAAACAATATCACTTACATAATACTGTTCTTTTTTTAAATCTAACACAAAACCGTTTTTTAGCAAATTCTTGCACTGCATTATAATTGTTGTATTGCTTCTTCTTTTTGTTTGTTTTAATTTTTGCCTCTGAGGATCACTTAAATATGTTTAACCCAACATTAAACACAAATGCAGTTTAAACATCGAAATTAGCATGACTGAAAAGCAATTTGCTATTTTTCTTTTTATGACTTTGATATTTGCAGTTGCATATTTGGACACTGTCAGTGTTTGGCGGCGTCAAATTATCAGAGAAAAACAGTTATTGGCCTCCGCATCAGAATCCGAGGCTCAGATTTCACGTTTTATTTGATAGATAGCAATTTCTATAGCGTATTTAGTTTATGAAAATGTGAATAAAATTTGATTTTTTTGCATTTTAATTGTATTCCAAGATTTTTTATGTAATACATATAAACATACATGGGGGATCTTGAGGCCTTTTGGAGCTGCCCCCCTCGCATTTCAAAGCAATTTTATTGTATTCAATTGTCTACTGCAACTCATCTTTCTATTAAAAGAAAATGAAATTTTCAAATAATGTATTACAAGTTCGGTGCAGATTAATTTGATGGAGGACATTTAAAGGCAAAGGATATTTGTTTTACAATTTTTAAATAATTGTTAGAGAATCCCAATAAATCATGCTCCGCTTCACAAATATATATTTCCATAATAGAAAAAATTAACTAAAATTACGCTTGACATGTACCACCACCATAAAGTATTTTTAGCGCTAATTTCATACGCCATTTTGTACCACAAACCCGCATTTAACAAAATAAACTATTTATTTTGTATTTAGTCGTTATGATCAAAAACTAAACTAGTTGTTATGAGCAAGTTCAACGATATGAACATAAACTGTTGTTAGCCGATTGGAATAAGTTGGCTGTTGTAACCACGTAAAATTGGCCAATATGAACTAGACGCAGGCAAACCCCTTTAGTTCTCACAAGAACTAAAGGGGTTTTCCTCATTATTGTTATAATTTTCTCCCAGTCGCTCATTTTTTCTTAATATAATGAATGTTACGTGTATCAGTATCATAAAAAAAATTGGATAATAAGTACAATTCAAACAATGTGCGAAGTCATGCCAGAAAACCATGTTTTGATGTATTGAAATGCGTTTTCTGTCAACTACAGAAGAAAAATAGGGTTCAGTTGCAGGTGTTGTCAAGGAATTGCAGCAGTAAAATTAAACTGATAAGAACCAAAGAAAAAATTTTTTGAACAAAATAAGTAATTTAGATCTGATAGCACATGAAATCAAATCTTACCATTCCACCTGCTTTGTAGATAAATGGAAAAAATATTAACATGCATCGGTGGAAGAGGACGGATGGCGAAGAAAAAACATTAGATTTACAGAAGGCGAAGATATATTCCAAATAAAGTGAGTAGTATAAGAGATGCTTTAGTATACTATCGACATTCATGACAGCTGGCTCGAGTGCTTTGATCCTATCCTACACACAAAAATTGTTACTTGGAATATTTCATCACTTGTTATACTATAGCACCTCCAAACAGTAATCTCTAAATAACCTAAGTATTAAAAAGCAGTTGATGTATGAGGCAGGGCACAACAGCTTCTTAAAAAAATAATATTGCGGCATACTACTGTACTCTGACGCAACTACACCAGTGTATCTCATTGTAGACATCTTATTATCACTCCCAGATATTTGTACTTGTAATGATTTTTTTATGCACAGTAATCGTGTCAATCTTGGGGATACTGTCTTCGTAACATGTGGATGTTATACAATTATCAGAAGCGTGTTGTGCTTAGTAAGCAGCTGCTTACTCTGCCTATTGGCTAATCCGAACCTGGCTCACATACAAGAAGGGTTACGTAGCCAGCGCCAAAATATTAATTAAGAATTTTCTTTTACTTGTCAAAACCACAAATACAATGTTAATTATTATTGCTTCCTATACATGGTGGGATGAATAAAGCGATAGGGACAAAAACTTTAAAATTCAAGGTAAATCCTGTTAATTTTTTACTTTGTTAATGATTTTGATTTTATTAATAGCTACCCACCAAAGAACTTAATTTGTTTTAAAGTGTAAGAATAGTGTAATATAAAAAATTAATATCTATTATCGTAATATCCGGTCCCATTAGTAAAAAAAATACTTAACACCCAAGATCCTGTAAATGTTTATTAATCCAGCATTACGCTACATATGTGTAGCTCACAAAAAGATGCAAAAATCTTAATTTAAAATAAATTATTAAATACTATCTAGTTCACAGGAATGGAAACACAAAGCTTTTAAAAAGTATCTTCTCCAATTGTATGAGTTTCTTTAAGATTATTGAATTTTTCTATTAAACCATTAATAGATAGTTCTCCATGTACAACATTGTCTCTTGTACGAACATTGACGGTTTGACTACTTCGTTCTTTTTCTCCCACCACTGAAATGAAAAAATTTTTAATTTTATTTTATAATTCCATTGAAACTACCCAATTACATCATGTTCTTATAACTAACAATGTGACACAATTAATTAAAAAGCTTTATTATTGCATATTTATATTTAAAATTAATTATTGCTAAGTCAGTTTCCATTTGTCGCCTCTTACCCAAAATGAAATTAAACTGCGCCAGTTGTGCATTTCTAATTTTCTTATTCATGGTATCTCCAGCATCGGTGTCCACTTCAGACATAAATCCAGCAGCATAGAGCTTTTGCTGTACTTCATGAGCATAATCATCAAATGAAGGACCCACAGGAATCACCATCACCTGCCTAGGTGAAAGCCAGAAGGGCCACTTTCCTGCATAAGACTCTGTTAAGATCGCTATCATTCGTTCAACAGAACCAAGAATAGCCCGATGTATTATAACTGGCCTTTTCTTTTCACCACTTTCACTGTAATACGCCGGTTTGTCATTATTTTTTCGAACTCTCATCTTATTAGCGCTTACCTGATGTATGATAAATTAAACCGTATTGGCAATTGGAAATCAAGCTGAATAGTAGCACACTGATGAGCACGTTTTAGAGCATCTGTAATAGTAATATCAATTTTTGGGCCATAAAATGCTCCATCTTCTGGATTTAGTTTCCAAGGGTCACCAAATGCATTCAAGCTATCTTCTAAAGCCTATAAAAAAAGAAACAATAACAATATAACCTCATAAATAACAGCATCATATAATGACTAACTTTTTCTGCTTGATTCCACATTTCAACATCTCCCAGGAATTTTTCTGGTCTTGTAGAAAGAACCAAATTAAACGTAAATCCGAATATCTTGTACACATAATTTAGAAAGTCCAGACAACCTTTAATCTCATCTCTGATCTGTTCCACAGTACAGAAAATATGAGCATCATCTTGCTGGAATCTACGCACTCTCGTTAGGCCAGTTAGGGCACCAGACAGTTCATTTCTGTGAAGTACACCGAAGTCTGCAAACCTAAGTGGTAGCTCTCGCCATGAACGGATACGATTATCAAATATAAGACTGTAAGGATTTAAGAATAGTGGATTAGTTTAATTTAAATGAAATGTTATGGAAAAAACTTACCAGTGACCTGGACAATTCATTGGCTTTAGGGCAAAAGTGTCTTTTTCAACATCAAAAGAAAACATGTTATCCTAAAATTAATATTATCAATCAATATTTAACGTTAATGTGAATATAAGATAAAAATACATACAGCATAATGGGCCCAATGTCCCGAGGTTTGCCATAGCTTGGCATTGTAAATATTGGGAGTTACAACCTCTTGAAATCCTCGTATCCTATACTGCTTTTTAATAAAATCAATAAGAGCGTTATAAATATGAGCTCCACGGGGTTGGAAAAAGCATGAACCAGGAGACAACTCATGAAAGAAAAATAATTCTTGCTCCTAAAAATCAAAAAAGTTATGCAATTTAAATCTTTGTACATTATTTGAAATTTATTATATTTTAATAAAACTTATAATTATACTAAATCTGAAACATGATTAGATGCTTCGCCTAACTTTTAACTAAATTGTATAAGGTTGTGGTAAAGGCAGTTACTGGGGGGGTTGTTGATGGTAGTTTTTATTTAATGGACACATTTGCTAGCATCTAATTTAACCTTAATTTGGAATCCCCTTTCACTATTTAATAGCATTAATTTTCGGCAAAAAAAATGTATTATTGAACGTGTTAGTAAATGTTTGAAAGATATTATTAAGTAATTAAAAATATCTCTGCGATATTCTTAATTCGACTATTTTAAAATATCTGAGACGTTTATAATTATTTTAAAATACGTCCGTGATGTATTTTATTAATGTATACAGGGTGGGGCATTTTCGATGTATTCTCGGTATCAATTTCAGAGCAAAACTGATAGCATGTTCTCAGGACATTTTTTTGAGACAAATTCAATGGACAAGACAGAAATCAATTTCTTCTTCTGTTTTCCAGTTATTGACCATAACTGAAATTTACTAAATTTTAAAGGGTTGCTGTAGCTCCATTATTTGAAGAGATACAGAAAAACCATAAAAACGTTTTTGATAAGCATTTTTATGTAGATAGTGCAAGAAAATATTTTCTGTATTTAATGGTTTTCAAGATATGTTCCAAACCAGTACATTTTTAAAACAAATTATTTCTGAAAAATGATTTTTTATTAACAAGCTCATGATCTGGTGTATGTCATGCGCAAACCAGGGTTGTTCAACAATTCACAGCAAACTGGGGTTTTCTGGATTTTGAGAACTTTTGTCTATTTGTATTATTTATATATTCCTCGGACAGCAATGCCAATAAAACTTGCTTACCAAAAGCTGGTGGAAATATGCAAGAAGTAAGATTAAGCAACGTTCCTTTATTTTTTAACTTTGTGTACAAAACATTCTTGTCTTTCGAGTACGGCAGGTAAATTTTTGCAACTTTTGTCCATATATGGTCCAAATTAAGAAACAAATTAGTAGTAAAAATGCAAAAATTGTACCAAAAATATCGTTATTTAAATGAACAGTTTTATTATAATATATCTTGTTTTTAGTATTATAGTTTGTTTCTACTAACACATAATAATTAAATAAGTTTTGGAATTTTGTAATTTCTTCTAGAACAAAAATTAAACATTTTGATAATAAAACGCGTTTTTTGTTTTACAACCTTTTTTTTTTATTTTATAATAAATAAAAGCCAAGTTTGGAAAGAGATGGGTTTTTCCAAAAAAGGGTTTAGAAACTCCAGCTGGTTTTATTGAATTGGTTTTTTGGACATTTCTAAGTGGGTTTTTGTATGGTAAAAAAAGAAATAACTGCAAAATCCCACCTAGACTTTTCCACAACAACTGTGGCCTAAACAGCTGTCCTATGCAGGATGAAGATGGTATATTGCTTAATTTGCTGGTTTAGCTAATCTAAATTTCTAAAAATTACCTTCCCAAGTTTCCTGTGATCCCTCTTAGCAGCTTCCTCTTGGAGTCTTTCCCATTCTTTTAATTGTTTTGAATCAGGAAAACTAATGCCATAAACTCTTTGTAAAGTTTCTGCATCTGCTTTTCCCTCCCAGTAAGTAGATGAGTTCTAAGAAAATTAATGGTTTAAATTGAAAAATGTTTAACATGGCAGTTAAATTTACCTTAGTTATTTTCAGTGCCTTAATTTTTCCAGTGTGACGAACATGGGGACCTCTACACAAGTCAATCAGAGGGCCACATCGATATACCGTAGTAGTAGGAGTAGTAACTTTCTCATTTAAAATTCGCACTTTAAATGGATTATACCTGAACATCTCCAGCAAATCTTCCTTCCGCATTTCCAACCTTTCAAATGGCTGTTTTTCTTTAACAATACCTTTTATTAACGTTTCTACATAAGGAAAATCAAGATTGGATATCTAAAACAATTATAGTTTTTAAAATTACGATTTCAATAACGCATAAATTTTGTAAAATATTAAAAACGAATTATTTTCCAAATCGATGAATATATTTATACCAAGTTTTTCAAAAAACTTAAAGTTAAAAAAATGATACTTACTCCCTTATCGTTCAAGTACATATCGTAATAGAATCCTGATTCAATTGGTGGTCCGTAACAAAGACAACCTCCATAAACTCTTTCAAGAGCTTCACCAAGTATGTGGGCAGACGAGTGCCAGAATACTGCTTGGGCTTCTGGATCATCAAATTTCAACAATTCCAGTTTACAATTATCTTCTAGTGGTCTATCCAAGTCCCACACGACACCATTTACTTTTGATATTACCGCATTATCAGCTAAACCTTGACTGAAAACATTTAAAATTTTATAAGTCGAAATGTAATTTAGGTACTTACAAAATTATTCTAAGTAATTTACCTAATGCCTTTAGCAACATCATATGCAGTAGTCTTCCATGCAGTAGCTTCAACTTCTTTACCATCAGGTAGCGAAACTTTAATTGGAACCTGTTCTTTAGCAGTAAGTTCAGTATCATATTGGGCTTTCAACTTATCCCACAAGACTAAACGTTCTTGAATAAATGATGGCCAGGGTTTTAATTCACTCACAGAAGATTTTTCAGTTGCTGATCCACCCTTTTTTTCTTTCATCTTGGAGGCCTAGATGACAACAATGCAATATGAAATACACAATACTGACGAATTTTTTCTTATGCAACAAAAATGCTTATTCAAATAAATTGCATCATCTACCTATAATTCTAGGTAAAAGTAGTTATTGCAAAGGTAGTGTGCGTGCTACGAACCAAGGTTGTATAAGTTTGTTGCAATATTGGCACTATACGTTTATGAGAATAACAAAATCTTAACATTTCGAAAAAAATCAATATTAATTAAGGAGTCATGCCTTTTTATCATTGGATAAATTTATATTTTGAACACCCTTAACCACGTTGTCACTCATTTTGACGTAGTTGCACTGCTGTTGTTATCTACTGGAAATCACTTTCACTAAAGAACGGTTTTACCGGTAATTTGGGTTTCTATACAATACGTATAGCAAATTTTTATTAGTTCTAAAAATGCCACTGAATCTAATTCTCAACTGCTGTAACATTTATGTGAACCTATTTTACAAGCACGTTTCGGAAATGTGTTAGTATTTTTGTGGTATTGTTATCACAGAGCATAATATATACAGCAGCACGAACGCATGAACATAGAACAGCGCTTGACCTTCCAAAACACGGCATTTATTTCGCATACTGAATGAAAACAAACCCCTGAGAGAACAGTGGCGTAGCAAGATAGGAGCCAGGAGGGAAACTGCTCCCTCGCCCCTTTCATTCGGCGTCCCTAAACAAAATATGCTTTATCTTAAACAAAAAATATTTTTTTCAGTCGCCTCCAGCTAATAAAAAAATATTTAAGATTCACTATGAGACAAGAGAGACTCAATAATCTTGGTATTGAATCTAAATATGCATATTAATTTTAAAAACGTTTTAGACACTTTTAAAAATGTAAAAGGGAGAATATTTCAATTTTTTCTATAGCAACTGTTAAAACGTGCTATTATTAACTAAAATTAGAGGGAAAAGTAGCACTTTACCATCAAGGGTAGATAAAGTAGTACTTTAACAGCAAGGATAGATATAAGTATTTTATTTTTTTTCTACATTAAATACACTCTATAGCAACCAAAAAGTTATTAAAGCCACCTACTCATTTTTTCGTGAAACTGTTTTTTTCCTGACACTTTTAAATTAAATTTATCATTGATTTTTCTTCATTTTTTGATCTTCTTTAACAATTGCTATAGAAAAAAATGTTGTATTCCACACGACGATAAAATTTCATTATCTTCTCGATGCTTATTAGCGTCTCAGCTGACGCCTCGACGCTAAAATCGCTCTCGAAGATAAAGTGCAATTTTATCATCTTGTACAATAAATAACTATTATAAATTTTTGAAATAATTTATTTAAGCATTACTGTTTATCTTTTATATATTTGTGGTATCTTGAATTTTTAAATTAAAAAAAAATTTGTAATAAAAATAATCTAGCTTTACCTCGTTGAAGTCCATATTTATTAATTATATGTATATAAAATACTTAATTAATTCAACAATATTTATTTATTTTAACCTTATACGTATTTCGGCATGTTTACATGCCATTGTCAAAGGTTATAGAAAGTAAACAGTTAGTGTTGTTATAGCAATAGACGATTACCGAGACCGAGATCAAGTCACCAAGTTCTATTGCTATAATAACACTAACTGTTTACTTTCTATAACCTTTGACAATAGCATGTAAACATGCCGAAATACGTATAAGGTTAAAATAAATAAATATTATATATAATTAAGATTTTATATACCTATAATTAAAAAATATTTGTTGTTTTCTTTATTTATATTTACACATTTGCGTTTACGTTTCTCTTGTCCCCCTGCCTTTAAATTATGGCTACGCCACTGTGAGGGGGCCCACCAACCCAGAAGAAACAGTTTAGAGAGTAAAGCCTGAAATCTGAAAGTTTACGTTTTTTGTTAGTAAAAGTTACAATAAATTCTAATAGGAATAAAATTAAAATATTACTTACCCATGACACTGAACAAAAAATTATCAAAATATACAGTGTGCCCAGAGTAACTTGCACAGCATGGGGATTAAATTAATTAATGTGTTATTTTCAAGATACTGTCTATTTATTTAAAAGTTCGAGCTATACTTTGATGACGTTTATTTTAATTTATTGTAAATAAAACAATTCAACAGGTTTTAAACCTTTAAACTTAAAAATTGTTTTATTTACAATAAATTTTGTCTGTTGCCTTTTTCTAATATAATTTAAGAAAAAATCAAGACTTCCGACAATTTTTGCTTAAAATCAATGACTTCCAGGTTGAAAAATAATTGGGTTGATCAATTTTAGAGACCGCGCGGAAATCCCATATCCCAGTTTTGGATACCAGATAATGATTTGGATTTTCGCAACAATGCTTCTATTGGTCGCGCGCTAGATGCCACCAACAACAGAGCTCGGATAATTAAAAGAAACAACAAAAAAGTAATCGATTCCTGGTTACAATTACTTTCATAAACATGTAATCAAAACATATTACAAAATAGGTACACACATGAAAAAAAGAAGAACACCTATGAGAACCGAAAGGGACAGGGGTTAACCGCATTCTTCACCTACCCCCCCCCCCCCGGTTTCACTGGAAGTGAAGTGCACCTTATTTTCTTTATAGCACCTTATATTTTTTATGACAAATTCTCATAGAGAAAATGTTGCTATTTAAAATTTTCCGAAAAATTAATTAAGAAATTGACCATTTTTGCATCAAACCTAAAGCGAGCGGGATGCAAAAACGTGGCAAGCGTAAAGATTATTAGAACTGTATAAATTTTCTTTCACGTCATGTTACTTGTTATTTTTTTCAGTGTTTAATGATTTTGCTGTTTTGTTTTACTAATTATATTTAAGTGTATGTTTGATTTAAATCAGTAATTTAAAACATGATTTTGTTCACTTGATTTTTTAAAATAATGATTTAAATCACAATATTAAGACTGGTAAATCAAGTGAGTTATCTACTTGACTTAATTTCATTGTAAAACGACTTGAACAAACAAACTTTGAAACTTTAGTACAAGTGTTATTTCTTCCTCTTTATCTTAGTCACAAAAAAATCTTTCTGTGGCTGGAAGTAAAATGGTTCAAAAATATCTTTCTGGGCAACTTTTATACATGCCTGAATGGAGAATTTAACGCAGTACCACAACCTATCAGAAGAAATGGGCAAAACACGTCGCCAATATTTCAAAAATTAAAGAAGGCAACGCTCCTGCGGGAATTTTAACTTACGATAGCCGGTGCAATATGATGTCGTACCGTAGCCGTATCAAAAACATGCTAAGAATGAAAAATATATTTTTTAACTAAAGCTAGCCGTAGTTAAAACAACGTAACTTCGGGAAAACACGTTGTTGATATTAAAAAGTATCTAACTACTTCAAATAGTTTATTGAACTGAACAGAGTTATAATTTGGAAGAATAGCAAAAAATAAATTTGTAGTTCACTGCAAGCTCTAGCGGCTCACAAAAACATTTTTTGATAAAATTGTATTTTTAAAAATTTTTGGGCTGAATATCATCAGTTTGTTGAAGTTCTATACTGTTAAAATCATTTTAATTTCAAAGCTTGTAATTGGGGGATTACCGTGTTTACTTAAAACTGCTTTCGGTTCAGGCAAAACTATCGGTGTGTTTGCTACCTGATAACCCGACAAAACGAATTTTTTCATTGTAACAGAGGGTTCTAACTTAAGTTGCCTAAACTATTAAAAAAGATAATGGGACTTACATACGACTACTACTCCCTAAAACTGACTTATTATTTTATTGCACCATCACAAGCTACAAACACCACTTGACACAAGAAAGAAGCCAACAAATATGTATCATCTGTAAACCTACATTTGTTTTGTTTACTACAAAGCAAGTCTGAAGTATAAGTGAAAGTGAAACCCCTTTGCAGATGCTATTTTGTGTATTGGAATGGTACATTTATGTCCGATTCTTGCAAAATAAATAGTAGATTAAGCGTTTAAGGTAACAGCGAAGCAGAATGGGGATTGGATAAGGGCTGCAAACCGGACATGAGTTTATTAACCTTTTGTGCTTCCCATTGTATTACCAATTTCCTCAAAAATTTGTGAGTATACCATTTGAAAGTTAATGTGATACAATATACCTAAAAAATTAATATACAGAGTGCGTTAACTCAAGTGTTAGGTACAATCTGATATCTCCAAAACATTAAAAGATTGAGCAACATTTTCCACGAGTTTATTGGATGGAAGGGGTCGTATATTAGGCTAATAGTAAGCTTTGAAACGCCCCGCTATTTTAAGGAATGGGCTATAACTTAAAAATCTCACATAGAATGCTATATAATTTTTGATATTTTTTAATATCCGCATCAAAACACCAGCACATTTTGCAGATTTTTTGAAAAATGGGAGGAATGATATTCTGTTTATATTTAAAACTGGTACGAGATTATTTTAAATAGCTTTTATTATTTTGCTTTCACCGAAAACCGTTAGATGGCGCCAAAATCTGTGCGAAAAAAGTTAAGGCGCTTTAACCTATGCAGTATATAGCAGTTCGTATTGTGTTTATTAGTTTTAACACCTGCCTGGTTAATGAAATTTACCAAAAATCGTTAATCGAAATTACACAGGGATAATCATTATAACATGACATACCTAAAAAATATAAGCTCTAATCAGCTGCGTTTAGCTGTGATTGCAAACCAGGTTTACTTTTAATTTTGTATTTTCTATGATAAACTTGAAAATGCCGCTTTTTACATATTACAATTGCACCACAAGTTTTAATATATTCATGTCATTGGTTTTAAACATTAAAAAAGATAATCAAAAGTACGTATACATGGAATTTTTAGAATGTTATCGGGGAGCTTCATACCTCCTTTCTCAAAAAATCATACGGCTGAATAAAACAAGACACTACCAAAAACAGAAAAGTTTAAGAATAAAACATGCTAATTGTACATATTATATTGTCGGCAAAAAGTAACATACCATGAAATGGCTTTATAATAGTAGGTATATTCCTATAATATTTTCTAGCAATAACAATTTACTAGGTACACAATTAACAATGTTAATCTTTGATATGAGTTACTTTACAAAAAATAACAAGTGTTTTAAGACGTAACTTTTAAAGTTGGTGAAATTGTTTATATTAAAAACCTAATAAATAAGTGCATTTAAAATTCTATCGTCTATTTTACAATTTGCAATGGAAAATTAAACAGTCAGTTACCACGCGGGAATCTAATTTCACCAACAGTAAATACCATAAAATGCGTTGTTCATCATGATTACAATTAAAGAGCTACAAAAAGTATATTTCTGTATTGTACAATGAATATGGGAATGGTGGTCTTGCCTTAAGAGATCATAAAATATTATCTACTATCTAAAGGTAAAAGTTTAATATAATCACTCTTTGAATTTTTCACATTTTACTTAAGAAGCGTTTTAAACGTGTATGAGTAATATATCATTTTTAGTAGCTAGGTATAGTAAAATCAAATTAAATGAAAATTTGAAAGTATCACACAGGGAGTAACATAAATCGTTTTAGCAGAGTACACACATAATGGTTACAACAATAAGTGATTAAGTACATAATTTTCTTAAATAATAAATTTAAATAACTTATACAAACAATTTAAGATTTTATAGCACCTAATTTAGTTTTTTAATTATTCGTATAATTTTTAATGTGTTAAAATGAACAAAGTAAGTGTCAAAGAACATAATAAAAATTACAAACATTTTTTATTACAAATTTGAACAATTTCAAGTTTAATGTAGCTGTAAGCTAAACATGGAATAAGTGGTATTAGACTTTGAAACTTTCTAGTTTATAGAAACATTTATTAACAGAAGTAAACTTGGAAGCTTGATTTAACATTAAGTATAAAAAATTTGGTGTGAATTTTCTATCGCTAATGTTAAAACAAAGTCCGAGTAAAATCCGAGTATTTGACTCTGATAGTGATTACCAATTTCGCAGTATGTATAACATAATAATGTTACCAGTGATACAAAAATTAAGTAAATGCTCGCAATATGTTTGAAATTCATCAATTTAAGAACATTTTAAAAGTAAACTATATTATTATGCAAACAACGGTTTTATTGGGTTTTCATCAAATTAGTAATAAAAGTTATTTGTGTTTATTTCATTGAAATAACATAAACCTACATTTTGGTACATGCAAGAGTATTCAGCAGTAAATCATTTCTATCTGTAGTTTTATTACTGAATTTATCCGAAATTTTTAATTATATGTATCAGAAACTAAATGCAAAGTTAATTTAATTTTGTGCATTTTTTAATCAATCAATGTAATAAATATCCTAGAAATAATAAAATAACCCCGTTTCTATTGGTTTTCCAAAATTCAAAAAAACACTGCAGGTACAAATAACTTAATGTTATTTACTCATTTTATGTTAAAATAATTTTCTTTTTAGAAATTTTACATGTTAACAATGAATAAATTATAAGGTCAAAGATTTAACAATGGATTAAGTACATAATACCTAAATGTATATAACTCTAAATTCTAAGAAGTATAGTATATAATAGTATTTGAAGGATAACAATAGTAAGCAGAAAACTTGAAATAGTTTTACGCCTATGCTACTGGACTATATTGGTATGATGCAATTTATCATTCCTTCAACAATTTTTTTTTCATATACTTATCTAAAATTTCTCTTATTTTATAATTTTATATATTAATTTATTAACAAGTATAGAACTGTGCCAAGCAACAAAAGTAAGATGAGTAACAAATATTTTAATTTTAACTTTACCATATTTTTTTGGAGTGATTTTATCAAAACTCTCTTCAAGTGTGACGGTAAAAAACATCTTACTTTTGTTGTTTAATCAATAAGTACAACAAAAGTATTTGTTTAAAAAGATAAAGGATACTTCATAATCGGAATGTATCGATGTTTCTTGCACGATTGTAGCAGACTGATAAAACCAAATATTTTATTTGGTGTACGAGAGTTTATATTATTAAGTAAATAAACATGTTGATATTATTCAGCATACAAAATTATATAAATGTTTCTACTTTAGTCTTATTTACTTCATTGCTTTTGTGTTCTCTCATACATTACCTACACTAAGCTTTTCTTTATAGGGATGTATTAAATATTACTGCTTTTAGCATGTTGCAAGCTAGCAAACACTTAAAAACTAATTTACTAAATCATTATACTGTTCATGTATTATGAACAATGTATATGGTTAAAACTATAAAATAAATAAAAAATATTAATTACGATATTAATATTAACGACCAATCTGAACGATGATCTTCAAAAAATTATCCTTTTTTTGCATTATACTGTAATTCATTAAAAATTACAGTTTCAATAGTGAACTTACTCTCTACTGCTTAATAAAAAAGAAATGCTAATACCAGTAAAATTTAATAATCTCTACTAAATACAGGTAAGTAGACTAGATACACCATACACGTGCATATACTCGTAACTTTGGCGTTATCCACAGAAACGTATAAATATTGAGTATTCAAGTATTCAAATAATATTTATGCATATTTAAGATTTTTTGAAATTTACTTTGTTGGTTTAAAATAATTTAAACTAATTACGTTTTCTTTACATCAAATATATATAGGTACTCTATATTAAGTGGTAATAAATCTTATCTTTTTTTGTACAAAGTATCACATTAAAGCAGAAAATTAAAAATAAATATTGTGTTTTTTTGTGAATGCACTTCATAGGTCTATCATGTTGTTTTGTTAAGTTTGCGTTATTTTTCACTTACATAGCCAACCACCTCCTTGTCATTAACAGGATGGAAGTTATAAACATCTGCAGAGTTAATTACAAATGCAGTATATTTTGTAAACATTTAATGAACTAGTTATAGAACTACAATTGTAGAGAATAAGTATTTCAAATATACAAGTTCAGAAAATTTACAGCAACTAAGTGGCTAATTAATAAAGTATCTGTTCTGATACAAAGTTTTTCTGATTTAGGGTAGTTTTTTGTATATGTTGTATTTTGTACATATGTCCCAAAGGTTTAAGTATATCACTTAGTAGTTATATTTATCCATTTATTCGAAATATATTATACATAGACTTCCTTTATTAAGCTGTGTCGAAACATTTAATTTTGAGTTATCAATATGAAATTTGGAATACGCGATCGCAGTGATGTATTAAACGGTACCTTTATTGCTGAAAACAGAACATTGTCATGTAAGGTTTTTTTTAAATTTCAGAAACGCCATTGATTTCTTCTTGGCCCTCTAATGCATTTTTATTAACTTTAATTCAACTTATAAATTAATAATAAACATGTTTACAGCTTTGTATAATTCGTTCCACTTTGCTTTGAATTTAAGCATGCCTTCTAAAAATACAGATGTTTTATTTAAGCTAGAACCATAGGTATTTAGAATCACACATTTGATCTTTAGTATCGGTGACTTTTGCTTCATTCTGTTTCGGGAAATAAAAATGACGAGGCGCTAATGGGAAATACATATTAAAATTTACACACTTTCCAGGTGAACAATTACGTTCCTAACACAACCTCAAATACGTTTCATTAAAACATGAGATTAGAACAACTTTGAAACGTAAAATGTCCTACCTCAGAAACGTTCCATGGAACGTTTCAGCCAAGACGTTACAAACATATTCCAGGAACGCCTCAGCTGAAACGTTCCAGCTGAGACGTTAAAGACATTCTTGAAACATCCCTACGGAACGTTTCATTTAAGACACAAATGTGTCATTATTGGAATGTTTTACATGTTCCAAAAACGTTTCTTCTACATGGGTTTTTAATAACTTTACGATCAATATGAATGTTCATAAAATTTATATGTGAAATTTATTCGCGTTGGTTTAGTAAAGTACTGTGAAAAAGTATTTGAAAAACAAGTTTGAGTTTTCTAATTTTGCATGAAATCATTACGTCATTATCTTAGATTTTAGAACCATACTTTACATATTTTATTTGATATTTTAAAAACAATATTATCATTTGCAAACATTCTATTTTTCGATCATTACTATACGGGATGTTTCATAAGTAGCGTGCCCAACTGAAAATGGTGGTAGGATTTGCATCCCTGAGCATTGTTTTAATAAACATGTGTCTGATTTTCAACGTTAATTAGTTATAAACATTTAAATTTCTTACATGTAAATGCTATTAATTTACCTTGCTATGCCATTTTTGTGAGTTGTTATTCGTTATGTTTAATAAGCTGACAACCGGCGATTGCTAATTGTGGCGGCGGTCAAGGTTCCCTTAATCTACACTGTAAACTGCGGCGATGGTCAAGTAGGGTGTTAATTTCAAAGATGTAAATTACGGCGCTGGTCAGTTAATCCTCCGTCGATTACCAGAATGCGGGTGTAAATAGATATAATTATAATATAATTTTTAATAAAAATCATGTTTTTGTTCTTATTTTCTATGCGAAACTACGAGTTTAATAATGTGTGTGAAAATAATATTTATCACTAAAATGTTTTATTTCTAGAAACGTTTAAAAAAACCAAGTGTTATTTACATTCTACTAAAAATATTTTATAAATACGTTCATACAACATATCAGGTAGTTGGGTCAGGTAGTTACTCAGTATCAGTTTATCTTCACTTCTATTAGCTGCCCAGCACCTCAGTTTACATACGTCAGATGTACGACCCTACTGCTTAAAGGGATTATACATTAACCACCGCTGCAATTTGCATTTGGCTCTGACAACTGCTACAGTTTAATATTAAATCTTTGTTTAATTTTGATAAAAATTAAAGATCAAATGATTAACAGTGTTGAATATGTCAACGTAATATTTATGTGATGGTTTTTGTGGTGCTAATGGTCGAGCAACGGCAACGAAAATATTGAAATTTTGAATTTTCTCTAAACAAAGAGACATTAATTTTTCACTTATTTATTGAGAAAACTTCCTGACAAGTAAAATTAACAACGTTCACTTATAACAACTTTAAATGAGTATAACTAATTAAGCTGTGAAAATCGGACACACGTTCATTACAATGATGCGTAAAAATGCAATTCTACCTCCACTTTCAGTTTGACATGCGACTTGACATGAAACGCCCTGTATAGAAGTAACGTGAAGCGGTATGATTGCAAAGATAGACCATTTGTTTATTATCTAATTACGATCTTTATATAAATATGTTTCTTAATGACGAATTTGATTTACATGTAGGTCATGTTAGTAGAAATGGCGCCCGCCAATTAGAATTATATAACCGACGTCAGAGCGTAGACCACTACAAGTGTGTTTTACCTAAGCTCTGTCTTAGACTTCCTCAACATTTAAAAGCATTCTGCCGTAATGTAACAGCGTAATGTAACACGAATGTTAAAGTGTAGCTTAGTTGGTAATGCAGTATCATTCGCAGCCGTTCGTAGCGAGCCGCACCTGATGGACAAACTTGTCGGTTTGTTAACGAACAACAAAAGATGTGGGAACGGTTTTTCAGTTTTTATTCAAATACGAGTTAACGAACAGCTGTTGGGTTCACTAGCGAGCACCGTTTTTGTTCGAATACTGGCAGTTTTGAAAGACATGAATCCGGAGCCTCGTATTGCAACTGTAACGTTACGTTGCACCAGAAAGTGTGTACAAGGCCTTATACAGAGTAGATACGTTGGAAATGTTTTTGAAAAACGTATTTATTACAAAAATTTGAATTTAAAAAAATCTAACTCGTAAAATATATTTAAGTTAAAAATAAATAATAAAACTCATGTAAATTTTACTAAAATTTTTTTATACTGTACTACACGTTTCGTCAGTTATATTTTAAAGTACATTTTTAATGTACTTAAATATGTCATAACTGATGAAACTTGTACTACAGTATACACTTTCTTAGTGAATTTTAGATGAGTTTTATTACTTATTTGTATTTATTGCGATTTTGTAGTTCAAAAGCTAATACAATATGTTTTTAAGCAGCATATTAAATATAATATTCATACCTCCCAGTAAAGCAAAAGTTTTATTGGATTTCAAAAATTGTGGTTTTTGCTATATGCTAGATCGCTGTAAATGTAAAATTTTTCTTTAATTGCGATCTACAAAAAGTTTAATACTACAATCGTAGTTTCTCTTCTGTTTTCTTAGCCAAACACTACCACAGAAGTTTGCTTTGCGATCGATACTTTGCTATATTACTCGTTTTGTTTAGGATCATATCTACCTAATGTTTAAAAATTTTATAGTTAGAACCAAAAGTGCATTCACGTTTTGGACAAGAATATAAAAGTAAAGCAAATTAATACTGTAAATGACAAGACATTACATTCATATTAAATGTAAGATTTCTAAAATTGATTACGATACATTTAAAGTTCTGTTATATCACAACAGGTAAAATAAAATAATAACACTAGGCACTTCCAGTAAAGACCTAAGTCTCAGTGCCTTAAACAATCATATTTACATGGCGCTACCCACTAGTCTGAATATCTACATCTACCTATAATTAAATCACTAGGTATTATGGCAATACTACAGTGCTGCTTACTTCAGGAAGATAAATGTTTATTTGTTGTTTATTAACTGCCTGCATAGCATTATGATATGTTAAAACATTTCTATTTCTACTGTTGTATAATGTGCTCCATTATAAATCTTTCAATGTCCAAAATCATTTATGAAATCCATAGCACCATACGATGAAAATTCAATAAATAAAAGCAAAGTATATGAATATTGTTTCAGCTATCTTGGTGTTTATTTCTATTCATTCTTTCTTGCTATACCGGATGTAAACAAAGAGAAAGTCACCCTTTTTTTCTATATTATTAAAATAAATGTATGAAATTTGAAGTAGTGATTATACATAGATATTCATATTTTGTGATAAAATATTTGTTATAATTCTGCTTTCACAAAAGATAATCTTAGGATTTTTTCATCATGTAAAATTCTACATTTCCAAGCAACTTTTTAAACTTTTTTTTTAAACAGCTTTCTTATCGCATAATTATTATTTTTGCTAGCATGGAAAGATGTATCGACGCACATTAAAATGAATTACAAAATTTAAACGTTATGTGAACACTTGATTTGTTAAAGTAAGTATAAACAGTTTTCTTTTAGATACAAATTGGTTTTCTAATAAAACGATATTAATTAATTATGAATATAAAAATGAGAGTGAATCATGTTTCGTTTGCACCCAGTGTATTAATTTTCAATAAAACTGTATGTTACATAGGATAACAGCGTGCTAATAAAAATATTATTTATATTATTAATATTTAACGTCATATATTGTATCCTGAAGCACTTTATACAGTCACGCTAAAAGTTCGTTAATAAAATTTTAACTTATTATTTGTCCAGTTATGAAAAATTGCTAAAATAAGTAATAAAATTTTCTAAATGTTTATAAAAATGCTTAATAAATAACACGTTCATTAAGTACATGCTTAAAAATTGTGCACGCAATAACACGACTTTTGTTATAAAAACGGCTACTTTTTAAAACCTATTGGCTAAATTACTAATGTATTATTGCTATCATGGCATGGGACACTCTACAGAAACTAAACGTTGTAATAATGTCTAATTATTAACAACAGAATGATACACTAGCATGGAAGTTGATGTTATTTTGTGCATTTTATCTGCTGAACACCAATAGCATTTAGCAACAATTCTTCGGGTTCTCTTCAAAATGTAGCTAGCATATTACAAAATTTTCTAGAGTGGTAGTCAAATAACAAGTGCATAAAAATACAATTTCATGCAGTTACGATTCAGTTTATAGACAACTGTATGGCATTAAAATTTAAGGTCAGTTTTGGTATTAGAAAAGGTAAATAAGCAAGTTAAAATTAAATTAAACTTTTACCTACTATTAAATGCACAAAAAAATAATTGCTCGATCATAAAATAGTTATATAAATAAAATAATTAATATTGATGTATTTTTTGTTTATTATTTTCATTTTCACGAGTTTAAAAAACTTATTATCTACAAATAATAACAGATATTACTTTTGAATAAAAACCCGAAGCCATACATTAAAAATGAGTCTGATGTCTGTACAAACGCATTAACCTAAATTGGCTACAATATAACTAACTTTACTAAGTCTAATGTAATGTGCTAATGTTCATATTAAAAGGGGCACACTAATTCTCCATACTCGAACATCAGCGATACCGCTACGAAGACAAAGTATAGAAGAAACATAGTGAAACCCAGCCCTCTGTTCATTTTCCAATGGAAACAGGCTATGGATATAATGACAAATATCAGCATCATGAAAAGAATTGTGATTGAACACACCATGCCAACCGAGTTTACTTCAACTGGCTCCCCGTAGATAATGCCGTAAATTAACCAAGGCACTGGTAACCTGCAACAGAAGGAAAATAAGTATAATACTCTAAATAAGTACAAAAGCAAAATATACCTACTCTATTAGTCTATACTCTCTAACTAGATACAAAATATCAAATTCCCTGCATTTAGTATAGTTCTTAATATTTATTATCCGTTTTATAAACATAATAGATAGAAAAACTTATTTACTAGTTAGTGGAAATGCTAATATAACAATAAAACACAAATATTAAATTATAAAAGATATGGATTTGGAGACAATAAGGTATAACCAAATACTTCTTTCGGTCTTTGTTTATTTTTTGTATACTTTAGTTTTTGTCTTTAGGCATCGCCAATAATGACATACAATTTTTAATGCACTCAGCAAGACTTAGATACGCACTCGACGCTGTCCAAATGAAATGGAATTTTTTACTTATCGCTACGCTCATAGCCAATCGACGTTGAAGGGGGTGTGGTCATTTACAACGGCGATTTCTTCCTTCTCTTCCCCTCTTCCTATCCCTTTACCATTCCTTCGCCCTCCCGTTCGCTTTCCCTTCTTCCTCCAACAAACTCACCGTCATCGTCAGTCCGTCTCACTCCCTCAAATTGCAGTGAAAATAAATTATATGTTACCGAATACAAGATTAATATCTTTGTCGTCTCTGTTAAACATACATTTGTGCATTAGTGTGTTTGTATTATGTAAGTATTGCTATGCAACAGGGAACTGGAAAAATTGTATTTAAACCGCGTCCTCAGACTGGAAGTCAGTTGATTTCAAGATTATGGAAGCTTAGCTGTTAGGTTGGAATACCAACACCCGAAAGCTCTGCTTCCAGATCGACCTTAAGCTTCAGGTTTAGAGCAAACCAGCACAGCAAGCTCCTCTGAAAGCCCTGCAGCCCTTTTTAGAACTTTGCGACATCTCGATTCTTCTAGAGCCCTGCAATTACCAGATAAAACTTGCACGACCTGCCATCCCTCTGCTAGATCACTGCGCGGACACCGCAGCAGATACTCCGTCTAATACAAGAGACCGCTTCCTTTAAGCGCCTTAAGCCGTAAATATCCCGGAAAACGTGTGATATGTTTTTCGATGTAGTTTTTTTGTATTTTGTATTTTTGTATTATTCTTTGCTTCTTGTTTTTGTGTTGTTTTTTGTTAATATATTAATTTGTTTCTTTCTGTTTAATGTTGTTAAAACATAAATAACACAGCCTCCAACGTAGGGCCTTCCGCCTATAAGTGAATAGACAAGTACCATTGCACCTCGAGAAAAAGGTTAAAGCATCCTACCTAAAAGTGTTAAGAAGCGAATATCTACGGACTTAGAGGGACCGCTTATGGTGTCAGTGGTGACCGCATTTTCCAAGTCGTTGACGCCATTGGATCATTTTAGTACCTAACGCAAATGAATGACATAATAAGTCCTTTTTCAAGCAGTCGTAGATAAAAATAATTACGTAATAATTTATTTGATTTTGTCGAGGTTACGTTTTTGTATCTACGACTGCTTGGATAACGACTTATTATGTCATTCATTTGCGTTAGGTAACAAAGTTCATTATTGGTAATGAATTCATTACACAACTCATTATAATAACACAAACAGAACTAAAGCTTCGTTTATAAGAAAACTGACTGGTATTGAACACAAACAATCTATCTCGTTCCTTTGTTTTAAAACAAAAGTATTTTAAAAATGACTTGACATTTGCATCATTTCAAGCAAAAAAATTCGATTTTCAATAAATTTTGAGCATTCGTAGATACAATTTTGTATGTCACACGTGGGATATTGCATTATTAGGGTATGGCACTTGTTTGATTACACGACTCGGTCTACGACCTCGTCGTGCAACTTTCAAACTCGTGTTATAATAACGCCTTTATCCCACTAGTAACATAAATAACTATTATCTATTATTGTACAGGTTTCAACAAGTAATTAAAAAAAAATATAGCAATTTGTGAAACACTCCGTACAAAATATGCTCTTCGATAGGTTGCTAAAAGTTAGTTGGCACGCCATTTCCCCATTTTGTAGAAGGAATTGCTATTGAGTTTTAGAAAATTTCAAAATACATATTTTTTTTTATATATGTAGTTTAAAAACAAAATGAAACAAAACTATAGTAAAAAAGACATATTATATACATTAATTAACAAATAAAGAAACAAAATTTATAAATTACAATAGATGTCAAACTGATATTATACTTATAAATGAATTAACTGGTCCAGTGCTCTAATCACTTTGAAGATGCAAGCTGCAATGTTTTGCGAAACGTTAATTTGTATGGGTTCACAAACAGCTAACAGGCATAAGCCGATTAGGTATTCTCGTTCTGACAAACAAGATAAATTAAGTCCTCGTCCGCCCCAAAGTTCAAACAGTTTCAACACATAGCCCTGTTTAGGCAGACAGGGCCCCATGAACAACTATGGCTCAAACTGCTAGAGCAAATGCTTGTAAAGGCAAACAAGCTACAGGTCGGTCCTTACCTGATTGTACTGGGTATGATTCCCAAATGACGACGCGGTCTAAGCCGGAAGTGAATTGTAATATCGACAGTTCGAGAAACCGCGAAAGCCTCAAAGAATATATACTTCTAATTTTCAATGTTTTCCTACTATAAAAACTTTCTGTGGTAGATTGTACGACAGTTCTTAATTTCAAACTAAAATTACTAATAGACTGTTTCTTTAAGTGCTAATTTTCAATTATGTGGGTATAATGTAAAATTTACTACACATTGATAAACTTTTAAAACTGAAGGAAACTTTGACGGGAGCGTTTCAGCAGCCAGCAGAAAAATTTAACCCAGATAGTTGTGACGTACAAAATATTATAAGCAGTAATACCGTAAGTGATTATAATTTCCTCAGATTAAATTCGTGATATTATTGTTTTTAATTTCCTTCTGGTATTAGCGCTGGTATATCGGTTGCTCTATCGGATTATACCGGATCTTACTTCTAATATTAACGCTGGCATCTCGGTTGTTCTACCGGAATATCCTGAAATTTTCTTCTGGTATTAGCGCGGGCATATCGGCTGCTCTACCGGAGTTTCCTGCGTGTCTTTCTGGTTTATTAGCAGTGGCATCTGGGAGACTCTATAGGATTATCCCGGACCTTTCTTCTGGTATTAGCGTTTGTATATCGGCTGCTCTCCCGGATTATCCAGGATGTTCCTTATAATATCAACGCTGGCATTTCGTTTGTTTTACCGGAATATTCTGAAATTTCATTCTGGTATTGGCGCTGGCATATCGGCTGCTCTACCGGAGTTTCCGGCGTTTCTTTCTGGTATATTAGCAGTGGCATCTAAGATGCTCTACAGGATTATCCCGGACCTTCCTTCTGGCATTTGCGTTTGCATCTCGGTTGCTCTACCGGATTACCCCGATGTTCCTTATGATATCAACGCCGGCATTTCGGTTGTTTTACCGTATAATTTCTGAACTTTCATTTTTGTATTAGCGCTGGGATCTCGGCTGCTCTACCAGCGTTTTCCGGTCTTTCTTTCCGCTATATTAGCACTGGCATCTCGGGACGCTACCAGAATATCCCGGACTTTCTTTTAGGAATTATCTAGATATTAGTAGTAAAGAGTAAATCTACGAATGTAAGTAAATTAAGGTCACAAGAGGGCCGAGGTGAGTCACCGTGTAAAGTAGAGCGACGAATGCAACAGACAATAATCTGTTTATATACAAAAAATTACATATTACAAGCTAATAAATACCATTCAAATGCTGCATCGTCACAATATACCTGGGGTTTATAAGTTTATGTGCAAAAGTAAAGTTCGATAATAATGTTTTACTTATCGAAATTGTGCAAAAGTAGAGTTTGGAATGTAATTTAAAGTTTGAGGACACCCAATCTTTAGTGCTGGTGTTAAAAAAAACGTTGAATAAAACCTCGAGTTTAAGAACACAGGAGGATTTATTGATTATATCGCAAAAAGATCAGATCGAATTTCTAAGTCTGGATGCTCTGTCACTTATTATTGACAAGATTGTAAGGTGTTATTCACGTAAAAGTCCGATGAGTTTGATTAATAACGATACTCTGGTAACCGGTCCACAATTGCTACTATTTAGGGGAGCTACGGTTAGGCGTTATGACACTACTACGGAACGATCCTGAACTAGGCGTAGATCTTTTTTCCATTAGGCAGAATTAAGTGACGTTTGTAACGCTATTTTGGCATCCACTTTCCAATCGCTGCTCTTTAGGAATGTCCTGTTTAGGCGCAGCGGCGCTACTACAGGACAAATCTGAATTGGGCGAAGTGCAGAGGAGATGCTACTGAGGCGTAATCGACGGGCTTTTGTAGATAAAATAAAATAAGCATAATAATAAAAAAAGCAACTGATAAAGAAGAGAAACGTGAATTATTAAAACGTTACTCTGGCGTCAAGTCGAGAATCAGTGTGTCAAGTTGAATTACACGAGGTTTGCAGACAGGATGTCATTAAACTTTTTATTAAGAATTGTCTAGAAACTTGTAACAAACATTGTTTGCTAAAGATCGTATTTTTCCTAGTTACTAATTGTTTGCAAATAAGAATAAGCCATAAGTTGTTACAAATAAAGTGTTAACGAAATTTACTGAGTTTGGTTCCCTTCAAAATTTAAAAAACGAACGTTTTATTTGACGGTCTTCAACCAAAACGTCAGTTGAGAGTTACCTCAATAAAAATTGAGTTATAGTGTAATAAGATTTTGGACAAAGCTAAAGACAATGTGTGTTTGGAAAATCTTTAAATAAGCTCGAGGTGTTCAAAAACCCATTGCCGTTCAATTGCAGAGGGAATAAAAGGTTATTTACCATTGTTAGTAGCAAATTTAAATCCGTTTTTAGTTTGTTGTGGATGCCAATAGTTTCCAAAAGATAGTATATCGTGTATCATTTTGCAAATTTCTTGTTTCACAGCGTAACAGGGAACAACCACTTTCAAATTAAATGTATTGGAAAAGCTTTGTATTTTATAATTCGCAGTTTGCGATGCGTACCGAAGTTATCAGATAGTAGGGCAGTCGATATGGCCCGCGGCTTGGTTGAATTTATGGTTGGCATTATTCATTCCTTGCGTGCTTCTCGAGTGCGGAAAAACTTAACCTCCCCAGACTTTCGTTTTAAAATCACGCCTGGTATTTGCGAGTTTCAGTTTTCCTTTCGACCTCAAGATTCATTAGATATACATTGAAAATTAAAGTTTGTTTATATAGTAAGTAAACTAAATATTCGGTCGAGATTCTTAAAATAGTATAGTGGAAAGTTTTATAAGTACCTTAAAAAAGGTAGAAGGTATTTAAATTGTTGTGTATAAAAAACTAGATAAGTATAATGGCACGCTGTTATTTAATAAACAGAGTGAAAAATCTAAAAGACATACGCGATAAAAAAACATCCATTCTTTTTCTTAAAGGCTAAAGCGTCAGAAATGAATTCTCAAGCAAATATTTACATATTTTCTCACAAGAAAAAGAAATTTATTATATAGACGGTTGTTTCCTTATTACGTGTGCGAGGGTTTTGTTTGCATTACGTGCAATCAATCACACTGTACGATTGTAAATAGCATCAACAAAATGTAATATTGTAAATATTGAAAATACTATTAATATCATTAATTGTTGGCGTACTGTTTGTTCAGAATTTAACACTATGAGTTGCAGGTAGACCGTAGTTGAAAAGGTACAGAAAAGTCCCCCGAAAAAAGATTCACTAATAATCGTTTTGAAAATAAATTATGAACATCTAAGGTAAAAGGCAGAAGAAAAACATTTCAAAAAAATTCATAAATTCATACTGTCTTTTTAGCACGAAAATGAAACACATAAACAAATTTAAAACAATAGGCAAAAAACTTCCCCTGAACTTTCCCACACTCAATAAATTTTTACCTTTCCTATGTTTAAACGTTTTATGCACAAGTGGTAGCCCCACAACAGTAGCAGTACAAAATAAACTCACATTGATATTACTACGCAAAGCGCAGATGCAACACGTCGTACAAATAACAGAAGACAGCGGTCGTGCAACGAATCAGGCAAAATATGATGTGCAGTCAAAACAAGTTAAGCCAACCTGATTGATCCGGTTGCCGTTTTATTGTATTATGAGAAAACAAATCGTATTTTTGATTTTTTGGAAAATGATTACTTGGGATCAAAGACAACAATTTTTTTTAACGTACCCCATTTATTAAATAGAGAAACATGAATTTTTAATTTTCAATAATTCATAGAAACGTCACAAAGAAATCAGCAAAGTTGGACACAAACCAAATTGTAGCACAATCTCAGCTCTATGAGCTTACACGATTATAATCGTGTGACCAGTTTCTAAGAAATATTCTTTTGACGATACAAATTTTTCTTGTTTTTTTTTCACTTCACAGTTTTAGTAGTTCCTAAAGTTTTCGTAACATTATAATACGCTTAGGACATATCTTCATTTTCTCCATCTTTGCCAGTTATTTTCTACTCAATTTTGGATATAGGCCTCCCCGATAAATATCCACATTTCTCTATTGTTTGCTTCTCTGAGCCAATTCAGCCTAGCTGCCTTCTTCAGATCGTCGGACCACCTCGTTATAGGTCTTCCCCTGCTTCGGTGTTTTTACCACTCTGGTTTCTTCCTTACTGCCTCACCAGCCCAACTTCACTTTAATCGTGCTACTCTCTTTACTACGTCAGTCACGCCTGTTTTTCTTCCAATCCATTCATTTGTCATGTGGTCCTTCAGACCTATGCCTAGCACCTGCCGTTCGATAGATCTTTCTTCTTCTTCTTCTCCATAATGTAGGTCCTTCTTCTTCTTCTCGGTGCCTTCTCCTATCGGAGGTTGGCGACAACTATGTTGAAAGCCTCTCTGTCTTCTGCTGTTCTAAATAGCTCGTGTGTGTTCATCCCGGTCCAGTTCTTGATGTTCCGTAACCATGTCCGTTTTCTTCCCACTCCACGCCTTCCTTCTATTTTGCCCTTCATGATTAATTGAAGCAGCCGATATTTATCGTTCCTTAGAATGTGCCCGAGGTAAGAAGTCTTTCTCTTTTTTACCATATTAAGTAATTCTCGTTGTTGTTGAATGCGCCGTAACACCTCCACGTTTGTCACTCTGTCAGTCCACGGGATTTTGAGCATTCTCCTGAAGGTCCACATTTCGAAGGCCTCCAGCTTTTTTATAGAACTAGCTTTTAGGGTCCACGCTTCTGCGCCATACAATAAAATTGAATAAACATAACATTTTACCATGCGGTATCTCAGCTTCAAACTAAGATTTCTATCCGCAAAGAATCTTCTCATTATGATAAATATTTCTCTTGCGTATTCTATTCTGGTTTTGATTTCGGTTTCCGGATCTAACTCTTCTGTGATCCAACATCCAAGGTATTTGAACTTCTGCACTTGTTCAATTTGCTGGCCTTCAATACGAATATCTGTCATGATGTTATTATTTTGATTGCTGAATACCATTATTTTAGTTTTTTGTTTATTAATTTTCATTCCTAATGCCTTTCCTTCGGCGTCTAATCTGTCTAATAAATTCTGTAAATCTTCTGCACTCTCCGCTATAATTGCGGTGTCGTCACCATATCTCAGGTTATTAATAATTACTCCATTTATTCTTATGCCCTCGATGGCTTCTTCCAAGGCGTTCTGAAAGATAGTCTCTGAATAAAGGTTAAATAATAATGGCGATAGTACGCAACCCTGTCTTACTCCTCGTTCTATTTCTACGCTATTAGTGATTCCATTCGCGAATCTGACAGAGGCTGTTTGTTTCCAGTAAAGTTGTTTAATGATCATTATCTCATTTCTATCGAGTCCTCTTTTTTGTAGCTGTTCTATTAGTTCTGCGTGTATTACTCGGTCAAACGCCTTTTCATAATCAATGAAGCACACATATGCGTTTTTCCGTTGATCTTTGCATTTCTGCATAAGCACTATGAAGCTATACAGAGCCTCTCTTGTGCCAAATCCAGATCGAAAACCAAACTGTTGATCGCTTATGGCCTCTTCGCATTTCCTATACATTCTGTTATGTACGATTTTTAGAAATATTTTGAGGATGTGGCTCATTAAACTTATTAGGCGAAAATCATTGCATCTCTTTGTATTTGGCTTTTTTGGTATAGGGATGAAAATAGATTTTAACCAGTCTTGTGGTATTTTCCCCGTTCCGTATATTTGGTTGAAAAGCTCGACCAAGAGATTAATATTATCTTCGTCAATTAACTTTACGATTTCTATGTAAACTTCGTCTGGGCCGACTGCTTTCCCTAATTTAGCTGCCTTTATTGCGTGTAACACTTCTGTTTTTAGAATTTTTGGACTGCTTTCATTTATGTGCGTGCATTCACTTGGCTCTGCCCTATTGTCCGAGAAGAGCTCTCTAATATATCTTTCCCATTCCTTAGATATATTGTTTTCATTGGATATTAATTTATTTTCGTTATCAAGTAGGACACCGGATATCCTACTTTTAAAAATTCCAGCAACCTCTTTTACTTTTTTGTGGATGTTGAAGTCGTCATGTTTCGTTTGATGATTTTCTATTTCCACACATTTTTCTGTCATCCACCGCTCTTTGGCTTCTCTCACTTTTGTTTTAATTGTTTTATGTATATGTTTATATATTTCTTGATCACGATTTCTATATTTTCTTCGTTCGTCCATTAGATTTATTATTTCCTCCGTTATCCACTTCTTCTTTATCCTTTTGTTTTCATTGTTGAGGTTATCCACAGCCCCTTTCACTAGTATTGTCTTTAATCGTTCCCATATTGTATTCACGTCTTCCACATTGTAGTTACGTTCCTTTAATTTCTTTAGTTCTTGATTTATTGCTGTTGTTGTCTGCATGCATATTTCCGGTGTTTTCAGTTTCTGAGTGTCCACTTTCTTTGTTAATTTTTTCTTCTTTGTCTTTTTATATCGCACTTTAACTTTTGCCGCTAATAAGTTGTGATCTGATGGCACGTCTGCCCCAGGGTAAGTGCGGGCATCGTGTATACTGTTCCTGAAACGTTTATTTATAATGATATAATCTATTTGGTTTCTCACAACATTCATTTTGGTATCCTGCGGGGATTTCCAGGTATACAGTCTGCGTATTGGCAGCTGAAACCATGTATTTGCGATCATGAGTTCTTCTTCTTGGCAAAACTGTACACCTCTCTGATTCCTTTCTCCCATACCAAAATCGCCTACCACATCTCCTACCCGCCTTTTGCCTACTTTGGCGTTAAAATCCCCCATGATTATATTCACTTCATGTTTCTTCGTCATTTTCAGCAATTCTTTTATCTGTCCATAGAAGTCATCGATTTCATTTTCAGGTTTATCTGCAGTTGGGGCATAGACTTGTATGATGTTAATATTAACGGGGTTACCTTGCAATTGTATAAATATTATTCTGTCTGAGAGTGGTATGAAATTTATAACTGCTTTGTTGATCTCCTTAGTTAGTATTACTCCTACTCCGTTCCAGTGATTTTTGTCGTTATTTCTAGAGTAGCATATTGTCGCGTCATCGATTTGACACTTTCCTGTGTTTGGCCAGCGCATTTCGCTTATCCCAAGAATCTGCAATCTGATCCTTTCCATTTCTTTAATTGTATTATGGAGTTTTCCGGGTTCAAATAGGCTCTTAACATTCCAAGTTCCTAAACGTATGGGCGTAGAGTTCTTTATCTTTAACCCACTCACATTCCACTTGCGGGTGGTTCCTATCATTTCTCGCGGGGATTCTTAGCACCCCCTGGTCACTAAAGGTAGGTCCAAGACCTGTTAATTCTGGTCTATGTCTATCACGGTAGGTTGCTCTTTTGATGTGGACTTCCAGCTGTCACACCATCTCTTGCGGGGTCTTCCTGGTGGTCTGGTTCCTGTTGGCTTTTCATTGCAGGCTATTTTGGCTAGTCTGTCGTTTGCCGTTGTCCTACCTATCTAAGAATACCCTCCGTTTTGCAGTTTCATTTAATGCCGTCGTTGTTTATTCTGTCTTCTAGTGTCAGTCCGGTTATCGATCGTAGTACCTTCATTTTATTTGTTCTCAATAATTGTTTGAGTTTGGTTGATTCGGCTCAAGTTTCTGCAGCGTACGCCAGGACTGGTCTTATACAGCTTTTGTATATGGGTATTTTGCTCTCTGTGATCATGTCTTTGTTCCTCCAAACGATGACGTAAAACTTCATTGTGGAGGTCTTCATAGTTTGTTATGCTGACGCCTAAGTAATCGAATGACAAGACTAGCTTAAATTGGGTTGTTATCGACGACTAATTTGCATCTGGTGGGTTCTCTTGGTATTGTGAGGCATTTAGTTTTGCTTGTCGAAATAATCAGGTTATATTTTTCCGCTTTTAGTTTGAAGCTATGTAAAAGGTATTGTAGTCCGTCTTCGTTTTCAGCTATAAGGACCGCGTCATCAGCGTAGCAAACGATCTTTATTTGTTCATTTCCAAAACGGCTTCCATATCCCCTTTTTTAATAGTGTCAATGATTTTGTCCATAATTAGGTTAAGTAGGGTGAGGCTAAAGCCTGTCTGATCCCAGTTAATATTTTTTTTGTTCTTTTGTTAGATTGTTATTGACTCTGATCTTAGTTGTGTTGTGTGAGTTTAAATTTTGTGTTGTTCTTATTGTGTTACTGGGTGCCCCTTTTTCTTTCATTATTTTTACGGTGTCTTGTAGTCTTATTCGAAAATTGAAAATCGGAATTGTTATTCTTCTCTTCCAGTCACTTACTATGTTAGCACTTTCCAATATTTGTTATTACCATGTTTGGTCGTTCGTCTTCTATCTCGGGTTCTGCGTTTTCTTCGGCGTTATCGTTATTATTATATAGGTGTTCAAAATAGGTTGCCCATTCTTTCTTGCCTATGCTTGTTTGTGTATATTCGTTAGTAGAATTCCTCCCCCCCCCCTAGCATTTTCCATACCTTTTATTGGGCCCCAAACAAATCGTGCTCCATGTCCGCTATAATTTGTCGCCAGTATTCTTTCTTTATTTCGTTTATTCTGGAGTTTACGTTGTTCCTTATTTCTTTGTATTTATTGTATAAGCTTCTTCCGCTTTCTTACTTCTATATTCCAGGCTTTTCGTTTCTCTATAAATAGATCTTTGATTTACCCTAATCTTTTTAACGATGTTCTTGGTAATTTTACTTCCACCACGTTCTTTAATCTTCCGCATGCCGCTCACCCCATCATAGTTCTTCTGTCTATTTCCGCTGTTTGATTCTCCCCAGTTCTATAAGCCCATAAAATTGAAAAAAAAATCACGTTCCCGATCTTTGAACAATATGTTTTTTTAATTTGCAAAATTTTGAAATAACTTATATTTTACAATTTTTATGAGTTTAACAATTTTCGTATACAGTACCCCCGTAGATTGAGTAGGTCCAATACCATATTTAGTCTTGATCTGCCAATTCTTTTTTGAATAATAGGGTGTTAATATCAAAAGTTTCAAAAAATCGTAGCAGCCGCCATTTTATAGCTAGAAAGTTGGAAAAAGCAATTGCTTTGCCCGAAGGAATTTTATCTGATTCCGTTTTCAGATTAAGAAAATTCGTAATTCGGAAAAAATGCTTGTTGCTGATGTATTGTTGAAATGCCCTTGTATTTTAAAGTGTATGCAAATCATACATACATCACATACAGACATTTTTTTAAAACACACTTTTGGGTTTCTGGAGGTCCAAAACATGTATTTCTGTCGAAAACTCGTATTCGAAAATTTTCAAGGGAAAAGGCAATAAAAATCAAGTAAGGTAATTAATAATTAATGTAATACTTTGCTTTATAATTTTAAAAAGTAGAAATACAATATTTATACTTGAACATTATTCAAATTGTAGGTATTATCATTTACTGTTACGTTGATTGAAACCAACCAACGGCTATTTAAAATTATAATTATTTTCTGCGTGGGGGTATGTTGCCATTGCAACCGCATTCTATTTCATTCTAGAGAGATGCGGTTTACAAGTTGAAGTTATAATCGCATTATTTCAAAATCAGCTTAGCTGAAAGGTAGTGGCTGTGGCGGCTAGTGTATCGCGCTACGAAAATTGAACCTTTATTTATTATTGAATTGTTATATTTGTCCACGTAATAATAATAACTCAATTTGTTCAGTTATAAATCAGATTTTATTAACTGTGTTTTCTCCAGCTGTGTTCCAAGAGAACAGCATTGGTTTAAAAGTACTTTAGCATTTTTTAACCTACATGCTACATCAGCTAAACCGTCTTCAACGGCGTTTTGTATTATTAAACCTAATAATTACAGCTTCGCCCACGAATCACACAAACATGAATTTTTTAAAATATGACTGTACTTTTTTTGGGTACTAGAATCCAATTCTCACTTATAATACCACGAGTAGTCAAAGTTATGTCGACTATTTTTGAGGTGGTATATCACGAATGTCCATTGCGCTTGGAAACGATCCCAAGCGCAAGGGACATGAGTGATACCACCGCAAAAATAATCCACATAACTTTGACTAAGAATGGTATTCGAGAGACTACTCAATAAACCAAATCATTAATATTTGACCATAAAAACTTCATTTGTTTAAAAATAGTCACTTGAATACCCTCCAGGAAGATATGTCCACCCCCACTTTTTTTATTCGCTGAGAAACACCAAATTCTGCATTTTCATTGGTCAATTTTTGACAGATGAATTGAATAGTCATAAAAATTTATATTTAAATTTGAGTTAACACTGACCTTTTATGAACAACTCTCACTTATATTTACCCTTAATTTCTAGACATTTTACTCCCCCATTCCCTCTACTTTTTCGAGATTTCTCCGGTAGTGTCCGGCCCGTTAGTTATATCGAAGGTCCCGGTATTGCTCAAGATAGTTAGAGCTAGAAAAACTTTTTAGTAGAAATAGCAAAGCTAGTAATCAAAAATTCGAAGAAGTTTTTAGTATAAATGGTATTCCTAGTATTGTTATAGCCGATAACATGCCAGTCGCCAGTTACGAAAAGTTAAATTTTCCCAAAGAGTAAAATTTTGAAATTCACACTTCTAGTCTAAACTATCCGAAAAGTAATGGATTGGTGGAAAAAGCAGAGAGTATTGAAAAAAATATTTTAAGAAAATCAATGGAGAATGATCAAGACATTTAATTATATTTACTGAATTATCGTAATGTGACAGTAGCATGCCTTAATTACTCCCCTGCGCAATTATTAATAAATCGAGTACTAAGAACCAAGGTACCCGTAACAACCAACGTACTGAAGCCAAGTTTAGTAGACAGTAATACATATCAAACAATGAAAATAATAATCAAAATATTATGAAAGAACTGGTTCTAGGACGGAGCAAGTTTTCAAAGTTAGAGAAAAAATTTAGTTGCAAAATTTCAAAACGCTATTTTGAGAGCCCGCAATAATAGTAAAAAATGAGCGAAACACTTCGCCTGGACTTTCCTATACTTATAAATTAGCATTGTTTTATATTTTCCAACACTTTTGATGTACACCTGTCTAGACCCGGCTAGTAAAAGTAAATAGTTCTTATAAGTTGTAACATCTTGAAGCGGTTGAAGAAAGACCGACCGCTGCGCTCTGCAAGCATAAGGTTGGGTAAAATATTCGGACTGAATCAACGGAAGGGCGGAAATTGATATTTGAAAATGTATTAATAACTCGAGAAGTATTCTTTTTGGCAAGAAATTATTCTTATTAATTTGAATTTAGAATTTCAAAACCTTTCTGATTTTAAAGCCAAAAAGTTATTTTTTACCGTGGCCGCCATATTAAAATTGGAAACTCAAGTTTTTTTCTTAAATACAATCGAGAAGAATTTGCCCTACAACTTTGCTCTTGGGTTTGCGAGTCTATCTATTAAAATAAAAGAGTTAGCCTACACTGAACATTAAACGACTAGTACAAGAATACAACTGCTGTAGAAAGTATGTGAAATTCTTCTAAGGACAAAAAGATTATTAAGGGGCAAAAAATTCGATTTTTTGATTTTTTGTAAAAAGATTCTCCTAGAGCAAACAAAACAAGAAACCAAATTTTTAATTTTTTATCGAAAAAATTTGGGGGGAGGGGGAATAGTAGCCCCCCTAAATATTAAATTATCAAAAAAATATTATGATATTCGGATTTTGCTATTAATGGTGAGGTCTTTCACATTAACAGAAATATTTTATTGCCCTCCGTTAATTAAATAAAAGGGTACCAATTTTCAATTTTCAAAAATTCATAGAGGGCGTCACAGTGAAATTATAACAATGGTCAAAAAACAAAATTGTAGCAGATGCCTATCTCTATCAGCTTAAAAAGTTTAAACAAAAACGTGTGGGCAGTTTTTGAGATTTTTTTTTTGAAAATTTCAAAAATTTTGGAGTGGTGCCATTGAGATCGTTTTTCGATTTTCAAAATTAATGATATTTCATGGTATAGTACCCTTAAGGGGCTACCAAACAAGATGTAGTTGATCCCAATCAAACAACTCTTTTTTAAGTAAATGGGCGTTAAAGTCGAAATTTTCAAAAATTCGTAGCGGCCGCCATGTTGAAGCTAGAGAGTTCGGTAAAAAAACTTTTGATTTGTTCTAAGGCCTTCTATAATTTCCACTATTCCAATTTCCAAAATTCAGTTTCTGAAAAACATGCTATTAAAAAAACATGTCTAACTTCCGCTTCCGGTTTCGGATTCTTTTTAAAAGCTTATTTTGTCGGTGAATTTTTGATATACCCCCTCATTCCAAAGCACATCAAAATCGGTCCAGCCGTTCCGGAGATATGGAGCGTAACCCACCCACCCACAGACCCACCCACCCACAGACAGACATTTTTCAAAAACCACTTTTTTAGGATCCTGGAAGCCCAAAACATGTATTTCCATCAAAATCTCGATTATGAAAATTTGCATGAAATCAATACTTCCCTATACTGAAAGTATAGGAAAGTAAAAACCCAAGTTTCCCAAGATCTTACTTCGTTAAAACTAATTACAACAGATATTTTCGACGAAATACTATACACATTAAAAATATGCTTTTAGTTAGTTTTGATATGAAGTTAAATAATGATGTTAAAGACACCGCCAATAATAATATAACTCTTAAAAATAATGTTGGTAAACATACAATGCTTAAAAGGCCAGAAGAGCTCCAAATACGAGGGGGGATGATAATTGGTTAGCCTCCACATATGTGGCGCTAGCATGTAAAATATTTATACATAATTTTAAAGTTCCATCTTTTAGTTGGCAACACTGAAAATATGGAGGTCATCTGTCAAATAGTTTGTTGTTAGCAGCTGTTCAGAGAAAACGTGTTTTTTGTTTTTGTAACAATGGAATATATTGAGCATTGTGCTGTTATTAAATTTTTGCATTTAAAAAGTGCAGAAATTTTTGAAGAGATGCAAAGTGTATTGGGTGAAAGTGCTCCATCATATGCAACCGTAAAAAATTGACTGGCTGAGTTCAAACGGGGTCGTACATGCATCCAAGACGAACATCGTTCTGGACGCCCAAGAAGTGTCACTACAACAGAAATGGTCAGCAAAATCCATAATATGGTTTTGAAAGACAGAAGACTGAAATTGGTTGAAATAGCTAATGTTGTGAACATCTCAAAAGAGCGAGTGTTCAATATTTTAACCCAAGAATTAGGTATGAAAAAGCTGTCCGCACGTAGGGTGCCGCGTTTGCTTACACTCGATCAAAAACGTGTGCGAATGCAGATTTCCCAAGTATGTCTGGACCGTTTTATGAAGAATACCACTGTTTTTGTGCGTCGATTTGTCACCACCGATAAAACATGGGTCCACTACTATACGCCAGAAACGAAACTGCAATCAAAGCAATGGACAGAACCTGGTGGCTTGGCTCCAAAGAAAGCAAAGACCTTCAAATCAGCTGGCAAGGTCATGGTATCAGTGTTTTTGGGATGCAAAAGGGATCTTGATGATCGATTATCTCCTAAAAAGAAAAACGATAAATGGCGAATACTACGCTAACCTTTTGGACCAGCTACTACAAAATATTCATCAAGAAAAGCCAGGTTGAACGCGTAAAAAACCAGTTTTTACCAAGATAATGCTCGTCCTCACACCAGTGTTACTGCCATGGCTAAAATCAACGAATTGAAGTACGATTTGCTTCCGTATTCGCCGGATTTGGCTCCTTCTGACTTTTACTTATTCCCATAGCTGAAAATTTTCCTAGGTGGACAGAGATTTTCATCCGATGAAGAGGTCAAGACCGCCGTTGACGCCTATTTTGCAGGCCTCGAGGAAAACATGTTCCGTGATGGGATTAAAGCCTTAGAGCATCGTTGGACAAAAAGTATTCAACTTTCAGGAGATTATGTTGAAAAATAAAAATGATTTTGAAAATATAAAATCGATCTTTCATTGCTAGGCTAACCAATTATCATCCCGCCCTTGTAGGTATGGCTATTGATTTCAAAGGGGGTATGTTGAATAGTTTTAATTATTTATTGCTATTTTGAAAAACCTAAGATAGTTTATCCTGTTTTTGTTGTTAAAAAAGATAGCCTTAGTAGTATAAATAAAATGCAAAGAAAGTTGGTCTGTAGAGGTTGCTTCAATAAATATGAATTTCTTGTGTTTCTTAGTGTTTTCACATTATTAATGCAAAGCACAAGAAGAAACATTTATTACGCTAAAGAGCTGTGTACGTATAATATGAGAAGGGAACACTGAAAATTAAGAATTAACGCGAAGATTACGTAATAACTACATTTAGTATAAGTTACTATTTGAGAAAGCAAAATTTTCATATACTATAAATAATTCTTAATAATATAAACAAAATTTGCAATGTGAGAAAGAAGGCAGATGAGACGTGTTTCCCCAATAATTGTCAGGAGTACAGACACATTAGTTTTATGATTCGGCATGTTAATATATCTAGGCATATTCATTCTTAAATACATAAATAAATAAACAATAAGCTATGTAGGAGTAGTAATGAACTTTTGATATTCATTCTATTAAACGCGTAAACCTTACAGCAAATGTTGAATTCTGACGATTAGTTTTCAACAGCTTGCCCGAATTTTTCGGTGCCTAGCCTTTCTATTGATTTATTTCAGCTACACTTAACTGACCTGTTTACGCATATACGTATCAATGTAGTGGAAAATATAAGTTAATCTTGCGTATATGTTACCGACGTAAATAAAGACCCTTTACTAAAATAAATAAAAAACTTTAGAACTCCAAGCAATCGTTTAAATGTCACTTTCCAAAATTAGGTTTTTGTTACTACGTAAAATCCATACTACAAAACGTATTGTTAATCATGAATCGCGGGTTTCTTTCACGGTCTAGAACCCATGTTTTGTAGACATATTAATGTGTTTTGAGTAAAATAACGAAAAAGGAATAACTGCTATTTAATATGTTTAGCTTCCTGAATATGATTTGATGAATTCTAAAAACTAAAAATAGAGGAATAAACAACATAGTTCAGTGTTTTAGGTTTAACAACACACTTTTACTTGGTTCTGTAGTTATGCTGACATGCAGTTATATGTTATGTGATTCGGTGTTAATACATTATTGATGCAATAAGATATTCATCGCTCATTCATACATATGACATGTACTACAAAATTGAGGTAGTTGTCTGAATAATTATGATAAAATATTACAACATATGTATCGCCCAAAAAATAAATAAATATGAACAAGCATGATATTTAAAATCAGCGAATATTTATTTATTTGTTTACAAATTGACCCACTGCTGTCGCCACTAGTACGAGACGCAAAGCTGCGCGCCGGTTTCAAACCGATTCTTTAAACCAGTTTCAAATCGGTTTTTAGAAAAATCGCAACCGACGGTTACCGTAAAAAATAACCGGTTAACCAGTGAACCGTAATCCGTCAACAGTACTAGTTTCGACATCGCCACATCAATTTTGTTTAAATGAAATGCTTTGTATGTTATCGTGCCATTGGACTTCTTAGCTATTTTCCAATTTATAAATATACGATTCACTATGCCTAAACTTTAAAAACATGTGTTTGCAATAACTGTTTAAATTTTTATATATGAACAATATAGTGTATAATGATTAATATGTCCGTTTTAAAAATTATTTTCCATAATCCCGATTGTAACTGCTACAAGCAATAAGCAAGACAAATACTGAAGTAATCAAAAAGTGTTTTTGGTATACAGGGTAACTAATAAATGTTTCTTAAAACTTAAAACAGCGAAATTCAATTTTTTAATAAAACTCCGGTAAAACTTTTCTATCTGAAGAATCTGTTTTGTTAAGTTATTTTGTTGTTTTTGTATAGCACATATTTTAGTTATTAGCATTGTGGTCCACAAAGGTTTTCTTTTTTATGCTTGGAATTGAAGGAATTATTAATACATAATCATCAACTGTAAATTATAAAAAAAATTGATTTATTTTGATTTATTTTTTAATAATTTATTAATATTTTAATATCCACTCAATTATTTTAAAATGCCTGAAAAATGTAATTATTTTAAATGTTGAAAATTTATATGATTTTAGGGTTATTATAAAAAATGTTTTTCTATTTCGGTTTTCTAAGGTTATTCTTTAGCTACAAAACAGTGTTTTAAGAGAGTCTTTTAAAGCATTGTTTTTAGTAAAATTTCATCAACAAAGATTGGTATTCATGATATATTCATGATCAAATTTGGTAAATTTAGTATGTATGCCAACATATACATACTAAATTTACCAAATTTGATCGCAGCAATTTGAAACTTGCTGCCAACATATATATATATATATATATATATATATATATATATATATATATATATATATATATATATATATATATATATATATATATATATATATATATATATATATATATATATATATATATATATATATATATATATATATATATATATATATATATATATATATATATATATATATATATATATATATATATATATATATATATATATATATATATATATATATATATATATATATATATATATATATATATATATATATATATATATATATATATATATATATATATATATATATATATATATATATATATATATATATATATATATATATATATATATATATATATATATATATATATATATATATATATATATATATATATATATATATATATATATATATATATATATATATATATATATATATATATATATATATATATATATATATATATATATATATATATATATATATATATATATATATATATATATATATATATATATATATATATATATATATATATATATATATATATATATATATATATATATATATATATACTAAATTTACCATATTTGATCGCAGCAATTTTTTTATAACGTTTTTTCATTAATTCTCCTCAATAGAAAAAATAGTATAAAAAACTCGTTTCATAAGGCGTCTTGACGCACTCGTCCATTGAAAAACTCGGTCGCTACGCTCCCTCGTTTTTCAATCTTGGACTCGTACGTTAAGACAATGCCTTATGCAACTTGTGTTTTAATATACTATTTTCTATTTTGGTTCTTTACTGACTACTTTATGAAACTCATTTGGATTTTATAAAGAAACTCCTTAAAGAATTCGAAATTTTATTTTGTTAGGTTGGTGACAACAAAACCTTCTCGCGTTATAAACATAACCTTCAAATTGTAAGTTTTAAAAATTAAGATTATTTAGCGTATTTTCCGCTACTTTGCGTAGCTCTGGTGGAGTGCAAGATAATTCTTCTTCCATCTTATCTTCAAATCTTAGGTATTTTAAAAATTAAATCACTTTCAAACACAGTTTGTCTAAATTTTAATTTGACTGTAGTTTGAATTGTTTGAAATTGTTTTAAATGTTACCAACAGCCACATAACAAAAACAAAAAACAAAAAATTTTCCTAATTGATTATATTTTTAAATTAAAATATAAAATAAGGTAATTTTTAACTTTTTTGGACCAAAATAGAAAAAGTAGTATAAAATACACGTTTCATAAGACATTTAAGCGCACTTGTCCATTAGAAAACTCGCCGCAAGCGGTTTGTTTTCTAACTTGGACGCGTGCTCTAAAATCATGTCTTATGAAACTGGTTTTTTAATATACTATTTTGATTAGTAGCTGTCAGTTTATACAAACATATATTTCGTTTTGTTAGAAATAAACTCAGTTTACAAAGCGATTGTTTTAAATTTTGTTGTGGGAAGTGTAAGAAACATAGAGAATTGAGTAATTATCCAAACCCATATAAAACCTACAAGATACGAGAAGGATAATTCACCTATTTTAATTAATAACACTGAGATGAAATAAACCCCAGTAAATAGTACTTGTGCCTAATTTTATGTGTTATGTTTTCATGTAAAAAAGTAACTTTCCACGGAATTAATTATAACGCATTAGCTAATACATTTTTTTTATGCAAAATATCTAAAATGTATTATTACTACGAAGAACAAGTATTATTAAAACTAATGTAATTAAAGATTTGGTTCTATTTATCAAAGATGGATTATCCATTGCTGAAAGAGAAAGTAATTTACTAAAAGTAGGTCACCAGTTTAAAAAAGACTGTGGCATGCTCTTTCAAATTTCAGTCTCACCGTATCTCCTCATTTATTTGACCAAATAGAGAATTACGTTATTACTAGCGGAACCAGTAGCCTACGCCCCACGTTTTTTTAAATGTATGCTTCTTAAAAATATACAATAAATATGCTGTGTGGAGATGTTAGACATTTAATGCGTTCAGCAGTATTTTATATTCCCAAATATCCAATGAGTTAAACATAGCTCTGCTTGGTCACTACGTGGATAAGTGTCCAAAAGCCGAGTCAACGCGGCGACTCGTGGTCTTGGAATGGCACGCTAATAGGTGGTCCCGGATGTCGCATTAATAAAGCGGCAGTCGTTAGAGGGGTTAGAAGTCCCCTCAAAGTGTTGATGGATGAGCAAATAGACGAGAGAATGTAATTCCAAGGGTTTGGCGTAAGCGGAAGGGGCGTAGTGGTTAAAAACTTAAAGGGCCCCATTACCCTCCAGAACATAGCAATAAGCCAAACCTGGAGTGAATGAGACCAAACCAAGGGCCTCAATGGCCTGTAAATGCTGACTCCCCTCCCTTTCCAAAATGAATGAATATACATTATTCGTACTAAATATCACAACAATATTGCATATATTTATTAGCGATATACCTGTATATACCTGTATCCACATTCTGCCGGTTGACAAATTACTGAAGCAGTTCATCTTCATCACCGAAGAGCAGGTTAAATGGTTTAATCCTTCTGTATTTATACAGGGCCAGGATGCCAATAGTCGCATCTAATTTATACAAAATGGAACAAAAACCAACAAAACTTAATATCAACCTGAATTAGGTGAAATGTATCTGCTATAAATGCTGTTTTTGATTAAACTATGTTAAGCCTTGTTTATTGTATCGTCTTAAAAAAATATTTTGAATTTTGGTACGGTGTTTTATTAATCCGAAAAAAATTATGGGTGCGTCTCTGCGTTGTTTGATGCAAATGAAACGTGCCAGTACTACTATTGCAATGTATCCGTTCGTGATTATATGACATATTCATTTATACAAGCAAACGCGGTGATTCATAATTATGTAGTCTTAACTGTTCTACCAATAAATATTAGCGTTGTAGACAGCACAACTAAAGCAAAGTCAACGTAAATTTGTAATACTTAATACAGTTGCATTGTAGTCCGAGATTGAAAGCGGTTCAAGTCCAAAGTATTCTTATTGAATTATAAAAACAAATGTAATGGAAATAGGACTTTTTTCTTTTAAAAAGAATCATGTGGCCGTGCGTGAGCACGACTCATGATTCCCATCCCACCACCTTACCCGGGCTCAGCGGACTTGCGCTATACACCGGTCTAACATGCCCCATCCCTGAAAGACATGCAACCCAACATACACACCACACACACCATCCATGGAAACGCCGGATTTAATTTATTCAGAAAAATTTCCGACGGGCAGAGAACTCGAACCTACTGCCGTTGGGAGTCTAGTTTCAAAGCCCGGGACTTTAACCACTAGACCACCTGCTGGCTCGGAAATAGGACAAGGTGTTTATAACTTTAATTAAATATAAATATTATATAAACACTGCGCACGTGGATTCGTATCTTAAAAAAACAACTCTTCGCAAGCTGTTGAAACCAACCAACCCCCCGTGGTAGAAATAAACAGCCCGGATCACGGGAGTGCTGGCCGCATGCTTCGTACTCGGAGCTTTTGTTCGAACTGACAGCGGCAGATTATATTTCAATCATAAAAAGAAAGCGTGCACATCGTATTCGGCATTGGGCTAATTTCTATGGAATGGTATAATGGACCGCTCTACAAACAAATTTAAACCTTCTGTACTGAACATGTAAATATGTGGGATCTCGTGGTGGGAGGGAGATCCTCATCAATGAAAGTCGAGACCGAGGGAAAGGTTCCGGATTTAGTATATAGATTGTATCTAATCTTTATGTATTTTTCATTTCAAAATGTATTTCTATTTGATAATATAGTAAAGTCGGTGGCACTACACTCCAATGAGGAGTTTGATCTGCAATGTGGATGGTCGGGGACAATGATGAAACCCAGTGGTCTCCCACTATTTAACAAGTACGGGGTGGTGTGGTAAGCACCACGCCTTAGACGGCTGCCTTACTTCCCTCACCCCTCGAGGGGTTTGGTTCCCAATTTTTTTAAAAAGCGACTTGGTAGGCCGCCCCCGCCAGGCATCCAGTCTTCGGGTTTGAACCCAAGACCTTCCGCGTAGCAGCCAAGTGCCCTAACCACTCGGCCACTCTGGCGCCAATTTGATAATATTGCATATTTAATTTTTAGCTTAGTTTCTCGGCTCACGGTTTCGTATTAGAAGTTTTGCTAACAACTACTTAAATTTCCTAGTATTATAAAGCGAAGACAGAAAAGAAGAAGAAGAAAAAGTATTATATAAAATAGAATATTACGTAATCTTGAATTTGTGTTAGTGTAGTCAGATACCGTTTGATTATAATAAAATAGAATAGAAATAATTCATAGCATTATCGATTTAACAGCGAAGCTCGGTTTGCTTGTAATATTCTAGATTATTTTCATTCTTATTAATAAATTACACACAAGTAGCATAACAGTCACGACGTTTAATACGTACTTGGTAAGCCGGGGTAGAATACACAAAAACGATAACCATAATGTGAAATAAAAATTGCATGCGGCCCCTGTCGATAAGTTTTCCTAATTAATTTAAACTTAAGAAGTATATTATTTAAAATATGTAATTAAAAAAAATAATTTTAATACTTCGATATGTATGCTATTATTGGTTATTTGTGTGCCTAGAACAAAAAGTGCTTGGTTCTCGCACGATGCCTAAATGCTGTTTAGCGAAGCTTTAGCCAAGGCAAACCGGCACCCGAGTGAGACATACGCACTTTTTGCTTGAGCAACACACACTATTATTTCTACAACCGTACAGCTTAAGAACAAAAAACAAAAATTTGTATCGTGTTCCCAGGAAAAAGTTCAGTTACTTGAAAATAATGTGAATATTTTTGCAGCAAAACTAAAATAATGAATTTGCATGACGTCTAATAATTACAATAAAATTCCTGTTTTAAATTCTATTGTACAGCTTTATGAGTTACATTAGATAGAATGAAATTGGATTCAAAGCGGAGGTACATCAATTAAATTATAGAGCACCCTTAAAACTTGAAGCTGTACTTAATGCTAAGCAACTCGAGACATCACCACACAGGTTGCTGATCTGTTCAAAAGTTCCTTTTAGGGGATGTTGGAGTAAATTAGTAAAACGGCTGAGGTGGCATTACATTAAACCTGTCGGAGCAGCAAATCACACACTGGGCGGGTTTACTAATTTCTATTCTACTCCAGGTTTCTTAGCCTTAGACCTATAACTTAGAGTGCTTAGAGAAGCTCTAATCAATTTATACGATATATTGCGTTAGGTGATTGCCAAAATTTTTGAACGCTACTTTTAGCAAGTACTATTTCAAAAGATAAGGGTCTTAGGTGTGAATGTTACAGCTTATTTTTCATTCCAGTAGTAGAACTAGATTTTCATTTAAAACAAAAAGTCAAAAAATTGACGGAACAGCAGTAATAAAAATATACAAATGTTTTTATAATTATACAGTGAGTTTTTCTTTTATGTATACATATCAGCTATGTATAGTTTTATAAAAAACATGTCAATACATTGTTTTACTGCAATCTATAGGCAACCAACTGTACAGGAAATAATGGAGAGAGAAAGGTTATTCCTCATAGTGTGAGGTTATGTTCAATGAGTATGTTTATGAATAAACGCAAAATTTTTTTAATAAACTATTATTTTAAAAAGTAGAAGAGGAAGGATTATGTATGTATGTATGTATTTTAAAAACGTAAAATATCAACAATACACAAATTTTATGATAAATTAAAAAACAACTAATTGCTATTAATTTGACATCAAACAATTTGATTACTGTTTCCACAGCAGACTATTCTTTTCAAAAATTGAAGCTTTGAAATGTAGTGAATAGTTGGTTGCCTATAGAGTGCTGCAAAACAATGCATTGACATGTTTTTTTATAAAAGTATACATAGCTGGTATGTATACAAAAAAGAAAAATTCACTGTATATATTTTGTTCCACAAAAATGCTATTTAAAGCTATAAAATCAATCTATAAAAGAGAAATTTCTCCACTAAAAATTGGGCGTGAAGAGAAAAATACCCCCCCACCTTCAATTTTGCTAAACACAACAATTAGGTATCATTCTATTATTTGTCATGAGCAATTTAGCCTAAACAGGAAAATTTTATTGGCTTCCGTTTAAATAAAAGAGTAGAAATTTTAGATTGGCAAAAAATTCATAGAAGATGTCACAGAAAAACTAGCGGACTGGAATACAAACCAAATTGTAGCTTATGCATAGCTCTATTAGTTACATTATTGTTATTATATTAAAAAAAAAATTGTGTAGACAGTTTGTGGAAATTTACAAAATTTTAAAAATGTTTTTCACTTTATAGTTTTTATATTTTAGTAAATGATGTGCACAGTAACAATGTGTCTCTATACGGTTAATACGAAAAAGCATTTGATAGCGATTAGTTTGCCCGGAAGTCTTCTATTAGATTCTGTTTTTAGATTTACAAAATTCTATTTCGGAAAAAATTATTCTAAAAAACATAGATAACGCTGCTTCTTGTTTCGGATTTTTTTAAAAGCTTAACTATAATTTCCGATATACCTCTTCATTTGAAATTTCATCAAAATCGGTCCACTAGTTTCGCCTATAGAGACGTCACACACATACACACACCCTCTCACCCACAGACAAACATTTTTAAAACACACCGTTTTTCGGTTCCTTACGCCCCAAAACGCGCTTTTCCGTTAAAATCTAGATTGCGAAAATTTTCATGAAATCAATACTTCCCGAGCTACTTTCCTGTACCGAAGGTATGGGAATGTAAAAATGGAGGAGGAGCAGCAGTAGTAAAAATATACAACTGTTTTTATAATTATGTAAATTTTGTTCCACAAAAATTCTATTTGAAGCTATAACATAATGTATCAAAACACATTTGTCTACAGAAAATTGGGTGTAAAGAGAAAATTATCCCCCCTCCAAATTTTGCTAAACGCAACATTTAAGTTGAAAACTTTATTCTACTATCATTCTATTATCACTTGTGAGTCATAAGCAATATAGCTTAAAAAGAAAAGTTTTACCGGATCCCGTTTATTAAAAAAAAGGGTAAGGACTTTTAGATTTTCAAAAAATTCATAGAAGGCGTCACAGAGACATTAGCGGACTGGGACACGAACCAAATTAGTTATTATTATTATTTGTATCATTTAAAAAAAATGAGTGGCAAGTTTTTGAACAACATGTTTTATAAATTTTCAAAATTTTTAAAATGTTTTTCACTTGATAGTTTTTCTAGTTTCGTAAATTTTTGTGCACAGTAACAATGTGTCTCTATAGGGTTAATACGACAAAACATTTGATCCCAATCGGTTTGCCCCAAGGTCTTTTCTTAGTTTCTGTTTTTAGATTTAGAAAAATCTATTTCGGAAAAAATGCTACTAAAAAACATGCCCGCTTCCGCTTCCCGTTTCGGATTTTCTTTAAAGCTTATTACCCCGGTGAAGTTTTGATACGCCCTCACGTTCCAAATCTCATTGAAATCGGACCATAAGTTTAATAGTTCTAACGTTAAAAAGTTCCTTAAACTATTGAGAATATCAAATTTTTGTTTTTAGCAAAAGTTATTTCTTGTCTAATGAACTATTTTATAGTGCGGGAAAATTAAAAAAATAGTGGAAAAATTCAAACAAAGCTGATTTTTGACAGAGACGCTGGGCTTCGTATTCAACGTACTAAAAGTCCTGAATGATGCGATATGAGCTTCGGCCGTCATTAAAAAAAATGGCGCCAAAAATTAGTTTTGCGTAAATATCCGGCAAAGGGTGGCATCTATATAAAAAATAGTCTTAAAAAAGCTATATAGCGTTACATTTTTTACAAAAAATATTCAGTAACATTTTGACGTCAAAAACGCAAAAAAGAAAATAATATTATTAAAAAGCTGCACAAAACCTGGCGCAAGCTTCATGAATATGTGCTGGAAAAGGCTCCATACTGCTATTTTATGTTTCATGCACTGTGCTGGGGGAGGGGTTCAAAAATTCTGCCTTTTAAAAAAGAGGAAAACAAAAAAGAACGAAAAAATTAAAAAAAAAATGATCTCAAAAATCTTAAATAGGACGAGAGGTCAAGTGATACCTTATTTTAAAAGTTCCGTTAAACTGAACAATTTTTGTATTTAAAGTTTTTCGGTATCTCTCACCGTTACAAAATGGTAGCTCAAATTTACTTCCTATTTGCGGATGAATCGTTTCCTTTACCGCATCTGAGTCAGTAGAACTGAAATTTATTTGCTGATTTATAAAGTCTATCCACATAACAATTAAATCCACGTGCGAGTTGGAGTTGGACAACTAAACATCCCACTCGCACTAAACCGTTGTTATACCAGGTGGGAAACTATTAATGCGTGTGTTGATGTTTTTGGCGAATAGGATGTGCACCGCATTGTGATTGTTTTAAATGTAATTAATTGTTACTAAAAAAACATTGAAGTGTTAAAAGCTATGAAGTGAAAAGTTTAGGTAATTTAAAGAAAATTCCTTAAAAACTGGCTACTCGATTTTTTTTTAAATTTTTTCTCCTATTACACAAGCAAAGAGCTTACCCGGAGTGAAAGTCCTCGACACCTTCGGGTATAAGAGGTGAAAGATAAAGAAGAAGGTTCATCATCAAATTGTGATGAGCTACAATTTGGTTTGCGTCTTAGCTTGATAATTTCTCTGTGACGTCTTCTACGAATTTTATAAATCGGAAATTTCTTCATCTTTCTTTGATCAATGGGAGATGATAACAATTTTTTGTTTATGCTAAATTGCTCATGAGTGGAATAAAAGTTCTCGTATTTTGCTTTTTGCTTGTGGACGACAGAGACAATTATTTTTTTAATTACAATTTTGGTTATACTTAAATATGATACTTACTTCTGGCTGAAGCAATGAAAAACTGTATTAAAATAATAATAAATATACCCAAAAGTCAGTGTCCCTCAGTTTTAAAAGCGGTAATTTAAGAGTTAAGAGCGATTATCCAAAGCTACCGTGGGTTTAATCACTCACTTGAACAGAACCATGCAGTTTAATCAGTATAAAACAAACGCAATTCGTTCGTTTTATGAAACAGGAAATTTGTGATTGGTTCAATGAAATGTGAGTGGTATAGTCTCTAATATCACTCACCTACTAGTGTTAGTTTACCACTGATGATGATAGCTTTGCTGTCGAAATAGATGTCTGGTATTTAGTTACTTGTGTAGGAGGGTGCTGTATTTTTCAAGGTAACATATGAGTTTAACAGTTTATTCTCCACTGAAAGAAAATAAGGAACAAAAGAGAATATTGAAAACGGCAGGCTAGGGAGAAAAACTAGTTAAGGACATGATATTATTACTGTTTTATATATGAAATATGAAATTGAGCAGTTCTAAATAAGATTGCTGCCAAAACGCAAGACATTTAGAAAGTGGTTCGCAAGGTAAACGAAGACCATAGAACTTTATATTGTAGGAGACAATTGTTTTTGTATAGTTATTTTTATTACTGAAAGAGAAAAAATAATCGAGATGTCATAAAAGCTAAATAGTGCATGGGAAAACTGAAAGAATATTAAAATTATCCACGAAATTATGTCACTTTGCTGCTTAAAATTCAAATTGCAAAGCCAACCCATTAACTGAAAGAAATGAGTTTATGAAGCACTGGCTTTTTATGTTAAAGCTAATAGTTCTAAATTACATTCTCCAAAGTGCTATCTGAGCCAGACGCTTGGAATTGCAATCACGTATTATCCTTAAAAAGTTAAAAGAGTCATAAATTACTAAATAATCAGGAACTTTTTAGACAGCATTATACTTATTTTAATTATTACAATATTACACATAGCTTCTATTAGTGCTAATGATGTGGGAATTAAATTGGAAATCATAAAAACAACATGGCATTAGTGTAGAATAACTTGATCATGAAAGTGATTTCAAAACGATTTGCTAAATTGAATATGGCAGAAACGGACATTAAGAGTTTTAATTTATTTCGGGTGACGACGGTTATCAAACTGAACGACATTCGGCGGAATATCAGAAAATTGAATTTGCATATGTGCCAGGAGAATCATTGGAAATATTCAATGACCTACATTCGAGATTTAACTTAGTTTAACAAACCGTATCAGATTTTGAAATATCTCCTATATTTTTCCGCTGATTGTGGAAACATCAAACCCTTTAATTAACGCAACTTCGTCGTAATAAAGTTAAAGCTAGGAAGTACTAACAAATTGTTTTACATAACGGATGGAAACAGTTGCTTGGTTACATAATTTTTATTTTGCAGATAAATTTCTTGGTGATGCAAATTGTTAGTTGAAAACTTTTTAAGCTGGCCTATGGGAGTGCATTTGCAAATTTTATATAGTTATGCTCTTATGGTTGTTTTCAATAAATAAAGAATCAAGTGAATCATTGTAACGAATTTATCAAAGCTAAAGTCTGCTTCAAATCGCAGCTAAGTCTCGATTACCTAACCTACCAACTATTTAAATTGAAATGTTATTCAATAAGTATGTCAGCAAAGTTGTTACGTAAATTTCGGATTGGTTCTATGAAGGTAACAATAATAAGGGGCTGCTCATGCAAATGAGATGGATCTTGATGGTAAAATTGGACCACACAAAGAGTTTATAATAAATTTTAAACTTATGATAACCTACCAATGACCCAACTCCTACAACTTCACCAGTTCTGTATGAAGTTAGTAAATTCATCAGACGCAACAACAATTACAAATAGCATTAAAAGATTTATTATATAAGCCAATAGATTGTATAAGTAACCAATGTATGAAAAAATATTAGATAAAATCAAATCGCATAACATAAATTCTGTAGCCAAATCACATAAACAAACAAAATTATTGCCGAATAAATGTAATCACAATCAATTAAATCATTAAAAATTATATAGCTCTTATAACGTAAAGCTATAAAACAATAATGACCATAATTCAGCAAAATAATGATAATTTAGTTAAATTGTATCATCAAATATTTGCAAGCAAAATGTAATTAAAAACCAAATAATAAATATATCTGTTCTTTCCCAAACAGGAAAACCCTAGCAAAACGCAAAAATGTATTGTAATCAACAATTAAACTGATTAATACAAAACTTGTCGTTTAGAACACGACACTGTTTTGTAAGAGCTGAAACAAATCGTATAATGGCACGATTTGTATAGAACAATTAAATATCAAATCGTTTGCAAGTCTTGTAACTGCCCAAAGAAAAAAATACCTCCAACAGTCAAAGAGATATAAGTTAGAAATATTGAATAAATTCTTAAATTGTTTCGATAACAGCTTTCAAGTAATGTAATAATTATTGAAATTAATACTTTTTAGATCTAATGCAACAAATTAATTATACTGCATCAATGCTAACTGTCAAATCTAGTCATAGATAATAATATATTAGTTTAATACCAAATGAAATGACATTTCGAAGCAATTAATATCAAAACTTGTCGTTTAAAACAACCCAGTGTTTTGTAAGAGCTTAAACAAATTATATTATGGCACGACTTTTATAGATTAATAAAAAATCGAATCTTTTGAAAGTCTTGTAACTGCATAAAGAAAAAAAATACCTCCAACATTCAAATGAATAGAAGTTACAAATTTTGAATAAATCACTAAATTATTTCAAGTAAAATAAAAAGTATTAAAACTGATAATTTTTGAATCGAATGCAACAAATTAATTATACTGTATAAATTAATCAATGGCGACTGTCAAATTTATACATAGATAATAAGATAGTAGTTTAATACCAAATGAAAAAACATTTTATAAGCAAAATCGGTTTTAACACTTATTATAGATGGCTTAAAAATGCTTGAATTTAACTAACACAGTGGAAACAATAATTACTTTAACAACGTAAAATGTAAGTAATTCAAATGAATTAAATAAATTAAGGTTCAAGGTTTATATCCTCCTGACCTTAACGATGATCGGGTTAGTTAACGGAAGACCACAAATTCATTCAGAAAAAGGTAACATAATGTTGAAAATACCTTCAAAACTTGGCTTTCAAATTAATCCTTCTTACAGATTTATAGAACCTCTCCTGGTCATCAGCACATATATAGAAGAAGTTCAATAAAATATCTTATGTATAAGAATCCACAGTTTACGTACAAAAACAGTAGCACACTCAAAAGTAATTCCACAAAACAAGTAAGTCCGTAGATACTCTTAAAGTGCAAAACGTGTACAAATTTCAGAACCGTGCACAAACGGCAGCTAAAAAATATCAGAGAAAAACCTATAAGCTCAAAACTAACTAAAATCACTAAAATTAGATTACCTTCAGTATTGGTGCCCTGCAATTAAATGAATCAAAGTTTTTAATATATACTAACTAGCTTTGGTTATAGGAATTCAAGATTCGAGAAACCATGTGGTGTCAAAGCCCAAAAATCCCGAAAAATTTCTGAAACAAGATTTTTCAAAAATCCAAATCTCCAAAATATCTCCTTTCATAGGTGGAAGGAAATGTTTTGAATTATTTCATCGGATTAGATAATTAATTATAAACTTTCAGAAAAATTCCAAAACAATCCATCTGAACAAAATTAAAGTGGAAGTAAAAGCTGATTACCAAAAACATTCCAAGTATCCTCGACTAAATCAGGAACTCAAAAACTTCCAATGGAAAGCGGGAAACAACATTAGAAATTTGAAAATTACTAAACTGAAAAGAATCCAAATAATAGACATGTACCAAGAGTAAAACTAGCTTGGAATTGAACCATAACAAAGTTCCATCACAATTTCTTAAAACTTCATATTATGAAAAGCAATAAGTAATTGTTCATTTAAAACTATTTTTACAGCAAGAAAATTTGAGACAGTAAAACTTAAAAGCTTAAAGAGCAAACGACCCTTATACAATGTATGCTTTTAGAACCTTCTGCAGCTACTCATACATTTCATAAAGTGTGAAGTTTTTATCATCTTTGAAATATACTGTATTACTTGTAGGGTTTATGAGTAATAGCCTTTCTAATTTCCTGTTGCTTATAGTAACTATCGAGTTTGTTATCTTTTTATAGTAACTATCGAGTTTGTTATCTTTTAGAATGAAGCAATTAGTGCAATAAAAAAGTTTAACTGGTGAGAAGCACATAGCAGTATAAACAAATCGTTACTGTTAGTACATATTACATACCGCAAACCAGCAACGTCTCTAGAGTTTGCGTTACGTTTGTTAATACCACTGTGTAACACCTACAGTCAACGAGATAGGTTAACTGGCCGATAAATTAACAGAAGGCCTGAAATTAATTGCTGCTGGGAACAATTATCAGGCAGAATTATATGTCAAAAGAGATGATTGCCGGATCACTAGGAATTGAGGCAGTCCGTGACAGTAAATCATTCATCAAATTGTGAAAAATATAAATATTACTACAACTGAACTGTAAATCAAGGTATCTTGACCATTAATTGGCAAATATTAAAATCACACAGAAGGTTATAATAACTAACGTTTATAGAAATGGAATTCATTTAGAAAGTAGTCATGGCTACGTACGTAATGTAAATGAAAAATGAACTCACCCGACGGTAACATCAAAGATGTTGCTCCCGACGGAGGATGAGACGGCCATGTCGCCGAAGCCCTTACGAGCCACGATGACGGAGGTGATGAGGTCGGGGATGGAAGTGCCGGCCGCTAGGAAGGTCAGCCCCATAACCTCAGGAGGGATGCGTACCGTTGTACCCACCACATTGGCCCACCACACCATCAGGTAAGAATAAGCAGCTATCCACACTATACTACCCAGGAACGTGACGGGGAAGAACTTCTTACCTGCAAAACAGAAATTAATATTGGTTATCAGACAGATTTATGATACCTAAATTAAGGTTACAAGATTGAATTAGAAGCTAAATATTGGGGCTATTCAGCAGTGAGAACAATTTATTTACAACTCAATTACAAACTCTCAATTTTAGAATGTTTTTGCTATTGCCAGTATTGAACCGGGGACCTAGAAAATACTACAAATTTATTGCTGGCATAATAAGGCGCCATTATATCTATTGAGACATTTGTAAAATTGTATATAACTGAACATAATTGTATATTTATTAACTTAAAATACTAGGTTGTAGGTAAGTTAAATGGCCAAAGTTTGGAAAACGTCATAGTAATTTAAAAAATATATAGTACTCAGGTAATTATTACAAGCATTACCAGACGATATAACAGTAACGAACTTTGTACCATACTCAAGCTAAAACTATTCTGCAGAAGAGTGATAGTCTTGAATCATCACTCGAAAATTAATTATATACTAAACATTATACTCTAACGGTACTTCAGTGAAGTTAGACTTTCTGTCGGCACAACAATAACAAACCGGAGCGGAGGACCAAAAACATAAACAAGCATGATATCAAAAATCTAGTACGTGATATCTAATTAATTTCGGGGCAGAGTTGAACCTAATCTTCACATTTCCATTGATTGTGAAATAATAACTTCCACGCTAACGGTACTTCATTGCCGTCAGATTTTCTATCGTCATAACATAAACAAAACCGAGGGACAGACACGTAGACAATCATGATACAAAAAATCTAATCATGTGACATCCAATTAATATGTAGTGGCAGATTAGCATCAACAGTCTCATTTTCCTTAGTTTTTAACTTAAATTCCACGCTAATGGTACTTTAGTGGCGTCAGATTTAAGGCAGTACTGTACCGTTAGCGTGGAAGTTTAGTTCAACTTTAAGGGAAATAAAAAAATTTGCTGCTAATTTGCTCCCAAATTAACTGAATATCACGAAAAAACTTTTGATATTATGCTTCTTCACATTTTTGTCGCTCCGGTGTGTTATTGTTATTTAGTTAGCCCGGTGATAACTCATGACTGTCACCCATCTACCTACAATTTAAGAGATCAACTTGTAATGTAAATTTAATTGAAGTACATGCAACTAGGAACTACTGCAGATAAAGTTGCTCCGATAATAGATAGTTTTCTAACGAAATAGAAACTAATAAAAATTACAAAAAGATATAAATATGGTAAGGGGCGATTTTGATACTAAAACTGTAGGAGAATTCGAACAAAAAATTTAAATTACGCATAATTCAAAGCAAGTAATAATTCACATAATTATAAATGTTACTCTGCCTGTCGTAATATGTAAAAATGTAAAATACGCATCTCTAAAAACTACGCATATTTTGTTGCTAGCATGAAATTAACCATTCCTTCTAAAGTAAACAATTTTGGTCATTCATTAATCATTATAAGAAGTTCTCAAATGGATATCCAGGTACCATGTACTTCAATAAATCTTTCGCTTCTGACGGTCATTGCATCCGTAATCTATTTGCGGATTTTATCTCGTCAGTATACAAAGACACCAACACCAGCGTTCCTGATTATTCTAACTTAAATTCTATTTTTATAAATAATGTGAACATTACTGATTATACCACTCACATTTCGTTGAACCAATCACAAATTTCCCTTTTCATAAAACGAACAAATCGCGTTTGTTTTATACTGATTAAACTGCATGGTCCTATTTAAATAAGTGATTAAACCCACAGTAGCTTCGGATAATCGCTCTTATTCTTGAATTAACGCGTTTAAAACCATGTGCATCAACGTTTGGGTATATTTATTATTATTTTAATACAGTTTTTCATTGCTTTGGCCAGAAGTATCATATTTAATTATAACATAATTTATGAATAAAAAACAATAATTGTCTCTGTCGTCCACAAGCAAAAAGCAAAATACTAGAAACGTCGACGGTGGCCGATGATAAAAAAGTCAATGTCAACCAACTTGAATCGCGAGTGTTCAAACCATAGTTCAAATCATGACCGATCCAATTCTAGTGTATACCTAAAATAAATTTAATAATAACATGCTAATATGCATTGAAAAAGATAAGTATATATTTACATTAAAATTGTATCTTGTTTGACAGGTTATATGAACTAAAATCGTAGACGAAAATAATGTACATACCCTCAAAAATTCTATGAAATATCACTTAGCAATTTTCACTTCACAGCAACAATAAATAAGAACGTCAGAATAAAAAATTACATTTGCAAAAGTACGCCATTTGAAAACACGCATATAATAACATGTTAAGAGCTCCAATTTTCGAAAACACCCGAGTATTTCCGACTAGTTCAGTGTTACCAAAAATGCGTCAAAATTAATGTGAGTGATATAGTTAAGACGAATACGACTTTTGATATGATTTTTCTTTGATAAAATTGTGGTGTAAGTTAACTTGTGCTAGTTAAGATTTAGATAATTTCACTCCCGCTACGCGGTCGTAGAATTACCATCTTAACTAGAACTCGTGAACTTACACTACATCTTTATCAAAAGATCGCAATCACTCGTTATATTATTTATGAGAACATTATTCTCGGCAAACTGCTCTCTTTGGATAGCTGAAAAAGACCTGGAGCAGACGGTATTTCTCTAGTATTTAAATAATTATGTCGGCCTCTGGTCACTGTCTTTAAAAAGTTATTAGAATAAATCATTTATCCAGAGATTTAGAAACATGTCAATTTAACCCCCATTTCAAAATCTGGCTATCAAACCAAAGTTCAAAACAATAGACCAATTTCTACTCTATCGACCATCCCAAAAGTTTTGGAATCCATTGTATCTGCTACATCTTTAAATTATGTAAGCACGTGTTAGTTGAAGAGCAACATGGTTTCTATAGTGGTAGAAGCACTTTTACTAATCTTGCTGATTTTATGGAGTTTGTCATCTCTAGTATTGAAAATAGATACCAAACACACGCTGTTTATACTCAGGTTCAAAAAACCGCTTGACTATTTTAATAGCTAAACTGAGTGCGCTTGGTTTTAATGACCCGCTACTATCGTGGATTGAGTCTTACCTGCGACGTAGAACTCAAAGAGTAGTAATGAAGGCATGTTCATCTAAAACCATAATTGCAATTTCTGGCGTGCCTCACGGGTCCCATTTGGGCCCTGTCTTATTTTCCATGTTTGTTAATGACATTTCGCTGGTTTTTCGCAACAGCTCTTTGTTCTCTACGCTGACGATATAAAAATTTTTCGCCCAGTGGAAACTGCGTTTGACTGTACATTTTTACAAAAATTACTTAAATTGTATGTTCGATTGGTGTTGGAAGAATGGTCTGTTCATGAATATTTCCAAATGCAAATGGATATCCTATTTCAGGATAAAGAAACCGATTAATTTTGACTACAATTTTAGTAATGAAGACCTGGAAAAAAGTATTTTCGATTACAGGCCTCGGCGTAGCTCTAACGTTTTAAGAGCATATTGAGTTTCCCGTATCAAAAGCACTAAAGATGCTCGGATTTATTCGTCGTCATACATCTGACTTGCATTACCGTCGTGCATTGAAAACTCTTTATTTGACGCCGATGCGAAGAGTACTCGCATTATATACTTACTATAGTATAGTATAAGTATTTATTCGCCTATTTTGATCCTTTTTAATATATTTTTAACCATATAATTAAATACTACTGTTACATAACAAAAGTGTCAGAATAAATACAATTAAATGTTCAGGTGTAGGTTGGTCACATGAAGTTAATTGCATATTTAATGTTATTCTTCCTACATTTAACTTAATTTTCAATATCTAATATGTTAACTATAATAATTTATTGGTATTACTTAAAATTGCAAACACACCCACCAACACACCGGTCTAGGACTTTTATGTGCGGCCGTCGCGGCGCGGGCGTTTGGGCGCTGGGACATTTAGGCTCAGGGCCGTTTAGACGCGGGGCCGTTTGGCCGCAGGGAAATTTGGCCGCAGAGACGTTATGGGGCGGGCGGTTTTGACACAGAGAACTTGCGGCGTAATAAAGGAAATTATTTGATTTTGACTTTTTCTTTAGTTAATTAACTTTTTAATAGCCGCTTAATTATTTATTAACATAACACATAATACGAAACTCGAAATTGTTACATATATATAATTAGCAAAATTAACAACTTTTCTGCTACAAAATAACTTTTATTCCAAAAAAAAATGAAAATGTCTCCCTTTCCCCTACTTAACCTTTAACAGTTTGTTTTTTAAATTGAATAGATTTTAATGAAAATATTGAAATTTCTATTAAATAACCTAGAGTGGGTTACGCTTGCGCCCAAACGTCTCTGCGCCCAAACGGTTCGCGCCAAACGTCCCTGCGCTTTAAAGTCCTTGCGCCAAATGGTCCCTGTGGCTAAACTCCCGCGCCCAAATTGCCGCGCCTAATCGGCCACGCCCAAAGTTTGGTTCCGCACACAGATAGGCAGTATTAGAGTTCCTGATGATTCAACACATTTATTTCTGTCAAAAATCACAAAATTAATTTTTTTAAAGAAATCAATACTTCCCTATACTAAAATAAAAGTCTAGGAAAATAAAAATTGAAGAAAAGCGTGGAAAATAAAGAAGAAAAATAACGTGGTAAAATATCGACGGGAATGGATGCAAACTTGCTGTTTAAAGCTGTGGAAGATAAGAAAATAAATCCGAATGCGGTCGCTAACTTTTGGTATTACAAAACGGCTCTTTTATAGAGAAAAAACTTATATGGCTAGTAAACGGCGCAAAAGTGTTTTTCACATATTGAAATCGACTCAAAGTTTTTAAATGTTTAGCAAATGTTTTACGAAACTTGCGTTATTTTTTAACCTGTAAACGATTTTACCTGTTCGCCTTTGCTTTAAAACCTATTACATACACTCAAACTGTAACTCGTCATTATTTGCAGTAGATTATTATATTACAGATAACATCAATTCTTAAGTATTGTTTTCAATGAATATAACCTTAAAGTAATGCAAGTGTAACGAATTTGTCTGCCCGTGTCGCATTTACGTACAGTTTTCACGTTATCGCTAAACCCAGACAGCATGCCTGTTATCTTCAGTTGTACTTGTTGTGGATCTGTCGTCGATGAGCACAAATTAGTAACTTGCTGCATATGTAAAAAAGGATATAAACATACATGTGTTGACCTTTCATCCTCGGAAGTAAGGATTATAAATTCTAAAAAAGGACTATCTTGGAATTGCAACACATGTGCCGAACTTGGCAATGACCTTAATGATCTTAAGGCTGCAATTGTCGATCTCAAAAACGAGCTTATTGAAGTAAAAACTAAGCTATCCTTAGTAGAATCTGGTAAATCACTTGATAGTGATTGCTTTGAGGAAATTATCTCTGAAGTTAATGAACGTCAAATAAGAAAACGTAATATCATAATTTACGGTGTAACCGATGTGGACAATGCATCTCGCTCTGCTAATACATTACATGAAAAGCAAACGGTACTTGAAATTTTAACTCAAGTTAATCCTAAATTTAGCAACATCGACATTGTTTCTGCTCGTTTAGGTAAATTTGATCCTACAAAGCCGCACCCTCGCCCAATTAAAGTAATACTTAACGATGAAAAACTGGTACAGGATATTATTCATAATACTAAGAAACTAAAAGATAACCAACTCTACAAGGGTGTTTCAATATCTTTAGATAGAACACCTAAGCAAATGGAATATTATCGTAATATCAAAAAACAATTGGATGATCGTATTAAGTCAGGCGAAACAAATCTTAAAATAAAACATATTCGTGGAATACCCAAAATCTTACCTTTAAACTAGAATTGCCCAACACTAAGGCTGACCTAATCTGCTACTACCAGAATGTGCGTGGCCTGCGTAGTAAAGTGCAACAATTTTTCTCGTCGGTTAGTGAATGTGAATTTGATTTAATTTGTCTAGTTGAAACCGCTCTCACTACTGATATGCTTAATACTGAATGTTTTCCTGGCTCTTACAATGTGTTCAGATGCGATCGTCAATATGATGTTACTAACCAATTATGGGGAGGTGGTGCTTTATTAGCAGTTAAAAGTTGTGTTAATGTTGAAACACTTAATATGTCTAAATTAACCAATGCTGTGCCCTCTATTGATGCCTTAGGTTGTAAGTGTTTTTTAAATTTTGGTACAGTTTATATATTTGTTATTTACATACCACCTACATACCACACTACAACCGTAGATTTTCGTATCTTTACCGAATTTTTTGAGCAGATGGATTGTTGTCGCGACAAAGATATTCTGATTTTAGGCGATTTCAATATTCCTAGCTTCAACAATCCTGACGCTAATGATAATAAATGTAAGTTGACCTATAGTTTAATTGATTTCTTAAACTTAAGTCAATACAACTCAGTTACTAATGTGAATGGACGACTTCTCGATCTCGTATTGTCTAATATTGACTGTGAAATTTTACGAGATAATGCTCCTTTAGTCAAAGAAGATGTCTACCATCCTGCATTATATTTAACACTGTACGTAGTCCGTACCTCTAAAACCGATTTTCCTATTAATACAATCAATAAAACTTATAATTTTAAAAAAGCGGATTTTCCTAACCTGTACAATGCTATGCTCGGTGTTGATTGGTCCTTTCTGCTCAACTACACGAATGTAAATACAGCATGTGCGGAGTTCTACAACGTCATGTATTCTTTGTTTGATTTATATGTTCCCTTTCGTCGTAATAAAAACATTCATTTCCAATATGGTATACCCCTGAACTAATTAAAAATATTAAACTAAAAAACTACTACTTCAAAAGACATAAAAAGAGTAAATCTGTTACTGCTCACCAAGATTTTTGTCGCCTCCGTTCACTTGTCAAAACTCAGATCTCTACTTCCTACAGCAACTATCTCCGTACTGTTGAACAATCTATTATCACTGATTCTAAGCAATTTTGGTCATTTATTCAGACTAAAAAAGGTAGCTCCCGAATACCTGGCAGAATGTCTAACAATGATAATATTTTTGATTCTCCTGAATTAATTGTCAATGCTTTTAGCCCATATTTTAGTAGTGTTTATCTAGCTCCGCAACCCGCCACATTTGTCAATAAACCCCCAAAAAATCTGCCATATATCGACATTGTCAGCATATCAGAAGACGAGGTTTTATCCTCTATACGTAAACTAAATAATAAGATGACTTCTGGTCCAGGCCAAATTCCCAGCTTTCTTATTAAGGATTGTTTTAGAGTATTAATCAAACCCTTGGTTGTTTTGTTTAATCTCTCACTCAAAACATTATGTTTTCCAGACGAGTGGAAAAAAGCCCGCATTTGTCCGGTTCTTAAATCTGGCGATCTAAGCTTAATAACAAATTACAGGCCTATTAGCATCTTATCCAACTTTGCTAAAGTTTTTGAGATAACCCTTCACTCTCGTATTTATCCCCTTGTTCAAAATTATATTTCCCCATTTCAACATGGTTTTATGGATAAACGCTCTACCCTATCTAACCTTGCTTGTTTTACACAATACGCCTCAGGGGTCCTTGATTCCCAAGGTCAAGTCGATGTAGTCTACACCGACTTTTCCAAAGCCTTTGACCGAATTGATCATGGTATTATCATTGCAAAATTACAAAGCTTTGGATTTCACGATTCGTTACTCTCATTTTTTATTTCATATCTTGAAAACCGCATGCAATATGTAACTTATAATAATTTTAATTCCAATGCCTTTGTCGCGTCTTCGGGGGTCCCTCAAGGTTCCAATCTAGGCCCTCTTTTATTTCTATTGTTTGTCAATGATTTATTTGAATTTATATCCTGCGAAAAACTGCTTTTTGCAGATGATTTAAAAGTATTCTCCACTATCAATACGCTTAGTGATTGTGATGTGATCCAACTGCAAATAAACCGTATTCAAGAATGGTGCGTTATAAATAGTCTTTACCTTAATGTTTCCAAATGTAAAGTGGTTACTTATACAAGAAAACTCCAGCCAATTATATATCCGTATACTTGTAATTCTATTCCGTTGAGTCGCTGTACCGCTACTACCGACCTAGGTGTTCATTTTAATCAAAAACTTACTTTCTCTGATCATATAAATACAATATGCGGTTCCGCCATGAGAATGTTAGGTTTTATTATCCGAAACTGTAGGACTTTTTCAAACATTTTATCTCTTAAGTTAATATTTATTGCATTTGTCCGATCCAAATTAGAATACTGTGCTCTGATTTGGTATCCTTACTATGAATCCCAGAAGGATTGCTTGGAGTCAGTTCAACCGAAATTTTTAAAATTCTTGTCTTTTAAGACTGATGGCACTTATTCGGAAATCGGTCTTGATCAGCATTTACTGCTCTCAAGGTTTGATCTTCAATCTCTTGATTTTCGAAGAATAGTATTTAGTCTTACTTTTTTGTACAACTTGCTACATAATAAAATTGACTGTATGTCTCTTCTTTCTTATCTGAATTTTCTTGTACCCCGCCATTCATCTCGTAGTGCACCTGCATTTTATTGTCCTACTGCACACACCAATCTACTACTGAAATCACCTATCACTGTGATGTCGCAAAATTATAACAAAATCTGTAAAGACTGCGACATAAACTTTAGCTCGCTGAAACTTTTGAAAACTCGAGCCGCAATCACTTTTAATTAAATTTAATTTAAGTAATTGTAATTATATTATTTTTGTTTTTCTTTGCTATATAGTATGTTAGAATTTTAAATTGTACGATTTACTATTATCTAGTACATCTACTAATTTTTTTTTGTACATTATTATAATTATGTTTGGCCTGTAATTGGATACTTTATCTGTTGGGCAATAAAGATATTATTATTATTATTATCAATAAGAACGGAAGGAACGTAATTTTGCGTGTTTCTATGTAAATATCACACCTACTTTCAAAGTTAGAAATATGGCATGTCGTAACTTGTAGTTAAAAGTTCGGACAAATGGTTAATCGAATCGACATCAAATTTTAGATACTTAAGTATGTATGAACAAAAATCTCTTTCGATAGCTGTGGAAGTGGACAAGTAAATATATTAATTAATAAAACAATATTTTCTAACCTAAATAGGATAATTTAACCTATTATTGATGAATACCAAAAATTATTAATGACTTGTTTTCCCAGCTCCTAAAATATTAGTACCAAAAACTCTATTAGAATCGATCGTGGGGGAAAATAATGTCAAGGAAAGCACGCTAGTACAAATTTACCCTTGTCAAGATTATACTTCATAACGTCAATGATTTTGACAAGCCTCAAGTTTTTGTAGCAACTTATATGAATATGACAATTATAACTGATGGCATACAAACTTGAAATTAAAAGACACCTTTATGATAATGTTCGTAAAAAACTAATTCCGTTCGAGTCTATGTAGAGCTTGATGTAATATTCCTGGTATGCGTTTAGTTACTAATTAATACATACTATTTAGGACGATAGCAGTAAATTTATAGGATAAAGTAAAGATTTAAAGTTAAAACATAATTTCAAATATAAAATAAGAAAAGAAACATACATAAAAAAAAATCAAGATTTTGATAAGATTCTGTGTTATCGTGTAAAATAAATAGATTTTCACGGTCGTAATGTTTTTATTACAGCTAATTTTTACAATAAATTCATTTCATGTCTATTATAAGCAAACAAACAAAATTTTTGGTGATTAAGTTGCTACGCATTTTCTCGAGAGTGGAACTGCAAATTGGTTCAATGTGCAGTATGCAAGCAAAAACTGTTATGCAAATAAATTCAACGGCACGTAACAGCCGAGAGAATCGTTAAATAAGCTCCAATTAAAGTAATAGAGTGTGCGTTCCAACGAATCGAAGCTTTAAATTGGTTGTCATACACATATATTGATGCAAATATTTTCCTGAAAGGGTATGGCACCTATTGTTAGTGGAAACATTAATATGAAATTGATTGATATTACCAATATTTATAAGGGGAAAATGTTATAATGTTTGATTTAGCTAAGCAGCAATCCTTTATCTTTCGAAACATCCTCTAGCTCATAACGGACTAACAGACCTTCAGAAAAGTTTAGAAAGTTTGAAAAAATGTTACAGGTAAATAGACATGTAAATATTTTTGTCTTTTCTGCTAAAAATACAAAAAAACTAAAAAAAAAAAGCTGAATCGGCCGAAAAGTGCACATTCTTAGTACAGTGTGACTCGATGATAATAAAATAATAAAATAATTTTTTTTCCCAATCAGCATAAAATTAACCTGTACTGCAATGTGAATTTCTCCGTTCTAAAATCACAGTAACCAATAACATCAACCTTATAAAAAGATAAGGATAAAGATAGTATAGTTTTGGAGCACGAATTCTTAGTAAATGTAAATACTTAAATGTCAGCCGATAGTTTGGAAAGCTTCCAACATTGCATTTTTCGTAGTAAGTCTCAAATAACTTTTCTGATAATGCATTACAACATACATAGGCGATAGTTTGATCAATTCCCCTAAAGAACAAGACGCAACTGGTAATGATATATTATTCTGCCGTTCCTTGGTTTGATTTTGACTTTGATTTTGAGTGATATCTGTTTTAAAATTCAAATTTATTTGTGAATAACAACTATATTTAAAGTAAATTAATAATCTGTATTGCTTACTTAATCGGATTTAATTAAACAAAAAGCCGAGAGAGATAAGTATGTATCCTTAAAACACAAGTATATGCTGCATCTAAACATCTAAACCATACGGTTTGTATGTGCTTTTATTACAAAAATAATATAATATTGATGTGCACATGGCTAAGGATTATAGTTTAATATTAATGTCTAGTTATCTTCTTCTTCTTCTTCTTCTTCGTGCATCCTTTTGCCCTTTAGGGCGTCGGATGATGTCTAGTTATAAATATGTTTATTATATTCTTCAGAATAATATCTGTCCTATTTTCTTGTAATAAATATGTTTGACTTTTTTATTAACAAATTACTATTAAAAAGTTAAAACAAATAAAAAAAATGGGAATGAAATTAGGAAGAGTACAAATGAAAATAAAAAGCTAAGAGAAGGATCGACAATGAGAGAAGAAAAGTGGACAATGGAGAAAAACTAATTAGTAGGATGAATAGATAAGCACGAAAACAAATTGGGCTTTGTCTGCCTGAACAGGGCCGTGCTTACGAGTCCTTAGAGGGTGAATCGGTGAACAATTGGAGTCCGAGCTTTACCGAGCCTAAGACCATCCTCTCTGTTTATATTGTTAAGTTGTTTTTCAATTTTTATTGCTTCACGTATGATACGAAGGAAGTAATGAAGTACACTGGCAAGTACTCGAGCGTTCTCAAAGTCCATCTTATGCCCAGTTAAACCAGTATGTTCAAAAACCGCAGATTTTGTAATGCGTCTGTATTTGCAATCACTTTGTTCTCTCGCAATCTCGACTCAATGGAATGACCAGTTTGTCCCATGTAGTTTGAACTACAAGAACAAAGAATGTTGTAGATCTCAGTTGATTTTAAGCTTAATATGTGGTCTTTTGCAGATCTGAAGCAGTTTCCCAGAGTTTCGTTAGTCCTAAAGACTGTCTTTATGCTGTTCTATGAATATGCCCTATCTTATCAATAATGCCCTTACTGTAGGGTATAAAAACTAAGCCTTGCAAATTTCTCTGTACAACTATTGCTCAAACTTTTATAGCAAATTCTTGTCAAGGCAGACAAGCTACAGGTCGGTCCTTACCTGATTATGCTGGGTGTTATCCCCAAATTGCGACGCGGTTTAAGCCGAAAATAAATTGTAGTATTGACAGACCGAGAAACCGCAAAAGCCTCAAAGAAAATGAAGTGATTACTATAAACAATAAGACTGGCTTATCAACAAACATTCTAGAGATGGATAATTGAAACTGGAAACAAGAAATAATGAAAAAGAAATATTAATGAATAGGCTCCAGAATCTATGCTGATAATGATGTGAGTTTAAAAGAAAGATCAATCTAAACAGAAATCAGGAAAATGTCAAAAGAGGAGATCAGCAAGAATAATAAAGTAAAGATTGGTTATAAAAATGAAATATAAATAGGATGATAACAAAAAATGAGTAATGAAACACAGACTGGGTGCATTAAAAATAAGACGAACGTAGTAACGAGATATGACAAATGGGCACACGAAATATAAAGAGATTAAACAATGCCCAACAGGATGAAATTAGTCATGCAACGACAACCGCAAGAGCCAGGACAACAAATACGAAGACAATATGAAATAATAAAATAGAAACTTGAAGATAGAAAAAGGAAGAAAAAATCAAGATCGTAACTTGCAACGTAAGCTGAATAAATGGGGAAAAAAAGAGCTAGTCCAGAAGTATGAAAGCAGCAAACTAATGGCATTAGCAATTACAGAGACTAAGAAGAAAGGTAGTGTAACAGAACAATTAGTAGGCTGCTTACTTCAGTAATATGTAGTAACTATGTTAAAAACTTTGACCTACGTTTCTGAAAGATTATGGGTGCTTAATTGAAGTTTTTCAAACAACAAAGATATGTGTGCAATGGTGGCATACGGCTTAAAGACGAGATAAGAGCAGAAATCAGGCGTTATTAAAAGCAGATTTAGACAGGAATAGAAACAGCAAAAGGTGAAATTATAATTCTTAGGAATGTCATTGCGAGAGTTGGCTGCGGCCTCGAGAAATTTGATAGAATAATTATGAACTATGAATGGTAAATAACTTATTAGTAGTTAATACATTATTTGAGCACAAACGTGTCCATAAGCATACTAGACCTAAACGAAGCAGAGGAAAAAGCCAATAATTGACTATGTTGTCACAGAAAGAAGAAACAGAAGTGCAGATGAAGTGAACATGTAAGAATGAGGAAGAATAGTGAAACAGGCAACGACCATTATTTAGTAACTGCAACATTAACAACGGGATAGCTAAGAGTGAAAGAAGTAACAAAATCTACAAACAGAGTGGTACGAACGTAAAAAAACAGATAATATAAGCTTACTAGCAAAGATGTGCAAACCGTGTATCACGGAAAATTATGATAAGTTAAGAGCTTTTGATGAAAATCACGAAAATTTAGCTTTGATGCATTTTGCAAAATTTAACTAGTCAAAGGTAGGTAAGAAGCAAATGTCATGGTGGACAAACGAAGTGAAAAGAAAAGTGAGAAACCAAGGAGACGAACAGATTTCAGAGAAGAAGCAACGCTTGCAGTCACTGCGGCTAAAAAGCAGTCGGGGGAATAATTTAGCAGTAGGCTCGAAGAAAACAGTAGTGTAAAATCAGCAATTATTCTATAAAGTTCTGAAAAGCCTTGCATAGAAGAAACTAACCGCAATAAGACAAATAGAATCACAAGAAGGGCAGGTCGGTAGCGGGTTGTGATGTCATAGAGACATGGAAAGGGAATTTTCACGGAGTTTTAGGAGGAAAACTGAAAAGAGTCAAAATAGGGCAGCTGGAGGTATTACCAAAAGAGGAAAATAAGCAAAAAATTAGTCTTGAGGAAGTAGAGAAAATACTAACTAAGATTTGATCAAAAACTCTCTTTTATTAATCACCTGATACAAACAACAAAATCAGCTTATCAGAACCTCGGTTTTATTATCAGAAACTCTCACCATTTCACACATGCCGAGGGCAGCTCTGTGGGTCCCGGGGAAACCCGAGCCCACGGAGACTGTTTCTCGTCGACTGGCAGTGCAGAACCCCGGGATGGGCGTTGGGGACTGGCCCCTCTTCCACACGGCCGAAAAGAAGGAGCCACTTGGTAGGCTCCTAATTTTTGGCCTAAGCAGAGAGGCCGAGACGGCCGTAAAAAGCAAAGGAGGTAAACTGCACTATCAGTTTACCACCCTAAGCATAAAAATTCAGAAGCCTGGAGATGCACCTCCAGCCTCAGAAAACCAGCCTATAGGGCAGGGTGCGTCTACGGACACCCCTCAACCCTATTTAGTTACAGATCAGGGTGCGTCTGCGGACACCCCTCCACCACCACCCGGAGAGCCGCTACCAGAGCAGCCATCCGAAGAGGAATCCCCACAACTCCCCACCCCCATGGACACAACCTGTGAGGAGGAGAGGATGCTGATGGAGATACTGTTGGAGTCCGGGTCAGACACCGGGGCCGACTAACTCTTTTTGTTGACCCCATGTCCACTCAGCCTGGACTAAATATTATACAAATTAACCTGCAACACTGTCGAGTGGCTGCTGTCACTTTACGCAGACATCTCGACAGTCAGCAGGACACTGTTGCAATAATACAAGAGCCTTGGATTGTAAAATCTAAGATCTGTGGATTAAATAATAATAATGGCGCTGTCTTTACAGATAACGCCCAAAAGAAGCCAAGGACGTGCATCTACTGTCCCAAGCACCTACAAGCCTTCGCTTTGCCACACCTCTGTACGCGTGATATTACGGCGGTACAGGTGAGTTGCAGCATTAACGAAGGAAAAGAAGATGTTATATTAGCATCGGTATACCTTCCCGGTGACTCAATCGACCCTCCGCCCAGCGCGGAGTTGATCGAACTGGTGGATTACTGTGAGAGGGAAAATAAACACCTAATTATTGGTTGTGATGCGAACGCTCACCACGTTTCGTGGGGCAGCAGTACCATCAACACCAGAGGTAAATCTTTACTTGAGTACCTAGTAAGTACAAACCTAGAAATACTGAACCGTGGATGTGAACCTACCTTTGTCACAACGCGTAGCCAGACGGTGATTGATGTCACCCTGGCATCGTTAGGTATTTCCAATAATATTGTGGGCTGGCATGTATCACCTATTGTATCCATGTCAGACCACAGATGGCTCTGTTTCAGATTATCTGGAACTACGGCCATACCAAAACAATATCGGAACCCTAGGCAGACCGACAGACTAACTTATAAAGTAGATCTGGAAGCCCACCTGGCGGAGTCGATTTTCCCAGTCACGATTGCTCGGGTAGAGGACCTGCAGACCAGCGTGGACATTCTGCAAAACTCGCTCTTACAATCCTATGAATCATCATGCCCCCTGAAGACACCCAAGGCGAGTCGCACAACCTCTTGGTGGTGCAAGAAACTCGACAGGATGAGATCAGTGCTGGGTAAACTCTTCAATAAAGCAAAGAGAACTAGAACTACTAGTGACTGGGAGGCCTACAAAAACCAAAAACGAATATATAAAAAAGAAATCCGCCGGAGGCAGAGGAACTCTTGGAAAACTTTCTGTGGTTCTATAGAGACTACTACCTCAGCGGCAAGACTAAAAAGGATCCTTTCCAAAGACCCCAATCAACAACCTGGCTGTCTCAGGCAAGGGGATGGTTCTCTGACAACCAAACCCGAAGAGACAGCACAAGTGCTAATTCAAACACATTTCCCAGGCTGCATTGTTACCCCTGACCGTGTATGGCCAAGGCCCGACACCCCACCTCCCACTGAGGAGGATTGGGAAGTGGCGGACCGGGTCGTAAGGGGCGACAAAGTAACCTGGGCTATAAACTCCTTTCTCCCCTTCAAGTCGCCAGGGGTGGACGGTATCTTCCCAGCCCTATTACAATGGGGTCTGGACTTGATAATTGCCCACCTGGTGCGCATCTACCGAGCATGTATCGCCTTTCGATATATACCGGAGAGCTGGAGAGAAGTGAAGGTAGTTTTTATACCCAAACCAGGACGTGTTGACTACACCCTGGCCAAATCTTACCGTCCCATTAGTCTTACATCTTTCTTATTAAAGACTCTTGAGAGACTTTGTGACAGGGAAATAAGGGAGAAGGTGCTTGTGTCACACCCACTGCACCTGAACCAACACGCTTACATCCCAGGGAGATCTACCGAATCGGCGCTACATGCCGTAGCGAATCGGATCGAGAGATCATTAGACAACAAAATGTCTACCCTGGGAGTTTTCATTGATATTGAAGGAGCCTTTGACAAGGCCACCTTTGAAAGTATAAACTCTGCCTTACGCAGACTTGGTGTTGCACCTACTCTTTGCGAGTGGATAAAACACATGCTTGCAATGAGAGCAGTGCAATTTAACGTAGGAGACAGCTCAATCAGAGGCGTCGTGATGAAAGGCTGCCCACAGGGCGGGGTTCTGTCTCCACTGTTATGGAATACAGTGGTGGACAGCCTTCTAAGCGCACTCAATGATGCTGGATTCTATACCATTGGATATGCGGATGATATCACCATCCTCATCACGGGGAAGTTTGAGGGCATGCTCTGCACCTTAATGCAGACGGCTCTTCGAATAACAGAAAAATGGTGCAATGAACAGTCCCTATCTGTCAACCCCTTGAAGACAGAGATGGTACTCTTCACAAAGAAAAAGAAGGTTGGACCCTTACGTACACCTCTCCTATTCAATACTTCTCTCAGATTTTCAGATAATGTCAAATACCTGGGAGTTATTTTTGACAAACAGCTGAACTGGGAGAAACACCTGAAAGCTAAAACAAACAAAGCATGCATGGCTTTCTGGCAGTGTCGCCGCGCTCTGGGTAAATCTTGGGGACTTTCCCCTAGAATTACCTTGTGGCTGTATACTGCCGTGATTAGGCCTATGCTATGCTACGGAGCACTTGTCTGGTGGCCCAGGGTCAGACAGGCTACGGCAGCAACCAAACTGGGGCACGTGCAACGTCTCGCCTGTCTCAGTTCTACAGGTGCTATACGCTCAACCCCCACGGCCGCCTTAGAGGTGATCTTATGCCTTCCTCCACTTGATCTCTTTGTGGAGGAAGTAGCTGTGAGAACTGCTTTAAGGCTGCGCCACAAGGGGCTGTGGCAAACAGCAGGCAAGGGAGGCAGACACACCCGCATCCTGGATGAGGCAATCTTCAAGATTCCTCTTCTGGATGCTATGGTGGACTACCTTCCTTTACAATATGCCTTTAATAGACACTTTAGTGTCTACGCGAATGCTGGACCAACCCAGCATATGGACATATCCATCTTCACCGATGGATCTAAAACAAAGCATGGAACGGGTGCCGGAATTTTCTCCGATGACCTAAACCTGCGCCAGAGTATACCACTAGGCAAAATTGCCACTGTCTTCCAAGCGGAGGTAGTGGGAATAATGCATGGTGCAAATGCAATTCTTGAACGACAAATCAAGAACCAACGTATTGGTATCTACAGCGATAGCAGAGCCGCCTTACTAGCCCTAGGCAGTTGTAAAATCACCTCAGGAGTGGTACTGCGGTGTCGTGAAGCTCTCGACGATATCTCAAAAGATAATGCAGTCTCCCTTGTATGAGTGAAAGGACATGACGGAACCTACGGCAACGAAAAGGCTGATGAGATTGCGAGACTGGCCTCCGGACAACCTCTCTGGGGGCCAGAACCCGTAATTCCCATATCCCTGAAGACATTAAGCTTTATGCTACACCAAGAAACCTTAAAAAGCTTCACACGAAGATGGGTTAACACTCAAAGCTGTCGTCAAGCAAGGGCTGCTATTACGGCACCCTCGCCAAAAACAGCCAAATACTGTGTACAACTGTCCCGAAAGAACTTACGACTAGTTGTGGGTATCTTATCTGGACACTGCACCCTAAAGCAACACATGCACAGGATGGGACTGGCGGACAGCCCAAACTGTCGTGCATGCAACGAGGACGATGAGTCGGCAGAACATGTCTTATGTCACTGCCCAGCTCTTGCAACAACCAGAGTATCCATGCTGGGGGACTTCTGGCCTAACATGGCCGAAATCAGCAACACTCCAATTGCGGATGTCCTCAAGTACATCCAAAAGGTTGGATGGCTTGGGTGACGTTCAATGTGGAGAGCTGCTGGGGAGGTAGTACAATGGGCCCACCTATTGTGGCCTAAGTGCGCGTGAGGTAACTCACACTCCCAATTCCAAATCCAGAATTCCACACATGCCGAAACTATTGTTAAACTTTACAATGCATATGTAAGAACGACCTTACAATTTTCTTCGGTAGTTTGGTCCCCTTTTTATCTTTATCATAAGCAAATGTTGGAAAATATTCAGAAAAAGTTTTTAAAATATCTATCATTCAAAATAACTAAGCAATACCCCGTTCATACGCCTTATTATCAACTACTACAAACATTTAATTGTACGGAGTGATCGAAAATGTTTGAAGGTCACGTGACCACGATCTGGTCGCATTATTATCAAAAATGCGTTTCGATGTGTCCGCGAACCTGTTGTTTATCAATACTTACATCCCTAGAATCCATTAGCGTACGTGCATTTTATCTGTCAAATGTCGTAATAATAACAGTTATCGTTTTCTTTTGTGTTATTGTTCTCGTTTTTGTAATCCCCACGTTATAACAGTTTTTTTCAAAACTCAAAGTTTGTATTCGTTTCCTTTATTAGGTAAGACAATAAAATTACAAAGTTTATTTTAAATTAGGGTGATAACAGGTGTGTAATTTTAGGTTAATATGGTGTTTACAATAGAGCAGGATAAATTTATTTTGGAAGCGTACTTTAGATCCGGAGAACGTGACCAAAATGGTGTTTGGCAGTACTCTTATCCCTCGTGTTTCAATCAGTTCCAAGAGCATTTTCCCAACGAAGCAGTTCACTATGAAATTTTTAGTCAACACGTTCGTCGTATTATTCAACGGTACCACGAAACAGGCAGCGTCTGCAAAGGAAAGTCTACGGGCAGGTCATCTGTACTTACCGAAGACACTGTACACGATATTCAGGAACGAATGGATGCAAGTCCCAACAAATCGTTAAGATGTTTATCTGCTCAAACAGGTAATGAGCATAATGTTGTTTTTGTAATTGATTTATCTATGTTAGTTTCAGGTCTTTCATACGGATCGTGTCAGAAGGCTTGCAAAAAAATACTTCATATGCACCCGTACAAAGTGTCGGTGGTGCAAGAGTTGCTACCAGCAGATTTTGGAAAGCGTCGACAATACTGTACATGGTTTAATGAAAACTTCAACAATGATGACATTTTGGATCTGACATTTTTCAGTGATGAAGCCTGGTTTCATTTAAGTGGCTACGTAAACTCGCAAAATTATCGTACGTGGTCAACTGAAAATCCCCATGTATATCGGGAGACCTCATTGCATCCCCTTAAAATTGGGGTTTGGATTGCAATGTCGAGAAGAAGAATAATTGGCCCTATTTTTTTTAATGAAAACATCAATGCTAACAATTATCAACGACTACTTTTAAGACCGTTTATTGATCAACTCCACGATGACGAACTGCAGCATGGGTTCTTCCAGCAAGATGGTGCAACAGCTCACACAGCAGGTGCAACGTTGAACTTTTTAAGGGAATTCTTTGATGAACGAATAATAAGTAGAGGTCGTTGGGCACCGCGATCGCCCGACTTAACACCTCTCGACTACTTTATGTTTGGCCATCTTAAGAATGTTGTATATGCAAATCGTTTACACACAATTGAGGAGTTACAAGAGGCCATAGTAAATGCCGTGAATGAAATCACACCAAGACAGTTAGTAGCCGTTTTTGAAAATATGAAGCGCAGGGTCAATGTTTGTTTAGACAATGATGGAGGGCATTTCGAGCAGTTATTGTAACAACTGTCTTACAAAGAATTTTTTTTTTGTATTCATTTAAATTGTGTCATTGAAAAATGTGTTTTTTATTAATTTAAACTGTTATTAAATTGTAAAATTGACTAATTATTGTAAGCAACAATCAATAAAAATGTGTTTTTTTTATTAATTAAACTGTTATAAATTACGTTATTAAATTGTCTTGTTTTTTAACCTATAGGTTAACTTTTGGAATATAAAAATGTACTAACATAAATCGTAATTTACAACAAGAAAAGTCTTTAAAAGTCCCTAACAGTAATTATTTCGCTAAAAAAATGGTGCACCAACATTCATATAAAGAACACGCCACCCATTTTTAAATTTCCCGCGCTATTTAAATTATTATTGCACGCCAGTGGAATTAGTCAAGATCACATTAAGTAGTAAGCGGACAAGATCAAATCAGTATGAAGCGGCACGTTCAATCATTTTCGATCGCACCGTATAAGTCTTGATAACCGTCGTTCACTGTCTTCCTTACTGCATCTATTCAAACTGATAAACTCACAAGTTGACAATTCTTTTCTATTGAGTAAATTTGCTTTTACAGTACCTAGAAATAATCGTAGTCGTTCCACTTTTTATTTGCATACTCCTAGAAGTAATTATGCCATGAACTCATTTGTTTATCGTCTCTCATCGCTATATAATGGAATATCCAATGCCGTCGATATTTTTTCATTGACATTCAAACAATTTAAAAACGCCTGCCTTCACAGACTTCACTAAGATAATATGTTAACATAATTCATTAACATAATTCTTTTTCTCAGATAAAAATCCATCTTGCATAATACCTACTTTTCTTTTATAAATTCTGCTACTCGAACATGTTAATTATTAATTAAAACGAGTACAATGTTATTGTCATTATTATTATCACAATTATATTATTATTTCTTTTAAATTATGTTATCAGAATATATTATTTATTAATTAATAAGAGTACAATGTCAATTTTTTTATTCTTGCTCTTTTTGTTATTGTTGTCATGCACACATTTGATTTGATTTGATTTGATTTTATTGTAATGGGTTGCCACCTGTAATTGGAATTTTTTTTTCTGTAGATGGCATCAGAATAAATAAATTAGTTAGGCTAGGAAAATCTGCTGGATACGACATGGTGATACCGGACATAATAAAGTACCCCAAAAAAAGAGATAATTTGCTGTTTATGAAGATAATTAACCTACTATAGAGAAAAAAGTGCGGCGGGAAAAGAAATTGGAAATTTAAAAAGAGGAGATAATAGAGACTGCGAAAGCTATGAGAGTATCTCCCTTTTAAGTACTCCCAGCCGGATGCATGAAATAATTCTCGAGCGTAGGCTACGATTAGAAGTAGAGCACATTAGAAGAACACAAGACTTAATATTTATGGCCAGGCAAGCGATCGAGGAGCAATGGCGTTGAACAAAGTTCTGTATATGGTGTTTTTAGATTTACAACAAGCTTGGTGATTTGACAAATTACCGAGAGATAAAATCTGGAAAGTGCAGCGGAAAAGAAAGTCTAGTAAAATAATAATCACCCCAATAATGAGCTTGTACCAAGTAGCAAGAAACGTAGTGACAACAGGGAATATACAATCCAGCACATTTGCGATAGGTAAAGAGATACGCCGGGAAAGAGTTCTTACCTCATTACTGTTCGTAATAGTGTTGCTATAAAAGCATGCAGATCAAGAATCAGGAAATACAATAACATTACAAACAAATATAGAATTCCCAATGTGGATATTAGGGAGCAGCTTAAAGTTAAAGTAATACGACCATGCATTGAATGTAATCAGCTGATGTGGTTTGACCATATGATTGGATAGATGAGATCTAATTAAACGTAGGATGAGACGATTAGGAAACGCTTCAAAATGCAGTGGCGACAGACCTTACTGGAAATCATACAAAATTGAAAAGGTTCCACAAGAACACACAACGACCATTACCTCGACCCCTGCAGTGGTAGAAGTAGAAGAATTAAGTGTCGGTAGGTATTACCTATGCATTTGTATTCAATCTACAAAACCGAAAAAACTGTCGGTACATAATTATCTCCTTAAAAGTATCATCCTCACACTATCTTCTATTGCTCTCCACGTTTAAAAATAAAAATTTCTAGTCATGTCCCTTTTAAAATACTATAATTATACCTACCACTCTCTAGAGCATCCCCATCCTTAGAATAGTTAATTCACATTATCAATCTTCAGCGGTGAACTCATCATGTAAACATTGAGTAATAACGTATTTTTCTTATCTATGGCTATATCTAAAACTTGACCTTAATCGGGCACCTCGGTAGAGGAAGACGCATGCGAATGTCACAAGAAAGTCAGATATGTACTAATGTTTTTCAAGAGACATTGTATTAAACTATTAAATGCAATTCTTAGAATTGACATAACAGAACCGTAGGTATGTGGCTCTCTTTGCATTGGCTTACCAGTCAGTTCTTGTTTCAATTATCTAGAATTTGGAGTAGAGGTGCACAGGTATTAAACAACATACTATTGCATGTTCCGATTTACCCCATATTACTTTAAGTGTAGCTCTGTAATCTTAGCATAAAGTACAAATTATTTCATTACTAAGTTTGCTATTTTTTTTTTACAAGAATCATGAAGCCGTTCGTGAGCACGACCCCATGATTCCCATCCCACCCCCTTATCCGGGCTCAGCACACTCAGTGCTATACACCGGTCTAACATGCACCCCACCCCTGAAGACATGCAACCCAAATACACACCTACATACACCATCCATGAACCCGTCGGATTTAACTTGTTCAGAAAAATTACCGCCGAGCAGTGGACTCGAACCAACTGCCATTGAGAGTCTAGTTTCAAAGCCTGGGACTTTAACCACTAGACCACCCGCCGGCCCAAGTTTGCTGTTTTATGCTTATTTTTTGGCAAGACGTAAGGGTTCAATTTTCCGATGAAAGTATTGGGAAGTACACTTACATAATTATAATATTTTAAATTTTACTAAATGTAGTGAAATCAGTTTATAGCATTTAAATGATAAGTTAAGCTTCGTGCAGTGTCAATATAACGATCATAACAGCTATTAACAGAATAATAAATGTTACATCGAAAACAATAAAGTACAATCTAAAGCTGTATAAACTGATTAAAATATAAAACCGTTTTTATTGATTCTGTTAAACAACTAGAGTTTATTACATATTAATTTGATTATAAATAAGTTGTTTTGAATGTCATAACTGTGTAAAAAAGTAATAGTAAATTGTATGACCATTAAATCGGATAATGGAGATAAACATTTCCTGAATTATTCTAACGATTGCCAGCATTAGCATGGGTGAATAAGTAATCGTTTTGCCCTGCTCGCTTTCTCCATTGTTGCTTCTAACTTACAAATTATTAAACAGTTTCAGGAAAATATGAATTACAGTTGCATAAAGTTTTAGAAGAGCTTAGCCGACATTCAAGAAACTTTTGTATTTTAAACAAGAGACAGGCAAGCTGCTGCCGCTGTAGTGATATCTGCAAAAAGCATAGAATTTTTATTTAGTCCCATTTCCGTTTGCATTATATGTATACATCAGATAATGCCTTTTGCAAGACTTTTCAGATAAAATGGTAGTGAGCGCTGACCTCATTTTCTACGTATCTCGATCTTGCATGTTACAATCAAGGCAAGCGTGACTACATTTTTCTACTTAAAACTACTATTAATCACAATATGATATTAGTGGCCAAAATCAAACTACAATTTTGCTGTAGAATTAGTAAAGCGATTACTAAACTATACGCTTCAGGACAAGGGAAAGCTCGAGAATATTAATTCGTGTTATATAATTTAAGGTAGTGGAATGGAACAACTCTGTTAAAAGGGTTGAGCACATTCGTTAAGAAATTAATATTCACAGGTTTCTTAACATTTGATGAACCAATAAGATAGAAAAAGGTATGGTATGGTATGGTTTGATGATGTAGAAATCATTCAATAGTACCAGATGAGGTACAAAAATATGTTAAAAAATGTAAAAGCTTTAAACAAATTAATTGGATTGGCCATTAGTGTACATTTTAAAATATGCACAAAACCAGTTCCACCTAACGTAATTGCTTATCAAGATTCTAGTAGACCCTAAAATATCTCGTTTTCATCTTTCTTCTGAGTAGAAAGAAAAATTGCGGTAAGAAAAGGGTCGTCGTAAATTAGGTATCGTAAGTGGATTAGGTGTCAAAACACTTATTTCACTTTGCGTTTTTGGATTGCATTTCTTAAGTTTCTTCCAGCAACAATGCAAGGAGTGGACCTAATTATTTCTGTTTATTTTAATACCTGCGCGCATATTATAGTCTATATTTATTTGTCTACAGTAAACAAAAAATAACAATATTTTGATATAATATTAAGTAACATAAGTTAAAATTTACGTAAAATACCTCTGAAATGTTTTCAGTTTGCATAAAATCTATGTTTGTGTAAAAGGGGCGGCAATATGTAGAGCCGGTCCTGTATGTTTCTGTCCTTTTTTCATTTCTTGTACGCTGATTGTCTCAGAATATGTAGATAAGGCATTCCGCTATTCTTTTTGTTTTGATTAGTTCTGCCCATTTCTTTGTTTATGTCTACGTAACTAGTTATTTTTGTTACAAGATATTTTATTTCTATCATTTATTCAATTGGTTTATTGTTTACTACCAATTTGTAGCGATCCTAGATGCCATTGATAATGACAGATTTGTTATATGAGAGGGTTAGAACAACATTCATTCCCTATCTTCTTTTTGTTCATAGTGATTTTATTCTATATGGTTTCCAATACTGTAAGCAGCTGATAATTTCAAACAATATTTAAAATTGAAAGATCAGTGGCGTGTCATGAATTTAATAATTTATAAATACTAGACCTATGAACGTTTTCAATTTACCTCTTGATTTAAAATTTCATCAAAATTGGTCCAGTACTTTCGCCTTTAAAGACGTCACATTGCATGTGCAAAGTTTAAATCCATATTTTAATATGACAATCAATCCCCCTTCTTAAAATCCACGCACATGACTAATACCATAACCGACAAAGTTGACATTAAGAAATATCTAGTAAGAAACACTAAATTAGCTAAAGAGGGAACGATATACCCATCTCACAAAGCACATTTTGGAAGTTAGAGTGAGAGGAAACGACGATGTGTCCTAACTCTCTCATATAACAAATTTGTCATTATCAATGGCATCTAGGATTCCTACCAGTTTGCATCTTGCTGGTTCTTGTTGTAACGTCATAAATTCAGCTTTGTTGATAGAGATGGGTATGTCTTAAGGAGTAGGTATAGCATTCTTTGTGGTTTTATCACTTCTCAGTGTCGGAGATTAACATGGCATCATCCGCATAACATATTATGTTTATTTTATGTCTGCTCACTAGATATTCCCGATTTATTTTTGCGAATTTTGTAATTATGTCCATCAATGTTGTGAGTTATTGCTATAATTGACAATTTTAATTTAGATAATTTCTTATTGCATATAAATACTCAATACTCTTCAATCAGATTTACTCATGACACTGAACAAAATAATCAGTTACCTTTTTTGGACATTCTCATCATTAAAGAAAATAATACATTAGCTTTTGACATTTACAGAAAGCCCACACACACTGATAATTACATACAACAAAATTCAAACACCCCCTTCCAGCACAAAATCGCGGTATTCCATAGTTTAGTCCACAGATTATTGACAGTACCACTTTCAGATATCAGGTTCAATAAAGAATTACAGCACATACAGGAAATTGCTGAATCAAATGGATACAACAATAATATCATTAAAAAAAATTTTAACAAAACACAAAAGAAAACTGTTTCGGCAAAATTCTACTACATTTTCACCTGAACCAAAAAAGGCGTTCAAAAAACACAAATTCACTTACCACCCAAAAATAGAAAGAAAATTCTAAAATTTATTTAAAAACATTAATATTGACTTAGCTTTTTCAAATAATAAAAACAATTTGAAAACTTTACTCGGCAACACCTTGGATAAAGAAAATGATAATGACAAATCAGGCATTTACCAGATTAAATGTAATAATTGCTCCAAACAATATATTGGCCAAACTAAGAGAAAAATAATTACGCAATTCAAAGAGCACACCTATCATCTAAAAAATATTAATATTGACAAATCCGCTTTGGCTGCCCATTTTGCAGATACAGGTCATAAATTCAATACCCATAACCTTTCACTTCTAAAGGCAAGTAACGGATATAGTTAAAATATGTTAGAAGCAATTGAAATGAAAAAACACAAAAACCACCTTTTAAATTTTGATTTGTCACCCTTAAACAACCGTTTACTTGACTTAATTCAAACTTCAGAAAACTGACCTGCAACTTTCACCACTTGTCCTTTTTTGCCCTTGGAAGTGTAATTGGATACCGTTATCTCATAAATCACGAGTCCGTAAATGCTCCTTAAAAAATTTCCGTTATGTTTGCTTTTGCCTTAGATTTTAGAGTTAGTTAGCATTTGCTACTGTAGATGAGTACATCGTAATCGAAATGTACATATAGCATTATCTATAATAAATTTACGAAGAAAGGCTTGAAGTTTTATTTTATAATTATGTCCATTACCAAGTTAAACCCAAGCTAGCTTAGAGAATCCCCTTGTTTTAAACCTTTCGGTGAGGGTCTGTTATCGATTAAGTTGTTGTGATGCTTTATTTTCATGATGTTATCCGTGTGTTTCTTTTACACTCTTTATTACGGTGCGGTGTTGGGTATTGGTCTTTCGTGTAGTATGTTTATCATGTCATGCAGCTGGATATTACCGAAGGCTTCTTGCAGATCGACCAAGTACATGTAGGCTGTTTTATTAAACGCCAAGGCTTTTTCTCTTATTTGTATTATTAAAAATATACTAACTTTGTTTTGTCCATCATCTCATTCTTGTAACTTACGTAATGTATTTGTTCTATTTTTGTTGTTATTTTATTGTCGTGTTCTGAAGCTTTATCCCTCTATTTTTTTTGTTTTCATTTTATGGGCTATGCCGCTATTAATATTAGTTAGATAACACTTTCGTATCTAGTATGTCTGCATATGTATTATCTTTCCACGAAGTATAATCCAAGCCGTTTTGAAATTGTAGCTTCTTAGTGCTAAACGCACTTAGCACTTAGTGTTGAAATCACTAAGAAACGACATTTTCAAAATGATTTTGGTTAAATATTTACATACTTTGTGGGAAGATAATATACAAGGTCGCTATTATGTATGGGACCAAAGCTCCGCTGGTCAAATGGTTTGAGATGTGCATTTCATATTTGGTATATGTTAATTTGAGGTTATTTTGCATATTCTGAAGTAAAAAAAAAATTTTGCATATAGTTTTTAAGCGCTGCTGCCATCTTGAATTTTTTTAAATAGCAACCTAGGCTGTGTGATACATCAATAGAAAGCTATTTTTCTCTTTTCAGAAATATTAAACATGTATAGAATTACATAAGAAAATAACACAGAAAAATTAAAAAAAAAAAACATTTGAGGCATGCTTAACTCGTCGCTGCACATTTAGTGAAATCTAGTAACCATTGCATTAACAAAACGTCATAAATAAACAAAACACAAGCAAAAACAAGTAGTAGGAGTTTAATAGGTGATAAAATAAACATCACACATTGTTAATTCTTCCTGTAGTTGTGTTGTCTAGCAAATAATCTTTAGAATTCTGCAATATGAATCGTTTATCAGAAGGAGAACGGATAGAAATTCTCATGATGATTGGTTATGGTGACAGAAGACGAACACACAACGAGGTACGTCATTTATTTAATACGGCACATCCAGATCGGAATCCAATTAGTAGATCTACAGTAAGTAGGACTTTAGAAAGATTTACTGAAAGTGGAAGCGTAAAAGATCGTCCTAAACCTGGTAGACCAGGATCTGACAGAAATGAAGAGAATTCCATTGAGGTAGTACTGGATGTGGTTGAGCAACCTCAAACGTGCAGCAACTTGCCTTAAACCACAATATGAGTAGACGTTCCATTCAAACAATTTTAAAAAGAAATAAGTTATATCCTTACAAAGTACATTTAGTACAGGAATTGCCAGAAGACGATTTCGACAGAAGGCTTGAGTTTTGTGAGTGGGCAATGGAAGTTATTTCTGAAAATGACAATTTTGCCAATTCAGTTGTATTCTGGGATGAAGCTACTTTTTGTTTGAATGGATCTGTAAACAGGCACAACTGTAGATACTGGACTGACACCAACTCCCATTGGATGGAAGAAGTTCACACCCAGCGACCCCAGAAAGTTACCGTATGGGCTGGTATCGTTGGTCACAATATTATTGGACCATTTTTCATTGAAGGCAACCTTACGTCGGAGAGATATCTTCAAATGCTGCGGGAAAATATTATTCCTCAAATTATAGAACTCTTTCCAAATCATGGTAACCCAAATGCAGTCAACGAAAACATCTGATTTCAGCAAGATGGTGCGCCTCCCCACTATGGACTTGCAGTGCGCAATTATTTAAGCGACATTTTTCATCGGCGTTGATCGGGAGAAGAGGAACCGTGGAGTGGGGTTTGTTGGGCCATTTATAAAGTCGTGTTTATTTAAATAGAACTGTCAATTTAGAACAATTGAAAAATCTTATTCGTGCTGAAATGGCTGCTATTTCTCGCAATTCTTTGCGCGACTCTTTAGACAATTTTGAAAAGCGCATTCATCATTGCCAAGAAGTAAATGGGCAGCAATTTGAACATCTCCTCTCTTAACTACTATTTAATTAATAATGTTGTTGTTTTCATTTTTATTTAAGAAATGTTGTTTGTTATCCTATTAATTTTAATTACTGTTTGTGTTTTGTTTATTTATGACGTTTTGTTAATGGAATTACTAGATTTGAGTAAATGTGCAGTGACGAATTAACCAAGTACACCAGCTCGAAGTAGGTCGCTTCATCTTCTTCTGCGGAACTGCTGTGCGATGAAAAAAAAAGGTTCTTTTCAGAACCACGATGTTGTTTAAAAAAAGAATTTTCCTGAAAAAAAAGTTAGTCCTAAACGATGTAAGCATGATTCAAATGTTTGTTTTTAATTTTTCTGCGTTATTTTCTTATGTAACCCTATATGTTTAATATTTCTGAAAAGAGAAAAAAATAAGCTTTCTATTGATGTATCACACAGCCTAGGTTGCTATTTAAAAAAATTCAAGATGGCGGCCGCCCTTAAAAACCATATGCAAAAAAGAAAGTTTATTACTTTAGAATATGCAAAATAACCTCAAATTAACATATACCAAATATGAAACGCATATCTCAAACCGTTTGAACAGGGGAGCTTTGGTCCCATACATAATAGCGACCCTGTATATGCGGATATACTGGGTACAAAAGTGTTATATGTTACGGCGCAAACTTCTACTCTAGTGTTATATGTTACCTATAAAACTAGTTGTTACAAATATACGCTAAAAATCGATGAAATTAAAAAAAAAACAAAGTTCTAGATTTCTACTGTTAACATGAAGTGGCCAATTCAAAAGTAGTTTCTAAATAAATTGCACCTATGTAAAAATATTGTTGTAGAAACGTCCGATACAGATGTGCCAATTATAGAATTAGGGAATATGCACAAGTTTTCAAATAACACTATTTTTATGGATGTTGGTATAATTCCCACAGTAATGCACAGCGATACATCAACCTATTTAGTCTATACTTTGAATTATGTGAAAAAATTTGTCGTGTCCTACCAGCTTTTCCCCCTATGACGGGTTGCGATTGCACAGCTTCATTCTTTGGTAAAGCCTTTGCAGAATTTATTTAAATATGTAAATATTGCAGCCGTCATGGCGTCGTTTGGAACAGATGTCACCATTGACGAAAATGTCATTATGGCGTTGGGCCACTTTGAATGTTTAATGTATAAAGCTAAAAGTACCACCGTATATGACGCAAGATTGGAAACGTTTATGAAGGTGTGTGAAAATAAATCAACCAGTAATCCATTAGAAGTAACTAAGTTCTTAAACAGTAACAGCTTACCTCCATAAAGACGTATTCTGATACAAAATACAAAACAAACAAACGAAATTTGCAGTATCTAATTTTACTGTACTATAATTAAATCTAAATTTTATTCACCTCTCAATCAAGGATAGATACAAAAGGACAACTAATTTAACATTAAGAGGTTCGATGGACCAAGAATATGTGATACATTCGATGATATATTGCTTACTGAATCGAACGAGAAGAACGATATGAAAATGAGAAAAGATAGTGGTGATGGTGAATATTAGATTTTCACATGGGTTAATTTTTTCTTTAAAGAATGTTTTTGTTTTACGTTTTCTAATTTTATATTTAATATTCTAGTTTTCATAAAGTTCTTATAAAATGTACCTTGATTGGTATACAACAGCTTGTTCAGTTTCCTGATATGCTTCAATTTTATTTATATGTTAACATTTAGGAAACTATTAATTATATTTATACATGTTCCATTTTCATTTGCCAAAAGATGTTAAGTTGATATTACAGATAGGTTATATGTTTCGACTAAAAAAAAGTGTTGACAATAGAATAAAGATTTTTTTGACAATAGAATAAAGATTTTGTCCTTCACCATCTTAATAAAAATTCTTATATTGGAACAAAACAAATATTTCGTAAAGTAGCTTACGCAATACGTATCTCTGCAGAAAATTTCCTTCTGTATAATCTCGTCTGTAGAGAAAAAGATTCAGACATTTGTCTGCTTATGAAAAATTATAATATACTTTAACCTGAAAAATGGGCAGATTGTCTGATTATACGGCATCTGTTGGACTATAGACTCAGAATTTTTCGTTTGCTTATTTACGTATAGAAAGCACATTGTGTAACCTAACAAATGACGCCTCCTTTTTGTTTGTACCTCAAACCGAACAAAATTTCCAATTTTGATCTAGCGGGCTACAAATACGGGCTCAACTGAAAACCGCAAGACGTGCAGTTTTGACATGAGAAAGCACTTGTCTGTAGGTGTAGAATGAGTAATATCGCCCTCGGCTCCCAGACATTATTAACAATTGTAATATAGCATTAAAAAAGTATCGATAATTCTGTCGCTTCATTGACAACGAAATTGTGTTGTTGCTAGCCAATATCACGAGTCCGAAGGACGAGTGATATTGCCGTATTTCAACACAATTAAGTTAATCAATGAAAGAACAGAAAATTTTTATCTTACAAGTAGAATTTTTTAGAATATTACAAAAACTAAATATTAAAACACTTCGTTAGTATAATTATGTTACTTACTAACGTACAAACGCGTTGTTTAATTATTCAATGCAAAAATAAAAAAAATCTCGTTGACTGAAGATAAACGGCTACTATTAGCTGTTACAATGTGAGTAGAACATTCAGTTAAAGTTTACGTTTGCTTTCACTTCTGTTGGTATAATTTGATTAATTATGATTCTAGCGGGTCGCAAATGTGTATTTATCGCGCCGCCATAGCAAAACCAGTTTTATTACCGAGACTGCTATTGTTTGCCATTTTTATTATTAGGGGAACCGCCAAAGCAAAGGTTTTCTCGCAGACATATTACAAAACCAACACATATACGCTACGTCTTCCACACTCCATTGACTAACACATTGAGAACTCAAGCACATAACATTTTTTTCGTGTACAAAACGCTGTATATTACTAGCTCTTATTTAAAAAAAAACTAGCTGAATCCGTACGCTTTTATACTTTCCTATACTTCCAGTATGGAAATGTATTGTGATCACGAAAATTTTCGAATATGCCGTTTTTGATAGAAATACATATTTTGGCCCTCCAAGAACACAAAACAGTGGATTTTAAAAAATGCCGGTCTTTATGTGCACGCAATACAATAAAAGAAAAACGCCTATGAATTTTTGAAAAACGTAAATCTATGGCCCTTCTCTTCAGTGAGCGGCGGAAGATTAAAAATTTCTGTTTAGACTAAAGTGCCTATGAGTAATAGTAAATTAAGATTCAGAGCTTAATTATTAGGTGCAGCAATATTTAGGAGTCTTAACTTTTTCCCTCCTCACCAATTTTGGCTACCAAATTAGTCAAAATCTATTTATATATAATTAGAGCAATCTCTATATAATTCAAAAACTAGGAATACGATCCACGGTTCGTTACACTAGCAACTTCAGTAGTTGATTTATTATTTCAAAAAAGCGTGAGGCATAGCCCACGGTTCCGCTAGTTATAATTAATTTCATAACCATCATCATAATTGTTAACGATTAGGAAATTTTTATACTGAAATGACGAATAATGTTTCTTGTTTAATAGTAAAAATGTTTATACCCTTGCAATATAAAGTAAGAACTCCTATTAAGAAAGTGACCTATTGGCCTTTTTTAGTAAAAATTAACCTTTACATCCAGGAGCTTTCTAGAGCGCAATAAATGTTTCGCGTGAACCGGTATATTTACGTTCAAAATTTAACAACTACAAAAATGAAGCACGCTAGTGGAACTATGAGTCATCAACTTCTCAGGTTGATTGCAAACAACGATTAACAAAAGCTTCATTTGGTTTATTATTGATTCACCGACACTTGATTACAAGCTCCCCTATCGGATTCTAATCTGGAGAAATAGATGTGTTTCTAGCTACTTGCACCGTTTATGCTTCCCATTCTTGCAAGTGAAATATGCTACATCAAGATAATGAAAATAAATTGTGGGTAGTTAGGAAATTCACCGATAGCAGGAAGGTATTTTCCGTTTGTTATGGAATGGTAACTATGCCATAGCTGTTTCTTTGTTACATTCCAGAATAACATTGATTTTAACACTCACGTATGTTTTTGTAGAAATACTGAACTTAAAGAAGGATATTTTGTAAGTAATTAAAAACGGTGACTTATCGTCTGTAAAAAACCAATGTAATGGAAATGATGTCGAATTATGGGTAGAGTACTTTGCATTTATTAACATATTTAGCAGTTCTAAACAGTATTTTTAAAAAAGAAAGAATAATTAATTTTAAATTTAAAACGCATTACACACCCTCAATCAGCGAAATTTTAAGTTCTTAGATTATTTAGACGGGTATGCTTTGACCTGATTATAATTATTTTATCACACAGTTCTTGCACGACAACACTATCGTGTAATAAATCTGCCGCGAGTTTTTGCTCCCTTCTTCAGAAAAGCGTTCGATCAATGTAATCACATTAATATTTCCACGAGTTTCTTCGTCTGTAGTTAAAAGCATTGTAACCTACGTTCTATATCTTTCAGATTTTGTGAGGCGTATGATTATTTTTTCAGAAATTGAAAAACGAAAGTAGAGCAACTTGATTGATTAATATGTAATCATTTATGTTAACAAAGTTATATATTATCCAACGACTGTTTAAGACGTAAGTAGCTAAATTAATGTATTATTAAATATAATTAAAAAATAGAGGTTCGCGGAAGAATCGCTATGTTAATATAAATACGCTAAAATGGTTGTATTTACACATTTTATATTTTTGATATTATTTTATGTAAACATTCTAGCTCCAAGGTTAGTGAGGACTGATCCAACCAACTTTAAGGGAGGAGGGAGAAAAATTCTCAATTTGTCAACTGCATTAGTTAAAATTTGCCAACTTTTATTTTGACACAGGGACAGATATTTCATAGGAATTTTATGTAAATTGGGACATAAAAAATATAGATATGTTGAAAAATAAATAACTATTTCATTGACAAAATTATTAAAGAGTAGGTATACATAGTTTAGGTAATTATAGTAAGTGGCGCGAGACTGCAGAGGCAGAGTGCGGACTAATTTCAAATCTATAAAAACAATACTTATTTTCCAAGTATCTGATTATTACACTTTTTTTTAAAGAATCATGAGGCCGTGCCTAAGCACGACTCCATGATTCCCATCCCACCCCCTTACCCGGGCTCAGCGGACTTGCGCTCTCTCACCGGTCTAACATTCCCCACCCCTGAAAGACATGCAACCCAACACACATCATCCATGGACACGCCGGATTTAACTTATTCAGAAAAATTTGCGACGGGCAGAGGACTCGAACCTACTGCCGTTGGGAGTCTAGTTTCAAAGCCTGACTAGACTACCAGTGTCAAGTGTGACATAAATTGTATCAAGTGCGGGTGCGGCGTAAGCGTATTACGATCCCGGTTCCCATCGACTGCGGCACGTTAGGATTCTGAGTGAATGCAGCTTATCTTTTGTTAGCTGTTATTCTATATCCAATGAATTAGTCAATATAATGATAAATAATACCTACTTCTTCTTCTTCTTCTCCTCTATAAGTTAATAGCTTGTTTTACTCCAGCACATCTTTCCATCTCTTTCTTGGTCTACCCGGTGATCTTCTACCCCTAGGTGATAGGTCTCAGCTTTCTTCACTATTCTGGTATCGTCCATCCTTGATATATGGCTATTCCATTCTGATCTTCTTTTCTCGACCCACTCTTCGATCTTTTGTATTTCGCAGCTTCGTCTGATTTCCTCGTTTCGTATGTGATCTCGTTTGGTTACGCCCATTATTTTTCGCAGCGTCTTCATCTCAGTTGTCTCCAGTATTTGTTTGGTCTTTATTGTGTCTGATCTTGTCTCCGCGGCATAAGTCATGATCGGTCTTATGACTGATTTATATATCCTAACTTTAGATTCTTGCCTTAGATGTTTATTTTGTCATATTGTGTTATTCAAGCAGGCTGATATTTTTCTTGCTTTCTGGACCTGGTGTTCTACCTCCCTTGCCAAGACTCCATTACTTGTGACCTTGATCCCTAAATACTGTATTGACATCACCTGCTCTACCATACTTCCATTTATTTCTAATTTGCAGCGTAGCGGTTCTTTGCTGATGGTTAGTGTTTTTGTCTTTTTGTCCGACACTTGTAGTCCAAAGTTTTCACAGGATTTATTGAATTGAAATACTAAGCGCTGTAAGTGATCTTCATTATCAGCAAAAAGGGTTGCGTCGTCCGCGTAACATATTAATCTAATTTCTTGGTTTCCAAATTTATATCCGCGATGGCATCTTTGGAGTGTTGTTTTTATTATTTCGTTCATCACTATATTAAATAAAAGCGGGCTTAGTGAATCACCTTGTCTAATTCCTTTAGTAACGTGGCTTTCGTAATACCTATTTAATTTATAAATTCCAGCTTTACTTCGTTAAAGTCCATGTAATAGTATATAAAATATTTCATTCAAATAACAAAGCAATGTGCTGCACAGGCATAACTAAACACTCACTATAACTTGTAATAATTTTAGATTATGCACAGTTACCTAAAAAACAATTATTCTCTTAACATTTTTTTATAACTGCTATAATAAAAACGTTAGAAAACTACGTCGCATTTGAATAAATGCACATACGTGCGCTTTGTGAGAAGCCCAGTTTTCTAAAACTACTAATTAATGATACACATTATTGATGATAAAGTATAGTTTACACATCACGGATGTGAATCAAAATTATTGCAAACTGCAAGTAAGTTTTAATAATAGAAACATGGTTGTATCACATGGTATTACGACACAAGTTTTCATTTAGAATACATGTAGAGCACTGCATTTAATTAAAATTAATTATGTAACTAGATGTAAGGCAACAAATACAAGTAAATATTTCGTTTTTCAAAAATAAATAAAACTACGTATACTCTAGAATTTTCACGCTTATACACTTGAACATTGAAGGGGCCAGCGGGTGGTCTAGTGGTTAAAGTCCCAGGCTTTAAAACTAGACTCACAACAGCAGTAGGTTCGAGTCCTCTGGCCGCCGGAAATTTTTCTGAATAAGGTAAATCCGGCGTGTCCATGGATGTTGTGTGGTGTGTATGTTGGGTTGCATGTATTTCAGGGGTGGGGCATGTTAGACCGGTGTATAGCACTTAGTGTGCTGAGCCCGGGTAAGGGGGTGGGATGGGAATCATGGAGTCGTGCTCACGCACAGCCTCATAATTCTTAAAAAAAAGAACATTGAAATGTAATACGAGTAAAAACTTTTATTTGATTAGTGCAGAATTACAACGAAATATTTAACATATTTTGAAAAATACAAACTTTACACTTGTATTGTTTTGTTACCTTCTGACATCCATGTATGGTGTATATACACCATATGTATTATTCGATACAACCGAACTTATGCACTGATCATAAATGCCATAAAGAACATTAACACGAACAGTAGAATTAAAATAAAACAATCATCAACTCTCAAAGGAAGTGCCTATAGCACAAGGTGTAAGGCAAAGCGATTCACTAAGCCCATTCTTGTTAAAGTGAAACTTCTGTGCCTGCAGGAGTAGCAACGTGAATGCGAGGCGGAAGTAATGTCGAAAATGAGCTCGCCTAGATGCAAACTAAAGCGATCCGTGTTTAGTTGTGCCGTCACAAGCACACAACTCAGAACGAGTGCATTTTGTTGCTTTGCTTATATAGCTAGATTAACAACAGCACACTTATAGTGAGAGATAAGCTTTATAGAATATTTGATTAACGACTGAATTATTTTCGAATAATATTTAATTTCTACTTAAACAAAAAAATCTTCTTCTTCTTGTAGTGCTATACCCTATTCAGGGCGTTGGCTACCTCTCTCCCATGTCTGTGTTTGGTGCGCGGCGATAGATAATTTGCACAGACAGACATAGGGGACCTACAGTTTAACGTGGGCTCCGAACCACAGGAAATGCATGCACTTCTTCTCCAGAGAGGTTTTCCTGGGGAAATATCTACCTCGCTGGTTTCCCGTTGCCTTGCGAGGGAGAACGACCGGGCCGGGGATCGAACCCGGATCCGCTGCATTGGTAGCCCGCGCTCTTGAGCTACGGCCGCTCTCAACAAAAAAAATAACAATGTTTTAATTTAAATATTGACATTGATGAACATTGTAATTTTGTTGACCGATAAAACTGCATTAAATTTCTTCGGCGCAGATTCGCCAGTAGAAATTCACTGTTTCGACTGTTCCTTGGTCTCCGGTGTATAGTGATGGATCCATGTTTCGTCCACAGTTTTGAAACGACGCGACGCAAAAACCCCTTTTTATTGCGCTTAAACATCGCCAAACCTGCCTCTGAAGTTGACATACGTGTGCCTTTTTGGGCGATCATGAGCAAACGTGGCACACATCGCGCGTATAGATTTTTCATATCCCACTGTTCGTATAATATATTGCGCATACGTTCATCTGAAATGCGTACTATTTCAACTATTTCGCGCACTTTCACTCTGCAGTCTTGCAATACAATATCATGGATTTTGTCAATCATTTCTGGTGTGGTGACCTCATTTGGGCGTTCTGAACGTTTGGCATCAGTTGTGCTTGTACGACCACAACGAAAATCAGTAAACCACTTGTGAATCATTTAAACAATGGCGAAGAGTTCCCATAATATTTTTCAAGCTTTGTTTTGGTTTGCGTAATAGTTTTTACACGCAAAAAATAATGTTTAATTAACACGAAATTCACTTTTTTCCATGTTTGCAAGAATACGAGAAGTTGTCTGCTTTCAATGGCTGTCATAACTGAACTAAATGACAGATCTGTCTAAAAGTTTTAATGTGGCATAGTGACAGATGGTACTGACAATTGTCATCTGGGATTTGCGATTGTGACGTTCTCTGTCGCAATTTTACCAAACTTCTCACTCCGCCCTCTTAGCTGATATCGAAGACAATCGACAATAGTTATTTACGTTATAAGGCCGCGAGATGACTTATTACAGTAACGAGTCGAGATGTTTTAGTTTATTATTTAGGAAACTACAATATTTTAACACCAATAACAATTTTTTATTAAAATTATACGACCTCTGGAAGGCGTCTGGTATAAACAATCGTTTGGTATTGCAAAGTAAACGATATGTAAAAGGCTTCCTTGGACCCCATATTTTCTAAACCGAGCTCTAAATTAAACTTTAATGATACTTTTCTTATATGTTTTGAGTTGCTCTGTAACGTCCTGCAGGGTTTATGCGCGGTTTCCGATATACCCTGTATATTTTTCTTTCAATCTGGTGGCCCGGTGGTACTTCGCCCACTTCTGCCAATGGACAGTCCGTCCCTGTCAATCAACGCTTATAGTCCGTAATAGAAAATTCCCACCCCTTTATTTAATAGACGGGGAACGATAAAAAATTACTGCTGTGACTAAAATTGTTCATGAGTTTTGGTTGTAGTTTACTCAGGTGTAGTGAGCATGTTATTAATAATAATAAGGCACATACGGTTTCAGTTGGACCTGTTTACCAGCCTGTTCCTATACAGCGGCAAGTCACAGTGAGTAGAGTGATCTAAACAGTCTTTGAGCGGCATAATGTTATACAGGGTGTTTCTTAATAACATGCTAATATTTAAGGAGGTTATTCTTGGGTCCATGTTGAGAAAAAAACTTCATATGAACATATGTCCTAAAGGTCTTCACTTTTGAGCTACAGGGTGCTAAAGTTTTAAGACAAAATTCTTTTTTTTATGATAAGTTTGGTATGACCCTAGATATTTTTGTGAAACGTAGTACGCATTTTCTACGCATCAAAAGGCATTTTCTGCGGTACAACATAATTTTTTACTCTTACCAGTGGCGTTCGTGCGGGATTTGCACTGAATCATTTTTAGAAGAAAAGTGATACGCCACTGCTTTTTCTTAAAGTAAAAATTATTTTTGAAATCCTCATTCCTTTCTGAGCAATTCTGATCTTTTGATTTTTTTCGTTTGACGTACGGTTTTCGCATAAAAACATAAAATTCATTCATTTGCATCTCGCTAGACCACTTACGACAAAAAACAATTTATGTAACTTATTTAAGTAAACAAAAATTTATTTAAGAGAATAATCCCGCACGAACGCCACTGGCAAGAATAAAAAATTATGTTGTACAGCAGAAAATGCCTTTTGATGCGTACAAGATGCGTACTACGTTTCACAAAAATATCTAGGGTCATACCAAAGTGCAAAGTTATCATAAAAAAAAAGAATTTTTTCTGTGACGGAAAAAAAAATTAACATTTTGTCTCTCTTGACAGGTACTAAAAGTATCACTTTTTATGAAATTACTTTTTTCCTTTTACCCGGGGAAAAAAGTAATTACTTTTTCCCCGGGGAAAAAAGTAATTACTTTTTTCCCGCTACAACAGCTTACTAGTTTAAAAATTCAAATTCCACGTTGACCAATTTTCCGACTTTATTATATACCTATGTTTTTCAACATATTACATTTTTTCCCGTCACAGAAAAAAAAATAGTGTATTATACACAGGGAAAAAGTAAGAGTTTAGCTCTCGATGTGAGTGTCTCCCTCCGCTTCGCGTCGGGAGACAAACAGACACCTCGAGCTAAAATCTATTACTTTTTTCCCTTGTATAATAAATATCTATTTTTCTTAAAACTTTAGCACCCTGTACTTCAAAAGTTAAGACCTTTAGGACATATGTTCATATGAAGTTTTTTTTTCTCAAAATAGACCCAAGAATAACCTCCTTAAATATTAGCATGTTATTAAGAAACACCCTGTATAGTATATACGTAAATGTACGCTTTTGCAAACGCAGTGAGTGACAATATCTAGAAATATCTAAGCAAAGTACTTCGCACATTTTTTTGATTTGTTTTAAAGGTTTAAGGTGTCTTACACATCAATAGATTTAGAACATAAACTTATGCGATAAACAATATAAGCAAAGCTTGATACAGCGAATTTGGTATTTTTATTTACTGATAGCATTCGTGATAGCAGCAAATTAGGTGAATTGTACTATTTCAGATAGTACGTGGAGAATAGGAGATGAGAAGTTATCTACAACGCAGCTTTCATGCTTTGCATATTATTGGCATGATTAAATTAAAATCTACTTAATTATTCCCTGGTGATTAACCTTAATCGACTAAAGGGAACCAGATTTGGAGATTTCGCAAGAGCTTCAATTTAATTATACTACTAACAAGTAATTGTACTTTAATTTTCATAAAAAAGTGTTATTTTGTATAATAGTGATAATAATGTTAATGACAAACTTGAAGGAGTTGAAACAGAACCAAATCGATAAATCTTGCATATTTCCAAGGTTGTAAAATTGCAAATACATTTTTGTAAGATTACGGAACCGTTTCAATATTGTATTTCATTTTGCAATTTTATTATATCCACATTAAATTGAAAATAAAGCAGAAATACATTAGATAGGCAGCTCATTTCTTTTTTGTTTGCTGTAAAGGTACATGAAGCCGTGCGTGTGGATACAGACTTCCATGTTTGTTTTAGGGTGTTATCTAAGGTCGTTTTAGATAAATAATGACACAGGGCATTAGCAGAAAATTAAGTGTCACGAACACCATATAAGGTACAGTTTAACAACTTTTAAAAATGTAGGATTGGTAGGATTGCTATAAAGAGGTAGAAAACTTGCAGAAAATATTTTCGAAAATGCACATCAAACAGTTTTTAATAACGTAATTGATAACTAGTACAGTAAATAGGGATATTTTACTAAAAAAAAATACTTAATGGCTGAAATTTTGAGGGGGTGTTCGGGGGCATGTCTTGAGTCTAAAACTGAGTTTTCGTATTCGAGGGGGTGGGGGAAGATACTTCCCCCTGTCTATGTGGGGGTGAGTTTGTTTTAATTCATTATCTTTGTTGCTATTGCCCGTACCGTCAAGTCCAAGAGATCAAATTTGTAGGAAATGAAATTATCTATCTAATGGTAATAAAATCGAGGTCATAGGTCGATTGGGTCAATCACAATGGCCGGTCAAAGGTCAAAAGTGAGGGGTAGTTTTTAGTTTTTCGTGAATACCCCGAAACCGGTGAGTTTTTTCGCATACTGCTTAGATACCATTTCGAACTACTTGAAAGTACCCACAAAATGAGTGCTCGAACACTCATCTACGATGAATAGTTTGCCGTCAATCCAACGACCAAGTTGACCGCGCGCGCCAATAATTAATATTCAAAAACCTGTACTGCAGGAAGGCGATAAATCGCGTGGAGCGTTTCTTGTGCGCAGTGTACTCATCAAATGACATTTTCGGAAAACATCTGCTTTTCCGAGTTGAGGTAGCAGTTCCCTGCACGACAAGTTCAGAATCAGTCACATTTTTTCTCGTGGAGTGAATGGATGAGCGCGAAAAAATGGACACGTGTTTCGTATGTGAAAAACTTTTGAGTGGAGGCGATGTATCGACTGTTAAATCTAGAGGTGTGCAAAAATTGATCAAGATAAGTGAACAAAAATGTGACAACAAAATTACCAATCTCATGGAAAATGCGACAGAGATACAACTTCATACATTCTGCTACAAACGCTACACCGACGAGAGGAGGAATTCGTCATCCAGCCATCCTGCAAAACTGGTTGTGGGAAGGCCTGTGGGTGTCGAAAAGCAGGGTTGAAATGTTCTCCCATTTGTGGGACTTGTAGCGGTACCGCGTGCAACAACATCGCACAATATTCTACCCTGCAAGAAGATGACGATTTTCTCAACGACGACGGGAACTTACCATCCATTCCTGAAGAAGATGAAGGTGATCAAAGAGAAGACGCTCGTGATGACACACTCGGAAACGATGAAGAATACGAAGGAAGCGAAAAAAGTCCATCCAAAAGGGCCAAATTCACATGAAAGTTGCGAGCAGGAAAACTTCAAGGTAAAATTAATAATCGGAACACTTGAAATAATCAAAAATTACACAGCAATACACACACATACATGACAGAGCTCTAAACATGCAATAGTTGGGGTTTTATAGGGTTTTAGTGAGTAGAAGTCTCACACTATTCGGCAAGGACAGACCTTCTCGTTTGTCCATGATGGATTTCCCGTTTTCCCTTGGATAAAAAAAACAAAAAAAAAAAACAAGTACAACTTAAACTAAATTAATAATCCTACCGAGAAAAAAATGTAACGATATATATTAATTGCACGTAGAGAGTGCAGTGTATGCGCAACGAGAGTACTTCTCACGCCGTACGCGGCTCGCGCGTACGGCGCGCGTGGTCAACATTGGCGCGCGCGGTCAACTTGGTCGTTGGATTGACGGCAAACTATTCATCGTAGATGAGTGTTCGAGCACTCATTTTGTAGGTACTTTCAAGTAGTTCGAAATGGTATCTAAGCAGTATGCGAAAAAACTCACCGGTTTCGGGGTATTCACGAAAAACTAAAAACTACCCCTCACTTTTGACCTTTGACCGGCCATTGTGATTGACCCAATCGACCTATGACCTCGATTTTATTACCATTAGATAGATAATTTCATTTCCTACAAATTTGATCTCTTGGACTTGACGGTACGGGCAATAGCAACAAAGATAATGAATTAAAACAAACTCACCCCCACATAGACAGGGGGAAGTATCTTCCCCCACCCCCTCGAATACGAAAACTCAGTTTTAGACTCAAGACATGCCCCCGAACACCCCCTCAAAATTTCAGCCATTAAGTATTTTTTTTTAGTAAATGCGATTTATTTGTCTCTATTTACTGTACTAAACGTATTTATTGGCCGCTTGTACTGTAGCAGCAATCGTATTTTGGTAACTTAGCGACTTGGTTGCTATTTACATAATATAAAACAATTAATAAAAAGATTATTTGTAAACGTGAAAACATCATTAAAACTTTCTCCTCCAAAATAGCGTTTTATTTAACAACCACAAACCAAACATTACAGTACAAGTACGTGTAGGATTTTTAACAAAATATTCTTTGTACTAAAAGGTGTTACGTGTAAATTATTTTCAAACCGTTTATTTTGCGACTTTAATTTATTTCTAATTTACTCAAAGTTTAATTCGGTTGCGTGTCAAATAATTGAATCAATGCAGATATAGTGTAAAAGCCTGCAGCATGCGATAGTTTGATAATTTTTATTGTACCATTCAAGGCAGATTAACCCTCGAAGTGATAACAAAAATTTAAAATTTAAAATGGTTTTTATTGTCTAGCCGCAATAGCAGTGAACTGTATGAATTGAGCTGGAATTGAAAATAGAGCAAACTTGATGCTCAGTCGGTGTAACGTATAAAATTGCCCAGTGAATAGAACTACAGAAAATATTAAATGTGCAAATTGGTTTTTTTAATCAGTTTTCTTCACAAAAGACTTGACCATGTAGGAATAACCTTGTTAGTAATAACAGTTTTAATTACGAAGTTTAGTGGGAAAAACATTTACTTATATTAAATTTAGAAGCCGCCAGAGAAATTTGCGAGCTGGGACACAAACCGAATTGTAGCTCCTCCTTAGCTCTATGAGCTTATAAAATCAAAAACAAATCGTGTAGCCAGTTTTCGAGCAATATTTTGTTGAAAGTTTATAGCTTTTAGCTTTCGACATTGTGTCTCTGTAGGCTATTACTATATAATAATTAAAGTCAATCTGTCAATCTATTTTTGAGTATTAAGGCGCTAAATTCAAAATCGTGATTGCCACCATTTTAAAGATAGAATGTTCGGAAAAAAGCGTTGGATATGCCCTAAAGTATAGAAAAGTAAACTTAAGAGGTGAAAGATTAAACAAAACAACAAAACATCTAAGTTCTGTAGAGATAGAAAAATCGCATAAGATATTAATTTGAGTGTAATATTCTTCGCGAAACAACAAATGTTATTTTAGCATATGCACATCAAGCTTTTATTATTTTGTACAAGTACTAGGGGTAGCGAGAATCACATTGGTTTTGTAGCACGGGACTATCAGAACAATAAGTAGGTCACAACTTCTGAAATTGATAAAGGTCTACATTACAAACAAGCATGCTAGTAACCATAAAGGACCATACGAGCAAAAAAGTCATAAGGCTTGGCTTTGGAAAACAAAGGTCTTGTCGGAACTTAGTCCATCTGCCACGAAAACAATATTTTTAAATTTATTTATGAGTTTTAGCTTTACTTAGTTGAAGTCCATATTTATTGTGTATAAATAAAATATTTTTTACTTCAACAATATTTATTTATTTTAACCTTATGCGTATTTCGACATGTTAACATTCCATTATCAAAGGTTATCATGTTGAAAAGTAAACAGTTAGTGTTGTTATAGCACCAATAGAACTTGCTGACTTGATTTTGGTAATCTATGTCTGCAGATGACTTGATTTCTAATTCCAAAATGTCCAATAGAGCTGAATTTAAGAGATCAATTTGCACGTTCGTTAAGGGTACAGTTTTTAAATGTTTGTGGATTTCAATTGCTTCTTATATATCTAATTTAGGTTTATTAACTAAAAGTGTAAACATTTTATAGTGTTATTAGATGTCAAATAAATGATGGTGTTCTAGTAAGTGTTTAGCGTAATTGGATTGATGTTTAATAATTAAAACTTCTCTATTATAATTAATTAAATATAAAATGACCGTTAAAGCAATATGTTTCATGGACCTGTATGCTGCTATTTATATGTTTTATGATGACAAGAATCGTGTGGTATTGTAATGTCTGTTTTTCCTTTAGATGAAATTAATTATAATAGAGAAATTTTAATTATTAAAAAAATTGCGTATAGTAATGGTTATAATACTAAACGTATTGATACATTAATTAAAGAAAAAGATTATAAATTAGCCATTCAAAAAAATTTATCCGAATACCCCAAATTTATCCGATACAAATAAATATGCCTCGATCCCATATTTTGGTTACAAATAAAAAAAATACTAAAATTATAAACAAGAGAAATAAACAAAAAGTGAGTTAAAAAAAAACTAAACATTTGTTTAATAATAAAACACTTTGTTTATTAATAAATCAAAAACAGATGATTTGCTAAAACTAGGAATTTACAAATTCAGTTGTTCGCATTGTAATTCAGTTTATATAGGCCAGACAATTAGAAATTTTGATATTAGGTATGAAAAACACGTACTTTGTTACAAATACAAACACCCACATGAATCCAATTACATTAAACACAAAAACACAATCATTTAACGACATTTAATATTACTATAAAATGTTTACACTTTTGTGATAATAAACGCAAATTAGATATACTACAAGAATTTAAAATCCACAAACATTTAAAAACTGTATCGTTAATGAAGCGGCAAACTGATCGCTTATATTGGACATTTTGGAACAAGAAATCAAGTCATCTGCAGACGATTACCGAAATCAAGTCACCAAGTTCTATTGCTATAACAACACTAACTGTTTACTTTCTAATATAACCTTTGGCAATGGCATGTAAACATGCCGAAATACGCATAAGGTTAATATAAATAAATATTGTTGAAGTAACATGTATTGTATTCATACTCAATTATTTTTAAATGTCAGTTTTCAACTGTATGAATTAAGTTTCGACACGAGTTTTGTTTGCCATAGCCAAGCTTTATTCATACATCATTATTGCATTTACATATTCATACACCATCCATTCATAACATGAGCTGACAGGATTGTGGATGCCAACAGAGGTGCTATATTTATAAGCAATTACACGTACCTACTGTTAAAAGCGTCCACGTCTTTGTTTTACTTCTTTACATACAACAAAGTGTTTGGAAAATTATTGATACTTTTAGGTTTTTGAAAATATAAAATCCATTTAGAGTTATTTCTAGTTTTTGTAGTAAATAAATCATTAATAGATGATACGATAGCGCCGTTTATAATAGATTTATAATTAGTAATTTCAACGAACAGCAGATGTTTGGCAAATTGTTAACGATGATATTTTTGTAAAGAATTAGTTGTTCTTTTCTGTATTTTATAACATCCTGATTGTCAGTGATATGGCGAATCTGTTTTACATAGTAGAGTGCAAAAGCTGCAGCTATCGTTTTATTTCGTGGGCACAAAAGCTAAAAATGTCTGGCTTATACAGGGAGGTAACATACAGCTTGGGCAAGAATAATCCGTGAGTCGTCAAAAAATCAACTCGTACGTTTGGATTATAGCTGAGCTTCGTCAACGAGTGGCTCTCTGACTTTTGTACCTATTATCACAGATAAGGTTAATACTACAGATATACGACCCTTTATACAAAATGTCCGCTCATATTTGGAGACGAAATTAGCGTTAGTTTGCCTACAACGCACCAGACCAATTTTAGGGCGCTGCTATCGCTATTTGTTTATTACTGTTGAAATGTGTTGGAAACTGTTTTATCGGGGATTTGAGTGCATCTGTCACATCATGAATATAATTTAAGAATTGGCTTCAATATTAATTATTTACGAAAAATTGCGATTTGACAATTAAGCATGGCAGATGGCTGTCTACCTTTTGGTTTGAATATGTGCTAAGTAATCTGCTCAATTACAGTCATCTGTGACTTAATTATAAATTGTCATTGTAGCGCCATCTTTTTGCAGATTATTAATCATATAAAACAAGCTGCCGATAGCTCACATATTTACCGTATATCTGTAGTGTTAACCTTATCTGTGCTATTATCGAAAAACATAGCTTTGGTTTAAGTATCGACATCAGAGTTTGCTGTTTATAAAACTTTTGAATAAAGTCTGTTCATTCATTTTCAAACAAACTAAATCTAGTACCGTTAATCAGTTGTAAATCGTACTTTCTAGTTCGTATTTTTAGATACCGCGAGACTGACTTGAAATGGCAGAGTAAAGACGTTACGTCATAATCGTTTTGTCATGTTTTTGTTGCAGTTATCACTGTGTAGTCACGTTGCATAATGATAATGTGTCGATTTTCAGCGATTTTAAATGCACTAAATTTGGATTAATTAAGTGTTCTTAGCTTTTACGACAATTCCACGCGGCCAATTTAGCGAACGACAATTCATCGCCGACAGTTCCGCGCCGAACAATTTCTCGCAGGGACAATTCCTTGCGCGCGACAATTAAGCGCCTAGATAAATATTGATCACAACTAATTAATGTTTTAAGGTATTATAATTTAAAAAAAGTCTTATTTCGTACTTTATTGAATATAATGTACAAATACATTAAACAATATTTTGGTAATAAGAAAATATATAAAATTGATGCATATACGTAATGTAAAACTATCATAACCATAACTATTATTACAACAGATAAATATTGATCACAACTAATTAATGTTTTGAGTTAGAAGATTAAAATTATGGGCTATACCCCGAAGGTAATCTAAAAGTGGTCTATTGTCATAGTCTTAGACTATAACTTTTATTCGTTTAGCAGTGTCTTTGTACACCTTTCTTTGGCGCACTTCATTTACAGCCACAAATTGTTCAATTTTCAGTCGGTTTACACTTTCTTCTTTTTAAGCACTTTTTTAAATGTCCACAGATTAGGATGGGCGTCATATTAGGAGTCCTCATTCTGCAATGTGTAATACTAATTACGATTAATATAGGCACTTTCTCCCTAATGACCGGAACTTAACTTAAGCGTAGTTAAATGCAAGAAAACTATCTTCAAGCATTTATGTTTTTCTCTAAAATAGGCGCGAAATTATCACACGCGAGGAATTGTCACAAGCGAGGAATTGTAGCACGCGCGGAACTCTCACGCGCGGAATTATCCGCGTCGAATTGTCGTGCGCTAAATTGTCGGCGCGGAATTGTCGTGATAGCATGTTCTTATAGTTGTCTCAAGAGGCAGTATACATTTAAATTAAAAAACTGTTGGAAAACCGCCATGAGATTTTCCTTGCATAAGCCCGCTGCTTACATTTGTTCAAAAAATTTCGTGTATCCTTGAAATTGGATTGGATGCTGACATCCAAACAACTACCTCCAAGGACCAAAAGCAGCATTTTGCTACCGTAATGAGGCTTTTACGTACCTCTCTATTTAATTTTAAAATTATTATGATTCTCGTTTAAATTATTATGATTCTCGATTATTTGAACAAGAGTAATTGTTCTTGTAACTTGTGTATATAAGTTTTAGTTTTGATGAAAAATTTGTGTGTTATAAATTTTGGCTGGGGCAGACTTGGGGCAGCAGTTGCGTAAGACGGAAACTGATCAAGCCACGCAAGTTTTGTCATTACTTATATTTGAGTGTAATATTTTAAGAGTAAAAAAATGAGAAAATATAACAAACTCGAAAAAAGAATAGTGTGGCTGTGTGAGATGCACGATTGAGTTTTCGAAAGACAGGCATTTTTATCACTAGTCATCACCTAAACAGTTTTCACAGTTTTCCGCATTAGTAAGTAGTTAGAAAATATTTTTTTTAGTTTAGGTGTCATTAGTTGGCGTATTAGGATATGATAGGCAATATGTGTTATAAATAAAAAAGTTCTTGTTCAGTACTGAATGGTTGAATTTGATTGGAATAATACAAAAAAGATTACTAAATTTTATTCAGCCAAAAGACGTTCAAGTTGAATATTCACACCTAGAACAGTTTTAAGCACCGAGGTAGCTTCCGGAATTTTCCGTACGATACCTGAATCGACCTGGGATGCTAGAACAGATCTCAGAAAGTTTGACAATGTCGGGATTCCTCACGAGATTTGCGCATACATAGATGGTGTTTTTAAAAAAGTTAATTTGACACGGTTGGATAACTATTTTAACACTATTTGACCCCTTTTCACCGCTATTCTGCGAATAACACGTGTTTACACATCGATAAAATTAATTATTAATGTATTTTGTATACTTTTATTAGTGAAATATGCCGGTAAGTGAAACATTTATTCAGCATTTAAATGCAGTCATTTAAATGCTTACTACAAATAAGGCTATTTTCAGAAATTAAAATTCACACAGTTCCAATGCCTTAACTTAAATGGTACCGTATGATTTCTTGATTGTTTTGATAAGTACAACTACAACTGCAATAAAATTGGCCAAACTTTAAATAATCTAATCAGTCAGTTGCTTCGACAAGTGTGCATTGTTAGCATCAATGTTTACTTATTACTTGCAGAAACGTGCTTTAAGGTTTGAATTAATTTAAAAATGGTAGAAACATCGAATTATGGCAAAAGTGTGCGATATGAAAACATAGTAGGAAGACTTAAAAAAATACAGTTTGATATCGTTATTTAGAGGCAAATGCATGTTCAACTAACAGTCATTGCCAATATGACACAGAAATTGTACCAACATATAAGGCCTTTTCATTTTTTAATTAAAATTTAGATAAATAAAATTAAGCAAGACATCTTGCAGTATTAATGCAAGTAAACTACATAAGTATATACCATTGTTTCATGACGTATTATATGTAAAAGAAAATAATAAATACTAAAAACTTTTATTTATCAATTTACGAGTTTAAAAAAATTTTTAAATTTCTAATTGCCTGGTCCTATTTAGTTTCGGTCATTCTCATGGAAAGGGTCACTTCCGGGAACCTTCATGTGACTTTAGCTACATTTACGCATACCAATCTACATTTATGAATCATATACCATCTGTCTATAAAGTAACCCCCCCCCCAAACTAACTTTTGAACGACTTGATATTTTACCACAAATTTTTGGTGTGCTTTATTCAGAAATTAAATACTATTTTTTACTTAAATTTTGTATCATTCAAAATTGGTTTTTTGAATAGAAAAGGGGCTCGAGTGACATCTTATTTGAAAGGTCTTTTAGTTCTGCATCTGATCCTAGAGTTTCAAAGAAAAATATTCAGTCATAACAAAATGGCGGATTTTAAACAAATGGACTCACTCATTCCAAATTGTTTTGATTTTTTTATTCAGTAGTCCACTTTTTCATTTACAGGACAAAATTTTCCAAGAAATATCTCAGGTGGCTGGAAATAATATTGAAAACGTTATGTTCCAACAAGACGGTGCGCCGCCTCATTATTATAGGCCTGTTTTTGACTTTATCAACGGACATTTTCTTGGAAGATGGATTGGTAGGCGAGTGCCTGTAGAATAGCCGGCTCGCTCCCCAGATTTAACCCCTTTACATTTTATTCTATGGGGATATCTGAAATCGACAGTGTACAGAGCCCGCCCGGAAACAATTGAAGAACTGGAGCAACGCATAACAGAAGTGTGCAAAAATATCACTCCAGAAACTTATGAAAATGTAAGGCGGGAATTTCATAAACAACTTTTTATGTGTCAAGAAGTGAATGGTGAACATTTCGAACATTAATTTAATTTCTTTTTGCTTTAATTCTTAGTTTTTTTTTTTAAATAGACTTTTTTATATTTAAACATTGTCATTTTGTTATGGCTGAATATTTGTTTTTGAAATACTAGGATCATGCGCATAACTAAAAGACCTTTCAAACGAGGTGTCACTCGACCCCCATTTTCATTAAAAAAAATATTCAAAATGGTGCCCAGCCGCCATTTTAAATGATACAAAATTTAATTATTGTCTAAAAAATAGTATTTAATTTCTTATTACAGCACACCAAATTTTGTGGTAAAATATTAAGTCGTTCAAAAGTTAGTTGTGGCGGGGGGGGGGTTACTTTGTAAACACAGTGTATATAATTTTAAGTAGTTTGCATAGATTTGTAAAATATAATAGGTTTTATTTCCTTTTTTAAAGGACAGAAAGTAGCAAAAATCTGCTTTCAAACACAAGAGATTTATAATCAGGAAAGGAGCTAAGTTCACCCAATTTACGTTTCCAAATTGCAGGTAATTTAAAGTTTCCAATAAGTTAAACACAACAGAGGTCTAATCTAAAACTAGATTCAACCAGGCGTAACACGCAACGTGTGCAGAAAATCACAAGCTTTTAAAGCACGTCAGAACTTTATTCATTTAGTTTGGTGAAGTAGGAGGCCGGTTGAAATATAAATCGGAGTTTTGTTGGGCGGTCTTGTAAATTGTAACACACAAAAATGATATTTGCGGTTGTTGTAAAAGTCTAGTAGCCTTCTGTAAGATCCCCGCCGATTCACATGCGTTTAACGTGGCTGTGGCATTCTGGGTGAGCATGTTGTTCATCCCTCTGTTACACAACGATTTATTAAAATTCTTATTAATGTCAACTAACTTTATTGATTAAAACAATTTCATTTCTATAAACTGGATTAACATTCAACAAGGAAACAAACCTGAACCATCTACATGACGATTTCATTAAAAAGTGACGCATTACCGTAAACCGACACATTTCGTAGTCGCCAATGTCCGCTTTGACCCTCAATGACTCAGACCTAGTCGCCAGTCAGAATAATGCCAGAACCCTTGTTAAATTCCCTAACACTAATAACGTAACGCTGGCTGAGGTATAGTTCGGTAATAATACAGTTTCAAAGACCCAAGTCGATGAATGGTGCAAGACATTCTAAAAAGTCCACACAGTTTCAAAACATCTTCCTCATTTAAAATTCCCAAAGGCCGCTACCTGTCAAGCAAATGTTAAAGAAATCGTATGATTAGATTTTTTTCAGAACGAAGTAGTCAATGCCCTTTACTATTGTCGACTATTATTTGACAAGGTAAGAGGCCAGCATTTCTATCAAAAAAGAGAGAACAGTAAGTCAGCTTAAGCATCATTATACCGCCATTTTTATTCAAGAAACATTAACTAAGTTGGACTGAGAAACAGTACCACATCTCTCATACAGCCCAGACGTGTTACCATGCGACTTTTATCTCTTTGGTTCATTAAGAGAAGTAGTAGGAGGAAGAAGATTTAGCAACGATTTGTTGATTGAGTTCAAAATTTTGCACGCAATTGGCCTACCATGCTAGCAGCAAGCTTATTGAAAAAATATATAATTATTGAAGTTTCCAGAGAGATCGTTAAATTAAGATGCTCCATAGAGTTAGTGCTAAGAGAGGTGCGAATTATGAGATCACCATGTTGACTAGTGACTAAGGGAGCTGTGGAATAAGCGCTCGGTAGTCAGGCAATTATTATTATTATTCGGTTTACAGCTTTTGACATGCTATGTTGCGCTAATTTGTATTCTATAAATGTAGAAGTAAATCGTCTTTCTGAAAGTTTTAAGCAGTTAATTACTAACTTTTATCTCTAATTAACTTTTATTTAAGTTCAGAAGTGGAATTGGCTTGCGTTTTTTACGAAAACGGGAAAATTAGGATAATCATCATGCCTATGCAACCGTTCAAACTATCATAGTGAGGTGAGATTAAAATAAAAATTGTCTATTTGGCAAAAATGTAACAATGTAACATTAATTACAGTAGAGTGACAACGAATAAAAGGCAATTGGAAGTGTTCCAATAGAAAATACGTAATATGCCATTTTAAGTTCCTAACTAGTGTCACCCCTGCGCACAATGCACTGACAGACTGAGCGTTGAAGAACCGGCTAAATGATAAGTCACGTGATGCATTAGTTCCATAAGGGAGACGCGACGTTGGTGTAGATGTCGCCTCAAGTGAAGCGCGTCTAGCAGACTTTCATATATATTATAAATTAAAATAATTATTATTGAAAAATCGAAGTAGAATAAAAATATAAAAATGTTTCATGTTCCATCTGAGGATAGAGACCTTACATTGAAAAAAACTGGTCCAAATTGGTGAAGCGGTAGCCGCTGGAGGAACCGGAGAAAAAAACACTTTGAGCTTTTATATATGTATGGATTATTATAAGACTATGACGTCAGACTGAATTTGGATTTAACATCGATCGAGTAGTAGTGGTTTGATATTGTTATGGTGTAAAGGGTCATCTGGCTCGTGAGCAAAGGAACGATATAAATTTCTCATGCTTTTAAAGTATGAATTTTATACTTGTAACTAGAAGCGCAGATAGAGTTCCGTTTGTGATATAATTCTGTCTGTCTGTTTCCAAAACTGGAACTTGGTGAATGTTTGCCTACATATAGATCACATATTAATTTGAGCACGTTTGTAGAACAGGGTTGTCAATGCATTCCAGATCGATTGGAAAGGAAAAGTTTGACGTTAAAATTATGCTGGACGTTTCTGTAATTTTGCTAAAAGTTTTGCTCGCAGTGTTGTCTGTTTTGGCTATGAATAGCACTACAATTGTATACTGATGCTGATGCTAGTGCAAAGGGGTTTGAATATGCAGTCCAAGACATTCCTGAAGCTAAGCGGTGAGTACATATGAGTAAGTATAGGTAATAGGATGAGGTAAAACTGTGACTTTGCCGTGTTGTGAATTGTATCCTGATAACTGACAAACTGACGACTTGTTTCGGCCAGGCTTGTTAGTGTGTTACGTCCTTTCATTTAAAAAAAGGGGTGTTTCAGATCTTATAAAAATATAATAAATGTACCTTGAAATGTTACTATGATATGCTATTTACTTACGATAAATTTAGTGAACGGTTAGACAGCCCTTAGGTTATGTTAGGTTATATTATGATAGGTTAGCTAAGCAGGTGCGACATGTAGCTTGTAGGTTCTATAGTTAAATTTTGTTAACAGGCTCTTATCAAAATAGATATACGATTCACAGGTTAACAAACTATAGTCTCAACCTCAATTAGGTGCAAATTGCAAAGTAAACAAGGTTACTGGTATTTTACTCACATGTGTTTACAGCTATTGAAAAATGGTGGTGTGTTTTCAGGTAGTAAAAACTGGTGTCAAGGATCACGGAGAATGATCGTTATGAGGTTAAAGAAATCCCCGAGCTCTTGGTGTGTAAGATACATGTCTGGATGTACTGTGTACATCGGAGCTATGAGCTCTTGGTGTGTAAGAGACACGTCCGAATGTACTCTGCACGAGTGACATAGAGGACCTCTGAGCTCTTGGCTTTGTAATTTGGTCAGAATATATTTATTACAAAAAGGGGTCTTTCTTCTTCTTCTTCATAGCCTTCTCCTACCCATTTGTGGGTATAGGACTCTTCTAGTCCCTTCCAATCTTCTCGGTTTGCTTCTCGTCTTCTCCATGTTAAACCCGCTGTTCTTTTGAGGTCGTACGCCCATCTTTGCTGTGGTCTTCCTCGCTCTATTTTACCCAACCATGGGCGCCATTGTTCTATTCTGGCGTTCCATCTGTTGTCCGTTTGTCTGGTGTTGTGTCCAGCGAATCTCCATTTTAATATTGCTACGTGTTTTCTTATGTCTGTTACTTTTGTTTTTGATCTGACCCATGTGTTAGTTTTTCGGTCCCTTAGTGAGATGTGTAGCATTTGCCTTTCCATTGCTCGTTAAGTTTTTGCTATCTTGTCCGTGTTCTTCTGGGTCAGTGTCCAGGTTTGAGCGGCGCCATAGGTGAGAACTGGTAAAATGCACTCGTTGAATACCTTTGTTCTCAGATGTTGGGGTATGTTTTTGTTTCTGAGCACATAGCTTAGTTTGCCGAATGCGGCCCATCCTAGCTTTATCCTTATCTCTGTCGTTTGGGTTTGTTTGTTTGGTTTTATAAGTTGTCCTAGGTAAATGTATTCCGATACGTGTTCTAGTGTTATGTTGTTTATTTTGATTTGTAGGATGTCTTCTGTGTTGGTCATTACTTTAGTTTTCACTTTGTTCATATTTAGCCCAACTTCTGTTGATTTTGCGTTGCACCATAGCTTGGAGATCTTCTTCGTTTTCGGCTATCACTAGGATGTCGTCGGCATACCTTAGGTGATTTAAAGGGGCTCAGTTGATGTTAATGCCTTTGTGCTCCCATCTTAATTTTTTGAAAATGTCTTCGAGGGCTGTAATGAAGAGCCTAGGGGTCATCGGATCTCCCTGGCGCACACCTCTTTTGATTAGGAAAGGGGTAATATCGCTAAATCTCCAGCTGAACTATTTATTTGTCGGTGCAGGAGTGTTCTAAATGATGGAACGTCCGCAATACCCGACGGCTCTTATATTTTAGACGCAGGGAACTTTACAACGCAGGTCACACTTTTTCAAAAAAAGCCCTTCTGCTCAACCAGAAAACGTTTTAAAGAAGCAACGAGTGGGTGGGTGGGCGGGTTAAAAGAGGTGCGAATTATGAGACCATTTTGCTGGCTAAAGAAGTCGGAAGAAGAGTAGTCATATCCGAGTATTACAATGGCGCCCAAGAACATCTCGGAGGAGCGTTGGGTTATCACAGAAAAAATGGTTTGAAAACACGAAGAAAATTTGCAGGCAGAAAATGGTAACCGACCGCGCAGGTTAGAATAGCCTGAAAACTTTAAGGGAAAGATTACATTCAGCAGTAAACGTAAAAAACCTGAAAAAGAAGAAAAAGAAGCTGCTAACTAAAGCCGTAGAACAAGTGATCGGGACTCAGTCAATTATTATTATTCTGTTTACAGCTTTTGACATTTTATGTTGTGTTAATCTGTGGTCGGTAAATTTGGAAGTAAATCGTCTTGCTAAAACTGTTTAGTGGTTAATTACTTACCTCTAGTTAGCTCTCGCAATTTTGTAAGTATATACCTTGAATAAATTGTTGCAATAAAATTCCAGTTTATAATTAAGCAGCTCGTAGATTCTCCAATTAATGCTAAACCATAAACAAAATTAGAGTATAAATTTAAAATGTCGATGAATATATGAATATAACAATATAGCTAAAATTTGTTATAGCAAAAATCTTCCCAGCAAAGTGAAGTAACAACATGAACATTGTATCCTCACAATATAAAAACGTTAAAAGTAAGTGACGTACTTATATCGCCATTAGTTTGTTTCATCAAAGTCCTCTATCAACCATAATACTCTATATTGTGCGTAAGAACACAAAGATCTTTATAAAATTACAAGCCTCAAACAAGCTTTATTGGAAAATGAACTTCCAAAGTCGACTTATCAGCTTATTGTAATATCGCAGCCTAGAGGGTCTCAGAACGTATATACGTACATGCTGAACGGTACAATATATCGGTGTAGCACTTGTTCTCTTACGCTTAGGATATTAAGTTAAAATGCTCAAGTAAAGTTACTGATTTCAAAATCTGCTTAAAATTAGACAAATTAAGCAAATGTTTAAATAATGCTTATATTTAAGTTATTTAAATCTTGTAGTTTATCTCACATCCAATTGTTCTTCTATCTCTTGGACTGAGTCACTCCTGTCTTTCCTATATTAAGTTTCTTCATTCAATCATTACGTTTTTATTTTCATCTCACTTCTTCATTATTTTAGCTTCAGCAATTTTTAGCAGAATCTGTATAAGTAATAAAAATAAAAAATGAGTATCATGCTTTAAAAAATTTAATTGCAATAAAAAACTCAAAATCTTTCAACATCTTCGAAAGCAAATAACTAATGTAATTTTATCTTCAACTTTACATGGTTCGTTTTTATTTTTCCATGTATGTAATATTATGATTTCATGGAAATTATTGAATTTCAGATTTTAACGAAATAACGTTTTGTAGTCCAAGGAGTTGTGTCTGTGGTGGCGTACGTGCGTTTGTTCGTTCGTGCGGAGGTGCGCGTGTTCCCCTATATCTTCGAAATCCGTTGGCCCGTTTTTATCAAATCGGGTATGTGGAAGCTTTATAGTCGCAGGAACCAGAAATGTCAAATAGATATTAGAAAACAACCAATCGAAAAAGTTATCATATCATTTTATAGCTTTTAATTAGTATAATCATGTGATGCAAATACATTTTAAAAATATGGAAATTATAAAAATTGCGGATTTTCAATATTTTGTAATGTTCAAAGAATTATTTCTCACACACTGTCCGTACCCTTTTTTTAAAACTAAATAAACCGATGGAGCTTGCAGTGGATTTATTATTTACTAATATTCAAAATTTTATTCTGACGCCTTCCAGGAATTGTTGAAATATTTGAAATAATTTAATAATTTATTTAAACACGCAACACGCCAATCGCTGTAGCTTTAAACTGTTCAAATAATACCATATTTAAAGTAGTGCATAAAAAGAGTCTGTTAAACCCTTTTTAAATATTAAGAGAAAATTTGGTAATTTTCATCATTTTCCGAAAGTTACATGATTTTAGCTGCTTATCAATTAGCTTTAGTTAAAAATATATTTTTAATTATTTGTTTATTTTTGATAATTCTTCAAATAAACCATTTATAACGATTTTTGGTCCAAACTCTGAAACTCAATATCTTTTGTTTTACGTAAGAAGGCGCTGCCGGACGAGTGAGTCCCGCTTCAGATCTCTAAGTACCGAGTATATATGTAAATTTCAATTATTTATTGGGGCGATAATATTAAAAATGTAAATATTATGGATAAGCACCAGTGTCAGTGTATAACTACATAGACCTACTGGGTGTCCCATCAAAAAATTCTGATAGGAATATTTCGGAAAGCTATTTTGCTATTCATTTCAAACTTTTTTCGCTCAATTTGTAGGGGAAACAATATTTCCAAAATCACCAGCATCAACTGTACGACAGTATAAAGAAAAACAAAATTTTTCGTTTCGTTTTTCAGTAATATCTGTTTCTCAATAAACTGGTACACTGTGTTTTTTATGAATATGTCGATGTTGGTCCTTGGTTTTTGAAAGAAAAAATATAATAAATGCAAGTTAAGTACTCTTTTTTATTTTTCATCAACTCAATACACAGTTCGTGTCACAAGATGTACGCAAGCGTATATTTATGCTGTTAAAATGATGCATTCTGAAGCTTGACAAACTGAACATATTTTTATTTATGGTGAAGAAGAAAGATGTGCTCTCCGTACTGTTGCGTGTTTCAATGAAGCAAATTCAGGGAGAAATATTTCGGATACTTATATGCGAAAGCTAGTAAAGAAATTTCAAAATACTGAATCAATTAAAAATGTAAAGCAAGTAGCAAGGGTTAGAAATGATGTAGAACAAATAGTTTGCCCAGACCATGTAAATTTAAATTCACAAAATTCAATTGGACAACTTGCTGCTGCTTCAGGAATCTCCTGATCATCGGTTCACAGAATACTGCTACTTCATAAGTTCCATCCGTATCAAATGCATGTTCATTACGAACTTAATGAAAATTGTTTTCACATACGCCATGTTGAGGTTTCAGAACTGATGCCTAATATTGTTATTCACAGACCCAATCAGTTAAACATCTGCTTCAGCGATGAGGCTAAATTTTCGCTGATAGGTTTTTTTAACAAGCAGAAGTGTCAGTACTGAAGTATTGAAAACCACATTTAATGCGAAAAGGTTCAGAGATCTAAAAAAGCTGAAGTGTAGGCTTTCCCATACTAGATATTAATACTTGCCGTATTTGAAAAAGTGTAACTTTTAATAATTACAACGTTGTGCAGTTTACCGATATTAGATTTCTAAGAAAACAAGCAGCGGGAATTTAAATTTGCAATAGCCTGTTTAATTGGTTTCCGTGCCGTAACTCTACCCATAGAAACAGCGACTAACTGCACTAAAGCGAGGTAAGCGCCCGCCGCGCTTCAGCGAATTACAAACACCGCTTCGGATGTCGGACAAAAATGGCTATAACAGTTTTATTTGGGAAGTTATCAAAATTATGCAAAGAATAAAAATATATTATATATTTTTTAACTATAGCTAATTGATGGGCGTAGTTAAAATCACGTAAATGTCGGAAAACGCGTCGTTGATATTAAAAAGTATCTTTTTTTATTTTAATTTTTAAAGTACCTAGTTAAAAAGTCTTGCAAATCCTAATAAAGTACTTTAAATAGATTATCGAACTGATACAATTCTATAACAATGTTTGTGTATTGAATAAATATTTAATCAATTTCAAATTTTTCAAAAATTCCTGGCGTCAGAGTGAAATTTGGGAGATTTGTAAAAAATAAATTTGTAGTTCACTGCAAGCAAAAGATTTTTTTGAAAACTTTCAAAACTTTGAAGCAGCATCATTGCGATCGTTTTCAGATTTTCAGAATAAATTTTCTTTCACCGTATACTACCCCCGAAAAGCTCTTAAACAAGTTAAAGCTGATTCCGACCAAACAACTACTTGTTTTGACTAAATGGGGGTTAAAGTTGAGATTTTCAAAAAGTTGTAGCGGCTGCCATTTTGAAGCTAGAAAGTACAGTAAAAATTTCACGATTTGTTTTATATTTTTCTCTCATATTCCGCGATCAAATTTTTAATATTTAGCTTACCTAGAACTACAATTTTCGATATATCTCTTGATTTAAAATTTCATAAAAATCGGTTCAGTACTTTCGTCTTTAGAGGTGTCACCCACACACCCACCCACAGACAGACATTTTTTTAAACCACTTGTTTGGGTTCCTTGCGCCCCAAACGTGTATTTCCTTTAAAATCTAGATTTTGACAATTTTAATGGAATCAATACTTTCCTATACCAAAAGTATGGGAATGTAAAAACGGAGTGTTTGGGTAGGTATTCTGGGGTACCACATTGTAGGTCCTATTTTTATTGATGGTAACTTATATCGAGACTAGTACCTTAACATGCAGCAAGATTAAATTGTAGAAAATCATGATGATTTAGATGACCACTCCATTATGTTGCAACAAAATGGAGCTCCTCCCCATTACACTCGATCCGTTTGTGAATTTTTAAATATAACCTTCTCAAATAGAAAGATTGGACGCAGAAACTTCATTGAATAGGCGCCGCGATCTCCCGATATGACCCCATTTAATTGTTTCCTTTGTGAACATTAAAGGAGTACAGTTTATGGCCTGAATTCGTCACAGAATAATTGACGAATGTCGATCAACAGCAATAGCTATTTTTAGGAATGTACGCCGGGAATTTACAAATTGCTTGTTTCACTATATGGAAAAAAGAGTCAACATTTCGAACATCTATTGTGAAATTGAAATTAATTATTTGTCATTTTTATTAAATCATATTATTACATTACTACTCAAAAACGAATCGATGAATTTTATTTTTCTTACTACCGCCGTTTTCAGTTTTTTTGCAGCTTTCATTTCAAATTTCCAAGTTGGGGTTGCTGGGTGCTGTTTATGCTGGAGAAACCGTTTTGGAAAATATTGTTTCCCCTACATTTTAATTGGGTGTACAAATTTTGAAATCAATAGCTTTCCAAAATACTTCTATAAGAAGTTTTCAATGGGAGATCCAGTATATGGAGGCACAGTCAACATCTCTAGGTCAAATACCTTCCATATTTTGAAAAATTCGAATCTTTCACACCTGTTCCAACTTTTGGCGGTGAGCCCCCGCTACTAGAAGCCACATCTTTGCGTGTCCGTTATATAAGACACAATTTCTGTGTACAGCTGTCCGTTACAGTATCCAATAGACATAAGTAAAATTGGATATATGTGCGCTTTGAATGTATTATTGAAATATAATCTGCTGATGTCATTTCAAACAAACTTCGAAGATGAACCATGCAGGTAGAGCTCGCAGCTTTATATGTGAAACGCTGACGCAGCTCTTGATGTCAACAGCTCACAAAGAGTGCGGCGAGTTTAAAATAATAATCATATTTTACTACCAAAAGTAGTTAATAATACCACAACATCCACCATCTTAACAAACATTTACTGCACTACATGATATTGCGTAGCACAGAAGAACGTAAATACTCTCTCCGTCAGCTGTGGTTGTCAAATAACCTCTCGCACGTTGAAGGTGTCGGCTTCTCGCAGATGCCACGTCAACGCCAGAAAATAACTCAAACGTTACCTTCTCCGAAATGCGGTTACACTAATAACATGCGATTAAAAAATAGCTCTAAATGGGAATTGTTTTGCCGATCCTACCCAGTATAGCATATCGGCAAAACAATGGCATCCAAAGCCCACTTGACGCTCTTTTTAATATTGCATGTTAGAAGGTTTACAAATGTCATTGCAGCTAAGATATTAACGGGGCAGATATCTCGAAATGTTGCTCTATTACCTACAATTATTTTATAGCCCTCGGGTACTGGTTTACCATTTACAATTAAAAGAAAACAATTTCAAAGAAGACTAACCTAACCTAACCGAACCTAGCAAACGCAATCATTATTAATAGAGACAGTTATACGTAGCATAGTCTACAGTTAGAAGAGTGTCAACTGTGAAAATTAAAATTAGAAACACTAATGAACGGAGACAATTTGAAGGAAATGTGAGTGCATTTGTTTTAATTTTTATTTGATGCCATTCTCGCTAGTCGGGACGTTACTTCAAAAGAATAAACATTAAAAATAAGTTTAAAAGAACGCGTGGGGTGTAGCCTACGATTTCCATTAGGTCTTCATTAATACACGCTTTTCAGTTACACTTTGTATGTCGACGAAAAAGAAAACATGTGCACATAAGGGTCAACTTTTATGCCATAAATTAACGCTGGGATTACAATATTTCGTGTCCTAAATCAGAAAAAATCTTTTCTAGATGGTTAGAGCTGTGCTAATCCTGCGTCTTTCTTCCTCTACTTCCATTAAGGAGAAGTGACAGAATAATTAATCGTTCCTGCCTTGAATAAAGATTTTTCTGTTATTTTTTCTAAAGTTATTCAACTGTGTACAATTTTCGCATTCTTTCTCTTGCCTGATACACAAGATACCCTATAAGCTTTCTGAAAATACCCTCTATTTATCTTCCTAAATTACTTCATAGCACTGGAGACGGCGGTTTTAATTTTTTGCGCATCTGAACAATAAAGGAGATGTGCCTGAAATCCACGTAATGTAGAATGTGGACTTTTTTGTGGTTATACAAAATCGATCTTTATTTATGTTTCTCAAACACAACAAAATATTTATTTTTGACGTCGTGTGATGTCAGAATGAAAGGTGTTGTAACGACAACGTTTTTTGGTTTAAATATTTCAAGGCAGCAACATCTAAGAAACGTTTCCGGAATTTTTAAATTAGGGCACTACGCTTGGTATACATGCGATGAAAACCACACACTTTAGAAAAAATAGTCTAACCACATTAATTCAAACTAAACTGGCCCAGTGTAAGGCCCTGAAAGTTTTGTTGTGATTGATTGATTGATTGATATTAAAAGTTTGTCTTTATTTTATAAATAACAGTTAAGTAAATAATATTCACTTCGTTAAATAATCAAGTATACATATAACTGGTTAGTTAGTAAAAGGTTAGATTATTCAGTTAGCAAACGTTGATAGCATAAGTCGGAAAGAGTGAAGTTGATGGTAACGAAGGTGAAATAATTAAATCTTTTCAAAGTCAAAAATCTAGATATAATTTAAAACATGTAGAGAGTAGGTAATGCATCAAGAAAAGTAAGAATCTAATGAAAATTAACCTTTTTTTGCTAAATTTATATCAAATGAATTATGAAGTTATAACAATAAAAGTGTCCAATATGATGAAGAAACCGTTTTAATTTTCCGGAAATACATAAGACAGATTTAATGTTATTACTAACCTCTAGGTGAGCGTGTGTCAGGCAAGGTGAGCCAAAGTGGGAAGACAATGGGCGCAAGTAAGACGTATGTGATCCTTTTTCGAGCTTCAGAGGGCCAACTGATGTCCATTGCTTCTGGAGCTTCCTCCTCGGTATCGCCCACCTGCAGACACACCACGGCTTGTGAGGTCAGAGACTTACGTGCTCGTACGGATGACATGCGACGCTAAAATCAGAAAATGTTCAATTACGGTAACCACTTTGACATGTTGAAGTTGTTTATACCTACGAAGTTGTACATCGAAGTTATATGAAAAAGTAAAGGTAACTGTGCAAAACTACGAGTGTTTCTTACAAGAAGGATATCACTTAGACAAATTTTTTTTAAGGACTAAGAACTCGAATATACTGTAATATTCAGATAACTTTGCTTGCAGTCTAAATCGTCATAAAAAGTATCTAAGTACTGTTTTAAATTTGTATGTGTTCTTTGAATGTTACTGACTATTCTTCAGAATCTGTCCATTAATTAATTTGTGGAAGTTGATGTTTAATGATTGGAGATAACTTTTACAATATCTTCTCTACAATTTTCATAAACAAACCAATTTATTGCTCTATACTACTCAAGTTAGTGATTGCAAAAAATAAATGACTAAATACACACCATGATGGGTATAGTACATCACATACGGGCTGGTTCTTCATAAAGAGTTCCAATGAATAGTATGTAAAATGTTGACTGACTCTTACGATATTTCAGATCAACCTATGGTGGTATAGCCTATCGCGTGGAGAACCCAAGATTAAAGATTATTTTTATAACTGTAAGTCCGACCACTATTTTAATATTGTCATGTGAAAGGTGACTTAATGTAGTTGTTGATTATTTCCTATGTCAAAAAATGGAATAAACACTTGAGCCGTTATTCGCTAGAGCTGCTTACGATGAACCAGTCCGTATATTTGGACACAATAATATCCATTTGCTTTGTTTTCAGTTTAAAATTTGAGCTTCTTGAAGCTTGCTATTGATATACTAAAATAAACATTTCGGAAAGATTTCTCTCAAATATTTCTATTTGAAGAAACGTCCAGTGTTTGCTATAATTTTGTAATAAAGTTGTATGGTGCTTTTCGGTAAATATGTACATGCCAACCAAAAATATCAAAACCGTAGACGTTGTCTGGCGGATTTTTAAAGTAAAATCAGTACGAAGCAATATGAGAGGGTTAAATTAATTTAATTTTTTTCATCTTACAAAGCGATTTCTGTTTTATAACTTATGAACGAAAACAAAAAGTATAAAATGCCAAACTTGCACATAGAGGTTTAAAAAAATAAACGATACACATCTCTACCGATCTCAACATATATTTTTTGGAAGCTAAACAATGTTTAAAAAAGAATTTATCGTATTTTTAATTTTTTTGTAATACTTACCACTAAAATCAGTTTTCTTACGCTGCTAAGAAATGTGAAATTGATTTTTTAAATATAAGGTGTAACAGACCACCCACGCACTATCTTCTACGGTTAAACTATTGAGACGGAGGGGTTATAAAATTTGCCATATAAATCGTACACGAGGTTTCAGTAAAAATATTTATAATATTTATCGTCTCACTTAAAATTATTAAGATAATTTCTTTCGAATATTCCCACTCTTTTGAAAAGGAGACGGGGTACGAACTTTTATTATTTGTCATGTGGAACATCGGTGAAAAGCTAATTTAACGTACTTCAAACGATCAGTATCAATTTTCTTGGTACAATAGTTCATGTGCGATTGGCAAAATGTTTATCTAATGGCCGCTTTGTTGATATAATTAGCCGCTGGTTTAAAACGGTTTGAGCTATTGATATTTTCTTTTAGTAAGTTGTTGGGTTTAAAAGACATTTTAAATGAGATATGAGTTAATCCACGTTCGTATTTGAAAATCTCGAAAAAATTCGCCTAGCCCCTCAAAACGTGTGTGGCTAGTCTGTTACACACTATGTATTATTGCGGCAAAAAAAGCTTTGTGAATGTTATCGTAACCAACTAATAAATATTTGGCAGCCTATGAATACTTAATCAAGTGATAGGTAAATTATTTTTTTCCAGTTGAGCTTTAGTGAGAATTACAATAAAAAATTGACACTTTTTTTTTAAATAGCCAAATTGTTTTGTCCCTTATAGAATATAAACGTATTGGATGCTTTAATGTCATTTTTATTTTATTTTTTACAGTTTTCTTAAACTACATACTTGCTTCGTCGAATGTTTCTCTTTAAACGATATTTAGCTTTGATATTTTTAGATTACGAAAATGTTGAAACCAGTTCATTTGTTCACTTGTTGCTACAATTTTTATTTCAAACATTTGCTATAATTCTTATTTTGCGAGTTGCAATATTAATTTACTGTTTTGCTGTAAAACATAACGCAAAACCAAATTATTTATAACTGACAACTAGATATGCGTCGATGTATCGATATATCGACACGGCCGGCAGTTCGTAGCGAGAAGCCAATATGTTAGTGTTTGACGTCAATATATCAATACGTATTCAAATGTCGATATATCAATACGCATCAATTAAAAAAAATCGATAATCAAGAGGCAAACTGAGCGCCTTTTTGACACAAAGTAAAAGTGCAATTAAATATTGAGATAAATATGAACGTACCATACGAAAATATCTGTATCGTCACAACGTAACGTATCGTTATTTCGATACGTATCGATATACCGGCGTATCGATACGTATAGCGGTATTGATACATATCACCACACCGATACGTTATCGTACATACCTATACAAAAAAATTGATACGTTTCGATACAACAATTTTCGTACGGCACACCCCTATTAAGCACACAGTCGTTCTATAACTGAAAAGATGTAAATTGCTGCTAGACTAGAGGAAAAATAAATATATAAACAATTTAAAAAAATTGCGAAAAACGCCACAGCGCACACGTATGGAATGGTAGCAGAAATAAGGTATGTTGTATAATAGTTCAGGCTAAACAATTTATATTAAGAAAAAAAAAACAATGTTATTAGTAAAGGCAAAATACTGCTTGACACTGAAAAGATTGCAACACACATGATATTGTTACTAAAATGTTAACAATACCATGGGGAACATTATATGCAAATTCCACTTCGACCCACCATGGGAAAATGGCTGCCATATTAGATAATGGCTGCCAAATATAAGTTTTCCTGATTTTTTTCGATAACCGTTGCCCCGGAGAAAAAAAAACATTCCAATACAAAATTACAGTACATACAATTCTATCCAATCTATAATTATGTTTAGTTTTCGTTTTTGACAGCACATATCTGTAGTACTTTCCTAAATCTTACTGACTTCTATTTACCTTTTTGCTTCTCACATTATTTCAGCATCCGTTTAGTTTGTATTGCCAAAACCATTATTCCAATTGCATCATATTTAACTTCTAATCAGGTCCCAAGTGATTCAGCGAGAAAATAAGGTAAGAGGAAAACGTACATAAAAGTTGCAGAACCCCAAACTACGTCTTGGATATTATGCGGTGAACAAGCTGAGATTGAGCTGAGGCATTCTGATAGAAAAAAACATGATGTTATCAAAGTGGGGCCAATACAATTTAAGGAAATTATCACCCAGTTTTGTCGTGAGAAGAATGATGACTGGAGCTTGTTTGTTGGAAAGACTGAATCCTGTGGTTATCATATTTACATGTAGCTGATGCTATTTACCATAAGATTTGTTCAACAAATTTCCGAACTGGAAGAGATGTACCAAAGCAATTTTCATCAGCTATTAATACAAGCTTGAATTTCAAAAAACGTAAAGTAGTAGAAAGACCTCCAGCCACCAACCCCAATAAAGCCTTTGAGCTAGTTTGTAAATATTTTAAAATCTGTAACATTCCCATGACATTGCAAAATTATTATGGAAAGTTGAAAGAACATCTGAAGGGAACTAGTCTTCAGCCATGCACACTGCGACATATATAAAATGTTCTTCTTGATAATATGGTAAAAATATTAAAATAGAAAAACGCGTTGTCATTGTTAAAGAAACAGCTTCAGCCATTTTACATGAATTCCACCAGCAATGAAAACAAGTTAATGCAGAAAAAGAGAGAAAAAATTAATACTTACTGTAGGAAAGCTTTTACAAAACGACATGAAAAACGACATGAAAAAAAATACACCATTACATTTTTACAATGATGCAAATAACTGTGGACGCTCGTCTTGGTTTTCCTTGCCCCTCCTGCAAGTTATTACTCTCCAATGTTTTGCCAGACAAAGATTCAAAACTTGTAGTAGCTGCTGTTAGGCAAGTTATAATGCAAGAAGCTAGACCTGAGGCGTTGGTAGCACCCTTACAGCTTGGATTGGGTACTCAACTACACCATCAAATTGGATCTCGTTTTCTCATAAACACACTTAATAATTATTTTGTTCGTATTACCAAGAAGTTATCAAGTGCTGCTGTACATAAGAGTGACGATATAACACTTTGTTTATATAATGAACAGAATGAATATCAGTATTTAATTTGTACTTTTGTTTGTTAATCTAGGTTCATTACTTATTACCGTGTTATTACTATATAATATACTATAACATATTTACTACAATCATTTACTTCCTCCACAACACTATGACACAGGTATACCAGTATGGTATACAGTTGCATTACCGGTGCTCTGGTACTGCTATTGTGGCCATCAACGGGCATTACCGGTGACCTACTCTAAAAGTCAACTAGTAGATTACCTACCTATTTTTGTTTAATACGAACTAAATAGTTTTTGAAATATTGTAGAAAGACAAAATGTAAATGAAAATCAGTAAGAATTCATGAAATATTGTAGAAAGACAAAATGTAAATGAAAATCAGTAGGAATTCAGTTAAGTACTATATATGCACTAAAAACGAAAAACGGCATAATTAAAGATTGGCCGGTACGTACTTTGGCCATAACTTTTTAATGATTAGCCCTATAAAAAACTCAAAAGCACCGTTTTTGTGAATAATTGTTTTAATTTTGTACTGGGGTATTTTTTTTGCCAGGGCAACGGTTAAAGGAGAATAATCAGAAAACCTCATTTTTGGTTGCCATTTTTCAAGATGGTAGATATTTGCCAATGGTGAACGGAGGTAGATTTTAATTATAACGTTCCCCATGGTACTATTAACATTTTGGTAAAAAAATCATTTGCGTTGCAATTATTATTATTCGTTCGATGCCTACCATTAACAAATTACAAACATTTTTGTACATTTTTTACAAAAGTTTGTGTAGTTTGCACAGTTACCCCTAAAAAGCTTAATCCCAATACAAAAGTACAACACTTTTAAAAACAAACACAAGCACATATCTCTATAACGTATTGTGCTAATGATTCGGTCTAGGTATATGTTATTGCTAAAGCTGAAAATGGCATTGAACGATGAATTACAGCTACAATGATGTTGTTCTACCGATAAAATGCGAAAAGTAATTATTTAAGGAAAAATAAATTTTCTCAAAATTTTCAATTAAAATCGTTTTATCACTGCTGTAATGTTTTAATTGCGGAGCTTTAATGAAACATAATGCAGACACCACAACACTATAAATTCACACGGTGTATTTACAGTTTGCATAATAATTGTGAATTAAATGTTTATACAACCCTTTTATCAATTTGCAACAAATGACTTTATAAAGCGTGTAGCAAAATTGTATTAAAACTAGCCTCATAAAGCGCATTTTTAAAGTGCGCTGCAGTTAAAAGCGGTTAAGCTTAATTATCTATTGTATAAAACTACAGCTTCAACAACTACTTTAAATTACCTTAAACGTACGATTTTGTTGTCAGGATTAAGCCCGTGAGAATAGTGAATATAAGACGTTTATTAGGAAAAGAAATAGGTACAAATTAGAAACAAGGAAGTTTCACTTACAACGTTCTGTCATCTACTATCTAATGATTAAACGTTGTAACTGAAATTCGTATTTCACAGAACAATCAACAGCACTTACTGGAAGAATTTAGTACATATTATCAATACACTTTCAAGTACATTGGCAAGCAGGAACTTGCATTATGCAAACACATAGTACCACATAGAATTAGTTAAAAACGTCAATCCGGGGTAAATCCATTACAAATTACAATAAAATATAAATGCAGTAAAATAATGCATTCAGGTATCTTTGAAAAAAAAATACAAAATATTCACCGACAAACTAACACAACACGAAAGAAAACACAAAGTTGGTGTTTATTGAAGGACATACATTATTATGTCGTTTCTCTATAATTCCTGTGTTCGCCTTTACTTCTGCATACATTTTTAGCATACTATTTCTGAGTTTTAAAATTTTCTGTTTTTAGAATTCGCGTGTCAGTCAACGGCAACAGTTTTCTGTTAATTTTAACTGTCATAGCAAATGTAAAGCAGTAGAACGTGAAACGACATGGCTTAAATTCAAACAGAAACAATAAGTGCAATAAAACAAACATTTAAATTTAGAGAAAACACTAGAAAAATTGTGGAAGACACTTGGTAATGACCTGAACTGTTAAAACACGTACTAGACTTTACGCGTAATGTTGATTGCTATATAAGTGCAACTGCTGGGTTATTAAATACAAAACTTGTTAAGAATGTGCACGTTAAATATAGTAATTTTCTTTGCCTGCTAGTAACTTGTAGTTTTACTGCTTCTCTATTTGCAGTTTCTTCGTTCGTGACCAAATACGCTTCGCAGTATAATATTTGTTTTCCTAGGCAAGTAATTTCATGTTTTGCATAAGAATAAATATTGCTTTCAGAGTGCAAGCACGATAACCTGTTTCTATTTTCCCTTTTGATTGCTTAATGCAAATTTTAACGATTTCTTTAGTAAATAAGATTTTAACAAGATATGAAACTAGAAATTGGGTTTAAAAGGACTTTGTTAAAAGGTTTCTATTTGTAGAATCAAGCAACCACAGCAAATAATTATTAAAATTTTGTTGCTTAAGGAAAATAATTAAATTATTAAATTAAAAATAATTAAATTGCTGAATAAATAGCATTTTTGTGGCATATTATTTGCCACATATCACAGTGTTTAAAATTTTTGCCAGAAGTTGTAATTTTTGAGTTGTGCAGTTTCCGACATTTTTACTTTCCCATACCTTCGGTATAGAAAAGTATTGATTTCATGACCATTTTCGAAATCTAGTTTTTAACGGAAATACACGTTTTTGGGCTCAAAAAATGTCTGTCTGTGGGTGGGTGTGTGGGTAGGTGACGCCTTTATAGGCGAAAGTACTAGACCGATTTTAATGAAATTTTAAATCAAGAAGTATATCAAAAATTGTAGTTCTAGTTGAGCTTTTCAAAAAAATCAAAGCCGGAAACGGAAGTGAGAAATGTTTTTTTAGCGTTTTTTTCCAAAACAAAATTTTGAAAATTTGAGCACGGAATCTGAGAGAATAACTTAAGGCAAATCCAAAACGCAAACGCCGATCGTTATAAACTTTTATCAGTTCGATAGACTATTTAAAGTACTTTATTAGGATTTGCTAAAATCTTCAACTATTTTCAAAATTAAGAAAAAAACGATACTTTTTAATATCAACAACGCGTTTTCCGGCAGTTACGTAATTTTAACTGCGCCTATCAGTTAGCTCTAGTTATAAAATATATTTTTCATTCTTTGCATATTTTTGATAACTTCCCAAATAAAGCTAACATAGCCATTTTTGTCCGACATCCAAAGCGGAATTTATAATTCGCCGATAGGCGCGTCGGCGGGCGCTTACCTTGCTTTGGTGGTGCAGGTAGTCGCTGCTTCTATGGGTAGAGTTACGGTACAAAAACCAATTGAACAGGCTATCGCAAATTCAAATTCCCGCTGCTTGTTTTCTTAGAAATCTAATAGTCCCTAAACTTTACATCGTTTTAATTATTAAATGTTACACTTTTGAAAATACGACAACGGGAAGTATTAGTATCTAGTACTGGCTACAATTTGTTTTTTTTTAAAGCTTTAATTTTACTGTGACGCTTTCTATGAATTTGGCTGGATGGAATGGAAGGTTATAATAATTATAAAATTTACACCTTTGCAAATACGATAAGTTTTCGTATGGGAAAGTCCACTCGATGTCCACCAGCTTTTTTTAAAATTGCAACCTATACCTTTATATTAACAAGTTCTAGCTTACTTCGTTGAAGTTCATATTAATATATTATAATACACATAATAACTCTAAATAGATATTTATTTAATGATTATTTGTGTATAAAATACTTAACTACTTTAATATTAATTTATTTTAACCTTATACGTATTTCGGCATGTTTACATGACATTGTCAGAGGTTATATTACTTGATTTATACGTATTTGTGTTGCTATAGCAACAATCGATCTTAATGACTTGATCTTGGTTAGGTACAAAGAAGTAATAGAGGTTAGGAAGGAAGGTTTCGAGTTAGTTGCACTTAAAGCACTGTGACGGATGTGACGTCATCGCCGCCATATTCAGACACTTTTGGTGATTCATATGTGCCGGTGATGTTTACAAATTTTGTTATTAAATATGGTTAGTTGTATTTGCTGTGGTTGCTCGAGTACAAAAATTAACAAGCAGAAAGGAATAACTTTCCATAGGTAAGTATTTTACCAAATGTAAATAATAAATTTCAATTTGACGTTTGAGGTTAAGACAGTGGCGGAGAGGTCAATATTTCTCTAACCTTCTATAATAAATTGGCAACTAAAACAGCATACTCATGTTTTATAATTTGTTCGTTATGCCCTAAATATAATTTTCTGACGCCGCCACTGGTGACACTTCCGCTACGTCACAGTTTGGCAGCCATGTTCAGACACCTTTAAGGTTCACTGGCCAATGTGCATAAGCTCCTTCCTAACCTCTATTACTTCTTTGGTTAGGTATGTATGTTTGTAGATGACTTTTCTTTTCCTAAACTTGCAATAATGCCGAAATTACGGATCAATTTGATCTTTAATTAAAAAAGTACAATTAAAAAAAATATATTTATTATATATAAAAAATAAAATTATTAGAATCTTAATTTGCTTTTATATATTTTCTATTGCTTTTTGCAGCATCGTTTGATTATTTTTGATATAATTAAAGAATTCCGAAAACTGCATGTTCAAATTTAATATAATAAGTTCTGCGCGTTTACGATAGATGTCTATATCTAATCCATTGATGAAACTAATTTGGGTCAAATTTTTTGGTTTATTAAGTAACCATATAAATTTTTCATATGATTGAGAAGACAGAAAATCCACACCAAAATGGTGCTATCAAAAGTAAAACTTGCAATTAATAAAAAAAATGTACTATAGTAACAAAAATTTAAAAACAATAAAATGTGACAAAGATCTTGCCGAGGAACTTCTGTTCTAAACTTTTTATGTAAATTTATTGTAACGGCTGTAGATGAATCTTCCATATTCTCTGTCCATCCTTAGATTTGTCGCTATTTATTGAAAATGTAGGTAACTAATGAGTGTGACAACAAAGGGATAAAATGGGTGGGCCAAGTTGGAATTCACATATCCATTGATATTTTTAAACTTAAAATAGATACGACTTCTCACTTGGCCCGCCCATTATCCTTGATGCACTAATTAGTTTCCTTTACATTACTGGTCGCTCTCATTAACCGTCTATGTTTCAGGTAAAATAGTGACAATCTATGTCAGTTTCAACTTTTTCAGGTCAATATCAAGTGTCCGTTACTGTTCACTACGCCGACTGCAATAAGAAAGCGTAAAAACAATGGCAGGTTAACTACAAGTATGTTATTGGCTTCTAGAATGAAAAAAAATGAAATAGAGCTATTAATAGATAGCACATCACGAAAACTTGTGGTGACGCAGTCGAGCGTTTTCCACATTTATCAAGTTCGATTGCATGTCGGGTTTGATAAATTGTACTTCGAAGTATGGGTATTCCTCATATGTGCTGATATTCAAACTGAACGGTTCATAATATGTGAAAATATATTGAGATAAAGTGACTTAAGCACATGTACTCTGCCATTATTATTATTACTACCGTTGAAGAAAAACATGTCATAATGCCTAGATTTTTGTGGTATTAGATTTGGTGTTCCCTAGTTTCCAGTGCGTCACGTTTACAGACACGCAAGGGTGAAGGTAATTCTGTTTTGCAAAGGTCCTTTGACAATCACTGTGCCAGTAAACACTGCTGTGATAGTTTATTTTAATTATCAACGTAGATGGCATCTGACAATTTATTTAAGGAATGTAGATAATTTTTTGTCTTATATTCCCACAACGTTTTAACGAATAAGATAAGGTTAAAGGTCTAAACACTGTGAACGTAGGTTTATTAAAGAATTAGGGAAAGCAATAAGATTTGCATGCTATAAAACTGTTTCTATTCAAACTTTGCAGTATTATTCACAAAGATTAACAGTTAGCAATCTGATTAGTTTTGTCCCTATTTAGTTATTTTTTAACTAAGCGAAATTAATAGAAGCCAGAGACATGAAAGTGGCTTAGATTAAATTAGCCATTAAATAATCAAAATCCATCATCTACTATATTATTGTTAAACAAAACAGCGTACAAAAAGTTCGCGGAATGCTACCTGTAGATCTGATCATGGTTTGCTGGTAGCTAAAACCTTTATCCTGTTCCAGAACCAAAAACAAGATACCACAGAATACGCCACAGGACAAAAGGTTCAATTTAATTAGCCTAATTAATTTCTATAGAAAACGCTTAGAAGGCAAATTAACAATTACAAATAAGACCATAGAAAACGAGTACGAGCATGTAACAACGTGTATAAAGGATGTAGCAACTGAAGCTCTAGGAGTAGATAAAAAAATAATTATCCATTGTAATAACATCAGAAGATTGAAATATTCAACGGGAGACAGAAAACAGAGAGAGAAAAAAAACAAGCAATCCAAAGATTAAATTCTCTGCTGTGGTGCAAAGAAATAGAAAAAAGTACAAAAAGAAGAATATATTAAGCAATCCTAAAAACCATTTTAACATATGGCGCTGTAGTATAAGAGATAACAGAAAAAAAAAAAATAACTGCAGTAGAAATAGACTTCCTCAGAGGTAGCTGCCGAAGATCTAGACTAGCACACGTGAGGAATACAGATATCTGAAGAAAGAAAAAATGGAGGGTACTGTAATAGATAATTTCGAAACAAACAGGCTGCTATGGTACGGTCACTTAAGAAGAATGCAACCTGAAAGATGGTCCCAAAAAATGTATAAATGATTCCCGAACGACCAAAGAAAAAAAAGACGTCCTTGCAAAACCCGGAGAAAAGAAGTAATAGATGCCAAGGAGAAGCAACAATTAATCGAGAAAGACAGGGACAGATGGCGATAAGAACAAACAGTTATACTTAACAGGATTAGTCAAGAAAAGCGTAAAAAGCAATGAAAAATACAGAAAAAGCAAATATAGAAGTGAAGCAAAAAGTTCTAGACAAGAAGAATGGAAGGTGACAGGACAGATGTGATTATACAAAACAATACAAAGGAGTAACAAGAAGCTCAGAAGCCTGGAAAGCGATAAAGAGTTTAAAAAAGGTGAAAAGAAATGAAGTATTAAATAAGAATATACAAGTACGAGAATAGGAAAGTCATTTTAAGACCAAATGCTCTTACGTATGTTTTAAGAGTGCTTAAGTGGGTAAGATAGACGGGGAGAATGGCAAACAGCGTTTATCACACTCATTTACAAAAAGGGACCCAAAAACAATCCAAACAATTACAGAGGCATAGCCTTAATACCTTCTGTGGGAAGATTGCATAGTAAAATTTTAAAATACCTCATTGAAGATGAAATTGATGGAAAAACAGGCAAAGAACAAAGTAGATTTACAGCTGGTAGGTCGGTGGTAGATAAAATGTTTACATTGAGACAGTTTATCGACAAACAAACACGTGAGACGAAATAGACAGGTCTATCTGGCCTGGACAGAAATAACTAAGCAACATAAATGAATCAACTAACGCCATGAGAAAACTGTACAAGGATAACAAGACACTAGTTGAAATAAATAATAAGTAAATAAAGGTTGTAGATTGGATTTCCGCTTTTCACCAACCTTATTTAAAATCTAGACCGAGTATTACAAAACTAAAAAAAGAAGCAATGCCAAATTTGGGCCTAACGATAGGAGACATTAAATTGTGCACTATGTATATTGACGACGACCAAGCAAAAATAAAAGCAATATTATGATGAAGCAGATTTAAAAATTAATATGGAAACATCGGAATATATGGTATTTGAAAACTATAAGACTAAGACCTACAATTAGAAGGAGATTAGATGAAAGGATGCCAACGATATAAATATTTGGGGGTTCTATACAAAACGGGAGACAGTGAAGAAAAAATTAAGTCTAGAATAAATAAAGAAACAAATGCAATAGGAGCCTTAAATTCAATACTGTGGAATAATAAAATAACAAAAGATACGAACAACGACTGTATTCCGCTATTGTAGAAAGCTATACGGCGCAGAAATGTGGGATGTAAAAGACAGGAAGAAACGGAAAGTATTAACTGTCCAGATGGACTTCTAGCGAAGAAGCTGTATAAAATTACGATAAGGGAGAATTAGAAATAATGAAATTTGATATAAAATGAAAGTGGACAAAACAGTATTTGACAACATTGAAAAAAAACAGCTGCTGTGGTTTGGCTATGTTCGACGGATGGCAGACTCTAGATGTCCAAAAAAAGTTTTAGAATGGATACTCCCCAGAAAAACAGCGAAGAAACAGACCCCGCAGGCGCGGCGATGGACCCAAGAAATAGAAGAGGCAATGACAGTAAGAGAGTTAAATGAACAACATTGTCAAAATAGACAAATTAGAAAACTGGGCAAACGGGCAAACTGGACAAAAGACGAGAGCTGTAGAACAACACCGCAATTATATACATTAAATAACCTAAAATATGTATTACATTGGCGTCTCTTGTCAATATTAGATATTGATAATTGAAAATAGATATAGATGTGAAATCATACAAGATGTTCCATTAAGCAAAATGTTATAAAATTATGGTTTACTTTAATTATTGTAAATAAAGTTTAGTAAAGTATATAAAATATTACATACATCATTCTGTCTAGTTTATGTTAGGGAACTTGGATTATATAGGTTATAAATAAAAAAAATAAAAAGATAGATATGAAAGTCATACAATCAGATGCACGTAGCGTAAACGCAGACGACTGAAAAGATATCATTATGTTTAAAATTTAATTGCTAATTGGACCATGGAATATGAGGGTAAATATGTGCTTTTAAGTATCAGAATTATTACAGTTACTTAATAAACTCGCAGGTGAAAATTATGGAAAATAATGGTTGTTTAACGCGCAAACTCAGATGTAGCAATAATTATTATAGTTACGTTGTTAAGTTTGTATTTTTACAGTTCTGCAAAAAAGTAAAATATGGAAAATATACTGTAACAGTTAGGCGACATAAACGTATTTTCAATTAACTTTTAGATTATTGAATGATGTGTCAAGCTTTTTATATTATAAACGTTTCATTAATAAATTTTAATCCTTTCAAGAATTGACACATTACTTAGTTGTAAGGCTATAAAGTTACATAATATTGACATATAAGACATTACTGCTGCAATTTTGATGTTTAAAAAAAAAATGGTGTGTAATATGTTCCCTTTTCTGCGTACCCATGAAACCCAAAAAAATGCAACTTCTTTGCAAAATTTGGAGCCTGTGCAAATGAAATCTGGAATAGGTAACAAGAGGGGTTGTTGAAGAGGCAACAAGCAAGAAAAGACTAATTTTTGGAGAAATAATTAGATAAATGTATTTATCTACGTCTGCTAGGATAAGAACCTATTATATCATTCATTTGAGTTGCATAATGCGGTTTATTATCCAACTCAATGGGATAAGGATCACTTATCCCACTCAGTGGGATATGACAATTTTTCATACTTCATTTTTGATTTTTCTGGTAACAATGAAGAAACTACCATCGTTGCAGCTGCTTCTATGTCCGACGGAATACTGTCACAATCACTCATAATTATATTTACCGATTTTCTCACAATTTTCAACACAAATCAAGGAGAAACACAATTTTCACCACAAATCCAGGAAAAATTAAAAACAACTCAATTATTGACAAAAAATGTTTGGTTGCTATGACGATAATAAATTATGTAGATACAATGCTACCCTGTTTTTAAATAAAATACCGTACTACTCTGGTGTTAAATAAAAAAGATGGTCTGTCTAAACTATATAATTTTTTCAATTTTGAAAAATTATGTTATTTTTTCAATTTTGAGCAGACGTAGATAAAAAATTGTATTTAAGGGGCATTAACATACTCATGCTCTTACTCCGACTTGGGCTAACGCCCTCGTCGGGCAACTTACCGCATTCATATGTTAATAATGCCTGTATCCCACTGATATAATAAATAACTATTACTTATAAATTATTAGAAGGTACTTCGTCCAAGTTAATTCTCTTTGAGTTACAAGGGTAAGTTGAATAGTATACATTCAAAACTTATCAATAAAACACAGATGGTTAAATGTATCAGTTTATAGCATGACTAACAATTTGCGAAGCCAAATATTGTAATTTAGGCTTATTTAATGCATGACTAAATTATAACGAAAGTTTATAAAATGTTAATATACCGTTATTACTCAAATGTCCAGGATTAGAGGAATTCGTTCACTTTTGTAAGTTAAACGAAATCTTTTGCAAATAATTGCTAACGTGCCATTGTCTTATACTTTCATTATGCTCTGCAACGTAACCGTTTCCTGTGCACACAAAAGGATCAAGTTCACATTGAAAGGTTATCACAGGAACGAGCGACAGAAATTAACAATTAACACCAACGACAAATAACTCACAATTGTATCGGGTTTCCATGGAAATCCCTGTTTTGTTGAAATAAATCACGACGAAGTATTTTTGTATAACATGATACTAAAGTTAATTTATTCAGGTTGCAGCAAATAATAACCTTAACACATTTTAAAGTATGTACATACACACATCCTGTACAAATAACGATGTAAATGCTAAGTTTGCGTAATTGTGCGGCCTTATCCTCATAACCACAAATCTCTCTATTTCTGGCATAGACTTTTGAATTTACAAAATCAAGAGTATAATTTAATCGAAAATTGTGTCATCTCATGCTTATATGGCAGACAATCTAGTCAAAGAAACACAGATATCATAACAGTAAAAAGGAATGTCTAAACAAAGTTTCAAGCTCAGAAAAACAATTCCATTTAGATGGAAGTCTGCGTGAGATAAGCCATACAACGACAACCTCTTGCATCTTCTTTTTGCTGTCATCGCCGTGTAATCACAATATCAAATTATACAGTACTTCTTGCCAATTTAAAAAAAATACAGTTAAACTAAGTTGTTCTGAATACTTTTTGGTAAAATAATTACTACTTCTCAAATTATGATATACCGTATATGGTACGATCATCTCAATGAACTAGTTACAAATTTAAGGATTTACATTTGGAAACTTTAATAACTATAATCCAGAGTTATAGAACTTTAGCTAAGTTTAGAAAAGCGAAGATTGCAGTATTTGGAAAAAATCTAATTGCAGTGGTCGTTATTTAGCTTACAATCTGAGCTGATATTTTCAGTGTAAGTGGAACTTGTATAGATATAAATAAATTTAATTGGTACACTCTATCTACCATAGAGAATACTTATCTTAACACTGGTAGCCACATTAAATTACTGTGGATGTAAAGTTGGCTTCATATTTAATAAACAAAGTCTATGCCAGAACTGCTAATTAATCAAAATAAATTTTAATTATAAATTATTTGTTTGAGTTAAAAAAACACATTCTTAAAATAACAATAAAAGTAACGACCCCATCTTTATCATTTTAGAAAAATGTTATAACAATATCTCTGGTGACTGTTAAACCCAAATATTTTATTTTATTCAAAATAAAATATTAAATGAAAAATAAGAAGGTACCTACTGTAGCTATAATACAATTATTAGAGATTACTAAAAAGCAAACTCGCTTGCGATATTCCCCATTACTTGATTTAACTTCTAAGATTAGCAAAAACAGAAATACAACCACAAGTTCCGAATACGCTTTCACTTCCTGAGGCACGTCTGTTGGGATTTTAGTTTTGCTAGCTGTCGTATTGCATTGTTAAACTTCCTTTCAAGTTATGTTGTTTTTGCCAGCGCTTTTAGAGAGCAGAAGCTTTTGCATGCAGACCTCTTAACTTACAAAAAGTTAGATCTGCTGTTCTGCTAGCGGTTGGTTAATTTCACTCTGGGCTGTGAATTCACTTAAATGTTCATGTTTGTTGATTACGAATACTACAAATACTAGGTTGTCGCATAAAAATAAGTTCTGTTTTAACTATTCAGTGAAGTAACACAGTTTTAATATTTATTTTTGTAACATCTACGGTTACAGGAGTCATTTTAGCTCCAAATATTGCAATCAGTTTAAAAAACTCTTACAAGCGAAGGACTTGGTAGATGTATCGTTTTTATTCGCTTGATTAATATATTAAAAGTCTGACAAAATTAAAGTTGTGCTACAAGCGCCATATTGGAAAATGGCGCCCATAAACGCATTTACACAATTTTCTTAGAAACTCTTCATTTTAACAAAAATTGCTTCAACCAAAAAATTTTCTACAATTCTGGTTGTTACCATTTTGTTAAATAACTAGCCGTTAAGCCAAAATTTCATTTTTTTCCAGTAACAAATTCATTTGCCTGTATGTCATAAATGAGAGCTCTAACGTAAAAATTTAGAGAAACATAATTAGAGACCATAAAAGTCTGAGGACAGGAAATTACGTCATATTAATAGTATGTTACCTTTTTTCCAGGCTGCAAGCCATAGCTTGTTTGCGAAGAGTGCCCATCTCTATTTCCAGAAAAAGCTTGAACTGCCATCTAGAATGAAAGAAGAAGACTTTGAGAGCTTCACTAAGGGAAATTTTTTCTGCATTCGATGAACTGCCAGATTTTGGTCTGGTACTTGGTCCGACATAGACATAGCAATTACTGATGAGGTCTATAAAATCTATTGGTGGTCTTACACATGTAAGGGGATCATAGGAAAAACTCATTCACGATGGACCGCATCTCTTCCACTGTGCACGAAAGTTGGTGTATTATAAAAGACATCTAAACAGCACACAGAATAGAACTCAGACAGACAAGTTCAGTATTCTCATGATTAATAGGTTTTATGAAAGTAGTTGATGGAGCACATATCATTTCAGCATTACTCTGTAGAACTAGTAGGTCTCTCCACAGGACTGATAGGTGACTTATCACTAATCTGTGTGACCGCACGGGAGAGGGGATACGCTTCAATGCTAGAAATAAACGAAAAAAACTAGCACAGTAACAATAAGAAGGTAATATAAAGTTAAACCACTTGCAGGTGTTAGTTCTACAATCAAGATTGGAAGCGATACTGTTGTACTTAACACGCAACAGCTTTTCAACAGGATTATATGTGTTGAGAGAGAACCAAATAAGCTGAATAAGTGCTTTATATTTCAGGTTGTACCACCAAAGACCCCTTTGTTATTTGATGATGTATCACTAACGAAACGAGTGCAGTCTTCTCCGGTAAAAGTAATCAAATTTGAGGAATTCCCAAACATCCCGGAGAACTGTGTGTACATTTTAAACGGTGAACATCTGCACAGAATGTAGTATAACCGCTACCTACCACTTATGGATATGTAGTTAAAAGTTATATTTCTTAAATAAAATTTCACTATGGTAGCAACTGTTTGATGATTTTTGATGGATACCCTAATGAGCCTACAACAAAATGCTGTGAACAACAATAAAGGGCTGCCAGAAAAACCTCAGCGACAATTCAACTGCAAGAAAACAGAGCAACAACAACAACGCAGGTTAAAACAAAATAATTTTTATAAAACTGTTTCCATTAACTTCATTGGCTTCAGAGACTGACAAGGTTTTGTGGTTCGAAAATACAGAAATTTGTATTCTTTTTACCAAGACAGCAAAACCTGCTAGGAGGAGAAACTAGTGAGGTCCTTCTGTTTGCACATGCAGTAACAGGTTGTAACACCAACTCTGTCCTGTTTAAGAAACAGAAAGTAAAAGCTTTGCAGCTGCTACAGCCAGACCGTGACCTGACGGAAGGTATGGAAGTGTTTAATAATCCTTCTTCAACTAAAGAAGAGGTAGCTCTTGCAAGAAGAGAATTTTTACTTTACTTGTATAGATAATTAGGAAGTACCAGCTTAGATGATTTTCGGTACTATAGATTCAATCATCTGATTTCTAAACAGCCAGTCAGCAGAACGATTGACCTCGCATCTTTGCCTCCAACAAGTGATGCTGCAGCCCGGCATTCATACTGTGTCTACCTACAGGTTCAGTAATGGAAAGATAATAAACTGAACCTTACTGACTGGGGATGGATAAGGGAAGGGAAATACCTTTGCACCTGTGTGCATGACCCAAGCCCAGCTCCCCAAGATGTGTTAACAACTTTAATTTTTAGGGACTTTTAGTATGTCAATCAGGTATGCAAAACCTATACGTCTACCAAATTCCTTGCTTGTAACAGTTGTAGTTAATTGAAAACATGCAATCGTTTTCAAATAAATACATGAAATAGCATTCTTGGTATAGGATACAACGCCCACCATACGTGGATCTATATCGCCCTACGGGTACACAACGTCTACTTTACATATTTGCTGCTACGGTCACCGTGCCCACAGCGACCACCGTTGAAAGTGGTCGTGAACATAACGCCCTTTCATGTCTGAAAATCACAACGCCCACCAGTTTGGGTCCCCGTTGACTGTCACCTCGCACGATGGCCGTTGTTTCCATCAATCATTGCTATTAAATACGTGCAAGGTGACAGTTACGGGGACCACTAAGCTGGTGTGTGTCCACGGTGGACGTTATGACCACTTTTATTGGTTGTTATTGTAGTCAAACATAAAAACTGGACGTTGTGTCCCAGGTAGGTGGTATGTACCTACAAATTAGAAAGTGGACGTTGTGACCAGTGAGAGTTGTGTCCAGATCCGATATCCTTGAATTTCAGCCTGCTTATTCACCAGTTTGCTACGCTTTGTACATTAAAAGCATATTAGTTTACTTGGTTTTTGGAACTTTTTAGTTTATTTGGTGTATTTTATTACTTAATAAATTTAGTTTTCTGTACCAAATGTCAAATATATTAATTCAATTCACAAAATTATTACAAATTGAATTAATTTCAAGTTTGGATATTTGATATAATTAAAGTGTCAGTATAATTTCATTGTGTAATGCTGAGGTAGGTACTTATAAAACTTTTAACAATACACGGATATTCTCCTCTTCTGTGTTAGTTTGTTGCGCAATTTTCAAAAGTTATATTTGTGTGGCTTGGCATAACACTGTTAGCTATTACATAATGAATGCAACTACTTTGTATTATTACACCACAGTATACATCTAACTAGCTTAATTAAACTTAAACGTAATGACTCCATCGGATTTCAACTACAAACCAAATTTTGACAGAGACAAGCTTAACCTAGACGAAAGGCTTTTACATGGTGCGCTAGAGGATAACATACTGCAATAAGGATTAACAAGTTCGAGATATCTAGCTTTCTCTTGATGACTCTACAAAATCTCCTATATGTTTTTAAAGTATTTCGGAAAAATGTATTAATTACAGAAAACACTTAATTAATCTTCTAAGATTAAACATTTGCGTTCTTAGTAATTTCTTATTTATTTTGTTTTGAATCTGTAAGTTTTTTAACTTTCCTTGCTCTTTCTTGTTTAATTTACTTTTCTCAGTATCTTTATTCAACGTTTTAGACATTGTTACGGCATATTTGACACTATTTTGTAATTTCCTGACTTTTTACTAATTTTTAAATTCTATCAATTCATTTTTACTAACCTACTGTGTATCCACCTAGGTTTCTGTTTTATTTAAAGCTCTATGGATATTTCCTACATTTTGTAATGTATATTTACATTCAGATACCAATTATCGCTTAGTAATTTTGTGAAATAAAAGCGTTTATTCTTAAAAACTTTATAAGTAACTTTTTAATATATGTTTATAACTTCTCTACATTCAATCATTAGTTATATTAAAACAGATTGACTGTGTTAAATTTCATTAAATTTCATTCCGTGTTAGAATCTGAGCTAAATATCTTCATTTAAAAGCGTTTTTACAGCTTAAGACATTTAGGTTTGCTAACATTAATTTATTCCACCCTACAATTAAACCCAAATTAGGATTAAGCCGAAGTAAATTATTTTACAAAGAAATAAGTCACCAGAGATATTTTTATTTTTTACGTTTCCATTTCATTTAAATCAATATAAGTATTATCAGGTCTTCCGAAAACCTATGGGGCAATTTTCTAATTCTTTTGTCCCGAAGAGCTAAATAGCTAATTATCTGTATACTATTTGCAATTTTCTTAAATTAGATTTTAAATATATACATAGAATTTAATAAAACGCTTATTACTCACCGCCTCCAAATTGACGTCGGTAAGAGCATTAGCAACCCCGTTGGGCATGTCGGCAATGTTGGAAGGTGTTAGCATCGTTTCTTGTTTTACTGCATTAGCATGGTTCGCGGCTGAGCTTGTGGCTGCACCGTTGTGGGGCTTCGTTGCGTCTAAAAGTACTTTTAGCGACGCTATTGCGTGTAGTTGTGTTGCCTTCTCGTCTACTTTTCCTGCAAAAAAGAAACAAAACGCATAATGTAGAATAAATAATTCGGTTTAATTGTTTATCAATATTTCAGATACTTTAACAGAGTAAGAAGACTACTCTTACAAAACTACATTCTATCAACTACAACATAATGGAAACAACAAATATAACAGAAAAATGAATTTAATTTTTTACATATTTAGAGCTTATACGAATTCGATGCAATAAAATAGAAAATAGGTATTTTAAATGGGGCATTCATGCAAAACACCATACTTAAGAAAGTCACTATTACAAGTTAATGTTTGAAATTCTGGTCTATAAATGTCTGTATTTATATAAGGTAGGAAGCGCCGTTTGGGCCAGTTAAAAAATTGTTAATTATAATAATTTAAAAATGTTTTTCTAATATTTTATTTTTGTCCGCACTAATAATATTTTGTTGTAGAAGTGTTTTTAGTTTTCCTACAAATTTTAAAATAGTTAAGAAAAAAAAATCCTGACACAAAATCGTTATTTGTGCAACTAGTGCACGAAATGATACTTTAGCGCACGAGAATAAAAGTTTTTTGACTAGTCAAAAATTCGAGGGCGATAAAATACGAAGGCGTGGAAGAGACGCATTTTCTTTTTTCTAATAAAATTGAAAATGTTTCTTTAAAAATCTTATTGTTTATTACATTTTTAGTACAGAAAATATTAAAATACGCTAGCTTGATGAGGCAGTAGTTAAAGTAGTCGGAATAATCACTTATCTAATGCTATAATACTTTGAAAAATATAAAACCATAATATTGTTCATAATAATTTTTAAAAAGGGCATTTAGAGTACCTAAAAGAACTTAGAGAGAGAGAGAGAAGATTAAAAATGATTTAGTTTATTGTAAATAAAACAATTCTTAACTTCAACAGGTTTTTAATTTTAACTTTATACGCATTTCAACGTGTTTACACGTCATTGTCTAAAGCAAGTTTAAAAGTAAACAGTTGGTGTTGTTATAGAAACTATCAACCTTCATAACTTGATCTTGGTTTTCTATATCTGGTTCCAGATGACTTGATTTCTCATTCCAAAACGTCTAATAACGGTGAATTTAAGAGATTAATTTATTCATTCATTAAATGTACAGATTTTAAATGTTTATGAATTTCAAATGCTTCTAGTATATCGAACTTACGTTAGTCATCACAAAAGTCAAAAAATTTTATAGTGTTATTAGATGTCATTGAATGATTGTGTTCTAATAAATGTTTAGCTTAATTAGATTTATGGGGGTGTTTATACTTGTAACAACCTACGTGTTCCTTGTACATAATATCAAAATTTCTAATAGTTTATCCTATATAAACCGAATTACAGTGCGAGCAATTTAATTTGTAGATGCCTGATTTTAGTAAATTGTCTGTTTTTTCTTTAGCATAAAACAAAATGTTTAAAATGCTTTTTGTTGTTTTAAAAGTTATTTTACATTTATTTGCCTTGTTTATAATTTTGGCAATTTTTTCTGATTTATTGCCAAAATATGGAATTGAGGCGTATTTCATTTTTTCTGATGAAGTAGTTGGATAAATTTTCTGAATAGCTAGCTTATAATTTTTCTCTTTAATTATTGTATTAATAAGTTGAGTATTATAACCATTATTGTATGCAAGTTGTTTAATAATCGAAATTTCTCTATTATAATTAATTTCATCTAAAGGAACCGTTAAAGCCCTATGTATCATGGACCTCTAATCGCTTGAGATTGGCTGTTCTTCATCATTTTTGCTAGTTGATGATCCTACATCGTTGTTTTATTCTTCGCTTCTTCCTTTAAACCATTTCATCTTTAATGTTGCATATTTCATAAATGTCTGTGTTTTCAGTTTTAAAGCTGTTTAATACATTCCGTGATAGCAATACATCAGAGAGAGGCTGTTCTTATTGATTTTTCCGTTACCTACTATAATCAGTAATGTATAACAAATTTATTTCGTTGTAGATAATGTTTATTACCACTTTAAAAATATGACTTTACTGCACTGTTATATTGTTATAACATTTTTATTTTCCCTATTGCTCGTCTGAAACGAAATTCTTCTTTTATATTCCTTTAATAAAAGAGCCGTTTCTACTTTCTACCAGACATGTAATAGTAACATTTGTTAACTGAAAACCCTAAAACACTTTTGTATCTGTTGTTATAGAATAGGTAACGTCATTAATTGGAATTTCCAGTTTATTAGAATTTTTGTTGCCTTCTAAATTGAGAGCTTTGACAGCTCTGTTGACGCCAATTCAGAAAGCCATGAAAATTTCAATAATTTTTTTGTGAGATTTGCCACTATGAACAATAAGAATACTTCTTTCTGTCTTATCTTGACACTTACATAGATAGCATGCTGTTTCGGTCGAACAACCAGCGTTACCACCCGCTAAGTTAGTGCTTGGGTCGCGTTGGTTGGAATTTAGTCAAAAAGTGACTCGACCTAAGTAGAATACCCATCCTAACGAGCAAGGTGAAGGTGTAAACACTTGACAGGATGTCAAGTGCAAGTCCACAAAACAAAACTAGGTGTAAGCGTTCCCTTTGTAGCAACCAATAATATCAGCAATTGTGATGAGTAACTAATGGTTATAAATTTAAATAAATAATACGATAATCTTTATCTGCGCTTAATTCGAAAATTACAGCAATACCACAAGTGAATTAAAAATTATTGATAATTCTGTCGCTTTATTGGCAAAACATAATTTATCGATATTTCTGTCGCTTCATTGACAACAAAATTGTGATATTGCCGTGCATCAACACAATTGAGTCAATGAAATGAAAGACAGATTAATAGATAATTTTTAATACACGAATGGTGTTTAGAATATTCCACGAACAAAAAAATAAATTATTATTTAGTATAAATAGTTGTTATGTACTATCGTACAAACGCGTTATTTAATTATTAAATGCAAAAATTAAAATGTTTGTTGACGTTTTGCTATGGTTATACACTACCGATCACACCGGAGCTTCCTAAAAGAAAAAAATAACTATTTTGGTGCGTGTTAACCTGATCCGTTTGGAGTTGTTAAAGTGGTGCAAAAGGACCGATACCCCGCCGTCCAGGATTTACGAGAAGTGTTTAAATTAGCGACCACGGTCACAGCTGTCTCGAAAATCAAGCCGTGGGTCGTGACTCTATAAGGTAAGAACAAAAAAAAACTTAACGGAGTTTACAAACGTAATCGCAACGGCCATTATGTGACGAGATTCCACGGAATCAATAAAAAGCCAAGAGAGTTTACGAATGTAATCACAACGGTGATTATCTAACGTGATCTAATGGAATCAATAAGAGATTCAACAGAGCTTATGAATGTAATCACAACGGTGATTATGTAACGTAATCCAATGGAATCAACAACTAGCTCTACGGAGCACACGAATGTAATTACAACGGTGATTCTATAAGATCAGTATAAAAGCTAAACGAAGCTTACGAAAAGTAATAACAACGATGATTATACGTTGGTGATCAAGAGAAAAGCTTAACGGAGCAAGCGGTGATTATGTCATGATTCGACGAGATCGCTAATAAGTTCAACGGAGCTCACATACGCAATCACAATGATAATTACCTGTGTAACGTGATCTAACAAGATCAACAGCACACAGGAGTAGTTACTACAACAATGCTAAAGTATGATACTCTAAACAGAGCTTATTAACGCAATCACGACGGTGATTAAACGTAACAGCCCCGTGGGGTCACTAACAAAGACTTATCACTGGTTTGCCACTTCCATCTCGTGGGATTGGCATGTTATGACAAACAATTAAAAAGGCAAAAAAAGGACTAAAATCCCGATGGTTATACATGTGTGACTAATTTATTATCCGTGTCGACAGAAAACGAATAACTGCAACCCTACAAAAAAAAATCTTGACAGCGTTAGAATCGCCGTAAATAACTGAAAATGAATACAGTAAAGTCGTAACGACAAAGAAGTAGATCTACCTCCAGGGACGTCAGCAAGACGGAACGAGGCGGTGAAGAGCTGGAAACATTGGGAGGAAGACTGAGAGATCCACAAGAAAGTACCGTCTTCAGTCAGTTCGACTTTTCGGTGGCTTGAGAAGGTCATGGTAGGCTCAATAATAAATTTGAGATGAATGAAGCGAAATACATTAGAAAGGGCTAATGTCATTGTTATTGGATCGGTCACCTATTCATTATAAAATAATATTTTTCTACGACTATTTTAGGATATAAGTATTCTCATACAATTTTTAAATACGGAATAACTTACATTCTACACTTGTTACAGAATATTTCATTTTAACACTGTTCTGAATAATAAAGGTTGCGTCTCTCGTCTATTAACTGTTTTTATGTTTTTTTGACAGTTACAAACAAAGCGTATTTTAGATAAAAATCTTAAAATTTTCTTACTTTCTAAATTCAATGTCCTTAATAATTTATAGTCGCGTAGAAAAAGTATAGCCTGTAACAAGTTTGAAATGGCTATTCTGATGGCTATATTGATACGTACAATTTTAAGACGAACTTTTCCGCAGCAGTTTTAATAGCTGATGGTTTACTGACATCCTTTTGCTTAAATATGTAATATATTCATTTCATCTATGAATTATTCGTAGTTTTGAAGTAGTTAAAGCCACCTAACTTTGCGTTTTTTGTACAACGCTAATGTCGTACCGCATCCAGTTATGAGGTGAGCAAACAGTAATACTTCACCATTCTCTATTGCCATTAGGAGGTTAGAAATACTAAATGAGCTGTTTAATTTTGCTGGTTAGCAAAACCATAGTGCTCCAAAATCTTTATGGGCGAGAGCAGCCTATTTTTATTAACAACTTCCATCCAAAAATATCATTTTTACCAGAAACTAAACAAAATAGGTTTATTAAGTTTTTAGATTTAAACATAAAAATTAATTCAAATAATAAACTTGAATATTCTGTTTATAGAAAACCTTCACAAACAGACATTACAATACCATACAATTTTTGTCATCATAAAATACATGAATTAGCAGCATACAGGTCCATGATAAAGCTTTAACGGTTCCTTTAGGTAAAATTAGTTATAATAGAGAAATTTTCATTATTAAACAAATTGCATATATTAATGGTTTTAATACTCAACTTATTGACACACTAATTAAAGAGAAAAATTGTAAGTTAGATATTCAGAAAATTTATCCAACTACTTTATCAGATAAAATGAAATACGCGTCAATTCCATATTTTGTATGTTATAAAATTGCCAAAATTATAGACAAAACAAATAAATGTAAAATAACTTTTAAAACAACAAAGAACATTTTAAACACTTTGTTTAATGCTAAAGAAAAAACAGACAATTTATTAAAATCAGTCATCTACAAATTAAATTGCTCGCACTGTTGTTACAAGTACAAACACCACTATAAATGCAATTACGCTAAACACTCATTAGAACACAATCATTCAATGACATCTAATAACACTATAAAATATTTACACTTTTAGGGTGATAAACGTAAGTTGGATATACTAGAAGCATTTGAAATTCACAAACGTTTCAAATCTGTACCTTTAATGAATGAACAAATTGATCTCTTAAATTCTTCACCGTTATTGGACGTTTTGTAATGAGAAATCAAGTCATCTGGAATCAGATATAGGAAACCAAGATCAACTTATAAAAGTTAATTGTTCCTATAGCAACACCAACTGTTTACTTTTAATCTTGCTTTTGGTAATGACGTGTAAACACGTTGAAATACGTATAAGTCTAAAAAAAGACAAATCTATTGAAGTTAAGAATTGTTTTATTTACAATAACCCACTGTACAATTTTGACCATACCGGCTTTCAACATATGTTGTAACCAAGTCTAATATTTAACCCAACGTGGCTAGTTTTAGCCAAACAACGCAATGATAAGGGTTTCCTCCATCTACAACGCAATGTAGAATAAAAACATGATGGTGTCACACTTGCCAGCTCATACTCAAAGTACCTTTCATTTCCGTTTTGATTTTTGTCCATTCTGCGAAAGAGTTACTGTTGGGAATGCAATATCGCTTTTTTGTCCCTCATTCATATTGTGCCTAATGTCAATTTAGACAAAGGAAACTACCTTTTTCTTACGCTGCTTTCGAACGAGAAGGTACTTCCTGAAAGTGATATCATTGTTTCTGTACCAATCTCTAGTGCCCTATCGCACACACGCATTGGCAGTTGAATCTCTGATTCTTCGACCATGTGTAAGGCCTATAACTTTAAACACACCGCACCGCATCAAAATCTGCTCAATGTATACAGGCTGAGTCAAGCTATACACCTTTTTTTTCAGTGTTTATTATTAGGAATTTATTAACACTTTTTGGTATGCATATGTTCCGAAGGGTGCTCTACAACCTGGCGCAGTCAGTTTTTCGATTGGACGTCAAATGTCAAAATAGCGATTTTTAACTGTTTATTTTTAAATGGAATTGTACGACTTTGGCTTAAACGATGCTGTATGATGTCTACAATATGATCCTTACTAAATTTTTTCACAATTTTACGATTCAGCAAATAAGCATTCATTATGTTAGTCTAGTAGGCCAGTACGTACGCACGCGTCACCACGTTTTTGCGTAAAATAAGTGAATTTTCGATGATACAATTGCTTGTAAGTAAACATTTCCGCTTCTTCGAGTTTCTTGTTAGATACAACTTTAATTAGTTTTTTATTTAAATTTTGTTTTGATTATAATCTTACATTTTTCTTTCGATGTTATCCTAATATTGAAGTAACTATTATTTAATGTAATCTAAATGCCTGAGTTTCTGTTTTTTTATGTTTATTAAAATAATGATTTTACTATGCATACTGACAACCATTAAATCGTTTTGTGCAAATACATCAAAGTACGTTCTGCAGGTCCCGGCCTACTAGACTAACATAATGAATGCATATTTTACGGCTGAATCGTAAAAATTGTGAAAAGATTCAGTAAGGATCATATTGTAAAAATCATACAGCATCGTTTAAGCCAAAAAAGTCGTACCGTTCCATTTAAAAATAAACAATTGAATTTGACGTCCAATCAAAAAACTGACTGCGCCAGTTTGTAGAGCACCCTTCGAAACATATGCATACCAAAAATTTTTAATAAATTCCTAATAATAAACTCATTAAAAAAAGGCGTATAGCTTGACTCAGCCTGTATATCTGTTAAGAATCAATATTGCAGAAACTGTTTGATATTAACTTATTAGGCATTTAAAAGAAAGGGATAGAACAACACAGACAACAGATATTAAAATTAACTGCGTGGAAGGACAAAACAAAACAGTTTTAGGTATAATTATTCATATTTTTTATCTGCCAAATAAATGTTTGGTACAAAAAAGTATTTTTTGTTTCATGGAGGTTTTTGCAAACTGTGACGGTTCTCAAGCTATGGTAAAAAAACAAATTCGGCTTCCATATTGGAAGATGGCGACTGAAGCTTATTTAACAACTGTGCCGAGTCGCAACTTCCTGCTTATTTGTTAAAAATATTAAATTTTGTTAACCTCAATATCTTCCATTAATACGAATCTCTTAGTTTCACACGTGAATCAAGACATTTTACTGTTTTGGCTAATTGCTGTTATGCATAATTTATTTTGGACCCGCAGGTATATTATTACTAATTTTATAGCAACGTGTTTCTATAACCACCGTCCACAATTATGTTTATTTTTATTTTATTTTGCAATAACATTAAGGTCAATAGTTTTCAAGTAATTATTATCAGTCTACACATCTCTTCTATATGTTTAAGTCAAATATAATACTACAACCTTAAAAGCTTTTAAAATTGTTTTCTTATTTCTTACTACGTAGTTTATACGATACTTTTTTATCCTATTAAGTTTCATCCCTGACCAAAGTTATGTTTTTTAGTTACAACTCTGCTTAGCTTTCGGATTTCCAACTTCTACTCTCGCAGTACTTTCCGCTGGCTTAAATTTGTCTTTAATGCCATGTTTTCCCTAATGTAAGTATTAGAATAACGTCGCCTCTCTATTTCATTTAATTATTCTTTTCCAGTTATATTTTCTACTTTTTACTTTGTTTTTATTACAGTTATTCAAAAAACACGCACAAAAACAAATCGCCGTTTATATTAAAAGAAAACTCACTCAATTTAGAATAGTTTTAAGAACACATATGCAATAAGAATATTAGATAAATAAATTGTTATATTAAATAAGCATAGTCTTCATTGCTATTTCAAAAATACAACAAAATTACTAAACCGCTTCGCTTTCATGTTCTGAATACGATGTTTTTTTAATGTTTCAAACTTTGTTCTCTAGAGCTCCTAGCAACTGTTGTATGCAAATTTACATAAGTACTTATAATAATGCGTAGATAACATAATTACATACTCAGATCATTATTTTAAACATTTAATGTTGTACTGTTGTTTATTCACGTAATTACAAAATGTGTAAAACACGTTTTAGTTACCCATAAAAGTTCCATTTACTCTCAATTTTTGGCAAGCTTATTTAGGTCAAGCCATAAGCAAGGCCTATCATAAGTTAAAAGGAAAGCCAGTTGGAAGCCCGAGCTTCCCTTATTCCACGACCCGCTAACGCCTGTAAAACAGTTATAGCTTGAGTTTACTGCTTCCCTTTAATTTCAGGTACGTGCGCTTTCTGGAATTTATGTTTGTCGCGGTACGTTTTTAAGAAATTGCTTTGAAAATTCACTAGACATATGCTAAAGTTTTTTCATTTCATTTCGATTATAAACATGGGCAAAATGGATATTAATTTAAATTTATGCTAATATATACGGTTAGAGAAACACTTCTCTATCAACTTGCTCGTTTGGAATAATTGGACGTTCGTTTAAGCAACTTTGGGCAGCATCACTTGTACTCAAAATATGTTCAAAAAGTTTACATTTATTAATTGAATTTAATTCATGTTTCTGGAGGCTTCCAGCTTGCAAAATTGTGTTGCAAACAGGGCATTGGTGTGTGCAACGGATAAAAAATAATAGGAAGCAAACATTATTCTGAACCAAAAACTGCATCGAATTAGGTAAGCCTAATGTGATCATTGTTGGGTTTCGAAGCCTTGTTTCGAAGGACCATACTTGTTGTAAACTGATTAAATTAAATGCAGCGCAAGAGACACTTAAATGCAGCGCAAGAGACACACTTGAGTGGTTTTATAATTTTATTTACTACCAAACCTACCCTTAAGAGCTACATAAGAGCTACTGGCGAACTGTCTCGCCTTGCAGGGCTGAGGTCTTCAGCTCCGCTATTTTACCGCCCCAGAAGGGTATTGTTATGGTAGGGGTTGCTGTTAACTTGGTTGCCTACAGTGGTGTTAACAATCATTTTTGTTGACACATAAGCGGGACACTTTCTACACTTGACACCCCCCTTCCCAAATTAGGAAATTTTTTTGTAACTCGGTAGTAAAAGTTCAATTTCATTTTAGTTTTGCGCACTTTTTAGACCTCGTATATAATAAAAATATGACATAAAAATTATTAACTTATTAAAATTTAATTTACTAATTTACGAACGATATCATTAAAAGTTTGCTTTTTGAATTATTCCATTAAAAAGCTTTGCTTCAAAAAACAGCCTGTAGATTTTTGAATATTAAAAAAAAAAAATTTCATTCTTAATAACAAAATCCTCTATAACCTAAAGCAGAAAAGCAAAAAGTAATAAAAGAAACACTTTTTTCTACAACTATTTTAGAATATAAGCATTTTTTGTTTATCAACTGTTTTTTTGTTTTGTTGACAGTTATAAACAAAACGTATCTTAGATAGGAAACTTAAAATTTTCTTATTTTTTAAATTTAAAGACCTAAATAATTTATAGTCGTGGAAAAAGTATAGTCTGTAACATTCGTGGACCGTTCCCTGTCAACTTTCAGTGGGGCCTTCGCTACTAGAAGCTACATCTTTGCGCGTCCATTATATAAGGCGCACATTCTTTTGCACAGAAAACCGCTACTGTTTTCAATACAAATAAGCAAAATTGGATGTTTATGCTTTCATACAGATAAATAGGAACCAATAGCCAATAGCTGGCATACCCACATCCGATTCCGCTGGAGAGCACATGTCGGGCTTACAGATACCTTCTCGATTTTTACTTAACGGCAGGATCAGGCCCAGTACCCATGCTGGAGAAATACGCATAACAAATCAAGCAAACGAAACTGTACGCAAAGGTAAAAAGATTTAACTCAAACAAGTGGTATTGTAGCTGAGATTTTAAGAGGGCAGATATCTGGAAATGTGGTTGCATTACCTACAACTATTTTATCACCCTCGGGTAATGGATTACCATTGTAGGTTTCAAAAAAAGAATTTCAGACACAATCATCATTAATAGGAATCAAACACCGCCATTTATTCCTACACTTGTGAGTTTCAAATGTGACTATTAAAATTGAAAGCAAATATGAACGGAGTCAATTTCAAGAAAAAGCTTATTTACATTTGTTTTAAAAATTATTTTATGTTGATAGCGCTGGGTAGGGATGTTATTACAAAATAATAAACATTTGCATGATTACCTAATAGTTAGGCATGTTTAGTTTAGTCGCGGACTTAGCGTATTTCAGAGTATATGTATACCGCGGCGCGCATTCAGTAAAAGTCTTTATTGCATTTCGATACAGTTTATTTAGTATTTTTAAAATAAGTTACCCAAAAAGCATAGGGCGTAGACCACGGGTTCTGCTAGTTTGTTGTTGAACCTCATAAATATTCATGAATAACTTTGGTAATATCCACTGTAGCTTATTACTGCATCCAAACTTTTATATTCAAGGTTAAATTTTTTTACAATATTCAAAAGTATATATTTCGTTAAGAAAAACGTATTTTTCACGCTACCGGCGATGTAAGTAGGCCTTACATCCATAGCTACAGGGATCGTAAGTGGCTGATAACATTCGTGTACTAGTTACCCTTGACGACGGAACTTAATAGTGTCACTTACGTTCCTAGGAAAATAATGTTGATTTTAACTGTTCGTTGATATGGTAACAAGCACAGACAACTTAGAATAATGGGGCTTTTAAAAAATAATTCCGTAGACAGCTGTCAAAACGAACTTTTAAAAATATGATTAAATTTCTACCTGTAGGCCTACTTACATTGCCGGTAGCGTGAAAAATTTAATAAGTAACACGGAATGTATCGACTAATAACATCCTCGACAGGCGACAAGCTTCGGCTTCGCCTCAGCTCGTATTCGCCTACCTCGGATGTTATTAAGTCCTTACATTCCTTGATACTTAAATAACTATTTTATAAATTAACTAGAAAAGGCGATGTTAAATTTAATAAAAGAAAGTTGGCATTAGTGTCAAGATAATTTGAGACACCCTGCATAACTTCATACGCATTTGTGAGTGGTGTTGTAGTATCAGCATAGCCATGTGCAAGCGCATGCCTATACTGGAAATCATGTGCCTATGGCCAAATTTTGAATGCAGTACGTTAGTATACACATATGTACTCTGTTAAATTTACAAGCTGCGTTCCGTCAGCTTTGCTGAATAAAGCGGGACATAGAACTGAAAATCGGGACGTATGGCCACCTTAGGTAAACCACCCCAGAACGACGGCAAGGTAATGGGACAGTGAAACAGCAACGCTCCAAGAATAATAATATTATTTGGACAAAATAATATTTATTACTACAGTGCCTACTAAGAACCTACACATAACTTCGTATTGACTACGTTATCTTTATTATAAAGTGGTTTTGGATGTTTGTTTCTAGAACATTTTCTATTTTATTTGAGTGCCTGAATCAGTTTGTACAAAACTTCTAATAAACATTGAACTGTGTTTGTTACTCTGAGATCCCAGTTACATTCTAACTGCACTAGGTGGTACGGACGATCGCGTGTTATTCAGACCATAATCCATTTTTGTTCTTTATGAATCAGAGCCTTCAAATTTACTATATTTGTAACACTATATGCATAAAATTAGGTTAGAAACAATTACTATAGAATAAGGGTGGTCATTTATAATTTTGTTTACAGTTATGTTACAGCTCTATTTAAATTAGGTATTATTAAAATGCGAACACAGATGAGAGAACACTTGCATAAGACTCTAATGAGGATTTTCTGGTTACTAACAAAAATTGTATATAATTTTTTATTGTGTATTTATTATTGTGATTGATTTAAATTCAAGTGTTTTCGCGTCTGTGCAACTTGACGCTTAACTAATATTTGGGAACGTCCACGCCCGCAGGGAGAAAGAAGTTTGTCTGCCTGAAGCTGCTTGAGCAGGTGGACGTCTATTAACAAGGGTCGACAAGAAAGGACTTTGTTTACAATGCAAAGTGTTTTTGCTCAGTGCAGTGTTAATAAATGCACGCAGTGAAATTATATAAGTAAAAATGGATTGATTACAGCAATACTCCAAACTCTAAATCGATCTAATTTAGAAGGTGCATCGAATAGGCTGCCTAAATAAGTTAGCGTAGTACAAACTACTTATATCCAACTCTATTGAAACCACATCTCCAGTGACGTTAAATTCAGAACAGCATAGTTACCTTGGACCACGTGGGATTCCCCGTAATAAAGAGCGCGTCCTCAAGATTAAGTAAGAACAATTAAAAGACGTAACCCCGATCAAATTGTGAGTCCACAGTGTTTGTTTTGGCTAGGAAAATTCCGTCACACTATTCATTTATATGTATATATTTTAATCTGTATGGAGTATGTTTTTTGTTCCTGTTTTGCTTAACTATTCAGGGCGTTGAAGTTATATTGTACGTATTTGGTGTGTTGTCATTAAATGTTTGTCAATAACCTGACTTTACATTTAATTGATAGTATTGAGTCATTCAAAATTTAATATTTCCCTCTTTGCAACGATTTAAGTTTTGTAACCAAAGTGGCAGCCTATGGAACTCTTTAGAAACTTGATTGCCCTCCAAAAATACTAGTAGATTGAGCTAGGCCGAGGTAGGTTTAAAATTAACTAACTAAAATAACAGACAGACAAATACAAACAACGGTTACAAGACTTATCACTTTGTACTGTCAATCATAGTCTACCTATTATATCTGGATACCTTCCACTTGTCTCAACTTTTCGTGACGGCGGGCCCTTACTACTAGAAGCCAGATTTTTACGCGTCCATTATATAAGGCACGTATTTGTATGTACTGGTCTGTATCGGACCAGTACAGTTTTCGATACAAATAAGAAAGTTAAGTTTAAACTCTACGTTTGTATTATTGTAACGTAATCCTCTGCTAGCCAGCACAACCCAAACAATTTCCGTATTCAGAACGATTGTTTGCCGATTCCGATGTTTATGTTAAAATCACGTAGGGTGACCATCAAGGCTATGAAGCAGCGAATATCAGAGGGTGGAGCAGAAACATGGCACTTAAATTCAATAGCTTGCTTAGACTAGTTAAAGATTATACCGGATACTATTAATACATAAATAATCCAATTAATTATATCTTATGTCTCCTGTAATAAATGTGCTGACTTTTAAAGAAGCTATTAAAAAGAGTGGGTCGTAGCCCCAGGAATCAGCTAGTAATATTTGTTGTGTAAACCATGCTAAATGTCTTTTTAGCAGATAGTTCAAATTTAATATTTTGTTTTATCTTCAACAGCAATCCCATAAGTGAATGAAAATTTATTAATATCGATGTCGCTTGATTCACAACGAAATTGTATTGCTGCTAGGAACTATCGAAGGACAAGTAATATTGCGAGTGTATCAACACAATTGAGTTGCACGATAAAAGATAGAACTATAGAAAATTTTTAATTTGCCAGTGGAATTTGTTAGCATATTACACGTACAAAAAAAATATTATTTATTACCATTATTTATTATGTATTAGCGTACCAACGCGTTATTTAGTTATTAAATGCAAAAATTAAAAAACAAATTATTGACGTGTTGCTATGATTGTACAACGCCGATCGCATCGGAGCTTCCTAAAAAAAGTATTATCGCGAACAGTTTGGGTGTGATTTGCTAAGAATCTGAAAATAAACGGCTGCCATTGGTTGTTACAATGTGAGTTAAATATTCAAGAATAATACTACGACAAGTGACAAGTTTTTGAGAATGTTTTGTGTTTACGAAAATTATTGCGTTAAAATTTCGCCAAAGAAAAACACGTTAAAAATGCCAAAAGACCGAAATTCGAGTAGCATTTGAGGGTTTTTGCTAAGCAAAATTTGCAAGATCTTGCATATAAACACAAAACATTATCTTAAAGATTTTGATCGCGGGTGGTATTTGGAAAGATTATTTAACCATATATAGTATCAGAACATACTTTTCCGTACTTTTTAGAATACTTTTATTTATTGTTTGAATGGAGGAACTCCCAAAATGTTTATTATCACCCATTTTACTATATATGAAGCTAGAAACTTGACGTCGACGTTTACGTCAAAACAAAACAATAATTCAAATCAAGGCATCCCGCCCATTTACTATAGCTTGAAAACAGGATAAGATTGAAACTTTTCACTACAACGTAGTTTTGTTTGGTGTGATTTTAAAAATAAAACCATCGTGTTGGCTCATTTACAATAGTGTTGAATAATCAACAGCAATCCCACAAGTGAATTAAAAATTACCAATAATTCTGTCGCTTCATTGATATTGAAATAGTGTTGTTGCTAGGAAATATCGCGAGTCTAAAGGACGAGTGATGTTGCCGTGTCAACAAAATTGAGTTGGACAATGAAAGTCAGAATTATAAAAAATGCTTAATTCAAGAGTGGAATTTTATAGAATTTGCACTAACAAAAATAATAACTTATTATTGATTAATGATTATAATTATTTGTTATGTACTGACGTTCTTTTGCCTTATTTAATTATTGAATGCAAAAATCAAAAAAAAAAGTTGACGTGGGGGTATGATTATACAACACCGATAACACCGACGCTTCCTGAAAGAAGGATTATCGCAATCAGTTTATAGTACGTTTCATACTACAGACACTATTGGGCTATGTTATTCTTATATGGAAATTTTACACAGCGCTGGCACTTTACTTTTACCTGCGTACCTTTGTACTAGAAAAAAAAATTAGGAATACATCTGGCAACACTACGTTCCATAAGCCCAATACTAAATATATACTATGAAACGTACTATAGATGTGATTGGTTAAGATTCTGAAAATAAACGGCTCCCAACGGTGGTTACAGTGTGAGTGGAATATTCAAATTAATAAAATAGTTAATTACGCTGACGTTTATTATGATACATTGTCTAACACCTGCAAACGACTTTTATTTGAACACAAATTGCCAAGAAAATTATTCAACTGAAGAAAAAACAGAAGAACCAAATGAATGAAACAGTAATAAAATTTAATAAACTTGCTAATGTTTAGATAAATAATTATATCAAACTGTCAAATTTTAATATAAACGGGCGAGTTCACTAAAGCATTTTAACACGACCGTTTATTGGAAGTAGGAAACCGGTATTTTATTTTCTCTGCTATGCGGATTTAAAATGTACCCTTTTCATCTTACTGGGATTTTACTGCTAACGGAACAAAATGCAGCGAAAACTGGGAAAAGTTCACTTGTGTCAGGTAGTTACATGTTAACACATATAATCCATGGGATCTGTACGTTGTTAAAATGTTGCGATTCATCATAGAAATTGTGCTAAAGCAGAAAGTACAACATTTTCAATTGTTTAAATTGATGTGTCGTGTGAACCTGTTTTGTGTTGTCACAGAGGATTGAAACTGAAATGTCAGTATTGTAATATTTTTTATTAATTGGCAACGGGAAAATCCTTTTACATACAGATACAATAAGTGAACAAAAGAAACTGAAAATCGCGGAAGAAATCTGCATATACAAAAAGTTAAGGACCATAGTAAAATCGCAGCATACAAGAGTTGATAATTTACTACAAAAAGACATTACAATTTCTTTAAATAAAATTATTATTGAATAGAAAAATATTCAATTTTACTGAGAAAAATTTAAAACAGGAACAAATTGGATTGCGTTGCTAGAAGAACAAAGCTTGAAAAATGAATTAAAATGCATGTACAATATTGAAGAAATTGTTATTAAAATTAAAGTCAAATTAGTAGACTTGAAATCGAAATCGCAACCTAAACAAGCTCCAGTTATAAATTTATCTACGAGGATGGGTTAAAAAGTTTGTGGGATGACGGATAGATGCCGCTGTTTAGACAGTTTTTGTGGCGCATTGGCAACTTCACTCCTTTAGACCGTCAACTGTCAAATTTCAGATCGCTGCGTTTATTAGTTTCGTTTTGACAGCTGTTTAATTAAGAGCGTGTCAAAGTATTTGACAAAATGGATAGTGTTGAAATTTGTGCTGTCATTAAGTACTTCTTCTTGAAAGGCTTATCAGCAACCGGCATTCATAATGAGATAAAAGATGGTCTGAAGGACTCGGCTCCTTTATTTTCAACTGTCGACAAATGGGTTCGTAAGTTCAAATGTGGTCGTACAAGTGTTAAAGATGCACTCCGCAGTGGACGCCTAAAATCTGCCACTACACCAGAAATTGTTGAAAAAGTGCATGTTATGGTGTTAAAAGGCCGTCGGTTAAAAACGTCTGAGATAGCAGAGGCTGTAAACATCTCCAAAGAACGCGCAACGTACGTTTTTAATGAAAAGTTGGCCATGAAGAAGCTATCCGGAGGTGGGTGCCACGATTGATCAGTGCTGATCAAAAATTAATGCAGATGCAAATTGCTCGTGTTTTCGAACCAACAAGGTGGATTGTATTCGCCCATTAATCAACACAGATGAAACTTGAGTCCATCATTATACGCTGGAAACAAAACAACATTCTAAATAGTGGTGGCACAATGGTTCTCCTTTTCCAAAGGAGGCAAAAGCTGTTGCGTCTGCAGGAAAAGTAATGGCTTCCATTTTTTGGATGCAAAAGGTATTGTTCTGATTGATTACCTTCCAAAGGCCAAACCATCACAGGCGTATACTACGCGAGTCTTTTGGGCAAATTAAGGCAAAAAGTTAATAAAAAGCGTCCTGGTTTAGGTAAGCAAAAAATCATTTTTCACCAGGACAATGCACGGCCCCACACTAATGTTATTGCTATTGCAAAAATTCATGAGTTAGGCTTCGATTTGCTGCCACATCAGCCTTATTTTGTCCCATTTCATGAAAATGAAGTATTTACAAATGTAGTTAAACAATTAGAAGCCTTCATGGTTTAAAAAAATAATAATGATCTAAAACTGAAAATGTATTTCTTATTAGACGCTTTAACCCCAGAAATTTTATAATTTGTGTGTTCCTAAGAACCCAACAACAAAGACTACAATTATTCAGTAAAAATCTTGAAAGATTACTTAGACCGCACTTACCATAGCTCAGTAGGTAGCCTCTACAACATAAATTTATTAGCCGTATTCAAGAGCAACATTAATCTATGTCCATCTATGAATTTTCTACGGAATTAATGAAATTAACGTTTAACTGTGATTTTACATGTACCTGTGGAAAGTTAGTTGCTAAAATGTTTTTAAGGCTGCAGTTTATTTGTGGATTGAAGGATTCAGATATACGAACTAAACTACTGCATGAAAGAAAATTGTCTTTTATTGAACTAATTGAAATTGCAGCTACAATTGAGCTATTGAAGTCTGAGAGCACCATGATGGATCCTAAAAAGACAGTTATTGAGGAAAGGGCGGTACATCAATTAAAATCAAAAACCCAGCATTCAAATGTTTCGAATAAATATACTAACAGGAATTATAACAATGCAATAACAAACACCAATAGAACAGCATTCGATTCATTAAAATGTAAATGTTATCGTTGTGGCGATAGTATTCATCGAGCGAACACTTGCTATTTTATTAAGGAAAAGATTTTTTTTAAAGAAGCAAATCAAATGGATAATTTAGATTATGATGAAAATGATGTGTACAAAATTAATATGATTCCCAACAAAAGATCTATCGATTAATTTATAGTTGACGTGCGAATTAAAAGAAAATTTGTAAACGTGGAACTAGATAGACATTGGATCTGCTCGGAGCTCGATTTCATATAACAATTATATTGATTTAGGATTCCAAATAATGTATTCAAAATGAGAATAGAAATGAGAACAAATACTGGAGAACTGATTCAACCTAAAAGAGTTGCATTTGTACAATGTAACTAAAAACTATGATATTTTCGAGAAGTTATATGTAAGAAGCCAAAATGTTGATCCTATATTTAAATGAGAATGGATGAGAAAAATACAACTAGACTGGCCAGAATTAAAATACTCAAGGCGGTCGGAAAAACCCGAGTTAGACAAGTTACTAGGAGAGCATAGAGATGTTTTCGAGGCAAGAATAGAAACCATTCCTTGGATTAAGGGTCACCTTAGGCTTGTCTTCTTCTTCATCTTCATCTTTTTTTTTTCTTCTTTTCCTTGTTTTCGATTTAGACATTTTGCCTATTTATACCTGGATTTACCCCTGTTCTTGCGATATCGACTGCTAGCTGTCGCGCCATCTCTTATGGGGTCTCCTAGGTGGTCGTGTCCCGTGTGGTTTTTCGTTTTTGACTATGTTTGCTAGACTGCCATTATTCATTTTGTTTACGCGTGCGTTCCACATTCGTCTCCTTTTCCTCGTCTATCGCGCTATGTCTTCTGTTTTACATTCGTCTCCGATGTTGTTTCTTCTTCTATCCCTTAGTGTATTTCATGTGATCGTCCTTAGTACCTTCATCTTTGTTGTTCTAGTTAATCTTTTAAATTTTGCTGTATCGGCTCATGCTTCAGCGGTGTATGTCGTAATTGGTCTTAGCATGCTTTGTATGCTCGAGCCTTGCTTTCGATGGTCATTTCTTTGATTTCCTATATAACATCAGGCATCTGGACACGGCGGCTGCTTTGTTAATTTGGTGTCTAACTTCTTCAGTAAAATCAGCAAAGCTCGATATCTCTGTTCCTAGGTAATTGAAAAACATGAGTTGTTCAATTGGGTTGCCGTCGATCGTTAGCTTGAATCGTATTGGTTTTGTGGCCACAGTTAAACACTTTGTTTCGCTTTTTGATATTAGCACGTTATATTTCTTGGCTTGTGTCTTAAAGCGTATAATAACATTTAGAGGTCGTCTTCAAATTCTGCAATTAGAGCTGCGTGTCGTCTGCGTAGCATAGGATTTTTATGTTATGTTTTCCTAATCTATTTCCAGTACCTTTGGTTTCAACATAGTCAATAAATTTGTCTATTATTGTATTAAATCAAAGTGGGCTCGTACTATCACATTAACGTATTCCTGAGTTCATTGCTATTTCATTCGTTAGTTTGTTGTTAACTCTTATTTTGGTAGTGTTATTAGTATTTAGGTCTTGGACGATGTATATGTATTTGCTTGGTATTTCTTTCTCTTGCAAGGTTTGCACAACATTAAACGCTTTTGTGTGATCAATGAAGCACATGAACGCAAGTGTATTGTATTTCAATGCCTTTTCGGTGATCTGGCGCAGAATAAAGATGGCATCCGTGGTTGACCGTTTTTTTCGGAAACCTTGTTGTTCCTCTTTGATCAGGATGATGTTGTCTATTTCAGTTGCTATTATGCTTGTCAGTAATTTCTTTAGTGAACTTAATAATGTTGAGCCCCTATAGTTAGATGGGTCTTTGTTGTCGCCTTTTTAAGCATTGGTATCGTTGTGCCCGTTTTCTAATCTGTAGGTATTTTTCTCGTGTTCTATTATTTTGGTTAATTCTGTTATAAGGGCATTGCCATCATATTTTATAAATTCGTTAGGTATAGCACTTTCGTTTGGTTTGGTATTTTTTAATTTTCTAATGGCATTTCTCACTTGATCCTCTGTTATTGTGATGTTTTCTACTTTGACGTTGTCTTCTTTTTCTTGTTCACGAGTCGGTTCTATTGTTCTTATTGTTTCTGTGTCATCGCAATAGAGTTGTTCAAAGTATCTTACCCAGTATTTTTCGCCTCTGTTCTTGATTTCTATGCAGTCGTTAACTGGTTTCTTTATTCCACCTAGCATTCTCCATATTTTTTTAAGCTCCATATATGTCATGTTCTATTTCGTTATTAAATTTTTGCCGGTATTCTTTTTTGATTTCACGTATTCTGGCATTTGCGTGGTTTATTATTTCGGTATATTTTATACTTTGCCTGGAGCTAGTTGTTGGGTGGATTGAGTAACTCAGCAACTACCACTGCCGGCAAAAAGCCCGGATAAAGGAAGAAGGTTCGTGGGCAAGGCCACCACCCTACCCATGGTAAAAACATATTAATGCTCACAGAACTCGAAACCAAGCCTCAGACTGCTTGTCCATTGAAAAAAAAAATTTTTAAACCACAGCAAGTATTTTTTCAATAAAAAGTAAGGTCGAAGATGAACTAGAAAGGCCATAAAATAATGGTAGAATCACAAAAGTGGATTTACCATTATTAAATCAAACGGAAATGCTAGACTCTGTGCAGCTTTTTTGAACACTTGATCTTAGCAATGCTTATTTGCATATGCAAATGGCGGTGAAAGTGCTATTCTTCAAACTATAAGCACCACTCACAAAGGTCTTTTTGAAATAAACAGGCTAGTATTTAGAGTTAAAATTGCTCCAGCATTGTACAAATTATTAGACGGAATTGAAAGAAAACAATGTTCTTTCGATGATGTAATCATTTTGATGCAAGCTATGAAGAAACATCAAACCGACTAAAACTAGTTTTTGACAGAATTCGTGCAAATGATCCAAGACTAAACAGAAAAAGATTAATTTTTGCCGAAAAAATTTAAATATCTTGGACATTCAACAGACAAACATGGATTGCATAAAACTACAGAAAAAGTTAAAGCCATCATCGAAAACATAACTGAGTTACGAACATTTCTTAGTCTTTCAAACTAGTATTATAAATTATTTCTAGCTTGGCTAACAGTCTTAACCCAATTTTTGGTGAAGAAGAATAATGCTTTTGTGAGAAAAGATTTACAAAAATAAAGTATGAGAACACGAACTTAATTCCTTAGTTCCAATTGTTTTCTAGACAATGGGTCACAAAGTTTGCAAAATGTTCTTAAATTAAATGAAAGTTCATAACCATAAGACTTCCACTTCGTTTCATCCTGCTTCAAATGGTTAAGCTGAGAGGTATGTTCAAACAATAAAAAAATCATTCAAAGCTATAAAAAACGAATCGGGTTATATTAACTTGAAATTTAGTATGTTTTTAATGCGGATAAGGAATTACTCTAATTCCACTGATACTTGTGTTTATGAACTATTGGTTGGGCGAAATATTAGAACAACATTAAGTCTTACGGTTAATGATGACATGGTACTGGGAAAAAACAACAGTATGGTAAAACGAACAATTGAAGTAGAAGAGCGTTTTCAAGCCCGTAGTTACGCGAATAAATACACAAAATAGTGTGTCGAAAAAGTGATTGCAAACGAAGGTAGATTTCCACACAAAATTTTGATGGACGATGAAGTTGTGCAGAGACGTCATGTAAACCAAATTCTAAGAAATAAATTCGCGGTGGAGAATTGGTGTGTCGTGTATACCTGTCCTGTGTTCCTGGGTTGCCACTTGATTGTCAATCCAATTAATTTGTTATCTGATACATTATTTAATCTTTTTCTATTATACAATAACAAGGAAGACAGAATACAGCACTTAATTTAAATTAACCAAAAAACTGCCAGTAAAATGTCACTTTTCACAATAGTTCTAAATTGCATGAAACAACCCCGAGGGCGACATTTATTTTGCAGTGTAAACCGACATCAAAAAGCCAATGTATATTGTATGATACAAAAAATTATTATACTTTAAGAACTACTATATTAACATAAAAATGTACAGTTGATCTTAACTTTCGATGTAACTAACAGTTGTACTGTCAATAAACAGATTTGTCATTAATTTCACTAAGCGTAATTTCGATACCGATGATGTTTCATGGAAAGTTTAAAATTTTCCAGTCATTGAATTGAAACACATTGGTATTTTGTTCAAGTTCGTGACTTTGCAAATCACGCGAATCGCCATTGGATTATTTGCACCTCAATTGAAACGATTAAAAGTTACATGAGCCCTGAAATTTCGAAGTGTCAAACATGGGCTTTAGTTCGTGAAATATTAACGGAGCTAGCACGAAACTGAAGAAGTGTTCAGTTCAAAAGTTTTCCGGTTGAGCGTAACTTTTCTAAAGACGTCTTAAGCTTCTAATTTATGATATCTCCAAGGAATAGCAATAGAGGAAGGCATTATTTATTCACCAACTATAATATGGCTGACCTGTTTACAAATGATAGTTTTTAAAATATTAGAGAACGTGAAATCAAATCAAATAACTTTTATTTTATATAACTGAATGTGAAAAGAAAACCAGAACAGATGTAAATCCCCCTACGTGTTTCCGCTGATAAGAAAAAGTCGGACTTTTAGTCGCAGAATAGCAAAAAATTTCGTTAAAGTTTGATAAGTAAACAAAAATCATGGGCGTACTCAAATCCATGAAGTTATACGTGAAATATATTGCACGGTTTCTACAACAGCAATATTTACTAAAAGTTAATGTTAACTTCGCGAGAAAGTAGCGTTTCAAAAAAAATGTATAAACAGGGCTTCATAAACTTTAACATGCATGTGCAAGTTATAAAATCATGCGAAGACAAAAATTTGTCGCTATTAGAATCATGTGACCAATTTCATTCTATTACTGGCAATTGGAAATTCGGCGGAAAACTTGGCATAAGGTTGTCGCAATATATTTAGTTGTTAGAGTTGTTGTGTACTGCAATTCTTAAGTTTTTTATTTAACGGTGGTTTTCCGTCCCTTGTGAATGTTGATCGTCTAAACTTTTCTTTCGTAGAACTTTCTCGTTGTATTAATGAATTTACACGTTCTATTTTTATTAACTCGTGGCTGCTGTTTTACATTTCAATTACAAAAAAGCCATTTTTGCAGTTTCATAAAATCTCTGTTTCGTGAAGTTTTTTTAAAACTCACTCCGCTTGTGAACCCCGTTTTATTTTATTTCATCATTACACAAGCATCAATTCCAACTGACCAAATAAATAATAACTATCTATACAAGCTAGCGTAAGGTTAAACATATGGATGTGTTACCATTCTAAGCTTGTAGATAATTCGTTTACAAATTTATACATGCGCCATATATGCTATATAATTCAAAAAATTATACCAGGAAGTATTATTAATTAATTGCCTCATAATTTCAATACTGACTAAATACTAGATTAGAAATCCGGACACAACTGATAACACTGTAATTAATTGCTCAAAGGAGTTATATGCTAGGACATTCTTTGCATTTGAAAAAGCAGAATATTTTCAGAACCATACATGTAGGAGTAACGAAGACATAAACATTTACTAGCATGTCTTTCGAATTACGATGGTTAACATTTATACATTTTTTCATCTACATCTTGCTTGTTCTCGGGCACATTACACAGAAATGTGATTAAGCAACAGCACTTTGTACGCCGCTGGCGTTGTAATCTTTAAAACAAGTGAGCTACATCCGTTGTAGATAGATATTTTCTACGAACAACGCTAAAACTACATATTTAAGTAATAAGAGAATTTCTACTTTCATTAATACATTTACTCTTACATCTTACCATCCTTTCTGCGGTCTACCAAATTTTTCTTTGGTTATTGGTTTATATACTTAGCTTTCTTAAGGCTTTTCCATCCATCCTTTACTTTACTTATATTTATGTTTAAATTGTTTATGTGTATTTAGGTTTCTTCTAATGTCTTTATTTCTTCTTCTATCTTCAACGGACACTCTTATGCCACCGATCTTAAAAATCTCATTTCCGCCTCTTTCTAGCTGGCGTAAATACGCCCAGGTATTGCCATTCTTTTATAAAACTGTATCTTTGTGTCTCGCGGATTTTTCATTTTAGTATGTTTTCTTAATTTGTTTCGCATATAAGATTCAATCTTGTTATTTTCAAATCGACTTTCATTTCTTCATTGTAACATATTTCGGCTTCTGAGTGTTGAAATAAAGACACCCGTGCAGGCGTGTAATGATTTTGCTTTCTGATTCAATCTTCGATTTTCCTAAATAAAAAAACGAATTTCCATTTTTATTATAGCAACAATATTTTTCAAATTGCAACATGGTATTTTGTGCAAAATCAGATAGCACTTTCAATTCCGAATCTAAAAAAATCAGGCCTCGCTGCAAGAAATTAATCGTTTTCGAGTTATTTGCAGTTGATTGTAGAATGCTTTGTAGGCAATGGATGATTATTTTAAATTGTTTCAATTATAAGCCTGCTATGGAAATAACCAAGGCACAAAAGAAATTTATTTAAAATAGTCAACCACTGATGACAACAATAACAAATATCATGTACACACGATTAGATTGCATAACATTTCCTTAAACAATATTTCGGTGATACTTCTCCTTCTCAACTGTATGGTACCATTATTAGTAATAACTAGCTGAACCAGTAAGCTACGCCCTACGCCTATTTTAAAATAACGAATAAGCTAATTAAGTAGGTAGTGTGGCGGACCGCAAATCGAAGTTCCATTTTTATTAATTATTCTGCGTTTGATTGGTTAGTGTAAAGGCAACAACCACGAATTTTGTTCGTTTGTACCTAGCATGTTCGTTATTGTACCGGGAGCTCCCACTATTTGAGCCAAATTTGGTTTCTGACAACTTTTTTAAGAAGCAGAGATATGTCTTTTAATTATTAATTATTAGCTTATTTATTATTGCCCCATAATCGCTTGAGTTTGTAATGTAATTGTTTGTTACCTATTTGTCCAATGATTGCTTTTACTTAAACATATCCTAAGGAATGTCTTACTTGTCAGTAATATTGTACGACATTTTGTAACCCATTTTGGTAAGTACAAATTGCAGACGTGTTCTTCATAATTCCGCTGACCGGCTCAATATGCGTCCGCTGCAGAATTGTGTTTCTCTGCTGATGAGCAATTCGCGTTCCAGCCATTCAACCAAGCAGTGTAAACCTAATTTTCTTATTTGCATTACAAAACAGTACTAGCCTGATTTGATTCATTTACAAGTGGCCATAGACTAACTCTTTTTGTTTGAATAGATAGAGATATAGTTTTCAAATCAAGTTTGTAAAGTTCCTTCCAACTAAGAAAATTAATAAATAATATTTGAATTTCCGTGTTCAACATGACTTTTCTTTATAGAATCGGATAGCCCCTTTCAGTCTAAATGTAAAAGTATAGAAAACAATGTAACGCATAAAACTAACAGTTTTTTAGTAGGTAATTTACAATTTATTGTTGAATGTTTGTACGCTAAGGAATCTTTATTTAAAATTGTTTTAATTATAAGTCGGCTATCAAAGCAATCAAGAAACAAAAGAAAATTATTTAAAACTGTCAAACAAAGATGAGAAAAATAACAAATAACGATTCTATTACATGATATTTCCTTAAATTACGCTCTCAAACTGAAATTACAAACACTTTGTTTCACAGTCGCTAACATTAAGGTGTTATGTTTCTGATTTCTTGCATTTTAATTTAATTTAGTTATTTTTTGAAATTATGAGCTTTAACATAAGTAGTAATAGAGTGGCCATTGAGGTCGTCTGATTTCACCCAACTAAATATGTCTAAAAGGTTATTGGAACATCAAAAATCAAAGTTTATGGTAATAGCCTTACGTCACTAGTAGAGCTACCTGAAAATGTAAGAAGAAAGACCAAGAACACACCCCAAACGGGGTGGTGCAAAAATCAACAAGGACATCTGTCTGAACACTTATTGTAAGGAAATTTAAGAAGTAAAATCGTTTGTGTTGCTTGTTATTGTTTTCATTGTTGTTTAAATAATTTTCATTTGTTTCTTAATTGTTTCCGCAGTCCACTTTATTATTAGACAATTTGAAATGACCATCCATGGCTTACAAAGCACCCGACCAATGAATGCGGTTGACCGATCGCCACTTTTAATTAACTAACCCTGTATTACACAGGCATAAAGGTTCATCGTAGCGAGGGCCAATTGCCATTGAAAGTTGAGAGAGGAGAAGCCATTTAGATTTAATATGTAGAATAAATAGATAGAATAGACAAACAATAGAAAATACTTCCCTATTATTTGGTTAGTACACCACGTGTACGTGTAAAAATAGGCAAAACATTGCGTCTGTACTTTCCTGTATTTAAAAACTTTTACTTTTCTAATTTTCATGATTTTTTGTACAACGTTCTAACCCCAACAACAGTGGCACGCTTAGTCATAAACGTACTAGGCACACGCCTCGCATTTACAATGCTTCAAAAATTTTAGAAATAATAATTCTTTGCACTTTTTCACAATTGGCTGGTGCTAAACGGTCGGTGCCGGCTATCAAAATTTTGCCGGTATGACGTCATTGTATCACGTGATGTGCGTTCTTTACCAGCTGCATACATTTTTTCTTTCCAAAGTACTGAATTGTTTGTGTTACTGGTTAGTGAGCCACTGGTGTACTTTGCGGAGGTCTCCATTCAATTATTTTACGGTTCCATCTATTTGTGTCACTTCTAGCTACGTGTTCCACGTAGCTCCACTTCAGTCAGGCAATTTTGACGCCAACATTTGTTACTTTTGTGACTGATCAAATCTTTTCATTTCTGATTTTGTCTTTGCTTGTTATATTTAACATTGCTCTCTCCATCGCTCGTTGAGCTATTTTCATTGCTTCTACTAGTAGGCCACCATGTAAACAATAAAAAAATAATGATAGTAACCCCTGTACACAATTTCCATCAGTAGTGCAATTAAAATTTAAAAAATTGAACCAGCACATGGTTCAAACTCTCGACTAACGTATACCTCACAACGCTGTCACGTTTTCTACCACTGAGCCACGGCGTGTTAGCCAATGTTAAAATATTGAACACATACGTAAACAACACGTCATCCGCCACTCAAATTTAAACTGCCGCTAAAATACACAGCACGTTATCTGATGCCGTTATACAGACAAAATGTTGTCCACCGTCACTGTATACAAAATTATATCAAACAATTTGTATAGTAAGCACAAAATTAAAACCACAAATAAAATAATATGATATAAAATATTAGTTGCAACAAATTCAATGCCAACATCAAAACAGTAACAGGGCTGCCAATTTATTTCAAAAAAGAAATACTGATTTCATGACCTCTGGAAACCCAAAAAGTGAATAAATAATGATCGCCCTGACTCTGATTTTAGTGATTGAATTTACAATGCACTTAAACAGTAATTTTTTATAATCCTCGGTTTATTACTAAACAAATATGCAATAATTTTCGATTTCCAAAAATTCATAACAGGTGTCACAAACAAACTACTGCGACACGAACCAAATTATAGCTCATCTCTAGCTCTATTAGCCTATATAGTTTTAAATTTATAGGCCACTGCTTTAATTTTACAAAGTTCGAAAGACAGCGTTGGATTTGTCCTAAAATCTTCTATAAGATTCCCGTTTCAGATTAAGAAAATTCGTTTCCCGAAAAAACAAGTCTACCTAACTTCTGTTTCCGGTTTCGGATTTTGTTAAAAACTTATTTCCTCGAGGAATTTTTAATATAACCCCCCAACCCCCCATTTTCAGACCGTACAAATCGAACCATTTAATTGGGAGTTAATGCACCACACACCTACATACCCACCCACCCACCCACATAGACCATCATTTCTCTTCTTTGTTGGGTTCCCGGAGGACCTAAATATGTATTTCCATAAAAACCGCATGAAATCAATACTTCGCTATACTGAAAGTAAAGTAATAACTAAAATTTACGTAGGCTGTAATTTCAAATCGTACGCAATTTTATTGCAAAAGACAACACCAATTTGAAAATTTTGAAAAAATCACTTTTAATGTCTTTTTCAAGAAAATTACGTTTACTAAATAACCTATCAATAAAAAATTACCGAATAAGGTGACCGCAAACTAGCATAGCACCTACCGACCTTAACTGGTATAAAACATAGGTACTTGGCTGAAGGTAAAAACTGAACAGAAAAAAAACTTGTAAAAAAATATTTTTTTAATGTTAGAAAACATTCTTTGGGATTAAAGAAAACTGAAAACTAAAAAAAAGTTGGGCAGACCAAAATGAGGAGGGGGATGGTTAGAATGTATTTCTAGTCCCTTAAAAGCAGGCGTAAGGATTTAGCATTTAAAATATACCGCTTTGCTCACTGTTCACAAGTACTACGTTTTGATAACCATAAATTCATAACGTTTTTCTAGAAAATTAAGGCAATTACGAAAGATTAAAATATTTTATTAGGCTATTATACAAGATTATTTGTACTTTTTTTTGTTCATAAAAATGATGATTATACATATCACTTGGATCAGTGATTAATAATATTGTGTACTCAGAAAGAATCTGCCTACTGCCTCGATAAAACGTTAAATTATAGAAAATACACAAAGTATTAGCAGTTTTAGAGAGAAAGTCACGCACTTCAAGCGTTGAAATAAAATACTTAAATATCACAACGGTTGATTAACCAAATTATAAATAAAACAGTATAAGATGCTTTACAACGCGGATAATAGTTACAAATAATAAAAACAGTTAATATCTGTATTCGAATGCTACCTTGTAGTTTCGAAACGAAATTTTCTCCCAGTGCCAATTTACGAAATATTATATTTAATCTTTCACACAATAAACATTTACAAGTAGATATGCCGTAATTCTGAAAATTCTGAATGTTTGATGGGCAGAGGGACAGTTTATTACAGTATGCACATAGTTCTGGTCGAGCTTTAATAAATAATAAAGGGGAGACCGCACTGACAGGGAACTTGGGTTTGAAATGTACTTGGGTTAAACATAACCAGTCATCCATTACTTTGTGTCAGAACTCCACGAATTTAAGCTGAAGCCATGCCACACACACACACACACACAACTTTCTCTCAGTTGAAAACTGAAATAAAAAGGAAATTCCGGAATAAATGTATTTCTAATATACGTTTGTGGAGATTTTAATTATGTAATGGTCGAGTAGTAAGTTTATTTATTTGCTATTACAAGTGAAACCATCAAATAAAGTATTGCGAAATCCATCCTTTATTGACAAAAGCAGTAAAGCACTGTTACGGCGACGATGTCAAGATGTTTGTGAATGGTATAATGCAATTTAAAGGTATATAATCAAAGATGTTACGTAGAAAATTTAAAAAATCAATATAAAATTTCAAGTAAACATCGTAAAAGTTATGCCTCAAAAGGTTTTCATTTGTTGATAATAATTAAGACACAAAAAAATAACAAGAAAGCCCTAAAATAAGAACTTCTTGTTAATCAGTATTAATATTGATAAACGTAATGTCACAAAAGGTATACCAATTTAAAACTTCAAATTTTAATTTTTTCCAGTGTTGGTCCGTAAGAGAGCTAACGGGGCCGACGCGCTCCCTAGCAAACAATGTTCCATATAACATACTCCACTTTTCTAAAACATATAATACCGTGTTTTATTAAAAGAGAGGAATGTTTTTATAAAAGATTGTGAGGTGGCAAAGTTTCAGATATGTGCGGTGTCCGGACACCGTTGTTTCTAAAACAAGAAGAGAAAATTTTGTTTCGAACCACAATGTAACATTCGGATGCAGATATTTACTGTTATTTATTTTTTGACACAAGTAACTATTGCCAGTTTCAAAGCATCTTACGTTGTTTTATTTTTAATTCGGTTAACGCGTCATTGTGGTATTTCATTTCAACACTTGAAGCGCGCGATTCAATAACATTGCCTCTAAAACTGCTTATTATGCTTTGTGTATTTGCTGATTGACTTGATTTAATTTGTATGTTTCATAAAGGCAGTAAGCAGATTCTACCTAAGTACACCATATAATTGTTCACTATTCCAAGTTATTATGTATCAACATCATTCTTGGAACAGAAATAAAAGTAAAATATGTTTTTATGCGCAATAAAATATTTTTATTTTCCATAATTTCCTTAATTTTCGAGAAAAATGTTATCAATTTATTATTATCAATTAATTGCAGTGCTTCTGGGAAGTGAACAAAAGCGACATATTTTAAATGCTAAATCCATAGAGCTTCTTTTGGTAGGAGTAGAAATACAATCTAATCCCCCCTCCGCTAATTTTTGGCAGCGAACGTTTTTTTGTTTTCATTTTTTAATTTCCCAGATATATATTGCTATGATATTTGTAGTTGTTTGATTTTTACTGGAGTATTGTAATTCCTGGAAGGCAGTTTTTGGGATGCTTGTTACAATTTAATTTACGATTGGAGGTTTGTGAAGACTGTAAGGTTTTGGTATTCAAACTTATAAACTCAGGGTTGCGTATTATTGCTGTAATTTCTTGTTTTAAAATTCAAATAATGTGGTTATGTTTATATTTTTCATATTTGCGAAGTTGTTTTTACTCTGAAAGAAAGAAGAACACAATCAGATTGATACGATTATTTTTTATGTTAATTTTAATTATAAATTAATTCAGAATTGTTTAAAAGGTTTAATATATAAGAAGTTTTAGACTTACTTGTTTGTGCATCGTTAAATGTCATTTGTGGGGGTTATGGATGTGAATGTCAATTTGACAAATGTATAAAAAGAACACTCATTGTTTCATGAGATTTATTTGTTTAAAAAAAATGGGAGATCAAGAGAGAAGACAAAAGCAAGTGAAAACTTATTAGTCAGTGACGGCTCGTCCTGAAAACAAAGACACAGGATTTTTCATTCTCTGAGAGAAAAAGAGAAAGAAAACGAGTTATATGAAATAAATAGTGGTATTGAATCGAATAGAAGCTATAACAAAACGGATACAAGTGTTTCTCAACTAATTTTGGAAATATCCAAAAGAATAATAATACAGTTATCATGGTAGAAAAAGCCAAGTATTAGTAAACATAAAAGCAGTCCAGTACGTATTGGTACCACAGCGGAGGAAGATTCTTACTAAAGGCGAGTGCTGTTGGTTTTTGTGGAAACTGCAAACCAGAGAAGAGGGAGTTTATCATTCAACGATTGTCGAGTTAAGGATATCTTTATAAAGAAGAAACAAAGAGAAGTGTTCAGTTTTAAGAACAATAGAATAAAAAGAAATTTCTTGATTTTCATAAATTTAATCTCAAATTGACTTTTAAACAAAAAAACAGTTTGTAACGTTGATATTGGTTTGTGTATTTTTGTTTGTTTGAGTCTTATTTATTAATACCATTTCTTCCCAAGCTTAATAACGACCTTGAGAAATTTTATAAAAGAGTCTCATATAAAATATAATTAGTAATTGCGTAAATTGCAGGCATTTAAAGGATTGTTTTTCTAGTAAGTACATAGCCTCATATCATAGCAATATATATATTTTTTTCAAAACTATAACTTTTTCTTAAAAATTATAGAAATTTTGCTCAAAACCTGGCCACACGATTTTTTAAATTTTGTTTACTAATACAGCTAAAGATGAGCTACATTTTGGTTTAGGTCCCAGACCGATAATTGCCTTCTAGCAATTTTTAATAATTTTACCTTTAACACTTATTTACTCGAAAACGAGTTATCGGATGGGGGTAAAATTTAATATTGTCAATTCCCTTAGGGTATACAATGTTACAAGCTACGAGAACTTTTGAAACTACTAAATCTGTATTGTGAAACAAATTTAAATGCTGACATTTTCAGAAAAATATTGCCTTAAAGCTGGCCACTCAATTTTTTAAATATAGGCTTGTAGAGTTAGAGATAAGCTACAATTTGATTCGTGGCCCAGTTTGTTAATTTTTCTGTGACGCCTTCTATAAATTTTTTAAAAATCGAAAATTCATACTTCTCTGTTTAATAAAAAAATTCTCTTTAAGCTAACATTGCTCATATGTAGTAGTAGAATTGAATTCACTAAATAATTTTTAAGTGCGGCAATATTTAAGAGGGTTAATAATCCCTCTCCTACCAAATTTGTGAGGGACGAATTTGTCCTTTTTACTTTCCCATACTTCTACTAAAGTAAGGAAAGTTATGATTTTAGTTGAATTTTCGAATTTCAGATTTTAACGGAAATACGTGTTTTGGGCTGCAAGAAACCCAAAAAAGTGGTTTTTAAAAATATGTCTGTCCATGGGTGGGTGGGTGGGTGAGTGCGTGTTTTCGTTTCCCTGTATCTCCGGAACCCCTTGACCGATTTTTATAAGATTCGGTGTGTAGGTGTTTTTTAGTAGCAGGTAGTTCTTTGCAAGGTGGTTAATCGGAACCGGAACAGGAAATTAGACCTGTTTTTTTGATATAGATGTTTTGCTAAAAACTTTTTTGAAATTTTAAATACATGGCGTAGTAGTGTGTCTATAGACAAATCAAATGCTTTTTTCCCAAATGCTGTCTGTATCTTCGAAATGAAGGCCGCTACGAATTTTGGAATATTTTAACTTTAATGCCCAATTACTCAAAAACAAAATATTCAATCAACACAAATTATCATATTATTTAATAGCCCCTAATAAGTAGAATCAAATGGTGTAAAAATATTTTTGGAAATATGAAAATTGTAAATATACTATAGGCTCAAAGTTTTGGACATTAAAAAAATTATCCCTTAAAAACTGTCCACACCATTTTTTAAAAACTTTTTGAGCTGATAGAGCTTAAGCAATGAACTACAAGTTTATTTTCTACTTACCTCCCAAATTTTACTCTGACGCCCTCCAGGAATTTTTAAAAATTTTGAAATTGACTTTTTTTCCGGATGTTACGTGACTATGGCTATCAATTAGCTGTAGGAAAACAAAATGTTTTTCATTTTTTAGCCTATTTTTGATAACTATAAATAAATTGTTATAACAATTTTTGATCTGAGCATAACTTATCGCCTTTACTACGTAGTAGGCAAGCGGGCCTCGTACGCAACCAGCAGCGCCTTGAGTCTGGAGCGGGCGGCATGTACCGGCTGGAGATGACTAGATATAAATTTCAATCACTTCTTGGCGCGCGATCATTTAAAACGTAAAAAGTATGGAAAAGTACCAGCGACCAGCGACCTGTTTCGCCCATTTTTAGTTTTGGTGTGCAAATTTTAAATATTTTAAATTTACTAGAACATGTTGACCGCACTGTCCGTATTACTAGTCTAATTTTTAGTCTCTATAAAATATACAGTGTGTTAATGAATTTTATGGACAAACTCCTAGGGCTTGCAAAACACAACAAAGCAAACAACTTTTGTTAATAAATGTGTGGTCAAAAGTGTTTCCTTTCAGGGATAGAGCTTCTTAAAGATTCTTTCCCTTAATGTAGGCAACTCAATTTACTACATACTACGTTTCCATAACCCGGAAATTAATACAGGATAAATAAAGCCCTCTTTCCCACTTTTCAAATTCAAATTAAATTTAAAATAAATTAACTAAAAAAATGTTTCAAAATTAAGCAATAGAAAAAACCAAAATTACAAAGCAAAAATCAACTATTTGAAAAATTTACAATAACTGATTCAAAAATTAACAAAATTATGGTAAATGATCAAAATGTCGCCCCCAGCTTCTACACACGAAGCACATCTACGAAGTAAATTCCTGCGCACCGCTGCAAATATACCAGGAGTCTGTTGAACTTCTTCACATGCAGCAAGAATACGCGCCGTAAGTTCTTCTACAGTTTCAACTGGGGTAGCATACACTAACGTTTTAACATGACCCCACACAAAGAAATCAAGTGGGGTCAAATCAGGGGAACGTGAACGCCACGCCACATGCCCTCCTCGACCTATCCAACTGTTGGGAAAAGTGTTATTTAAAAATTCCTTGACTTTCGCCGAAAAATGAGCAGGCCACATTTGAGGTGGAACATCTTCCAAAAGTTCAGTCGGGACATGGCGGAAGAAATTTAAATAAACTGCTCCTGTTAACCTTTGGGGTAGCAGATATGGTCCAATGAGTCTATCGCCAACAATCCCGGCCACTGAAAATCTTTTGCTGGTATCCTTTTTGAACCACAGCATGGGGATTTCATCGTCCCAAATGTGGCTGTTTCTACTGTTGAATATTCCTTCTTTCGATGTAGCTGCTGCTCATGTAGTACCTCTCATACTGAAACATGGTTCGCTCCCATTTAATGAGCGATGGCTCTTGAACTAGTAGAAGGATTTTCAGCCACTCTCTCCAAAACTTCTTCCTCAAAATCCACCGTTCGCACTGTTCTGGTAGCTCCACAGTTGTGTCTGTTGACAACGAATGTACCTTCCTACCTCAGCCGACGTGAAACTACACCAAAGGCCTTGTGCGATGGATGATTTCTATTCGGAAAATGTTCTTCGTACAGGCGAGCAGCTTCCCGTGCGTTACGCCAAGCAGCTCCATACATGAACATCATGTCATGCTGTTCGACAAAAGTATAATTCGCCATAACACAAAAATACGAAACACAGAACTAAAATAACGAAGAAAATATTTATCAAAAAATAACAGAACGAAAAAAACTAATTATAAAAGGCACAGAAAGAAACGAATGCAAGAAAAGTCAAAAAATATCACAAAAATATCGAATTGTGTCAAAATTGACGTTATTTGAATGCATGTATGTTTAGATCGTTTTTTTTTCAAAATTCCATTGACCTGTGCAAAATAATTGAAAATGCAATTTGGGTTGCCTATTTTCAGGTACTTCTTAAAGAATCTTTGAGAGGCTCTATTTTCTAAAGGAAACACTTTTGACCACACATTTATTAACAAAAGTTGTTTGATTTGTTGTGTTTTGCAAGCCCTAGAAGTTTGTCCCTAGAATTCATTAACGCCCTGTATAGTTGGTGCATATATTCAGTTTTAAACAAATTATTTACAGATTTAAATTAGCAACACACCCACATGTTTGAACTAAGGAGCTTGTTCAGATACGTATTATTTATCTGGCCAGCTGCTATCTCAACAATAAAGTAACACTGAAAGAAACGATGTATCTCAAATATTGCAGTTGTAGTTGTACAAACATTGCAAAATCGTGCAACATGTTTTACGTATAACTGAATGAATTTAAATACCCCCATTATTTTTGGATAGTTATTGAATTTGAATGAAATTTTTTAGTGTAAAAACAACCTTGTTTTGTGGTCACCCATATTCTGCAATTTTATTCAATTTCGGTTGTCAAATTTGTAATCACCAAAATACAGCTATTTAATTACTAGCCTACTCGCCGTGACTCGTCACGTGACCAGCAATGGGCGTACGCTGTTATCTGAACAATGCAACGGTAGTGATTGGTCGATATATTATGAATAAAAAAAATCATTTTTATCCGCTCGTAAACTGTTAAAAGAACGCCTTGAAGTGGCTTATTTTTCATGAGTTAAATTATCATATACAACACCACGTGTGATATTGATTTTCCCGGCAATCTTAGCTGTTGAGATCACAACTGCTGGCTGAGGCAAAAGTCTGCAAGAGTATGTAGTGTGTAGCACAATTGTTGATTTTTTGAAACAACACGTAGGAATGTGATCAAGCACTCACAAGTCACTAAAAAACAAATCTTGTACTTTAGATAATAAGTAACTGGTAATCCCTAGCTATTAAAGCTGATACACGAGGGTTAGAGTTTGCGGGGCTCAAGGCGATATGCTCCCCCCCCCCCCCTGCAACGCACAGCACTATATCGATGTGTTTTTACCTTTCTCGCTATACAACTGTAATTGGCGTTACGTGGTCTGCTTGTGAAGCCGATTAATAATATCACAAACAACATCAAGATTATATACGATATATAAGGAATCCAAAACACTTTTTAAAGATATTTATATTACAATGAGTTTGGAATCTAACCCAAATTGCTGAAACGTTAGAACAATTCATGCACGTTTTATTAATTTATCAAAGCATGTTGTTAAGCAATCAAAGATAAATTCATACATTAATGCGCCACAAAACCCGACTATTTGTAGAATGATGTTTGGATTTTTACTTTCCTATACTTTCAGTATAGGGAAGTATTGATTTCATGCAAAATTTCAAAGTTGAGATTTTAACGGAAATAGTCGGGGGGGGGGGGGATGGATCCCAAAAACGTACTTTTTAAAAATGTCTGTCTGTGGGTGGGTGGGTCCGTTACGCTCCATATCTCCGGAACGGCTGGACCGATTTTGATGTGCTTTGGAATGAGGGGGTATATCAAAAATTCACCGACAAAATAAGCTTTTAAAAAAACCGAAACCGGAAGCGGAAGTTAGACATGTTTTTTTGGTAGCATTTTTTTCAGAAACTGAATTTTGGAAATTTTAATAGTGGCGATTAAAGAAGGCCTTAGGACAAATCAAACGATTTTTTACCGAACTCTCTAGCTTTAAAAATTTTTGAACATTTCGACTTTAACGCCCATTTACTCAAAAACCAGTTATCTGATTGGAATCAACTACATCTTGTTTGGTAGCCCTTCAAGGATACTATACCATGAAATATAATTAATTTTGAAAATATAAAAACGATCGCAATGACATCACTCCAAAATTTTGGAATTTTTCAAACCAATATTTCTCAAAAACTGCCCACACGTTTTTGTTTAAACTTTTTAAGCTGATAGAGCTGAGAATCTCCTACAATTTGTTTTTTTGCGCATTGCTATAATTTCACTGTGACGCCCGCCCTCTATGAATTTTTGAAAATTGAAAATTGGTACCCTTTTATTTATTTAACGGGGGACAATAAAATATTTCTGTTAATCCGAATATAATAATATTTTTTCGATACTTTCATATTTAGGGGGGCTACTGTTCCCCCTCCCCCCAAATATTTTCGATAAAAAATTAAAAATTTGGTTTTTTGTTTTGTTATAGATAGACTCGCAAACCCAAGAGCAAAGTTGTAAGGCAAATTCTTCTCGATTGTATTTAAGAAAAAAACTTGAGTTTCCAATTTTAATATGGCGGCTACGGTAAAAAATAACGTTTTTTTAAATAGAAACGTGGCATTTTGGCTTTAAAATCAGAAAGGTTTTGAAATTCTAAATACAAATTAATAAGAGTACTTTCTTGCTAAAAATAATACTTCTCGAGTTATTAATATATTTTCAAATATCAATTTCCGCGCTTGCGTTGATTCAGTCCGAATATTTTACCTAACCTTATGCTTGCAGCGCAGCGGTCGGTCTTTCTTCAACCGCTTCAAGATGTTACAGCTTATAAGAACTATTTACTTTAACTAGTCGTGTCTAGGTGTATATCGAAAGTGTTGGAAAATATAAAACAATGTATTTAAATGTATAGGAAAGTCCAGGCGAAGTGTTTCCCTCATTTTTAGTTCTTGCCGCAGCATACGCTACAAAATTCATAAAACAGTTTACTTGTGGTTTAGAATTATTAATTGTTTTATCTACGTCTGCTAGGATAAGAACCTATTATATCATTCATTTGAGTTGCATAATGATGTTTATTATCCAACTCAATGGGATAAGGATCACTTATCCCACTCAGTGGGATATGACAATTTTTGACCAAAAGTTTTATTTTTTCAATGAAGAAACTACCATCGTTGCCATGTCCGACGGAATACTATCACAATCACTCATAATTATATTTACCGGTTTTCTCACAATTTTCACTACAAATCAAGGAAAAATTAAAAGCAACTCAATTATTGACAAAAAATGTTTGGTTGCTATGACGATAATAAATTATGTAGATACAATGCTACTCTGTTTTTAAATAAAATACCATGCTACTCTGATGTTAAATAAAAAAGATGGTCTGTCAAAATTATATATTTTTTTCAATTTTGAAAATTATGTAATTTTGAGCAGACGTAGATAAAAAATTGTATTATATACATGTGTGATAAAAACCATTAACATACTCATGCTCTTACTCCGACTCGGGCTAACGCCCTCGTCGGGCAACTCACCGCATTCGTATGTTAATAATGCCTTTATCCCACTGATATAGTAAATAACTAATACGCAATTCAGGCACGTTCTATAAAGTATCGAGTTTATAAATTATGGAATAATCATGTAGACTGCAGTGAACTGCTGAGGTTCCTTCCCTTCTTGGAGGTGTAAAATACCAAGAAAGTATTCAACTACCAGATGTGAGAGTGTTAGTAGTCATTCTTCACTGTGCAAATTATTAGTGTTGGTTTCTATAGTTTGTAAATAAATAAATATATTCAAGAAGGCTTATTAATAATTTACTATGATCTTGAAGGTCCTTCGAGTTTGTATAAACTATACATACAGGTATAATTTTACCTTAAAGTGCATCTAAGTGTGCAACACTAATTGTTAAAAAAAGCTCTGCTCAACTTTTTTTACCATACATATATTCTATAAACCTACTATAATTCAATAAAGTATTAACGTTCTGATGTATTTTTGGGTTATTACACATTGAACATACTTTTCACACCATATGTATTCCTATGCAATTAATATAATAAATAAATTTATGCCAAAAAAAATGACAACGTCGGAGAGGACTTTTGATTAGGCAGCGCGAGTCGAAGTATTGAAAAAGGAAAATCTCTTTTTTCTATCGCTTTCTCTCCCTCTCCCTCTATATTTCTCTCTTATCTTTCTTTTATCGCGCTCTCTCCCTTCTTCACCGCCTTTCCCTCCTGCCCCATCCCTCCCTAACCTCCATTCAACATCTCTCCGTATACAGGATGTTCCAGGAAATTATATTTTTCCAGATTTTACGTCCCCAGGATGCTTTGGTAAGAATTCAAACTGTATTATTGTTATGAGCTGTCATTAGTGCCGTTTAGTTAAACAGTAATAATTTTCACATTTAAAATAAAGCAAAAATCGTAATAAATATGAATAAATTCAAGAGGTGATGTTTCAATCCAAGAGTAAAAACAATACTATTAAACAGCTTAGTAGCGACGCGTCTAAGGGTGCCTTCAGACTTAAAGTCCCGCGTTCTAATCCTGGGTTAGCCAAATTTTCTTTTTCGATTTTTTTTTGTTATTAATCTGATTTTTGCCGTTTTTATCATTTAATAACTGAAGTTTTATTGTTTAACTATGTTATAATAATGATATAGAAATTAAATTAATTATTTCATTACCTGAAGTATTAAAATTACAATTTACTCTACAAATCGTGTTCTTTTTACTATTTGATTGTAGAACTGGTGTAAAAATTATAAAAATACACAAAAAATTTTAAATATCTTCTTACCCAGAATTAGAACCAGGGACTTAGAAACCAGCACCCATAAGCGCGTCGCTACTAAGCCGTTTAGTAGTATCGTTTTTACTCTCGAATTAAACGAACACCTCTTGAATGTATTATTATTTATTTAGATTTTTGCTTTACGTTCGATGTAGAAATTATTATGTTTTGACTAAATAGCACTAATAATAGCTAATAAAATAAATGCAGTTTAAATTCTCGGTCAAAGTATTCTGGGGACATAAAATTTGGAAAAATGTAATTACCTATGCATTTTGCATATAGTTCAACTTTCCTGAAAAACCTTTTATATATATTACAATACAACAAAAAATAGAAAGTTTCTTATTAAGTACTTTGAAACGCGAACAAAACTAAATTATAACCTTTATAACCTACACAAACAGACATTACAACACCACACAATTCTTGTCATCATAAAACATATAAATTAGCAGCATACAGATAAATCCATAAATCCAATTACGCTAAACACTTATTAGAACACAATCATTCAATGACATCTAATAACACTATAAAATGTTTACACTTTTGTGAAGACAAACGTAAGTTGGTTATACTAGAAGCATTTGAAATTCATAAACATTTAAAATCTGTACCTTTAATGAATGAACAAATTGATCTCTTAAATTCACCGTTATTAGACGTTTTGGAATGAGAAATCAAGTCATTTGGACGCAGATATAGAAAACCAAGATCAAGTTATGAAGATTTATTGTTCCTATAGCAACACCAACTGTTTACTTTTATCTTGCTTTTGATAATGACGTGTAAACGTTGTTTGTCGGTTGCTAAAAGAAACTACACAACAATTGCTGAAAACTTGCCGGGACAGTACCATGTAGGTTGGTCAATATTGTCAATACTTTCTAGTTAGATATGAAATCTCGAAATGTCAAAGGAAAAAGCAATTGAAAGGGAACTCAAAAAGTTTCCTACACTATGTTCATGAACAGCCACAAAAAGTGTTTTGTAAATATTGTTTACTATTTATTTACTTATTTTAATAGGTTGTTAACGTCACCTTATCATTGCAATATGTGGAAAAATTATATGAAAAAAAGTCTAGTTCAGCTACTAAGCATAGATGAAATTTGCGGTTTCAGAATCTTACAGCACATCCAGCAAAATAATCAATGCAGATTGGATTATTATTACAGCGTAGAAAGTGCTACAAATAAGGGCTTTTTGTATTGCAAAATAACGATCAAATAAATACAAAACGCTTATCACCCTCCAGCCATTCCAATGTCGTCGTTTTAGTTTTGAACTTGTTCGCAAGTAACTACAAGTGACTCCTAGATGATTCAGATAACTGCAGCACGAGGGGAAAATAGATAAAAACAGGTTTCATAGCGGTAATATACAGGGTTGAGCAAAAGTACGGAACAATGCAAATATCTTTGATACGGCAACCGCGATTTTGACAAAATTTTCCACATAAATGTTCCGATATACGGCGGATACAATGAAAATATCGGCGGTTTAAAAGGACTTCCGGTTTAGCCGCAAATGATATCAACTTTTTTGTTTTAAATGACACACCCTGTATATTTTTGATACATCGATAGAACTATTTTTTGCGAGTTCAGTGATATAAGGTTTTATGCCTTTATTTTCAAATAACCCTAGAGATATTAAACAATAACATTTCGTAATTGTTATCTAGCAGCTCATGAAAACAAAAGAATGCGAGAAGCTTAAACAGTTATGTTAATGTTGTCAAATATGCTTGGTTCGTGTTGTGTGTTTTGATGTTAGATGATTGATTGAGCAGTGTGGTTGCAGTAATCAATTGATTAACCAAATTATTTAAAACTGCTGAATTTAACATCAAAAATGGTTCAATTAACAGAAAGATGGCAAATTGTTAAATAAAGTACAAACTTCTTGCTTAGTTCTACGACGCTTACCAAAACCAAACATAATTAAAATTTAAATTCGTTTTCTTTCTGCTAATTGAACCATTTCTTATGTTAAATTCAGCTGTTTTAATTAATTTTGGTTAATTAATTGATTACTGCAACCACACTGCTCAATCTATAAAACATCAAAACAACACAACACGAACCAAGCATATTTGACAACTTTATAAAACTGTTTAGGCTTCTCACATTCTTTTGTTTTCATGAGTTGCTAGATAACAATTACGAAACATTATTGTTTAATATCTCTCGAATTAGAGAAAATAGAGGCACGAAACCTTATATCACTCAATTCGAAAAAAAATTCCATCGATATATCAACAAATATACAGGGTGTTCCATTTAAAATAAAAAAGTTGATATCATTTCCGGCTAAACCGAAAGTTTTTTTAAACTGTTAATACCTCCATTGTATCTGCCGTATATCGGAACCTTCATGTAAAATTTTTTGTAAAAATTGCGGTTGTCGTATGAAAAATATTTGCATTGTTCCGTACTTTTGCCCAACCCTGTATAGGATTTAGAATAGAGTCCCGAGCTTTTTGCCAGAACATTTTTAATCTTAGTGTGGTTGATGTTTTATGGATATTAATAATCGGAAACAACACACAGGTATGTGTACAAATAAAGACGTTACTCGTTAATTTCCCAGTCGCACCAATACAGCTTTTTTTTTATCATTTTAAAATGGTTATCACATTACAATTTAATTTACAACAAATAGTAATTTTTTATGTTATACCTATTAGTTTTATTACTTCACCGATGTATTTTAGTTGCTCTAGTTTCTTTAAGAAAGAAGGATACAATAAAAAGAACCTCCGCGCAGGTTCTTTTTGTTGTATCCTTCTATCTATCACGCGTGATATTATTCAAAATATGATTATATAACCCTACACGAGTTAGACTGTCTTACAGTTTGCCTGGTATTACGAGAAGAATGTGTAGCACACGTATCATCCTTGTATTTCGTCTCTGGGATTTGCATAAATAATATCAATCTTACTTTAAGTTTCCGTATGTATTTTCTCACTTTCTTAGGGTTATTGTTCATATGCCCTGGTAGTTGAAAACATTAACAAAGCTGTAAATTCTTACTACTCATTTAACAGCTTAATGATGTTTGTCTATTGTGTTAATAACAGAAATAAATTATTCTTAGTTTCAGAATTGACTATGTTATATGATACATATTTATGAATACTTTGTGATTTAGTGACGTACCAGATACGTCACTAAATCAAGCACTTAGTAAAAGATGTTATACTCTGGCCCGTGAAAAGGGATTTGTTACATTTAGGACATTTTGTGAAAACGCGAAAGGTTTTCAACCCTACCTGCCTCTCCTAAAACAAATTAAAAAAAAATTAACGCATTCAGATGTAAATCAGTAATATACACTAGTCATGCAACATGAAATTGGATGAAGACACGAACCGTGATTTTTAGAATCATTCTGCAGGTTAGTGAGTTTGAACAGAGACGTTCATATAATATACCTAGCTTTAGTTTAAGTTCGAATTTATACTTATTACACATTAAATTCGTTTATGCGAAAAAAAATGAAACGCTCGTTCAATATTGAAGTACGCATAACTAAAAATAAATTTCGTTAGCAACTAAAAGAGCAAACAACGTAAATGTTTAGGAAGAAAGCTAAAAGTGGCCGAACAACACATGAAGTACGATATAATTAATAACAGATTAACAAAACAAAACGAACCTTTTACATAAAATCTTTTTGGAAAAATAGATTTTACGTTTTAATCGATCAGATTGGGGAAAAGGGAAACGATCAGATTATGTCTGTCAGTACATGCATACTGTATCTAGACATTTTACCCTTGAACGTTTGACCCTAGGCCTTCAGTTCACGACATTCTACTATCATTCTGTTCGGATTTAAAATATTTTTTCGTTATTCTTTGGTTCCATGATACTCGAGTAGTGTATATCCGAACATTTCATACCTGGACATGACCTTTTTGAATCTTTTACGTTCACGCTGTTTGATTTATAGGTTGTTACAAAAGTAACATTAACCTGGGACGTCGTTAGGATAGGAAAATTGGTAGGGGGGAGAGAACTAGACCCCATACAGAATATGTGGCATATTTCAATATATATGTATTAATTTGTGTTTTTTAATAATATAAGATAAACTTGTGTAAGGGGGGGGACTACAAATAGGGGGTGCTGCCCCCTTCCCCAAATCCTACGGTCCTGAAATCAACTAGAATTAAATATAATGTTAAAGCCACTACCTGAAATACCTTACAAACAAATTATGGGTTGAGTTTTATTATCTTTGCTTGTATCCCTTAAATTAATAGTCTGTTCGTATCTGTAAAGGGAATGGTGTTACCATAACCTAATATGTAAGGAATGGTGGACCATCACCCAACTACTTAAACACGTAGCAGAGAACTAGGAATAAAGGCAGTATACAACCCAATTTCAACGTGTCATGATTACACACACGTCACAGTATCAAATCGAAAAATCTATGGCGTGGAGGAAATATTCGAGAAAGGGTGTTCAGATGTTTGTTCTATGTCAAATCTAGTGCCAAACAGTTTCAAAATATACCAAATGTCATAGGATACGCCTAAAACTTAGATGTTACAAAATTGTGTGTGACAAATATACATAGGCAACTAGAATCGTTTGGCAGAGTGAGCCAAAAAGAAAGGTGGGCTGCGCCTTACCTTCCTATAGATGATAACGTAACTCACTTTAGTGCAAAATTATCCTGCGGATTTTGTGTGCCGCGTCTAATTTGCCATTGACTTTGCTGATGTGGTACAATTTTTCTATGTTTAACGTTTCTAAAAAAAATACCTCATAATCGCGCAGTAAGTACAAACACTCCATGACGTTTTGAATTATTATTATTATACGGTGTTATCAAAAAAATGGTAAAAGTTGGTTAATGTTTCAATCAAAAATTGTACGAACGAAGGTATTCTACAAAAAATCAGTGAAACACTTCGCCTGGACATTGCTATTTTAGAAGTACTACAAATATTTTTCATTAAAATTTTTGTGTCAACGTTAGCGACTATAAGAATGCGTTTTTCGTCCAATCCGGAGGGTAGAGCAAGTGACTAACGCCTGCTGTTAGTAGGACATTGCTCTAAGCGAAAAGTCAGCTGAATGCCGTAGTGTATTTACAAACCGACTTCCGCGAAAAAGGGCAGAAGATTGCTTGGAATTAAAGAAAGTCAGAGGCGATACAGCAAAACCACACTCAAAAATGTGGGTGGGAAAAGAAACATTTACCCCCTGAATATTGCTGCACCCAAAATATAATTTTAAATCTTATTCTACTATCACTCGTGGGCAATTTAGCTTAAACAGAAATGTTTTATCGTCCCCCGTGTATACAGTAAAAAATATGAATTTTAAGTTTTCCAGAATAATAGAAAACGTCACAAAGGAATTAGGCAATTGGGACACCAACTAAATTGTAGCTCATCAGTTATAACTATAACTATAAAACTAAAAAATTAAAAAAATAAGGTTGCCAGTTTTTCAGCAAATTTTTTTTGTAATTTCTTAAAACCATTTTCATTTCGCCTAAAAATAGCAAATTTTATCCCGATCTGTAAACTAGTTTTTGAGTAACAAGGCGTTAAAAGCAAAATTAAAAAAAATCGTAACAGTCGTCATTTCGAAAATAGAAGATTCGGAAAAAAGCATTGGATTTGCACTAACTATTCTATCAGACTTCGTTGGTAAATTTACGAACTCCAGTTACTGAAAAAGTAAACAAAAAAACATGTTTAACCACCGCCATCAGTTTCGGATCTTTTTAAATGTTTATTTTTGTTGTGATTTTTTGGTATATCAATCTTCCGTATTAAAAAATATTTTCTTGGTTTCAAATCAGCTGATATAAATTCAATTAAAACGTCTAAAAATTGATATGATTCAAATTTAATTATATATAATATTTTGTGTAATTTAACAATCTTTATTGACAAAAAGCAATACAAAAATTATATTCAGCTCTTATACAATAACACAAATAATAGAAATTAAACAATATAAATAAAAGCTGGTGGGATTTGAACCGCTGCACTTTGGGTACCGTTGTTGTGTCTATAGCATGTAACGACGGTCTACTAACTGCCCTATGAACACAAGCATGCGGAATAGTGTAATTACGGAGTTATAAACCGAACTTGTTTATTGCTATCGTAAATTAATTAATTTAAGCCGGAATTAAACCGCAAGCTTAGCAAAATTTCTACCGAGTAATATAAAAATATCTGTTCTTTGTCGTTATGACGTCTAAAATGTACGGCAGCGTATCCAGGAGATATACCTACGAGATTTTCAGTTATCCCATAGTTCTGCTAGTCTTGGGACACATTGTACTATATGTCGTAGAAAGATTGTCATAGTTTTATATAACCCCTAGGCAAATTATGAAATATGAGAAGAACTTTTTGCATTATTTAAAACAGAAGATACATATCGGTTTCTACAACTAACCTAAAGAACCCGGAGAGGCGACAACATTGTTTTATAAATAAATGTGAGAAATGGCTAATAGGTACCTTATGGTCTTCTCCCTTTTTCGTGATCTGCCTAAGCTTTTTATAAAACAGCGGATTTTACAATCTGCCTACGACATGTATATACATATAATATAAATATTTGAGATGAAATGAAAGGTTTCGGTACATAAATAAAATCAAGGAAGCGTACAATGTGCCTTTACGTTTCACAAAGATCGAACGAAAAGAATAACTGGACTGTAAAATTTAATATTTTACAAATTCAATCACGTACAAAGTAAAACGTGACTATTATACGAAAATACTGATGGAGGGTGCACTTATCATACTTCCGATAAAATAGTAGTAACACGTGTCATAGAAGCGCCATCATCTTGTCAAATCTCTCAAATATTTACTACGTAACCTGATCTCTTTAAGTGCTTTAGCTGACCTAGATTTTGATGTGGTACTTTTTATTTAAATACTGCCATTCACTGCTTTCATTTACAGTAAACATTATCGGCTTTGGAAAACCTAAATAGCGAAAATATATGTATACGTTACACCCCGATTGTGAAATTGCCAATGTCATAATCTGGGCAGATGTTACAAAACCATGGAAAGCTTCAAAAAAATGTTAACCAAAAACTGTCCCCATTTTTTCGTTTTAAGTTTTTGTATTTAGAACTAGGGATAAGCTAGAATTTGCATGGTGTCTTATAATTTGTTAATTTCTCTATGACAACTTCCAAGAAGTTTTGAAATCAGAACTTCATCGCGTTTAATTTTATTAAGCGGGAACAATAAAAATAATACTTGAATAAAATTCAACACTCTTCGCCCCTTTAATTTTCGGCTTTGATGCTCTGGTTTTATTTAATCCCAAGCAATCTTTTCTCCAAAGATCGAAAATTCGATTTTTTCAAAACAAATTCCCGATCTTGTCAGTTGACCATGCGTGTTTCTAATATTCTGTAGTAACTGTTAGAACAAAAACATTCTGATATAAAACGTATATGAAAATATAAAAAATGCGTATTTATTATTGAAGAAATAGTTTTTCTTTTGCTCGCACTGTAGATTCCTAAAATTAATAATAAAGCTTAAAAGCTTTTGCTTTGTACGCTGTTTTGCAAGCAAGTGAAAGTAAAAAATGATCTCGACAACTTTTGAATACTTATTGCATGAAAAACATACAACATATTACACTATTGGTTTATTTGCGATCTGGCGTTAATAGCAAACAGGTTTTATAATATTAAAAATGTTTATTAAGGACCGGTGAATTATTAAGAAAAAAACTACATGGAGGAAATAGACTACGAATGATGAATTTAATAAATGCATTGAATTAAAAATTAGAAATCTTTCTTTATATGTGACGAATTAAATAGTAAACAGCTAAACGTTTTGACTGTTGCGATATGTAATATTTAGCAGTTTTTACTGCCATGTTATTTTGTCATATTTTATTTTCTGCGGCGAAGTCAAGCTTATTAAGAAAATGAAACTGTACCAACAGTTGAATTTATTTGCAAATAAATTATTGTCACCTAAAATTCGCTTTAAAATATACTTCTATGTTGAAAGTACTGTTTTAAAAATACACTTAAATTGAAATTGTTTAAGACAACAGTAACAGCAACAAACAAGTCAATCTTACAACATGCAGCTGTAGTAACTACAAATATTAAATTAGTAAAAGGTTAAAAGGTGCCGCATACCTGGTGTTTATCAAAAATACATTACTGGTATTGTTACCATTAGCATAAAAATCTGGTATAACTAAACTAAGTTATATTATTATCATGGAAAGTGTGCAAGAAAACGGTAAGAAGCGTTGCTTAAATTTTGTCAAAAAGTTCACGTTTAAATTTCGTTTCGTGATGTTCTATACATCATTGTCATGGACGCCCGCAAGTGATGGCAAGCCCGGGCAGTTGCCCCCCCCCCCCCCCGGATATTTTATGATCAGCTGTATGATTAAGATGAATGCTCTACTTCTAACCGTTAAACCGTATTTTTGTATTTTGTGTGAATATATGACAGATACGTAAGGTCCGTTGCCTGTTCAACATGTGTAATTTTTCAGATAATAAACTGAATTAAATTTATCGGCGTTTTTACATCTTGACTAATTTACCTCAGAAAAACGTAACAATGGATTTCCTCTTTCTCTATTTTTACTTCTTCTTTTATTAACAGATTACGAAAACAGTGTAACATAAATTGCAATTACAGCCGTTGCAAAGTGTTTGACCCCCTCTGGCAAAAACCCTGCGGGCGCCCATGATCCTTGTTCTTATATATTAAAACAAAATATTTACTACGAATGAATTTGTTACAGTAAATATTAATGTGTACAAGATTATATTATGCAGACGTGGTAACAATGATTCAAAATAACATTTAAACAACCGACTAAACTTTTTATAATCTACACATCGATAGTGTTTAAAAAATTTAGAAGGTACCTGCATACTGACCATCGTGAAGGGGGTCGATCGTATGGATCATAAGTTGAAGAAGGCCGTGCCGAAACTTGGCACCCGTATGATGATGTCCACTTGATGTGGGTATCTGAGGTGTTTCTGAAGCAGTTCGTGATGTCACGCTTCCACCAGGTTGAGTTCCTACGCTCGTTTCGCTGGATGTAGCTACAGTCCCGTGCTGAAACAAAACCATCCGTTAAATTTTGCTGCCACAGTCACAACGGATTTCATCAACAAAATACGCAGAAATGTATGTTGAAGGAAGCTCTTGAGAATGATAGGAATCGAGATATCTACTGGTATTGTAGTCGTTAAAATGAAAGATTTTTCGACTTTCTATATAAAGTAAAATGAATATATAATATGAATATATATTTCTAGTTATAAATTCATAAAGTATTTCTGATGAAGATGATTAAAAAATTGATAAATTATTGGTAAATCAATTATATTTAACGTTGTGATATAAATTTCATTGCATCAATAATATTATATAGGTTGTAATAAATTTTGTTACGAAAACTTCAGAGATCAATGCCGAACTGATACTCAGACGACGAAAATTGCAGCGACTCAAGGACAAGAGAAAGGAAATAAGGCTAGGAACATGGAACGTCCTCACAATGCTACTGCCTGGAAAAATGAATAATATCGCAGACGAACTACAAAAATACAGAGTGAATATTGCAGCACTACAGGAAATACGATAGAAGAGACATGGAACAATAAATAAAAGCAACTACTCCCTGCATTATAGTGGACCAAGTGAAAACCATGAACATAGCGGTGTAGGCTTCATAATTAATAAGAACGTGCCGAGTGCAGTACTCGGATTGGAGGCAATATCGGATGATAGATTATGTAAGCTGTATGTAACACGACGATTATAAATGCTTACGCACCGACGGAAGAGACCGAGGAAAGAGAAATAGAGGTCTTTTACGACAAACTACAAAGTGCGTGCGAAAAGGTCCCGAAGCACGACGCAACAGTAAAAGTAGGCGACTTTAACGCCAGAATAGGGAAAGAAGATTACTGCCAACAGGTGGCAGGGAAGTACAGTCTCCACGAGAGAACTAGTGAAAACGGACTAAGGCTATGCCAATTTGCAATGGCACATAACTGCAGCACATGGTTTGACCATAAACGAATCCATAGAGAAACCTGGATGATCATCTGCTAAGAGACGAGTATCTTCAATAAGGGATGTAAGAGTATACAGAGGGGCCAATTGTGACTTCGATCACTTTCTAGTAATAGCAGTAATGAAGCAGAGAATCTCCAATATAACCAAATCCAAAGGACAAAGACCCGAAAAGTTGAATAGCGAAAAATTAGCAAATGATCAAATATAAAAAAATATACAGCTACTTCAGAAGCTAAACTAAATAACAACACTACTTCAACAGACATCGAAAAGGAATGGGGGATAATAAAAGAAGTGATTAAAGAAACAGCAGAAGCAGTGGTAGGTGTATATAGAAGAAAAAAAATGATGACTGGTACGATAACGAATGCAGAGAGGTAATGGAAATAAAGAACAAAGCAAGACTAAAATACCTGCAAAGAAGCAGGTAAAGAGGAATATAGAGAGAAGAGGAAACAAGCAACAAAAATATGCAGAAGAAAAAAGAGGGAAATGTTAAACAGGAAAATTAAAGAAATTGAAAAATCATATAACTCAAAACAAACTAGAAAATTCTATAAATCCATAGAACAACATAAGAACAATTTCAAACCAAGAGTTAATATATGTAAGGATAAACACGGAAAAACGTTAACGGAAAAGGATGAAATATTGACGAGATGAAGAGAATATTTTGAGGACCTATTTACAGAAGACCAAGACAACAAAGTCATAGTAGAAGAAGAGCCAATATACCACACAGCGCAACCACAAATCAAAGAACCATCATATGAAGAAGTAATTAATGTCATAAAATGCCTAAAGAATAACAAAGCGTCAGGGCCCGATACCATAATTGGTGAGCTAATAAGACATGCAGGACCGCAACTTTAGAATAGAGTTTATAATCTCCTGAAGATGATATGGCATGAAGAAAAAATGCCCGATGAATGGAAATTAGGAATTATCCAACCAATACACAAAAAGGGGAATAAGAATGAATGCAGTAACTACCGGGGAATAACCCTGCTTAATGTCACATACAAACTACTGTCAGCAATTCTGAACAATAGATTATGCCGAGGAAATACTAAATGATTATGTGGCTTCAGAGCAAATAGATCAACAATTGACCAGCTGTATATGATGAGACAAATATTGGAAAAAACCTACGAACGTAGGTAAGGCAAGATAAGGTAAACAGAACCAAACTAATCAATGATCTAGCAAGGATGAGCATACCAGGTAAACTAATAAGACTTACCAAAATGACTCTGATTGGAACGAAAACCGCAGTAGCTATTCAAAATGAGTTGACAGATGTTATTGCAATCAATGCAGGCGTGAGACAAGGAGATGCACTCTCTGCGCTAACAAGTAAAATACTTAATTGTGAGACGAAGTTAAGAATTTACAGAGCCACAATTAAACCAGTGGTAACGTATGGATGCGAGACATGGAGCTTAACAAAAAAAGACGAAAATCTCCTAAGAGTATTTGAGAGAAAAATCATCAGGAAAATATACGGGCCAACAATAGAAGAGAGTGGCGAATATAGAATTAAAATGAACCACGAGGTTGAAAACACGATAAAAGGGCGAAATATTGTAAGATTTATCAAGGCACAAAGAATCAGATGGCTTGGGCATGTGGATAGGATGGGTCCAGACAGAGATACAAAAAGGATCACAGAATGGAAAGCAACGGAGAAAAGAATGAGAGGAAGACCGAGAAAAAAATGGATAAATGGAATAGAGGAAGATCTGGAATTAATGGGAGTTCGGAATTGGAAAAGAGCGGCGACTGACAGATTAGGATGGAGAAAGATCGTAGAGGAGGCTAAAACCCACATAGGGTTGTGAAGCCAAAGGAAGAAGAAGAAGTGTAATCAGTGGCATTTTGTAAGTTCTAAGGGAGGCAATGAGAGCAATACCCTCCATAGCAAACGCGCAATTCAAACAATATTGTCTGTATAACGTACTCCATTTTTTAAAACTAATACCGCTTATGTTTTATTACTGCAGAAAAGCTAGGTTTTTAAAACATTGCAAAGTTCAGACTAGAATCGTTGTTTTTAAAACAGCATAGCTGCTTTGTAAACAAACAAGATAAAACTGTTAGAATTAGTTGTTCTGTTATGCGAATATAGTTGTAAATAGTCAGTGTGAATTGTGCTGTATCAAAATAAAGTGTTAATTTTGATTTATAGTATTCCTTAAAATTCCACATCAGCTGATGTTGTCCTAACAGGTTATGGGCCCAGAATACATTTAAATGGGTTCTGATAACAGGATGTACAAGTTAGTTTTATGTTTTTGAGTTTAGAGAGCTTTAAAAAGTAGATAAGTTCTCAACGGAATGCACTACCAGAGAGAAAGAGTTAAAAATAGTGCAACAACTTCAGTTGCTGGACTTCTTGAATCCAAACAACTGGATGGTTCAAATCATTCCGACTGGATGGTTCAAATCATTCCGACTGGAAGATTTGGATATTTTTTTATTGTAGTTGGTTTGCGGTGTTCATAGAACCCACTGAAGAAGGTGTAGTAGATAAAAGCTCAGATAATAGGGCACTGGGGAAAATAAATAGGTCATTAAAGTCTAGTGCCACATCCAAAACAAAAAAAACAACAAAAGAGCAAAGGAAGCTTAGAAAAACATTGGAAATCATAATGAGGACAGAGGTATCGCTCGACAAATTGGTTTACTTATTGATCTTCTAGAACTTCGTTTAGAAAAATGTAAGTCAATGGAAGACTTTATTAATTTATGTTGTTGGTTGCTGGGCAATTAGAAGCTTTTGCTAAACTTTTAAATGATGATGAAGTGGGAGCATTTATTTTGGCAAAATTACCACGCTAATTCAAACCACTAATCTTCGAGAGTACTTGTAAAAAATTAGTTGTTCTGTTATATCGATCTAGTTGTGTGAATTGTTTTGTATCAAAATGAAGTATTGATTTTAATTTATACTTTTTCTTTAAATTCCATATCTGCTGATGCTCTGCTAAGAGAAAATGTTTCTTTACTTATTCGTCTCATAATCTTCTACAGGTACATACCCAAATGAAGCAGTTTTATGAAAACATTAAATTTAATAATCAAAAGTCTTGGTTTGTGAAGGTCTTTTATTAAATTGCTAAATTATTATTAAAAACAAACACTAACTCCGTTTCGGTGCTAATTTGCATTTTTACCAAGAAATATAGCAGCACATTAAAACATTTGACAGTACATGACATACAAATACAATATAAGGTTACATGGTAGCGTTCAATACAATTTTACGAATAAACCATTTTAACAAGTTACGAAATATTTTCATCAATTCAATTATTGAGTAACAATTTGTATACCACAAATATGAAAATTAAAAGCTCAAAGGCTACGTTAAAAATATGTTACTAAGATTTTCGATATCTCGTCTGTCGTTTACGGCCGTTTTTCACCTTTTTTTAGATAGATCATTTCTAGAATTAATTTTTTCTTATCGTTGCATTCTTTATCTAATACCTTTATTACCTAATAATACTTTTATCTTTTACCTCGTTTTCGCTCCGTCCAATTGTAAGTTGCTTACAAACACTGTTTTACAACCTTAGCAAATTCTTATCTAACATACTAAAGAATGTTGTAGGCCAAACATCCTCGGCTACTAAGGACTCCTGCGATTTTGCAGAGTTCAATGTTAAATAAAAAATACCAAATGATTTTATCCTAATATCCTTAAATGTTGTGTCTATGTACACTAGTATTCCAGTATACCAGGCATTGAATGTGGTCCGAAAAAAAAGGGAAAAAAATATAACTTACATCCATTTATTTAAAAATAACTCTATGGAAGCAATTGAACTTTCCCTTAAATTTACTTATTTCCAACTTAAAAAGGAAACCTATGAACAATCGCTTGGCCTCCCCTTGGGGGCACCACTCTCAGCTGCGATTGCTAATCTTGTGCTAGATGATGTAGAGCAAACCGTGCTGTCCAAACACACCTTTCCACTTCCATTTTACAGAAGATATGTTGATCACATTCTTACGACCGTCCCCGAAAACCACAATGAAGTGTTGCTGCAACTGTTTAACAACTACCACAGCAAACTACAGTTTACCATCGAAAAAGAAGAAAAAGCTAATATCACTTTTTTGGGCACTAAACTAAAACACCAACTATCAAGCATCGAAATAGAATGGTATAGTAAAAAAACATGGAGTCGCCGATATTCTAACTTCATCTCAGAAATCCCGATATCACATACAGTGTTGCCGTAATGTTGACTGATCGTGCATTGAAATTAACAAGTCTTATTGGGAGAGAAAAACAACTACAAACATTTTTTATTACCTGGAAGGTTGAGCGGAACACCTGGATTACCTGATGATTCAAGTACAGGTGAAAGGAGACCGGTTCAGCAATACCTGGTAGAGCATACATAGACAATTCCTTAAGACAACTGTAAAAGAGGTAGGTGTAGATGTACTAAGATACTGAAAATAATTTGAAAAAGTAGATATTTTTATTGTTAGAACAGTCCGTTATGCAATAAGGGTCATTTACGCCGATCCCGGCAGTGTAAAACGGGCACAGAGAAATTCTCGGAACTCAAGAAGGAAAAGTTGGGGAAGCAGGTATATTTCTGAGAAAAAGTCGCTTATTCCTGCAAAGGCGGATGGTATTACTTACAATTTAAGAAAGCCATTTTTAGGACACTGTCCGAGATAAACAAAAAGTTATATCTTTACGTCACAGATTTTAAATAGAGAGTTGAACAGTGACAAGAACGAAAGCAGATATGCAATAAACTTCAAAATTTAAATAATTACAGAGTGATGATAGGTCGGATTGCTTGAGTTTCAAACATTTAGAAATTTTATGTTACAAGTTTCTTTTAAGTTACAGAGCAAAGTATCTTTTGTAATCGTTTATGTTCAGGTAATATTTAAGAAAGGGTTGGGGCGTAACAATTTGAATTTCGGGCTTAAAACTGGATACGTTAAATTACATTTTGTCAACCATGTTAGTTCTAGTAATTGAGATTAACGTCTGGTTCCGATCAGAAGCGACTATCAGTACTAGAAGTACATATACAGTAGGAAGCAAATGCGCCAGTAAATCAGTGGAAACTAGCAGAAGCAGAAAACACAAGACCTAAGATAGAACATGGAGTACTATTCACTGACAGAAAGAGATTGATGATGCAAAAATCCCAGAAGATAAAAACTGGTTATTCACCTCCATAGTGGATCGAAACTCAAATCATACAGCAGGAAGAAAACATGAAAACAGAAGCTCATAATATAAGTAAAAAAATCGTATCGTACATCAAAGAAAATCCGCAAGATCTCTAATTACAACGGGAGAAAAATGTAAGAAACCTGACTTCGCACTACGATCGTCTAGCACATACCTACAGCCCGGCGCTGCAAATAGAAGCGTGCTTAGAAAATTTAGCAAATGAAGGCTTCTGACAAAGAGCCGAAACAATAGCAGCAGCAGCAGAACTACTAAATGCGTCAATAGATGTACATTGCGAAGCAGGTCCAAGCTCTACACACTCTCCCAGATAACAGTTAACCACTCGGAACAACAACAAAACAATAATAAAACGACACACTATATGATGAATTAAGTATTGGGCACATATTCTGAGCAGATATGCCAACTTATCTTCTACAGCAAGCTTATGCCATGCAAACAGAAGAAAAGAAAATCTGAGGACCATGCTATATGTGAATACACATAATTGGAGCGGGACATCGAAAACACCGGAACACCTGAACAGATATGAGAAGAATGAGCAACAAGAAAAAATGTTATACAAAAATAAACAAGAAGAATTTACACATTGATTGAAGAAACGGATCAAGAATTGATTGAAGAAGAAGAGGCTAACAGGGAAGAACAGGCAGAAAATGGTAAGGAAAAGTTAGGAAAACAGGAAGGAAAAACGCAAAACGTACTAGCGGGGAAGAAAAGAATGAATATAAGTACATTAAGTGTCAACTGCAGAGAGGAAATTTAGACCCGAGGGAAGTAAAATCGAACTTTCCAATTTGTAATTTAGAACAATAGGACTGTGTGGCATGAAAATTATGTGCAACTTTGACATTAAACTTTATTAGGCTTAATTGCATAACGGTTTTAGTTACGTACTCAAAACACACATTGATGCGTACTAGCGTACTAGCTGGTGTTGCAACAGCGGTGTCTTCCGGTATGCATTGCAGGGCTGTAGTGGAAAAAACCGCTTTGGAAAAAAACAGGGGGGTTTTCTGGTTTTAACCAGGTAGAAAAACCCAGAAGAAAAAAACCGGTAGAAAAATCCACCGTCTTAAAAAGTCATGTGGGTACTTAAATTTCATAGATTTTTATGTATTTTCTGAAAAAATATCAAATGGAAATGAAAACATTCAGAATAATTCAAAACAAATTTTTATTTCCAATATTAATAAATGTAACGGTTTAACAATACAAAATATTGTGGTCAAAACTAAAACCAACTTAATTATTATTATTATTATGATGATTTATTCAAATATCGGTGTATTTTTACAATTTTTTGAACTTTTTCAGCCCATAATCTGTTGCGTTATATGGACCAAATGTGTCCAAACGTTGAAAATATACGCTCAAGCGCTGCGGAGCTCGCTGGACAGCTAAAAAACAGAAAAATACAGGAAAAACCACCAAAACCCTTCTTCTTCTTACGATGACGTCTCCCTACGGAGGTTGGCAAATCATCCTTGCTACTTACTTTTGATGCGGCTGCTCTGAATAAATCTAATGATGTGCAGTGAAACCATTTTCTCAGATTGTGTAACCATGAAATTCTTCTTCTTCCCACTGATGTTTGACCTTTGATTTTACCCTGTATTATGATTTGTAATATGTCGTACTTGATTCCTCGCATTATGTGGCCAAAGTATTCTAATTTTGTTTTTTGTACCTTGAAAACAACTTCTTTTTCCTTTTCAATCCTTTGTAGGACTTGGTCATTAGTTATTCTGTCTCTCCATGACATCTTTAGAAGTCTACGGTAAATCCATAATTCGAATGCCTCAATTTTCTTTATATTGTTTTTCTTTAAGGTCCATGCCTCTGCCCCATATAGTAATATTGGAAGGACATAGCAGTGAGCCATGCGGACTATCACATTTAGATTTAGACTTCTGTTAGTAAGTAATGATTTCATCCTTATGAATGCTGCTCTTGCCATTTCTATCCGCTTATTAATTTCTACGGTGTGATCGTGTTCTTGATTTAGAATTGTTCCTAGATATTGGTATTTAGTTACTCTTTCGATATATTTGTTGTTGATTATCAGCGGTTGTTGTACGTTGAACACCAAAACCCAGAAAAACCCAAGTGTGCAGACACGCAAACGTTGTTCAACAAGTCACCTGATCCCAACCTATCACATAAATTACTACCCACCTACTGGCATGGAGTGGGCCTGAAGCAATCCAGGATCGACCTTCAAGTCAGCTCCATGTCAGATGATAATAATGATTGAAAAGGAAAAATTAGATCTTTTTTGAGTTGTATAAAAAAAATAATGTGTATCTAAATTCATGTAGAGTAATTGAAAAAAAAACATTTAATGTAATTCTTCTTTAAAAAATCAGACATCATTCATTTAGAATGACAAGTTACTAAAGTACTTTTTATTTTCAAAATAAATGGGAGTATCATAAGTGTTGTGTCACTTTGTATGTAAATGAAAAATATATACTATAACATAAGAAAGATCAAAAACCGAACTGAACAAAAGACAAGTAAATTTTGCCTATTTTAGTCCTTTTGTTTACTACTTATAACCAGACACAAAAGGTAAATATCCTATTATTGGTAGCGTTTATTTTGAGCCAAAGCTTGCGGAGGCGTTAACTATTGATTTTGGAACTCGGAGGAACAAAACGTTTGCAGAAGGGTGTGTAATACTTCTAACGATCTGATTGTACGCAAAAGGAAGTAATCATTCCAGTACACGAAACTCTACAGTTTTCGCCTCGAAGTGGAATCAGATTGCTGAACAATTTCAAATGCGCCTTGCTGTAGTAAAATCGAGAGATTGCGATGTATATTGTAGTACATAATATGAAAAGTGTATTTTGAGCGAATTTTAAGTAAAGGTCTTATTTAAATTTAATCAAGGCTTGAATCTTTTATTATGTTATAAATTTCCACGTAAATCAGCAGATAAAATACTTAATATTATAAATCTGTGCGTAGGTGTCTCTGAAATTTCTTAAAAATTTCTTTTCTTGTCACTACATTTTTCATATAAAATGTTATTGTAAGTCATGCATTTCTATCCTTTTTGAACAGGCGAAACGAGTTGGTAACTGTATTAGTCTTGTTTATTTATTGCTATCTATTGTTTTGTTTTTATTTTATTCATATTTCAAATTTATTACTATCCGTTTTGCTACATAATAATATGTTGAATACCAGCTATTTTAATTATGGTTCAACAATCAATAGCATAATATTTTTTTCAAGCTACCGGCAAGTAGGCCTTACATCCATAGCTACAAGGATTGTAAATGGCTGATAACATTCGTGTACTAGTTACCCTTGACGACGGAACTTAATAGTGTCACTTACATTCCTAGGAAAATAATGTTGATTTTAACTGTTCGTTGATATGGTAACAAGCACAGACAACTTAGAATAATGGGGCTTTTAAAAAATAATTCCGATGACAGCTGTCAAAACGAACTTTTAAAAATATGATTAAATTTCTACCTGTAGGCCTACTTACATTGCCGGTAGCGTGAAAAATTTAATAAGTAACACGGAATGTATCGACTATTAACATTCTCGGCAGGCCACAAGCCTCGGCTCGTATTTACCTACCTCGAATGTAATTACGTCTTTACATTCCTTGTTACTTAAATAACTATAAAATGGTTTCAGTAACATCACGCCACTTTCCGAAGTAATTTTGAATTTCAGCGTTAAATCTTTATAGAACCCTTCATAATTTCTTCCCTAAGACAGCCTCAAAGACGTGTTGCAGGAAACATATAGTTTTTGTTATGACAAGCTACACGCAAAACCAGTCGTCCATTAATTAATACATTGATGTAATGCGTAAAATTTGTAAGCGTTTTTGAGGTACTAAGCAGTTAATAAGCTTCGTAATTTAAAACTCCCTTGTTATCCACTCTTCTGAAACGAATTGTTGTAGTATTTCCATTCGTTTAGTATTCCTTCTCTAATACATTTCGAAGCCTTATATCGAGTATGTTTTTTTATTCCCACTGTTTTCACTTTACCACAAAAGTTCGAAACCGAAACAGGATGTTAGACACGTTTTTTTTGTTGCATTTTTGCAGAAATTGAATTTCTTGAATTAATGACAGAAGGAAGGCAAATACTACGCTTTTTCCTCAAACTTACTAGGTTCAAAATGACAGCCGCTGAATTTTTTTAAATGACTGTCATATAAATAAGCTGCCAGATAAATTTTAATTATTATAGAAGGCCAGTGGAATACAATGCTATTAGGTACGAGCATTTTTACAAGAATAAACACTATGAAGTAAACAATAATTTCAACTTATGAGAACAAAATTGCTCAAAAATGGCAAAGGAGTTTTTATTCAAATTTTGTTAGCTCAAAGAACTTGAAATGAGTTAGAATTTGGTTAGTGCCCATTTCGCTTATTTCTCTGTGACGTTTATTTTGAGTTCTTGAAACTTCAAATTTCACTCAGCTTTGTTTAATAAATAGAAAACAATAAATTATTTTTGTTTAAATTAAATAGCTCATGAGTGATAGTAAAATGAGATTTACAGTCATTGGTTTAGAATAATTTCTGGTTAATACTTACACTAATTGTTTTAAGTGTCATAATAATATATTTTCTGTTGTCTAAACAATTTTAAAGATCTTTTTACCATATATACAGACAGCTATATATATTTTATATTCCTTGGCGAGCGTTTATCACTCCGCACACTACTTTTTGGAAGGTTGTTTTCAGCGTCATTCAGAAAACAGTTCGTCTGTTTGCTGCTTTGTTTTTTTTTGTATAAATATTTACTTCTACTTGATGAACTCATTATGTTTACGTGTATAATTATATACAATATAAATTTAAGTAAGTAAGCCAAATTGAACCACTGGTTTGATCTTTCTGCTAACAAATTTGATGTTAGTTGGTCCTCCTTAGTATTGTTTTAAAAACTGAAAACAATCAATTGAGAAGCACTCTATGGTAGTTATATATTTAACATACAATTTAGAAGTTAGTGAGTAGAAAAATGAAAATTTACAAAAGGGTATTTGTTTTTTTATTGACCATACCTTCCACTTTCTTCTTATTGTATCTTGATTAAAATCTGTAGAAAATTAAGCAATTTTTTGGTTTGGCACACGAAGAGGTTTATTTACGATAAAAATATCAAATATAATTGTAGGTTAATATCATTAATTGATTTTATACGCTATTATTTATTGGTATATTCCTCTACATCCTTATTCTATGCAATTTAAAAATGTGTCGAGTTGTTTCCAATCTACTATTTGTTTTCATTTAAGTGTCATATCTGGTTTTTTATACGTTAGGGTTAAACATAAAACTTTAGCACTATTACTGTTTCTTTTATGCTAGGATATGTAAGAACCACCAGTAATGACATATTGGTGGCATTTTGTAAGTCTGCTGTCACATAACAGAAATGGAGACCTATAACTGCTTGTTTATGGCTACACTTATTTCATACATCCTTAAATCTTGATAAGTCTTTTGGAAATAAATCTGGGTTACGGTTGGAGTTCAAATACAACCACTGGTGATACAGACAGCTACGATATATATAAGAAATCAGTTCAATGTGAGCTAACAAAAAATAAGAGCCTTCAGAAACGAGATCTTTTGTGTCACTTTATTAGTGCTTGTCCATGCTTGTAGATCGTATCATAAGAAGTAAGTCAAGCAATACCTACAGAAATTTATTTTTTAAAAAACACAACTCAGGAAACAGATTAGAAAAATAAAATAATTTATTATGCCTATTTTAAGTAAAAAATTCGCAGTTACCAGAAATAACAGGAATAAAATCCAAGCTATGGAATAAATTACCGTAAGCTGCATGCTATTCTGAGAGAAACAGAATATTAAAAAATCCAATATTCCACATTTGAAGGTAGAAACCAACAGAGATTAGTTAAACGTATTGGAAAAACAGAAATGTAGTACTCGAATTACAAATGGAAATGAATACTTTCGAAATGAAAGTGAATGGTAAATTTAGAACTTAAATGATTAGCACAGCGCCTCTGGTTCTGAATATATTTAGTCTTTTAGGCCTTACAGTCGATCAGCTTAAGCACGTTTTCTTTGGGATACCATTTTATGATAAATCAACATTTTAAAATCTAACAGAATCAACAAGGATAACTTCAGTGATTATTATGTTTGGGGAAATATTTTTATTATTAACTAATTTAAATTTTAAATAAACTATAGTTTCAATTTTCTTCATAATGTAGTTTTATTTTACTGGCCCTCTTTAATGAAACTGAAGGCCGGCGGTGATTTCAGCGAGATTATACCAGCCGGCTGGTATAATCTCGCTGCAGCCGCGGTGAACCGATTACACAGCGGCGGCGGATGCATATTACCTCCTTTCCATTAACGATCAACTCAAGTTAAATATTAAACACGCTCGTCTAACCGTTGCCGAAAAATATTTGTAAAAGCTTCCTAACTAAAAATCACAAAAGCCAAATATGAGAGTTGAATTTTTGCTAATTTTTTTAATCGATACATTTTTTTAACATTATCCAGAAATTTAACTTTTTGATAAAATTAAAAAACCCACTGCAGGCATTTTAAAAGTGAATTTAGGTCAAAAAACGCTAATTAAGTCAGAAACCCAAGATATAGACATTTTAGGCAAAATAAAACAGTGTCAAATAACTCAATTTTTCGCAAAACAAATTTATTTGAAGTTTTTAAAATGCTTTTAAAAACAAAAAAAAAGGAATTATGTTTACAATCCTAAGCTTGATCATAACGCTTATCACAAATAACAGTATGGGGCGCCAAGTGTAAAGTGAAAATTTGCTGTGCATTTTACGGTATTTAAGGCAATTTGTCCCAATATTTATTATATATACACACATTAAGCTAGATGCTTATTATTTTAATAAATCATTCTAGATTTAAATAAATTCTTAAACATTTAGTTTAAATTTTCAAATATTTAGTAAACCTTTATGTATTTAGCCAAATCTGCACATATTTGTTTTAAATCTTTCAATATTTAATAAATATTCGCAGATTTAAATAAATTTTTACCAATATAAATAAATCCTTACAGATTTAAATAAATGTTTCAACATTTAATTTTAAGCTGTCGCCTGTCATATTTATTTGACCTTGGTGAGCCCAGCCGACTTAGGGCACCAAGACCGTTTATACCTGTAGTAAGGCGCAAGGCAGGGTCATGGTGGGAGCGTTCGACGCTTAAACAAAACAGACTGAAAATTACACTCTGAAGGAAATGTTGAGAAAACTTTCATTGTATAAATAATACATTATGCAATGTTAACAATATGACAAGTTAACATTAAATATGACAGCTTAAAATTAAATGTTGAACTATCTATTTAAATCTGTAAGGATTTATTTATATCGGTAAAGATTTATTTAAATCTGCGAATATTTATTAAATATTGAAAGATTTAAATTAAATATGTGCAGATTTATCTAAACAAATAAAGATTTACTAAATATTTGAAAATTTAAAGTAAATGTTTTAAAATTTATTTTAATTTCTAATGCTCTATTAAATGTTGGAATATTTAAACCAAATGTTTAAGGATTTATTTAAATCTACAACGATTTATTAAAATGAAAAGCATTTAACTAAATGTGTGTATATATAATAAATATTGGAACAAATTGCTTAAATACCGTGAAATGCACAGCAAATTTTCACTTTACACTTGGCGCCCCATATAACAGAAGACATAGGTAATGCAGATTTATAATTTTAAAAACTTGCATATGTTGCAAAGAAAGCTTATAATCCCCACGGAAAATGTAGGCAGGATTGCCTTTTAAAATAAAGCATTTTAATCTGGAAACATGTACGGTAGCCGTTTGCTTCAAACACACAACGTTTGGCAATATTTCTTTTCTTATATTTCTAGTGTGGGAATGTATGTTCTATGACCGTGAAAAAAATCGTTTCAAAGATTTCGACGGAAAGACATATTTTGAATCGCTTCAGAAACGCAAAAAAGGGTGGGTGCAGGCGATATCTCAGAAACGACTGGACCAATTTTAATAAAATATGGAATACACAGGTTCAACGAATATTTATTAGGTGCAACAGCTTTTCCAGAGATATGCTGTTACCATAGTTTGTGCTGTTACATAACTTACCCCTCCAGCAGACGGGAAGAGAGAGAAAGCGTAAGATTTTAGATATTACATTAGTATTTTTTTTTACAAAAAGCAAGTAGTTAAATGACGCTAAGCAGTTATGGATATTACTCTTTGCTTCAGTCTGGAAACTACTAACCAGCCATGTACGTATAAATCAGAAGTGTATTCGCTTCTATATTGAATCACAATTTTGATGCAAAGTGAGGGTAAAACAGTTACAATTTACAAGATTAAATTCCCACACAACAACTGGTATTAAGCAGTTGCATTCACTGTAAGAAACAAATTTTTTATTGCAAATTCTATTTGTAATCGTTTTTAAAAATAATACATTACGGATTAATTTTACTATTAAAGTAAGCCAAATCGGCCCTTTTTTTCTGGTATTTGGACGAAACCTGATGTTAGCCTAAGAAGAAAAATATATCACAACGAGCAATCAGGCGAAAGATTGAAACAAACAAGAGCCACTGGCTGCGCTTGCAAACGGGGTGGGTCTCGGTTGCAAAATTGGACCGTAGAATAAAATAGTAACAAATTTAAAATGGGCGCCAAGATACTTATCGCAATGACCCAAAAACGTATAGGACGCAGCACCAAAATCAAACAACAATAATACCAAATAGCGCTAAGAAGTTTATTAAAGCCAATTGTAAAAGTAATCAGTAGATTTAAAAAATTCCATAAAACCAAAGAACATAAACATAAAAACATAAACGTTGTAGCCATATCAAATAAATATATACCTATAACAAAATTATTGCTAAATAAATGTGACCAAAACGAATTAAATAATATTGTCATTATGATGTAAATGTGTAAAACAATAATGTCGAAAATTCAGCAAAACAATAATAATTACGTTAAATTTTATCATTGAATATATATGCAAGTAAAATGTAATTAAAAACCAAATAATCAAATATACAGTTTTCCAAACAGGACAACACTTGCAAAACGCAAAAATATGCGGTAACGTCTCATTAAATTGACTAACAACAAAATCATGCTGTTGCAAATCAACCAACGTTTTGCATGAGCGCATAAAATAACATATTTTAGCTTACAACAAAGTCATAATACGTTAGCTAAATATCACATCGTTTGTAAGTCTTCTAACTGCCTAAAGAATAAAAATACTTCAAACATTCAAATAAATAGAAGTTACAAATTTCGAATAAATCATTCAATTGTTTCGATAACAGCTTTGAAGTAATGTAAAATATATGTAAATTGATAATTTTTAGTACTAATGCAACAAATTAATTGTACTGTGTAAACTACGTATGTTAAGCAGTCGTATAAACGTTTGAAATTGTCACACAATGTCAAATGTACAACAGGATGGCTTCTTATACAACAAAATAAAATCAGTTTTGAAACTTAAAAATGCTCGAAGTTAAAAAACACAGTGTGCTCAATAGTTATTTCAACAATTTGAAGTGTAAGTAATCAAGTTAAATAAATAAATTAAGTTCAAGGTTCACAACCTCTACATATGTATAATAACAAATCTTAATAGGACAATCAGCAAATGAATTTCACAAATTAAGTAAATTTATTAGAAATTGGCTACAGGTAACTAGGAAATATATAATGAATTCAAATATTTACAACGAATAGTAATTATTTGACTTTGACGAAGCTCAATACTTAACGGAAAACTACTAATCCATAAAAAAAATAAGCTAATGTCCAAAATATCTTCGAGACTTTTAGACTTGCAGTGGCTAGTGTTTCCCGCACAATTGTAAAAAATTACAAAACAAACGATAACGACTTCTGTAATCACACGAGTGGGTGTGGGAAACACTCTAGCCGAACTTGTTATGAACAACGATTTTTCTACTGGGGTCCTTTATTTTGTCATACTTTTAGTTGTAATTTTTGGTTCAGGTCTGACATTTTTGAAAGAAATTGAGTGATAGTTGCCACTTTTACACTTTATACTAGACTGTCATGCTTTAAACTTCTGTTGTTCTGGTTTCAAAAAAAACACTGCAATTTTAGTATTTTTCATACTGTGTGGAAAGTAGTGATTTCCCACACTCGTTTTGCGTTTGGAAGTAGGTATTTGTGTTTATTAAATAAAGCATACAAAAAAAAGACACTTTGTTCCTAAGTTTCACATATGATGTTTTCGTCGACCTTGAAAAATTTCTCAAAAAAAATTCATTTTGAGATTGTTTTAATTAAATTATTTAATTTTACAGTTGTGTAAAAATTGACATTTGCAAGTATGTACAAAATAAACAAAATTTGCATCTAAAATCGGGAGGAAAAGTTCACTTTGTCTCCCGCCGGGAGGCAAAGTTACTTTGGGTCCTGCTAGGCAACAATTGTCAACTTTCGACCACCAAATGAGGGTCGAAAAGCCTACTTTCCAAGAAGGTGAACGAAAATAGTATATTCTACAACGAGCATGAAAAGGCACTCGTTTCTCACGAGTAGAAAAATTCATAGAAGTGAGAAATAGACATTCAGTCCGAGCTATGCACTATAATTTTTCTACAACTATGACTTTGTTGTCCTTTAGGTTATATTTTAAAAATAACTCAAAACGCGTTGAAATTTCTTATAAACAAATCTTTTTAATTTTTGTTGCGTTGCCACGATACCGCTTCTTGAAACTCATATCTCACGTCAACCCGTGCGATATGAAAGATAGTCATAGAAAAATTTCCCGTAAGTCGCGTCAGATGAAAAACGAAATTTTCGAACGCCTCGATACAGTAGAGACATTGACAGCGGTACAGCAATAGACAATTTATCTGTTATAAAATATTTTAAAAATATGAAAGGTAATAATTATTCTGAAAATATAACAAAGTCCAGGTGAAGTACTTCGCCCATTTTCTTTTTCGAAAAAATCGTCAAGCAGACCGATTTAACATTCAAGCAAGCTATTTTTTGATATACCGTCTGTCTATAAAGTAATCCCCCCCCTAACTAACTTTTGAACGACTTGATATTTTACCACAATATTTGGTGTGCTTTAATGGGAAATAAGATACTACTTTTTAGCCAAAAATTAAATTTTGTATCATTGAAAATGGCGACTGGGCGCCATTTTGAATTTTTTTTCAAATAGAAAGGGGGGTCGAGTGACACCTCATTTGAAAGGTCTTTTAGTTCTGCGTCTGGTCCTAGAGTTTCAAAGAAAAATATTCAGCCATAACAAAATGACGGATTTTAAACAAATGGACTCACTCAATTCAAAATTGTTTTGATTTTTTTATCTAGTAGTCCATTTTTTCATTTTCAGGACAAAATATTCCCAGAAATATCTCAGGTGGCTGCAAATAATATTGAAAACGTTATGATCCAACAAGACGGTGCGCCGCCTCATTATGATAGACCTGTTTCTGACTTTCTCAACGGACATTTTCTTGGAAGATGGATTGGTAGGCGTGGGCCTGTAGAATAGCCGGCTCGCTCCCCAGATGTAACTTCCTTAGATATTTTTCTATGGGAATATCTGAAAATCGAAAGTGTACAGAACCCGTCCAGAAACAATTGAGGAACTGGAGCAACCCATTACAGAAGTTTGCAGAAATATCACTCCAGAAACTTATGAAAATGTAAGGCAGGAATTTTATAACCGACTTTTTATTTGCCAAGAAGTGAATGGTAAACATTTCGAACACTTAATTTAATTGTTTTTGAATATTTTTCTTTGAAACTCTAAGAGCAGACGCAGAACTAAAAGACCAATCCAATGAGGTGTCACTCGACCCCCCTTTCTATTAAAAAAAAATCAAAATGGCGCCCAATCGCAATATAAAATTTTAATATGGGCTGAAAAATAGTATTTAATTACCCATTATAGCACACCAAATGTTGTGGTTAAATATCACGTCGTTCAAAAGTTAGTTGGAGTGGGGTGGGGGTTACTTTATAGACACAGTGTAGAATAATTACTGAATGTTTATTTATCAATGTTTCGAGTTTGGCCTAACATTATCGCACGAACAAAATGTGAATTCTTAGTTTAAAAGCTTGAATTTCATTTTGCTTACAACTCGAAAAGCATTTTTAATGATTAAATATTACGTTAGCTTTAATTGATTAATTAAATAATCGGAGCACTTAGCCGATAACTTTTGAATGTACCAATTTTGCAGTAGTAGTCGTTGCATCCATAATTGGATTACCGGTGATTTACTTTACATTTCAACTAGCAACAAATTTCGGGATTCTCAGGAATTCCTTTCAAAGGTGAAATATGGTCCATATACAGATTGCGAATTTAGTAGTGGCTGAACATAACGCTAGCTTTTACATAACAATCGTTAACAGACAATTGCGGTATGCGCTGCCAAGCATCTTGATGTTTGCTTTCAATAGGGCGTCATTTGTCTCTGGCAATAATCTGAAAAGGATGTCTACTTGATGGAATTCCAATACCTCATAAGTGTTAGAACTTGGCAATTTAACTTAAATTATGACTAACCGAAACCGGTTCGTTTTTTTAATATGAGTTTTATTTACGGCGCTAAAGAAGTAGTAGTACGAATAAAATACTTTATAACTTCAACAATGTTTATTTATTTTAACCTTATGCCAATTTGCTCATTTATTAACGGTACAGTTTTTAAATGCTTGTGGGTTTCAAAAGCTTCTAGTATATCTAATCTACGTTTATCATCACAAAAGTGTAAACATTTTATAGTGTTATTAGATATCATTAAATCATTTTGTATTCTCATAAGTGTTTAGCGTAATTGTATTTATGTGGGTGTTTATATTTGTAACAACGTACGTGTTTTTTGTACAGCTGATTTCATATAAAAATAGGACAACTAATATTCCCTAGCGTATATGATGTTTTTAAAAATTATTATTTTACTCGAAAGTCAATGTCAGAAATTTGTTACAATTTATTGGCTTATGTAAGTTACTTCTAAAAATCCATACCTGGTCAATTAACTGTAATTGAAAAGGCTCGCATTTTGGCCAAACTGGGAAGATGGGTGGTCAATACCAGCAGTTGCTGCGGAATTTTTTATACATGTCATTCATGGCATTTGACATATCAAAATATAAATAAAAAAGCCAGTTTTACATGTTATTAAAAATGCAAAAATCGCTCTCAAGACTTGTCCTATTTTTATATGAAATCAACTGTACATAATATCAAACATTTCTAATTGTTGGGCCTATATAAACTGAATTACAATTGGATCAATTTAATATGTAAATGCCTGATTTTAGCAAATCATCTGTTTTTGATTTTGCAATAAACAAAGTGCTCATAATGTTTTTAGTTGTTTTAAAACTAGCTTTGAATTTATTTGTCTTGTTTATAGTGTTAGCAATTTGTCACCAAAATATAGAATGGAAGCATATTTATGTATAGTGTTTCACGAGAGTCTTGCATTTTTCTTGTTCTTGTCTTGCTCTTGCACAAAATGCAAGACAAGAGCAAAACAAGAGTTATAATCAGAGTTGCAGGACAAGACAAAAAATTTGTTTACAAGAAAAGTGCAAGAATGCCAAGATTTCTTGCATTTGCTTGCATTTCTTGTATTTGCTTGCATTTCTTGCATTCTTGCACTTCTGTTATAATTCAGGTATTCAAAAAGCGAGTGAGATGTTTAAATCATTGATTAACAGAGTTTTTCGGTCTGAATATGGACTAAATAATATGGTTTACTTTCCTTTATAAATGAACAGGAAAAACGCCTTTAGGCTTGATATATTAGGTAACTTTATGCATCTACAGGTTGATTATAAATTCAGGGCCAGTTGATTTGCTTATTTATTATCGGCGGTGGAAGAAAACTATTTAAATAAAAGTTATACAGTTTATAGCGACGAGTATTTTGGGCATACACAATAAAATGGCCGACCTTCTGGTTTAAGGGTGAGCGACTATACCTTTATTTTCTTAAATGGAACATCCTGTATTTTTTTGGCTAACTCCGTAATTAGATTTTATGATATATTCTGTTTAAGAAACTGTAACACAACTGTGGGCCTGAAATTAACAACAAGCGAGATATTTTGATTTCAAGTAACGTATGTAACCAATGGTATTGATTGCAATTGATCATGGGAAACTGTTGGTTAAAAAAGTAATAAAAACTCAATAGATTTATAATCATTAACATTGGTTACGTACGTTGCTTTAAATTAAAATATGTGGCGTATTATTAGCTTTACGTCCACAGTTGTAATATAGTTATTTAAACAGAGTATTTTGGGCATACACAATAAAATGGCCGACCTTCTGGTTTAAGGGTGAGCGACTATACCTTTATTTTCTTAAATGGAACATCCTGTATTTTTTTGGCTAACTCCGTAATTAGATTTTATGATATATTCTGTTTAAGAAACTGTAACACAACTGTGGGCCTGAAATTAACAACAAGCGAGATATTTTGATTTCAAGTAACGTATGTAACCAATGGTATTGATTGCAATTGATCATGGGAAACTGTTGGTTAAAAAAGTAATAAAAACTCAATAGATTTATAATCATTAACATTGGTTACGTACGTTGCTTTAAATTAAAATATGTGGCGTATTATTAGCTTTACGTCCACAGTTGTAATATAGTTATTTAAACAGAGTATTTTGGGCATACACAATAAAATGGCCGACCTTCTGGTTTAAGGGTGAGCGACTATACCTTTATTTTCTTAAATGGAACATCCTGTATTTTTTTGGCTAACTCCGTAATTAGATTTTATGATATATTCTGTTTAAGAAACTGTAACACAACTGTGGGCCTGAAATTAACAACAAGCGAGATATTTTGATTTCAAGTAACGTATGTAACCAATGGTATTGATTGCAATTGATCATGGGAAACTGTTGGTTAAAAAAGTAATAAAAACTCAATAGATTTATAATCATTAACATTGGTTACGTACGTTGCTTTAAATTAAAATATGTGGCGTATTATTAGCTTTACGTCCACAGTTGTAATATAGTTATTTAAACAGAATTTATCGTACAATCGAATTAGCCTAAAAAATACAAGGCGTTCTATTTAAACAATAAAGATATGGTCGCTTCTTCATAAACCGGAAGTCGGCATTTTGTTTTGTATTCCCAAAATACTCGTCGCCGTAAACTGTATAACATTTGTTTATACCTTTTTTTTCTATCGCCAATAATAAATAAGCAAGTCAACTGGCCCTGAATTTATAATAAACCTGTGTAAGTGAGTGTCGTTGCATTATACCTAATTATTAGAGTTTAGGTTTTTGGAAAAATGACTGATTTTATGCATTGAAAATGATTTCACTGCTATTCATCACGCGCTGCAAAGTACACACTGATTCCCGTGACAGTACAACAGTCCGGGTGCCAAACAGGTGAATACCTAGTTGCAAGCGTGCAAGAGTTTTGCAAGAAACGGGGAAGTCCCGACATATGTTAACAGAAAACATACAAGACAAGAAAATGCAAGAGTCTTGTTAGCAAGATAAGATTTTGGTGTTGCAAGACTGGAGCAAAACAAAAGCTATTTAAGTTTCTTCTCTTGTTTTGCAAGACAAGACAAGAAGTAGTCGTGCAAGACAAGAAATTTTGTCTTGTGAAACACTATTTATATATCGGATGAAGTTGAAGTATTTAGATAAACTTCTTCAATAGCTAATTTATAATTTTTTTCTTTAATTATTGCATCAATAAGTTCAGTATTATAACCATTACTATATGCAATTTGTTTAATAATTGATATTTCTTTATAATAGAATCCATTTCATCTAAAGGGACCGTTAATGCGCTATGTGTCATGGACCTGTATGCTGCTAATTTATGTTTTATGACGACAAAAACCGTGTGGTATTATAATGATTGTTTGTGTAAGTATTCTACAAACATAGTACCTATTAAAGTTTATTTTTTCAAGGAAGTTTAGCTAGAACTTATAATTAAAAAAGTAGTGTTTGGATGTACAATTCTATGTCCACAAAGAGTTCCACCTCTACTTTCTAGAACTACCACTATAATAAAACATATCAAATATAAGTAAGTCACCGATATCTATTTTCTAAATTGTAGCAAAATTGTTACAAGCTGTAATATTATTTATTATGTATGGTATTCTACGAAATATAGCGATGTTTTTATTGCCAAATAGAAATGTATTAAATGGAAACTCACAGATGATTCTCTTTTTGAATATCTACGCTGCGCTGGTCAGAACGCTTTTTGTTTGCTAATATGATTAAAAATATAAATATCATTCAAATATTTTAACAAGTTCAGATGTCCCTCCAACAGTGAAAAGTTGTACCAATGAAAATCAATCCAACATTTCAATATGTGATATGAGCGCATTATTATCAGTCAGTAATAATCTCTTACAATTTAGTCTCAAGTAATTTATGTGTTAAGTTAATATTCTAGAGCACACGTAGTTTTTTATTATTGTTTATATTCTAGAAACTCAGCATTTTGCACCTTGTTTATTTTGGTGTGAAGATGACAATAAAATTTTAATGGTTCTGACTGCCATTTACGACAATATCTTGTACGTAGTGAAGGCACCAGACTGGAAGTCAGCTTCTATTACTACTGTAAACAATATAATTTGGTATAAAATATATACTGATTCTTTCCGTGGATGTAGAATTCAAGGATGCAATAAATACCAACTGACAAACATTACCCTATGAAAAATAGAAAACTTGATGTCTACAGAAAAACCATTAAACAAGATGATATTTGTTGTATTTCTATTATCTTTCTCAAAATTATCTTACATACTACTTGGTTAATATGCCTTGCTGTATGTTTATGATTTTATGTGTACAATAAATGATGATAGCAAAGTGGTTTGTTTTATGTTTAACAATAAAAGGGTGGTTTCGAAAGATTGGCATCGAGAGAGGAACATTGAACGACTGATTTTGAAGTCAAGACAAGGTCAGTCATGGGGGTCACGCAATAACATAAATTGTAATGATTTTGTTAAGCTAATTATATAATTATATAAAGAAAGCAGAAGTGTTTAGTGGGGATTATGTTAGTTATTATTGAGAAGTTATTAAGTGCTACACACACATTCAAGTCCGACAGGGTTGAATAACAACGCTACTGTGTTATCAAGTTTGTACTACTATCCAAGGAGTGGTAATTATGCTTTTCGACGCTACTGCAGAACAAATTTAAAATAGGCAGGTTCTATTAGGCGGATTTCCGCAAACCTGCAATAGATAAGAAAATTCGATATTCACTAAGAACGCTACTATAGTAAGAAATATACAATCGGTACTAGTAGGAAAGTTTTTGAGCAGATGCCTCGACACTACTGCAGCAACAATCTGATTTAGGCAAGGTACGCAGATTGGATACCGCGGGTGTTACATCCTTACTGTCAGAATAGCTCTAATTAGGCGTCTCAGCACCACTACATGACATAGCTGAGTTAAGAGGGGTGTGGAAAGTGCTATTAGGCGTATCTACAATATTCTGTAGACTAAATTCCATAGAATGTAATGGCGAATTAGAACAGTTGCTCTGCTGCCAAGCCTGCATTAGCTACTACTTGGGGTATCACAAATAAATTTAATAATAGAAAAACTTTAAGACTCTTTAAAATCCCCATTCAAACGATACTATAAAATAGACAATGTATCATTTTCAGTCAGATTTGTGGAAAAATAATAAATATACTATTTGCAAATTTTCAGCGTTTTGTCTTCGTTGGAGCGTGATTCTAAAATATTGAATTTTCTCAGTGCAACACAACGTAAGGTTCATTATACACCTTATGAGTTATTAAAACTCGTAAGTAGGATCAATCAAAGTACAGTATTTGAAATTTACAATAAATTACTAATAAGCTACAATTTAGAAAGCAGTAGAAGACCGTGTCTACACCGTTGCAAACAAGCAATTAATAAAAAAACGCACCTTCCATTTTCGTTCGCGGTTTAGCCCAGCTATCTACATATTTTACCATATCGGATAACTTCAGCCAGAAGTGCTTCACAATGTTTTATATTTTATTTTTTTCAAAAGTTTAATAACGTTTCACAACTATTATAAGATCAGAATACTAATATGTAGCTGCTTCGAATTGAATTATAAAAATATACGAGTAATATATTCTTTGAGGTTTTCGCGGTTTCTCGAACTGTTAATAGTACCATTTACTTTTGGCTTAGACCGCGTCGCCATTCGGGAACTAGGGCTGAACATACTGGTTTAACTGGGCATAAGATGGACTTCAACAATGCTCGGGTACTCGCCAGAGTACCTCATTACTTCCCTCGTATCATATGTGAAGCAATAGAAATTGAGAAACAACCAACAACATAAACAGCGAGGATGGTTTTAGACTCAGTAAAGCTTGGACTCCAATAGTTTATTCCTTAAGGACTGGTAAGCATCATCGGTTTCACGATCACGCTCCACCGAATCCGTATTCGCCCAACGGTGACAGCCAACCAGAACTCCGTTCAAATGGGCTTTAAATACTTCCGCTTCCCGGATTTGAATTCAGTATTCTTTTAACTCTGAAGATGCAAGCTGCAATGTCTTGCGAAACGTTAGTTTGTATGGGTTCACAAACAACTAACAGGCATAAGCCGATTTAGTATTATTGTCCGCCCCAAGGTTTATTTAATCTAAGCACACAGCCCTGTTTAGGCAGGTAGGGCCTACGAACAACTGTGGCTTATACTGGGTGTAGTTACCAAATCACGACGCGATCTAAGCCGAAAGTAAATTGTAATAACTATTGACAATATACGTGTAGTTAAATGCCAAAAATAGTGTTAATAGAGGCTCAAAAATTGGTCTGAATTTTTACAAACAACTATAGGTGGTTCGAATTAAAAACCGAAAGCAAATTCGTTGGCCAAAAAGTGGAAGTGTTAAAACTATGTTATTGTAATTAAAACAAGGAACCGTTAAAGCGCTATGTATCATGAACCTGTATGCTGCTAATTTATGTGTTTTATGATGACAAGAATCGTGTGGTTTTGTAATGTCTGTAATTGTAATTCTTGTCATCATAAAACGCATAAATTAGCAGCATACAAGTCCATGATACATAGGGCTTTAACGGTTCCTTTGGGTGAAATTAGTTATAATAGAGCAATTTTGATTACTAAACAAATTGCACACAATAATGGTTATAATACTCAACTTATTGATACACTAATTAAAAAGAATAATTATAGATTAGCTATTCAGAAAATTTATCCAACTACTTCATCAGATAAAATGAAATACACCTCAATTGCATACTTTGACAGTAAATCAGAAAAAATTGCCAAAATTATAAACAAAACAAATACATGTAAAATAACTTTTAAAACAACAAAAAACATTTTAAACATTTTGTTTAATGCTAAAGAGAAAACAGACAACGTTATTAGACGTTTTGGAATGAGAAATCAAGTCATCTGGACGCAGATATAGAAAACCAAGATCAAGTTATGAAGATTTATTGTTCCTATAGCAACACCAACTGCTTACTTTTAATCTTGCTTTTGATAATGACGTGTAAACACGTTGAAATACGTATAATGCTAAAATTAAAACCTGTCGAAGTTAAGAATTATTTTATTTTAATAAGTTAAAATTAACTTCAACAAAGTAAAGCTCGAACGTATGAATATTGTTAAAATTATGTTTGAAATCTTGATCTACCGTAACGATTGAGGAATTTGCATTTGACGCAGATTTGTTTATAGTATTCCGTTTGCTAAATAAAGCAGCATTAATTTCCGAGTTTCAAAAATTAAAACGTTGGAAAAAATAGAAGCAGATTCCCAGCTCTTGTAGCCGAAAAAATAGATAGAAATCGCCCGGTCACTTTTTTTTAGAAAAGCAGTTTTCGGGTCTTCTTAGGGCTATATACCAACATTTAAACCAATCTAGTAACACAATATTTTAGCAAACCGGCGTTCTAGTTAAAATTTTAATATAGCATAGCGGTCGCAAATATGAAATTAATGATTTTGAAAAAAAAAGCATTCCATTAACTTTGATATTGTTTACCAAAATTTGTGTCCTAGTTTACAAAATTCCTCTTCTAAAACATATGATGCAAAAACATGCCTAACATCCGGTTCCAGTTTGTGATTTTTTTTAAATTTTTGCTGAACCCCCTTATTTCAGTTTCTTTTAAATTGTATCAGCTGTGCGGATTTAAAGAGTTGGGCAAACGAGCGTACGCAGCCATCTACAGCCAGACATTATTTGTTTTTAATTTTCTTCTATATTATAGCAAAACTAGCTTGTTTTTTAAAAACTCCGAAAAGGAAAGTCTGTTATTGAAAGTATAGAGATGTAGAAAAGCGTAAGAAAGTTAGATAATAAATAAAAGTAACATTCTGTTTAAACTCATCATGATTAAAACGTCTACCTTCTTTAGGAAATTCAAGAATAGATTGCCTTCACATTCACAGCGTAAATTCAATATCTACGTCAGACGGGCAACCTACACCCACTATGTTCTATTACTGTAAATGTTGAGTTTCTTTGACGGTGAACAACCTTATAAAATATTAGGAAACCATTGTAAAGGAAGCTTCAATTTTGTTACAAAAATAATAATATTAATTGGAATGCTTGTAGCTATGCCGTCAGTAAATAGCATAAATTCAAATCTTTATTTATAACGGGTGTCCAGAAAGTCTTTCAGTCAGGGCGGCTATGGATTGTATAACGCATGTCTTTTGTTCAGTCATATCTAAGTAATTTATTTGACATAAGTCAAAGTCAATTTAAATTAAAAGGTTTTTATTTTGAATTATTTACTTTCTGCATATTTCTTGTTTCAAAATGTTTACGCAAGAACAAAAAACCTTTATTGTGAAATCTTATTTTCGCAATGGTCAACAGTTAGAAAACGGAAATTGGAATTATTCCATCAATACGTGTAAACAAGAATTTCGAGATATCCAAAGACATACGTTATACAATCCATAGTCGCCCAGGACTGAAAGACTTTCTGGACACCCGTTAATTTAATTGTTTTGATAGGCTCTACGCTCAGTGTGCAGAAAAAACAAGATTTTTAGATTTAATAAACAGCTACACCAGTGGCAGACGAGTCAGTTTCATACTTTTATCTATGAACTAAATTTTAATTTTGTTTTTGCCCTAAAAATATTACTAAAATCATATAAAATCTGTGCCACTCAAAACCAACTAAAAATCAATGCTATCTGAAATACCTTACATAACGATCAGCGCAAACATTTTTAAAAGTTTATAGTACCCCCGTGTACCATTTCAAGCCTCTAAACCAGGCTACCAAAAGCCCCAAGGGCGTATAACAACACCTCTAGTGGTGATGTTTTAATTATTCAAAATGTTTGGGAGCTCGCGCTAGTAAATTTCAAATCACCATAAAAATGTTTCCGCCTCTTTACATTTTGTGCCAGCATTTCAGTACTGTAATAAATTTTGAAAAATAGGCATCAGCGTTGCAAAGTAAATCAAAATTTGACATTTATAAATCATAACTAATAATAAATTGTTTTGTTTAAGACTAATCTTAAAGCAGAATAAGGCGAATCAAATAATATTCAGCTTATCTTTTAGAACCACTTGTATAGTATGAGCAAAAAAATCGTAAGAATTGGCCATGGAAAACAAAGCATTATGTCGGAACTTGGTTCAATTGTCACGTGATTAATTATTTTTTATTAGCAACTTATGAATTAGGTTTCCACATGGCTATTGTTTTCCATGGCCAAGCCTTATCACGTTTGTTTTTTGGTTATACGTAATTATTTTGAGTTAGCTTATACACTGTGTCCATAAAGTAACCCCCCCCCCCCCCCCCCAAGTAACTTTTGAACGACTTGATATTTTTCTACAAAATTTGGTGTGCTGTAATGGGAAATTAAATACTATTTTTCAGACCATATTAAAATTTTGTATCATCTAAAATGGCGACTGGGCGCCATTTTGAATGTTTTTTAAACAGAAATGGGGGTCGAGTTTTAATTCTGCGTCTGATCCTAAAGTTTCAAAGAAAAATATTCAGCCATAACAAAATGACAATGTTTGAAGATAAAGAAGTTTATTTATGTTCGAAATGTTTACTATTCACTTCTTGGCACATAAGAAGTCGGTTATGAAATTCCTGCCTTACATTTTCATAAATTTCTGGAGTGATAATTCTGCAAATTTCTGTAATGCGTTGCTCCAGTTCTTCAATTGTTTCTGGACGGGCTCTGTAACAACATTTCCAGATATCTGTTAATATCTTAGCTGCAATTAATTTTGAAAACTTTCAAAAATGCAATTTAAAAACTGGTGTCAAGTAGGCTTTGCATGTAGTGTAGCATATGCTATTTTTTTGATCGTATGTTTTGAATGTAACCACATTTCGAAAAAGGTAGTGTTTGGGTTATCTGGTGCCGCCGACGTGACATCTGCGAGAACCCGGGACTTTCAACGCGCGGAAGGTCGCTTAACCGACACAGCTGACGAAGAGACCATTGAGCATTCTCCTGTGTTACGCTATATTGTGCAATATAGTAAATCTTTGTTAATACCGATGTTCTTGTATAACTTCTTAATTGTTACTTTTAGTTAAATAAATATGAATATTATTATTATAAACCTTCTGTGAGCGGCTTCGTATTTTTAACAAGAACAACTCTACGCAAGCTGTTAAAATCAAGTGCTGCGTCTGCTTTTTATATAAACAGCCTGGAGCTCTGCCTGCGTGCTTCCTCCTGTGAATTTGTTTTCTAAATGACAGCCAGCAGCATATTATATTCTAATAAAATAAACAAACAAACAAGTTTTCTGATCTGTATCTGGTATCTTATATAATGGACCCATAAATATGTAGGTTCTAGTAGCGGTACCTTACCATTAAAATTTGAGAGAAGTGAGACAAGAGAGACAGAGGTATGATTGCTAATATCTTTGCTGGTTAAATACAAAACCAACAAGAGAGTTATTAAAATTAATTTTCATCGTTGCCTAAAAGGTAGCTTCCGAGTGGTTACAGAATTGTAACACTTCTTAATGCAGATATTTCCGCAATACATTACAATCTCCTTACAATTTCCGTCTAGTATTTCATACAAAACCCTTTGTAATATGTGCAGCTGCGTCGTCTACTGCATCGTATTATATAGACGTACTTTTCTCTTACCGCAAGTTTAATCATAAAAATACAAAATAAGAGAAAACCAGGCTTTAGGCACATTTCCATAAAAATTAATCATAGCTTGGGGCCCTTAATGAAAACCGTAGTTTTTAAAACTCATCGACCCCTAAACCCCGAACATATCTCGGGAATGAAAACCTCCCGTTGGTTTAAGAGCAATCAATTGTTTTCAGCTCCCAAAACTTTTACAACAAAATGATTAATTGGTGCGGAGGAAGAAAAATGTAACAAATTAATCCTTAGTGGAAAAGTTTCCCTGTTAATGTTTGTCAGCAGATCAAGACATATGTCACTGAAGGGCTGTTTAGAGAATATGATGTCAAACTAATTTACGTATAGGAGCTTCGGAAACTATTTTTTTTATATAAAAACTAAAAATTATTTGAAACCTTTAAGAGCAAAGGAAACCAACTTATAATAGCGAGTGATAATAATTTTGTTGGATAAACAGCTGCTGACCAAGATTTTCATATTTAATATAACAATATGATATATGTACTACTAATTCTTGGTTAAGAAAATTTGTTTATTAACTCTAATAGTAAATCTGCTTAGCTATTAAATAACAGTGCCAAATCGCTGAGGGGGAAACATAATACTTGGGTTGCGTTGCTGCTAGTGGTAAATCGATGTTGACCTAGTTCGTAACTTACTTTAACAATACACCGCGTTTTGTATCTCGGGTAGTAGGAAAACTATCGCAGAATTATATTTTCTTAACATCTCGACATGTTTTTACTACATTCTTTACCAACTTTCATTTGTTGTTAATTATTTTTGGTGAAACCAACAAAAATGTATAGGGTGCTCCGCTTTACTCTTTACAAAAAGTTATGGACCAATTCGGAGAACCAAAACAATAAAAAAAAAATCGTATCAAGATCAGTCTGTAATCGCACCATTTTTGACATACAGCTCTCCAAATACAGTGAAGATCAGGATATGCTTAATATAAATCACTTGATCGCTCCTGAATGAAAACGAATATAGAATAAAATAGAGTTGGCTGCCGCCACGATTTAATTAAATTTGAATAAAATATAAAAAAACAATCAGATAACGGGTGTCCAGAAAGTCTTTCAGTCCTGGGCGGCTATGGATTGTATAACGTATGTCTTTGGACATCTTTGTCGAAATTCTTGTTTACACGCATTGATGGAATAATTCCAATTTCAGTTTTCTAATTGTTGACCATTGCGAAAATAAGATTTCACAATAAAGGTTTTTTGTTCTTGCGTAAACATTTAATAACAAGAAATATGCAGAAAGTAAATAATTCAAAATAAAAACCTTTTCATTCAAATTGACTTTGACTTATATCAAATAAATTACTTAGATATGACTGAATAAAAGACATGCGTTATACAATCCATAGCCGCCCTGACTGAAAGACTTTCTGGACACCCGTTATATGAATCACGATGTAAAACGCTGTATACATCATTTTATAATGCAGTGCTGAATCGTGGGTTTACAGTTTTTAAAGTTTATTAATTAAAAAAATGAAATGAATAGAAAGTTCTCCTCACATTTCAATTATCATCATCGAAAATTAAGATAATTTTGTACAGAAAGTGTTACTATTAATGATTTTCATTTTGAAATGGTTTTGTTCAAATTCACAAACCAGGGTGTAATGAAGGGTGCTTGACGTATCTCTGAACTTACTTTTTAGACACTTACTATTTTCTAACAACTTTGGACTTCAAAATAGTTTTCTGTACGTGAAAATAAACAAAAAAAAGTACTCTTGTTGAAAGTTACCGAATCCAACGTTTTTCTAGATCCGTGGGTCAGTACTCGTTTTTACGTAAGCTGCTTTTGGTTCAGCACTAATTCTAAATTATTTTTTGAGAAATTATGAGATTTTGAAAACACTCCACATCAATAAGATTTTTCAGAAAAGTTGAATTATCTCGGTAACCGTTGTATTAACCATACGAATTTAAAGTCTAAACTTAGAAAATCTCGAATGTGTAAAAAAAATAGGTTAAGAGATACGTCGAGCCCCACATCCATCTACGCCGCTACATCGTAGATTTGAAATAACAAGTAAAAGTATAAATCACTAATATATTAATAATAATAATAGTAATAGATAATAATTATATTAAATATTATACCTTCAAAATTTCAATCGAACGTCTTAATTTTCGATGATGACATTAATTTAAAAACCAGCAAAACCAGTGAGCTACGTCCCTCAATTATATTTTTGCAACTTCATAACCGGCGCTCGCCGCTCCGGATGTTTCCTCCGCTGAGTCGAGCTCGGGAATGATACCTGACGCCGCGCCACCGGAAAGAGTATCCCTTGATAAAAAACGGAAAAAATTTAATAAAGAAAAATCCCCATAACAAAACTCCAGGAAGAACATCCCAAAAACAAATTCTGTTAGAACCCCCGAAATAATTCCTTTGCACTAAGAAATCTTGTTAAGCATTTGCACATAATTCCAAAATGAAATTCGCCCTTATTTATATAAATCGATTAGCAAGAAAGATTACGATTATTCATAGAAAGGGAAGTAAGCACGCCGCGCCGTTCCGGACGTCCTTATCCTTGTCATAATTTATGTGCGAGCTGTTACGGATAATAGGTGTTATTCTAAACTTAATGCCAAAATAGTGGCTGATCCAAGAAAATTACCAAATTAGCGAGTGACTAACGATCAGATCTACAAATTGGTTAATAGTGGCACTGATAATTTTAATGATTAGATAGCAGTAGTGCGGAAAAATTTCCGGTTCAATATGATGTTTATGTTAACCACCATCCTCAGGCAAACTCTTGCGAAAGAACCAATAGATATTGCTTCAAGAACTCCTGTGCATATGGAGTCAATGTCCGAGATATACCGATTAGTAAAACACCATTTGGATAGATTCTCTAAAACCAATAGTACCAATAGATATAACGTAAGACGACGTCTCCTCAGGAGGGTGGTTTTACCGGAACCTTTTTTTCAGACGTGTTCTGTCGGAGGAAGTTTTTTCCATCTATGTTTTCCTCAACAAATGTGTTCTGGAATTTTTTCCCCGTAAACCGAAAATGGGCTCCATAAGCAAAAGTAATGTTAGGCAATACTAATGTAACGTATTTGTATTAGGCAGCAGCGCATAATTTGCTCCTATTTTTTATCTCAAAATTAGACGTCAGTTTGTGAATCTCAACGGACACAGGTCTCAGCAACCTCTTCCAGCGTACCCCAGGGTAGTAACCTAGGGCCTCTATTGTTTTTAACCACCATAACGGATATATCTTCTATACAATTTTCAAATGTTCTGCTATTTGCAGATGACTTAAAGCTTTGGAAAAAAATCACGGATTCTGTAAATGTTAGCATGCCCCAAATGCCATTAATGCACTAATGCCATGGACTACTACTAAAACATTGTACTTAAATAATAACAACTGTAAAGTAATAACGTTTACGCTTAAGAAAAACCCATTAATTGCTAATTATAAAGTGGAAGCGCGTACTGTTGAAAGAGTGAATTATGTAAAAGATCTTGGAAGACAATTTACCTCAAATTTAAAATGGGACATGCATATAAAAAATACGTTTATTACCATATTATTATTTTCACACTTTTTGGATCTACGCTGGAGTATGCTAATAAAGTATGGAGTCCTAGTATCAAAATTTATCAAGCAAAAATAGAAACGGTTCAAAATAAATTTATAATGTTTTTACACTATAATCAGCATATTTTCTTTGTTGAATATGGGAACTGCCATACTGTTAGACGTGAATTTAACATATACGAACATTATTATAGACGAGAAATTGCTGCAGTTTGCTTTATTAATCAACCTATAAATAATGGAATACATTGCCCTGAGTTGCTAACATGGTAAGTTTATATGTATCGGCATATCGAACTCGACCTACAAAAGCTTTCAATATTCCTACCATTACAAATAATCTGCATCTGCACTCATCTATATTGAGAATGTTAACCATAAGTAATGATATTATTAACAAATCTAATATTAATATTTTTGCTGTGCCTCTCCAGCCAAATTTAAAAATTAATTAAATAAATATTACGCTTAATTTTAGTAACTACTTAATTACGTCGGTACTATGATTAGACAATGAAAATTGTCAAATATTATAAACGTATACTGTGTTAAGTTGCGATAGGTTTAATATTTATATTTACTTTTTTTATATCAGTACCAACAACTGTAATTAGGCAAGAGCCTGTTGTGGTAAGCTATTTAATTAAATTTTACCTTCAAATAGTTATGTAAGGTCGTCGCGACATTAACAAAACTGCGCTCTATTCATTGTTTTTGAACATAAATGCATTTGTTTATCGCGCGTTATATGTTACTCATGCTAGTAAGGTGGCGCTCTAATAAAGGTATAATAATATTTTTCTTATGATTAAATATTAGTCGTATAGACTGCACAACTGAATGAAAATGAACGCAAATAAAATCCAGACCGGTCGGGCTACTACAATAAATAGATCGAGGCCCGCCGGCTACCGAGTCTGCTTTACAACTTAATGCGAGGTAGCTATTAGCGGATAGGCCCACAATAACCCAAATACTTTCTGTAAACCCGAATATGCTTTTTTTGTATGTATACACAAGTGGTCCACTCTATAAAGACTTATATAATGGAGGCATAAACATGTGTGTTGTAGTAGCGGGGTCCCCTCACTACTAAAAGTTGAGACAATTGGAAGAGATTCGAATTTGGTATACAGATGCGATTTGGTTGCACCTTTTTTGGAGGTCTGTGTCTCGAGTAGGGGACCTTTGCAAATCCATGGTCATAAAAACGCTTAAACCTTACTTTTTGTAAAGAATAACACGTTCCGCAGTTTGTTTATGCTATTCTCGTTATATAATTTTTTATTTTTTTTTTAATATAATCAAAACAATGGGAATCAAACCACGTTGCAATTTTAATTTTTTTTTTCAAATATAAGTTTCTATTCGTAATCTGGAGTCCCTTGTTATACGTAATAGGACTCTCAAACACGACACTGGTACATTTTAAAAAACAAAATTTTGCAAATGAGTCACACCATTTCCCATTTATCAGCTCTGAACGCACCGTTAGAAGGGGGCGGCGCCGGGCGGCGGTGTAAAAACTTAGTAAAAGAAAAGTTTTGCTGTATATGTAGATATGGATACTACGATAAATTAACTAGACGGTAAACAATGAAGATTAACTATTGTAACTCCAGCGTGGTTATAATAACACTTATATGAGAAAATCCACATTTTAGACAATATCACTCTGCTTCAAAATTAAAATCTGATTTAAAACTAGCCAAACCGCCGTAAATAGTTAGGGTATTTACGAATGAAAACTAATAATGAATATTTCACTTACATTGTAACAGCGAATGGCAGTCATTTATTTTCAGGCTTTTAACCCATCGCACGCTGACTGGCCACGATAATACTTTCTTTGAGGAAACTCTGCTGTTACCAGCGTTGTATAACCATGGCAACATGTCAACATTTTTTTTAATTTTTGCATTAATAACTAAATAACGCGTTAGTACGTAACAAATAAATTAAGTTATTAATTAAGTTATTATTATGCAAACCTTATTTTTAAGTAACTTTCTATTCTAACCGCAGGGTTACAATACATAATTATCGAAATTTTTTAATTCACTTTTGGTATTGCTGTTGACAATAATTGGGTAATAATAAACAAAATGAGATATGTACTTGCCTACATTATAAATTTAATGTTAGTAAACATTTTAGTTAGTACATTTACTAAAAGCAAGATCAATAGTGTACTGCTGTTAAGTCGTGTTTCACTTCAACTAAACAAAAGTTTTAAACTTAAACGGACGGACGCTTCGGCAAACTTACATTTGTTGTTACTGTATGTAGTTGTTTGCTGCTTTTATGAATTAAATTGCATTATATTCCACTATTCAATGGACAAAGTTTTAATGTTACGACTGTTATAAAACAAACTTGGGTCCAACTACACTACTGGGAAGGATTGCTTTCTAGGGAATTGTAGGAATACTGCAGCTTCAAAATTAAAATTAATATTTGTATTTCAATACATAAAGTGAGGTTCGCAACTTGTACAACTATCATAGAGCGTCTACTTTTATAAATCCTCATGGATGCTCAAATTGCATCACATTTTCCGTTTTCTTGAATCTAAATGATTGTCATTCAAAAGCAGATAAAATCAGCTGCAGTATTAAAAAATACTAGCGGAACCCATATACTACGCACTACGATTTTTGTACACTTCTTGAAAAAAGTAATAAATACAGTATGTGTGTGAATTTTAGCGTTCTACACAACCTAAGTTACTAAAAGTCAACACAAATTCATAATACAGTTGCATTAGAGCGCGAGATACTATTTCTAACTACTAATATTAATTTTCTAATTTCATTGAAATAAATTGGGGACATAGCAAACACCACATTTTTTTCATTTCGAATAATTGATACTCATAAATTAAACGTATAAAGAAGCGGAAAAAATTACAGACATTACGTCTCAATATTTATATAAGGTCATGGTACGTGCTAGACCGTCAATTTTTTTGCCGTGCAAATAACGAATGAAAGGTCAGATCGCGCAGCGCAGTAGAGAATTGAGTAAAGTGGAGAAGCGCCGAGTTTAATTTATAGATCAGTTCTCACATATAGTATTAGAAAACCGAAATTGCTTTTGCTGAACTATTATATTACCTCCATGAAAACAAAATTATAAATAAAAATGCATAAAAATGGCAGTCTTGATGTACGGCTAGTCATTTTCCAGAAAAAATTGATTTAAACATTTTTCTGCTTCAGACTAAGATGTGACGTTGCTTTTTATTTCATACTTATTTATTAACTTTAAATTCAAAAAACTTAGAGATAATGGATAACAACTAACTGCTTACAAAACGAAAATATGACAGCTCTAAAAGTATGATTGTCTGAATAAAATCTGAAATAGAATTGCTAACAAAGAAGTGATCAAGTTGTCATTGAAAAAAAAGCATCGATGTTTGTTGTTAGCTATTTTTTCATTTTTGTAGGTTTAATTAGTAATTAAATTTTGGTCAGTATAACGTTGTTTATTAAGCAAGTGTTAGGCTTAGACTTTATAATGAATAATTTTTATACTGTAATTTTTAAATGTAACGTTTGTCTTAAATAAAACACACATGATATACCACTGGCGTAACTAATTGAGAATTTGGGTCAGGCGACTTTGGGCAGAGGATGAGGCAAACACGCCTTAAGTAAGGGTCGTGAAGACATGTGCTTGAACTGGGATAGATCGTTTTTGCAGGTGAAGTGGTTTAGCATACTTTTGGTTTGCTTTGCATGAAAACTGTACGATTTACCTGTAAAATGATCTAATGCACTAGTGGTTAATTAGTAGATGATCAGTATAATATTCTGATATGTAGCTACATTGATCTGTGTTGTCTCGAAGGTCAGAGCTCTCGAGTTTTGGCCAGGAATACTTGCACAAGCGTAATTAACCACGGGCTGGCAAAAGGAATTGCTAATCAAGGCTCAAAACCTTGGATTCTGTGACATAATACGTGCTATGTAATTCTAGCGGTCACATGACATAGGCGGTCGGTTTTCCATCCCTATTGACCCTTTCAGGGTTCAGCAGTGCAAACTGGTTTACAGGCGTCAATCTAAATATTAACGAAAGAGATTAAATGTAAAATGGCAAGTAATGTGGAAGTAATTACCATTGAGATGTAGCTAATCATATATTATGAGATGTCAGAAGTACTGCGAATTATCCATTTTGCCAATGGGCGACGGGTGGGTCTCCCGGTGAGTTAAACCACAGTATATCAGATAGTGACAGATTGGTGCGTCTCTTTTCGTTGTGCCATGTTTCCATATGTGACGCCGTTCTTTTGCGACCCTTGTCAGCCATTGGCTCCTGCACGACTTACTTTTAACGAATGTGCAAAGCCTGGTTTATGTTAAACGATCTTGAGTTAAACTAGCCTTATATATCTCTTTGTTGTCGACCAAGGAAATTGTTAATCAAAAATAGCGCTCCTAACACAAGTACTAATGTTTAGTTTTGAAGAATTATCTGATATGATCATTACTTCTAGTGCTGCAAATGAAAATGAGGGAGAAGCACAACGCATGTACCAGAAAGGTTTACTTTTTGACGACAATCACATCATACTACATTTGCATCAGTAAAACGACGTCTTCGAGAAATGGGCTCTCTAAAACATCATAATTAATTGACAGAAAGGCCAAGTTCTACTCGCGCTGTAGATTTTAAAAAGACCGTATGTATTAGACATGGTTGCAGAATATCCAAGTATCAGCACTCGTAGGATAGGTGTTAAATTAGGTGTCAACCATAGTTCAGTGTGGTAAGTACTTCATGAGCAAGTCCTACATCCCCATCCTGAACAAAAAGTACAAGCACTAAATCCAAACGATTATCCTGGACGATACAGTTTTGCCAGTCATTCATTAACCGTTTTTTTCCTCTAAATTCTACAATTAGTTTGTTAATCGCGTTTTGTTATATTCTGTCCTCATTAAGTTTGATATTTTTTATTTCCATGGTAACCATTATTGTTTAAGATCTGTAATAATTACGTTTTGCTATTAATTGGTAGTTAGTTGTTATCTATTATATCTAATTTCTTCAGTTCAAAGGGAATAAATAAGTACATAATAAAAAAAAAATTTACTTTATAATGAAGCAGAAAATTGTGAAAATCGATTTGTTTCTGCAAACTGGTTAATCGTACAAAAAATTTAAGGCTACAATTTGCATGCATTTCGTAACGTAGATTCAGAATACGGACTCAAATTAGTAAAAAAGTGATGATTACAAAAATAATAAACAAAAATGACCCAGTCCTCAGTTTAAGACGCTTCTGGTTCAAATAATTTTATTTGGATGCTTTTACATAGCACTTACTAGTACTAGACGGTATGCCAAATTTCATTACTTTATATTAAAGGATGCCTGAGATATTAATTAATTTTTAATTTCATTCGCCCCCTTTCGGAGGCGTTACATCCTTTCAGGGGCATTTTAAAACACATGTTCATAGGAACTATTTTTCTTAAGGTGACTTAAAGAATCACATCTCGAAATTTGTCGGTGTAGTTTATATACAACCTGTATTATACCTATGTGCAAGATATCTATCAGATACTTAGATTCGCAAGCAACATTAAACGCTGTAGAGCTGCGTTAATCGAGGTCACAATAAAGGAACATATTCAAAATTTAAATGAAATTTTAACCCATGTTCTACTTGAATGCATATACAATTATGTTGAAACTAATTTGACGGGCAACCCTGACCAGAAGAAAGTCCTAACTCAACTTTCTACAAAATACGAGGAACGTATATATAATTCGTCTAAAATCAGTATTTCCTTAATGATGGCAGGAATTGGAGTTGGAGAACTTTTACCCCCATACGTTGTCGATAAATCAGGCCACATGTGGGACATTTGGACAGAAAATGGACCAAAAGGTGCACGTTATTCTAACATTTCTTTTGAGTGGTTTGAATCGCCAACCTTCTCCGATTGGTTTATATCATTGCTACTACCAATGTTACAAAAAACTGAAGGAAAACAGACAACCTGTCTTAGCATATTGACATGGAAGTACTAGAGTTATGCAAACACTAACACATTTTTTTGGGTTGTTTACCACCCAATAGCACGCAGCCACTCGACGTAGCTTTTTTTGCACCAATGAAGAATGCTTAGAGAGGAATTTTATTTTCATATAAATAAACTCATGTTGGTAGTAGATCTAATGTTCTGTAAAAGCAGCATTTTCCACAACTTAAAAAAATTGTTGGATAAATTATAAGAAAATTCCGCAGAAAATTTAAAAGCAGGATTTAAAAGGTGCGGTTTTTTACCATTCGATGTAACCCCACTTCTAGGCAGATTTACTACAGCACACACTACAAGAAAAAACAAAGAAATAAGTGAAAAATTCGTTCATTGATTATTTCAAAATTAAATAGAGTGCTGCAGCTATGGAGTACAAAATATGACAAAAGAAGAAATTAAATGTTGCGGCAGAAAAAAGCATTGCACATTACGAGATCAGCATTAGCCATTTCTGTAAAGCTGCAGCTTCTAAAAACAAAACCAGGAAAGTACAGAACGAAGCTTCAGGTTCTAAACAGAAAACGAATAATCGAGAGAAATGTCCAGAAGAGGATCGCTCAGATGAAAATAGTCCAACGCCACCATTATAAAACTCCGATGACGATATCAACGAACTAGACTGGAAGTAGATATTGAGTTTAATAAGAAAGTTCATTCTAGGTTACTAAGTAGCACCAATGCTGAGAAAATCCGAGACGCCGGTTCCTTAAAGGAAATTGTTAGGAAAACGGAGAGTTTGTGATAATTCTGTACAAAAACGAGGTGTATTCTGGGGTAATAACAAATTTCAATAATGAAGGAAGCGTGATTAGTGCCATGGTAAAATCAAAAAAATATTAAAAGTTGCCTGAGAAGAAAGACGAGATATGGTATGAGTGAAAAAGTGTTATTGATGGATTCAATCCACCTATACAAAAAACTAAAAGAAAGAGATATAGAATTCCATAGAATTCCAGAATTTGATAAGCTGTGGTGGGAATGAACTGATTGTAGATACCAACTTGGTTTCTGACCTCTTGCTTTTTACCACTTCCATGTGCATTTCTGTTTATTACTGAGAATTTATTAAATGAGTTTTTTTTTAATAAATAAACCTTAAAATGTTTAAAATGTTTTTAATTTCATAACAAATTGTAGTAGACAAAAGCCAAATATACCCAAAAAAGTGTGGTAGTATAAAGTTATATTTAGAATGGGCTTACTTTGCCGCATCTCAACATCTTTATAAGAGAATGACGTATTTTTCAAAGAGAGCAAAGTATACTCTTCCTATGGTATACTTTCCCTCAAATGTTAGTAAACAAAATATAAAAACCATTAGTTTTAGAAGGTAAATTGTGTGGAAATATATTCTTTGCGCCCTTTACTATGGGTACACACTTACACACATTTATTTAATTGTTATAATCACTTGTGTTTAGGAGTTTAAATAAAACAACTGAAAAACAAGTGCAAAGTAAGTTTACGGTAAAATTGCCACTGTCTTCCAAGCGGAGGTAGTGGGAATAATGCATGGTGCAAATGCAATTCTTGAACGACAAATCAAGAACCAACGTATTGGTATCTACAGCGATAGCAGAGCCGCTTTACTAGCCCTAGGCAGTTGCAAAATCACCTCAGGAGTGGTACTGCGGTGTCGTGAAGCTCTCGACGATATCTCAAAAGATAATGCCGTTTCCCTTGTATGGGTGAAAGGACATGACGGAACCTACGGCAACGAAAAGGCTGATGAAATTGCGAGACTGGCCTCCGGACAACCTCTCTGGGGGCCAGAACCCGTAATTCCCATATCCCTGAAGACATTAAGCTTTATGCTATACCAAGAAACCTTAAAAAGCTTCACACGAAGATGGGTTAACACTCAAAGCTGTCGTCAAGCAAGGGCTGCTATTACGGCACCCTCGCCAAAAACAGCCAAATACTGTGTGCAACTGTCCCGAAAGAACTTACGACTAGTTGTGGGTATCTTATCTGGACACTGCACCCTAAAGCAACACATGCACAGGATGGGACTGGCGGACAGCCCAAACTGTCGTGCATGCAACGAGGACGACGAGTCGGCAGAACATGTCCTATGTCACTGCCCAGCTCTCGCAACAACCAGAGGATCCATGCTGGGGGACTTCTGGCCTAACATGGCCGAAATCAGCAACACTCCAATTGCGGATGTCCTCAAGTACATCCAAAAGGTTGGATGGCTTGGGTGACGTCCAATGTGGAGAGCTGCTGGGGAGGTAGTACAATGGGCCCACCTATTGTGGCCTAAGTGCGCGTGAGGTAACTCACACTCCCAAATTCCAAATCCAATCCAAGTTTACGGTGCCGAAAAATCTTAAGTAAAAGAGAAGCAGGATGTTGAAGACAATGACAACGAAAGAAAGCAACATAATTTGGAAAATTATGCGAGGTGCGTTTAGAGCAACTAAACGAGCGCCAAATGATCAAAATCCCCAGCTGCTCCCCACATTGAACATCACCCAAGCCATCCAACCTTTTGGATGTACTTGAGGACATCCGCAATTGGGAGTGTTGCTGGTTTCGGCCATGTTAGGCCAGAAATCCCCCAGCATGGATCCTCTGGTTGTTGCGAGAGCTGGGTAGTGACATAGGACGTGTTCTGTCGACTCGTCGTCCTCGTTGCATGCACCGCAGTTTGGGTTGTCCGTCAGTCCCATCCTGTGCATGTGTTGTTGCAGTGTCCAGTTAGGATACCCACAACTAGTCGCAAGTTCTTTCGGGACAGTGGCACACAGTATTTGGCTGTTTTTGGTGAGGGTGCCGTAATAGCAGCCCTTGCTTGACGACAGCTTAACCCATCTTCGTGTGAAGCTTTTTAAGGTTTCTTGATATAGCATGAAGCTTAATGTTTTCAGGCATATGGGAATTACGGGTTCTGGCCCCCACAGGGGATGTTCGGAGGCCAGCCTGGCAATCTCATCAGCCTCCTTATTGCCGTAATTGCCGTCATGACTGACAAGGGACACCGCATTATCTTTTGAGATATTGTCGAGAGCTTTACAACACCGCAGTACCACTCCTAAAGTAATTTTGCAACTGCCCAAGGCCAGTAAATTTGCTCTGCTATCACTGTACATACCAATGCGTTGGTTCTTGATTTGTCGTCCAAGAATTGCGTTTGCACCATGCATTATTCCCACTGGAAGACAGTGGCAATTTTGCCTAGTGGTATACTTTGACGTAAGATTAGGTCATCGGAGAAAATTCCGGCATCCGTTCCACGCCTTGTTTTAGATCCGTCGGTGAAGATGGATATATCCATATGCTGGGTTGGTCCAGCATTCGCATAAACACTAAAGTGTCTATTAAAGACATATTGTAAAGGAAGGTAGTCTACCATAGCATCTACTTCTCGCAAAACTCTTTCATAATACGCCCACACACGTGTAATCTTAACGATGGCCCTTTAAAATATTTACTGTGTATTAACTCATAGGCTAAAATGCTAAACGTTCTTTAAAAAATCGGATATGTTTCTGAAGTTTTTGTACGGCAGCTTCTAGTTAGTAGTTATAAATAGTTAAAAATTTAACGTTGTTGACTATAAAAATTTGCAATTTTAAATACCTACTTGATCCTCCCCTGAGAATATCCGTTTCGACAAGAGCTCTTTTTCTTTGCTAAGGTATTTCCTTACAGTAGTCACTCGTTACTATTATTAAAGCTCAACATGTCTACTTTACCTTGCTATTTTTATTATGTTTGTATTGACAATTAATTATAATATTGTTTCAGACTGTATCTGAAATTATGAAGGGACATCAAAAATTTAAATATTTATATACGTAATAAACTGCTAAGGGAATCGAAAGTACAAATATTTAGAAAACCCATTAATCAGTTTGTTGGAAACTAAAATAGTTTAACTCCTGAGTTACATGATTTATGCGCAATGAACTATGTTGTATTCGAAATGATAAATGATATACTCGTAATACAACTCTGAATGATAAATGAATTCAACCAGGATAGATATACTACTACATAGACCAGACATGATACCCCTTTACGTTTGTACTTATTATAGCATGAGACCTCCTTAATTGTCTGTACCAGTGGTTTTCAAACTTGCAAATTTTACATTGAACCACAATGTTTAAAACAGATAAAAGCAGTATTATAAGATCTCTGCGCTGCGCGGGGTATGTCAAGATTGATATTGTGAATGTCTTTACTCCAAAATAAGAAAAACAGTGCTTATGAATGTATACTGCAAGATGCTTTGTTAAACCGATACAGGGTGTTAAAGTAGACCGGGAGGGATAAGGTTTTTTAAAATATCTATGTAACGGCTCGACATAAACTGCAACAATTTGGTATGTGCTCTTTATTTAGGATATCCAGAAACAACTCACACTTATACTTCGTATTAACTGCCCAGTGGCGTAGACACAGAGGTGGCAGTCTAGTTTTAATCAGAAATTTCCACCTTTACTTATTTTCAATATCTACATAAGTTCTGCAAGATCTTTTCAAAGAACGCAAAAAGCTTGTTTTTATAGAATGCATTGTTTTCGAAAAAAACGTAAAATTCAATATTACGCGCCCCAGATAAATCAAATTGATTGTTACTTTTGTACTTTGAAGATATCTTTCAGAACTTTGATAAATATTTTGAAATTAAGTTAAGATTTGATTCTGTATTTGGTACAGTATCGTATAAACTTTGATTTACAGAAACAAAACAGCAACCGTTTTTTAAAAGCCCGCAGTGCAGTTTCAGGATTCACTTTATTGCGTCAGTTGATCTAGAAATTTAAAAAGAGTAGTAGAAAATATTTTCGAAATTTTGAAATTTATCAAACGAATATACCAAAAACTGGCCACTGCATTATTTTTTAATTGTTATAGGTATAGGTAGAGATAGGGTAGAACTATAAATGGGTTGGTGACTAAGTCCGTTAATATCTCTGCGACGCCTTCTATGATTTTTTGGAGATTGAAGATTGGTATCCGTTTATTTAATACCCCAGGGATCATAAAACATTTTTGTTTTTATTAAATTATTCACGAGTGATAGTAAAGACTTAACTTAGAACTTAATTTATAGGTATAGCGACATTTTAGGGGGTAATTTCACCTTCACCTTCACCTACACAATTTTTAGCTGATGAGTTTTCTGCACCGTTTCTTTTAATCCCAAGAAAAAGTTTTCTTTAAAATCACAAATCTTGATTTTGCTCTAACAAAAAAATCAGTTCGGGTGAGAAACACATGATCTCTAACGTCGATACAAAGATACTTTTAAAAACATGATAATTATGTAACAATTTCTAAAGTCCACACTAAGTGCTTTGCTCATTTTTCTTAACAAATGTATTGTTTTGTGACTTGCTAAATCTTTATTAGTGGGATATTTTCAAAATCTTGCAAAAAGATTACTGCCTATTTAAAACCGAATTTGCATTGCAAAAGCAATTTTTGTGAAAATTAGCAAAACTTCTGAGCGACGATCAAATATTTCTTACAATGTAGTAAGTTATTGTTTAATTTCGTTTATCTTGCATCCTTAACCTTTCTAAACATAAACCCCTTGTGATATAAAAACACTGATGCCTTTCCTTATTATTTTTTATAATGCGTTTATATCTGCACTATATTCTAAACATCCCAGTTCAAGGGAAATTGTTTACAAACAATTCACAATTTGGCGAAATTGCTGATAAGCAAGAGTTACAGCCAAAAGAACGTACTTTCATTGCATTCCTCTTATTTCGGTCTTCTTTCGGCTATTAGTTTTGGCGGCACAAACAAATTAACATTGGACTTATGGCAAGGCACAATTATACAGTAATTTACTTTAATACTCAATAATTTCTTGATGTTCGATAGAATGTCCCTAATGTAATTAAAATTCCACAGTTTAATGTAATTTACAGTTGAATACGGTAAAAGCGTTCCAAAAAATGAACATTTTCAATATTGTTTGTAAAATATGTTTGTATTTTAAAAATATGAAATGTCTGATTTTACTAAAAAACTGAAACTGTAGTATAAATGGGGTCTTAATTTCTATTTAAATGCGAAGGCAACATAAATTTTCCTTAAACAAGATATCAAAATCGTCTTACAAGTCATAAATCAGAATTTACCGAACTTTAATGAATTTTGTTCAAACTTGTTTAGGAACCCTACATAAGCAAATTATAAAACTCAGTAACAACGTTTTATTAAAAAGTATTAAAAGAGTAGCAGTAATTTATTTTAGAAGTTAGAACCTGTTATTGCTGAATACCAGTAAAACCTCGTACAAGTCTTATTGTTTTTATAAAAATTATCAGCTTTCCTAAACTCGGTTTAGACATGCTAATAGTCTCACCAGTTCTGGATTGAAATTAATTAGTTAATTAGAAAGTTCAATCAAATTAAATATAAATTATTTTTACTGCCTGTAAGTTATTATCTCGTATCGTTTAAATTACCGTTGCCTATTATACTCAAAACACCTATAAGAATGCAAGTGCTGTTAATAGTATATTATAATACAAGTGTATAAGCAAGCCTTTAAAGCACGCGCGACGGGTTTAAAAGCACGAGGCAAAGCCGAGTGCCTTTTAACGGAGCAGTGCTTTAAAGGCTCTTATACACGTGTATTATACACTACAATCTGAAAATTATAACAAAAAAAAAGGAAATTGAAATCCCTTTTTCGAAGTAATCTGTGTGATTAATCGTTGATATAGAAACGGTTATTAGCAATTGTTGTTGTTTCGTTGCTATGTATATTTATTATAAATTTCTTGATTTGTAAAGTTTGTTTCGACTTTGTGTTCGTGAATTACAAAATGAACGAAAACATGGATATTTCATCCGAGATTAGAATGTTAGCCAAACTGATTACCTGTGTATTTATCATTGGTCAAAATTTGTAGGTGAATTTGTTGTTACCTAGGCAACTTTAAAGCACTAGTGCGTTAAAGGCCCGATTTTGCACGCTTTTTAATTTCAAAAACAAAGATTATGATTTAGGTATAATAAAAAAGATTTTTTGAGTTCTGCGTCAAATTTTTTAAATTAATAAATGCCGGATCCACGGAAATGTCAGTAGTCAGGTTAAAAGAAGGTGCGGCAGCATTAATAGCGCTCCAAAAAATATGCATCTAAAAAATAAGTTTAGAATATTATTTTACTGTTTTGTTGGGCAGGTTAGTGTTTAAGTGTAATTTTTTTTTAAACACCCCGTTTATTTAATAAAAACGACCAAATTAGCAAACTTAAAAAATTCACAGAGAGATTATGGCATAAGCAAAACATTTAATTACAGCCCCTTCTTTATTCTAGAAAACAATAATGAATAAAACAAAACGTTTAGCTAGTTTTAAAACAATTTATTTAAATTAAAAAACCTTCAATTTGTGCGGGTTTTGAATTACTCGTACACCGCAACATTTTACCCTACTAGGGTTGGTGAAGTATCCATTTTTTTTCTGATCCGTCAATTTACTTTTACACTCGCCGCCTATCTGCCTGCCTAGTAAAAAACATATATATAGTGTGATCCATAAAATGTGGGACACACTTTCAGAATAGATTCGGAATCTGAAAATAATGAACTACAGCCTCTTCTAGATGAATCAATCTAATCAATATTTTGTCGAAAACTCTTGCAGTGGTTGCATTAAAATTTAGAAGTTTTATATGTGAGTATTATTCACTTAGCTTAGTACTTCTAATAATTTTTGTTTGAATAACAGCACTTTGAGTTCTCGGGGGTAGGGGGGGGGATAACGTAATATTTTCTTCTAAATATTTTAGATCTTTACTGTTGTTGAATTGTTATGGATAAAAACTTATTCTTCGTACAAAAATGGGAAAACAGTACTGGTACTTTCCCATACTTTTAACGTTTTAAATATTCTCGCAACAAGAAGTGATTGAAATTTACATCTAGTCATCTTCAGCCGGTACAAGCTCACGACATCGGTTCAAAAATGGTTAAAACAACTTTATTTATAAAGTTATCAAAAATATGCAAAGAATGAAAAATATATTTTTTAACTAAAGGTAATTGATAGGCGTAGTTAAAATCACGTAACTGCCGGGAAACACGTTGTTTATATTAAAAAGTACGTTTTTCTTAATTTTTAAAATAATTAAAAATTCTTGCAGATCCCAAACAAACCTCTCTGAAAATGGTTTAAAGAAACCGGTTTGAGAAAAACAGTCTGAAAAACCGGCCTGAAAACCCCGGTCTGGAAAAAAAAATATATATATATGATTCTACATATTGAAAATAAATAATAAATACCCTTATAATTTTATTTTACTTGTTTATTATCATTTATACTTCATTCTTCTAATCTATATGAAAAAAATTACTGAATTTAATAGTCATTACATCAAAACTAGTTTAATGCACACATTGAGAACGTTTTTTTCAAACCGGTTTTATCAAGCCGGTTTTTCAGATCGGTTTTTCAAAGCGGGTTTTCATACCGGTGTTTTAAACTGGTTTTTCAGACCGGTTGCGAACTAGTTTTTAAAAATTGTTTCAAACCGGTTTTGAGAAAGTTCGTAACCGACGTTTCCGTAAAAACATTAAACGGTTAACCGGTGAACCGTAAACAGTCGACTTAGACAGTCTCCAAATCTCCAAAATTAATGTCAAGGGATATTGCTGACCAATTATGATTACGATAATTATACAAGAATGACTCAGAACTTGACATTTTCTTTAAAATGCCAAACAACCAAACATTTTGTGTAGAACATATAGGCGACTCAATATTTCATAAAATTCCATTTATTTACCTACAGTTTTTTTAATCCTTTTTGTAACGTCACTAAGTAAAATGTTAAAGCAATTTGAAGTTGTAAACTGCCTTTAATAATAATAAATTAGACGGAAGACAACAGAAATGTAAATGTGTAAATTGTCTTGCGTTCTCGATAAAACGCACACCTGAACTCAGGTTTTAAATGAACGCTCTTATTCTTTCGCATATTGTACGGATATTCCAATTTCAGCTACCACTCCAAGTCATATCTGTGCTTCCAATAGGCACTCATTAAAACCATCGAAGAGTGATCGAGAACACTCTTGGTAATTTGATATGTCCAATCGATTGCGCCCTAAGCGCACTTACTTAAAATAATGTCGGTAAGTTTATTGAATAACGGGTAGGTGTTTGTGAGCTCAAACAACAAAGACGTGACAATTACCCTTACAAACTCTTTGATGTCTGGTATAAGTATCATCGAATTTAAATCAAATAAGCTAAGCAACCAATTGAAGCAGTGATCTAAATTCTGGCTCTAGAAATTTTAAAACCAAAACAGAAAATTTACGAAGTCACACAATTAACTTTAATTTCATTTTTAATATTAACTTCAGCGTAAATCATTCTAATTATTATGAGTACAGTTGTTTTTAATAACAAAACAATTTATTAAAACAAAAACTAAAAGTTATATGAATGATAAATACACTGTGTCCATACAGTAATACCCCCCCCCCCCACCCTAACTAACTTTTGAACGACTGGATATTTTACGACAAAATTTGGTGTGCTTTAATTGGAAATTAAATACTATTTTTTAGCCAATAATTATAAATCTTGTATCATTCAAAATGGAGGCTCATTAGAAAGGCATTTTAGTTCTGCGCTTGATCCTAGAGTTTCAAAAAAAATATTCAGTCATAACAAAATGACAAATGATTGAAGATAAAGAAGTCTATTTAAAAAACTAACAATTAAAGCAAAAAGAAATTAAATTAAGTGTTCGAAATGTTCACCTTTCACTTCTTGGCACATAAAAAGTGGGTTATGAAATTCCTGCCTTACATTTTCATAAGTTTCTGGAGTGATATTTCTGCAAACTTCTGTAATGCGTTGCTCCAGTTCTTCAATTGTTTCTTGACGAGTTCTGTACACTTTCGATTTCATATATCCCCCTAGAAAAACACCTAAAAGGGTTCAATCTGAGAAGCAAGCCGGCTATTCTACAGGCCCCCGCCTACCCATCTTCCAAAAAAATGTCCGTTGAGAGTCAGAAACAGGCCTATAACATAACGTTTTCAATATTATTTTCAGCCACCTGAGATATTTCTGGGAAACTTTTGTCCTGCAAATAAAAAAGTGGACTACTGGATAAAAAAGTCCAAACAATTTTGAATTGAGTGAGTCCATTTGTTTAAAATTAGCCATTTTGTTATGGCTGAATATTTTTTTTTGAAACTGGAGGATCAGACGCAGAACTAAAAAACCTTTAAAATGATGTGTCACTCGAACCCCCATTCCATTAAAAAAAATTTTTAATGACGCCCAGCCGCCATTTTGTATGATACAAAATTTAATTATTGGCTAAAAAATAGGATCTAATTTCCCATTAAAGCACACCAAATATTGTGGTAAAATATCAAGGCGTTTAAAAGTTAGTTGGGGGGGGGGAGGTTACGGTATAATATATTGTTATGTAAATAACATAATTAACAATTTCAATATTTGTTTGTTTTATTTAACTTTAGATTTATTTTAGTGTTATAAAGTATTTCAACGTGTTTAACGTCATTATTATTAAGAATAAACAGTTAATGTTGCAATAGGTGCAATAAAACTTAATAACTTGATCTTGGTTATCTGCAAATGACTTAATTTCCTATTCCAAAACGTCCAATAGAGTTGAATTTAAGAGATCAATTTGCTTATTCATTAAACGTACAGTTTTTAAATGTTTGCGAGTTTCAAATGCTTCCAAAATGTGATTTAATGATTGTGTTCTACTAAGTCATCTGCAGATATAGATAACCAAGATCAAGTCATCAAGTTCTATTGTTCCTGTAGCAACACCAACTATTTACTTTTAATTTATCTTTGATAATGACATGTAAACACGTTTCAATGCTTTTAAAACTAAAATAAATATCTGTTGAAGTTATTTGTTAGTTTATTTATAATATATTAAGGTACTAACTGTTGTAAATGATAAATAAATCTCACATTGTCCAAGATCATTTTGGCGTTGAATAAAACTAATTTAAAATTATCAATACCACAAATTATAAACTTATTTATTGAAGTAATTCATAAGAATATTTCCGATTGTTCGGATATTTCCAAAAAAATCGCATCGAAGATATTTTAAATGATACTATTCTTTACATTAATAATGCTCAAAATGATAAAGTTATGTTATCTGTACATGGTAATTAAATCAATTAAACATTAGTTGATGCTGAAACTGATTCCAACGATGTAGATACTACACCACAAAGAAAGCGTAACTTACCGACATATCCTAAATATTATATAACCGATACAGATACAAATTAACGCACAAAGCTTGTAACCCTAATGATGTTTACAGTGTTTTCCTTTTGGTTTTCCTCTTTTGTCAATTGTATTTCACTATTTCTCAAAAGTATTTCATATTTACGTCACTTTGACATTAACATGTCAAATAAAATTCACTATTTATGAAAACTCTTTCACGTTATTGCAAATGATTTTCTTCCTTTTTTAAAATTTAAATACACAAGAACACAAACAGTTGAAGATACAATTTTATCAGAAAAAGAAGAAGATAACAACAATACTAACTATACTACTACTAACACAATACTTATAAAAAAATGTTTTATAATTAGTTCAAAATTTCTCTTGAGGCAATCATTCAAATATGTCTCCATATGTCGAACATAATTTTGGCAATGTTCTTGCGTTATAGCTTCAGAAGCATTATGAATTTGAGCATACAGTTGTTCTTCATCCGTGGGCTGACTTCTCTTTATGTTATTTTTCTATTGGTTAAACAGCTCTTCTGGGATTTAAAAAAGGACTGTACGGGGGCAGAAAAACTGGAACATGTCCATGTTGTTGAATTTCGTCCGTTCTATGAAATCTGACGTTGTCCATTACAAAATATGCACCTCGTATATGATCTTCCCCTAAGTGGCCAGTAAAGATCTACTTAAAGGAAAATACCCCTCCACCATATGAGACATTTCTGTTACATTTATTCAAACACAAATTGCTAGAGATACCAAGCTAAATGAACAATGCTCACATATAAAATTTCAAAATTTTAGTACAACTGGTGCGAAGGTGATTAGTCTGTTACATTCTCAGAAGACTGTAACTCCGTAAGGAGCGTTTCCAGCCTAATGTTTCAAGGAACTTTTTCATTGTTTTCTGATTTTAAATCCATCCCACAACAGTGTTCTACATCACCCTGTATAATTTATAACATTCCTGAATAACTCCACTATAAAATATAAATTGCTGTTGAAGTGCTCCTTAACGAACTAAGAACGTCTTAAAGGATTTTAGCAAGACAAACAAACATTCCTCGCTGTTCTTTGTAGCGGATTATTAAATAAATTATACCAAAGTGATATAAAAGCTAGGCTGATGAATGGCAAATCGTTATAATTGTGTTTATTATGACGGTGGAAGCGCTAATATGAACATTACAGAAGTGCATAATAATTGCTGCTCTGGATGTGTGTTACGGAATTTGGTCTGACGGTCCTTTTTTCTTTAACTAAATTGTGAATGAACAAAAGTACTTGCAGTAATAACAAGGAAAAGTTTAGCCAAGGATGGTTTATATTTGCCCTACTGAAAGTCACCTCAGTTGCTTCATAATAAACCCGGTTGTTTCAAAAACCGCATAACACCACATACAGCCTGATGGAAACATTATAAGGTTATATGAGGTTTCTATATATATTTTCAGTAGGGTGGTAACAGGAAATAATCTTTCAACCGGAAATAATTTTTTAACGGCATGGCGCAGCACCATATTTTTTAATCAGAGTACCAGAGTTCTTAAACAAAGCTGTGCTTCAAAAGGTGAATCGGTAGAGGAGGAGGAACTTGCTTAGCCACCAAGAGCCTTGCGATTTTTCTTTTTGGGGTAATGTTTGCAATCTGGTCTACACAGAAGTACCTAATGATATTCATTTGCTAAAATTCAAAATCGAACCTGCGTTTAAAATGTTTGCATCTGACCTAAGCCAAAGAATTTGGTGTAGTGTAGTGGCGACTGCAACGAAGTAGAGGGGAAATTAGAAGATTTGCTAGTTACCAGTAATAAAATCATAAAAAAGAAACAAAAACAGCAACACCGCGTTCTGCATTCAACAATTTTCTCAAGGTAAGACAATGTGGAGAACGATGGTACAATTTTTGCGATATGATCATTATTAGAAGCATCCTTTCCAACATTGATAACAGAGACTGGTCGAGGAACAATAGAATATCTTTTTGCTAAGGAAAATGTGCACGAATAGTGTATGTGTTAATTGTCCAAAAATCAGTGACTTGCCTGAAATAGAGACAATCGATCTTAGTGTCCGGTACAGTAACAGGCTGAGAAATAAAATTATACGTTCTACCGGCATTGTACAAAAACTATTTCTTATTATACCTGCATCATAATCCTTGTAAAACAAAAAAATAGCGTATAATACACGTGTATAAGAGCCTTTAAAGCACTGCTCCGTTAAAAGGCACTCGGCTTCGCCTCTTGCTTTTAAACCCGCCGCGCGTGCTTTAAAGGCTTGCTTATACACTTGTATTATAATATACTATTATTCATTTTTGATATAGTTTCCTATTTCCATGACAACTGAAACAGTCGTATGACACTACAATCAGATAAAATTCATAATGATGCTGATTACCAATGGATGAGAAGATTACCCCCCCCCCCCGCACTACTTAGATTACTTGTGTCTCTTAGATGATCTAGGTTTCATTGAACCGGTTGGTCGCTTCAGCATAGGACTATATTTCTTTTAATGACAATTCCGTATTTCACTTAGCTGTAAAGATAGGGAGCCAAAATGTTACTATCCGAAAAGCACTCACAAAGTATGTTCAGAGGTTTTCTCCTGAACTTTACATCTGCATTGCGAACTATTGACAGTCCTAAAAGTGTGGATATGTTTCTGAAGGTTACCGGGGCCAGTCAGTAAGTCTGTCACTATTCTGGTTTGTCTTCTGTTTAGGTACAAAAGAGTTTTTGTCGTTCTAGGCATGGGACCCTTAATAAAGAACCCGTCTTAGTGTTTGAAGAAAGGTCCAAGATGATTGGATTTGTGACAACGCCCAGACACATATCTTGTATCTTACGCATTTGTGAAAAATTCCGAAGGCCAGTTCTGCACCCATTAGAGAGTCCCTAGCCCCAACGATAGCCAAGAAATTAGCCTCTTCATTTCCATCAATTCCACTATGGCCGGTAATCAATAGGATTTTCATATAGTTCTTAGCAGAGAACTTTGTGAGGCTTTGCCGACATTCTTGGACCAGTCGTCATCTGTTCTTAGGCGAGATCAAGCTTTTGATGGCCGCTTGATTGTCGGTACAGATATAAATATGTTTACTTTGTGCCCTCTTCTGAGGTTTTCGCTTGCACGTGTGATTAAGCAAAGATCCAAGACCATACCATCATTTCCAATCCAAAAGGTAGGATTGATCATATGACCAACCTTAATCGTGAGGCAACTTTGATATGTCCTACGTTCTCCTGTATGGATTTCCATTGCCGCGTGTAGCCTACACTGTACGCCGCTGCTCAGGCCTCGGCCCCACCAAATGGTGAAGAAGCACGAGTTCCAGCAGCACCTCCATGGCTGCTGTCAGGGTTGTGCACTTGTGCTGTTCTTGTGGTGGTCGTTTCGGTTCTAGGTCACCAAACAAGAGCTGCATGTGTAAGTAGGGAGCGTATACTACGGCCGTGTAGAACCAATGTACGATTCTAGGCCTTATCTCTTATGTTTTCTATAAGGTGCGGCTACACGTCCAGGAGAGGCTCTTGTCATTTCGCACGGCTTGCCCATAGTTCAGTGTGGTTAGTTGGGAAACAGAAATAAAGTTACGTGTAGAAAATAAATTCAAATTGTTATTTACCAGCTGCTTATAGTAAATGAATAACATTTGTGGTAAACATTATGACAAAGAAGTTTGTTATTTAATTAATGTCAGTAAAAAAAGGTTTTAAACTGTTGTTCGAACTTTAATCATCTGCTTATCGAAAACTAAGATAGATATTAAAAAATTGTGTTCTACCTTTTTGTAGAACGAAAAATATCCAAATGTTGTTGAAAATTAAAATTATAAAAAAATGTTTAACACTTTAAAAGAATTTTTTTCATTTTTTGGACATTTTTGTAAAAATTAAAAATTTAGGGTGTATGTTTTTGTACCTTGAAAACTTTATTACTCATTCAATAAATACTGCAAAATTATATATTTTTTTAATTTGTAGCTGTATTAATTCTATTTATCGAGAAATCGACTAGTCTTTTTTTAAGTGCCACCGACTATTTAACAGTATTTGAAAAACACTAAAAAATTCCATTTTCTGGTTAAAAAATTTTATTTTGTTTAAAACAATGTCACCTTAAATCAATACAAAAAAAGAAATATAAAATCAGTTCTTTTCCATGTTTGTTATACGCAATTTGGTATTAACAATTTTATTTAATTTTTCAATAACACAGAAAATTCTCTATATTTTTATAAACTTAAGCCATATAATCAAAGTTGTTAAATAATTTATTTATTGTTAAAATTTCCCTTTTTATCTATTTTATGTATTCTATGTACCTGTTAAAACTATACTTACTAAATATGTTCCTCGACTGTTTTAAATGATGTTTTGCAATATTATATTACACTAAAAAATAGTAGTAGCTTTATACATTTCATGGGAAATATTTTTCTTATAATATGCATATATGTATACTGTCTATATTTAAAAAATATAGTTTGAAAAAGTTCTGGGTAAGTCGCCTTCACTGAGTGGGAAAATCTTGTTAATGGGTTATAAAACTTATAAAAAAATTACTTGTAGAGCGATAGACTTTACAAACATTATATTGAGTCTTTTTTGAACCACTCTATATAGTATGCAAGAAAATTCAAAACAAAATTAGACGCTACAAACCCAAATGTTTATTATAAACAAAACCCACAATATACTTACACCCAACAGCCAGGACCGTTTTCTCTGCCTATGCAACCGTTGGCTCCGCTAATTCAAAACGTAACACCTTATACCCAGCAATCACAACCTATGTTCTTATCTAAACAACCAAGTCAAGACCTACAGTACATGCAACAAAATATACTACAGGAAAATACCGAGACACAATACAACCAATGGCAAGAAGTTCTAAACAAAAAGAGACTGAGAAGCCCAGAAGAAAACACAAGCTATAAGAGACAAACTAAACTTGGCGAGTATTGGTTAAATGTCCCGATCAAAAATAAATTTGATGCACTAAATGAAGAGAAAAATACTGAAACCGACAAGGACAAATCGGGAGAAAATCCCAACCCCCAAAAAGCTCCCCCAATTTTTGTATCAGGTGTAAAAAACTGCAAACCTCTTACTGATCTATTAAACGAAATCGTCGAAAATAACTACACCATGAAAGCGACTAGCAGTGAGGAAATAAAAATACAACCAAAAACCGATAAAATATACACCACTATAATCAATGCTCTAAAAGCAAAAAACACAGATTTTCATACCTATAAACCGAAAGGCGAGAGAAATTTCCGTGTAGTACTTAAAGGGCTGCACTCATCAACGGACATAGAAGAATTGAAACAGGAGTTAAGTTCGAAACAACACATTGTGACAAATATTTGGAATATAAAGCAATATAAAACAAAAAAGCCACTACCTATGTTTTACATCGATTTACAGCAAAACGAAAATAATAAAGAAATTTACAAGCTTAACCTTCTGATGAACTCCGTGGTGCACTTCGAGGCTCCACGTGTTAAAAGAGAAATTTCGCAATGCAGCAGATGTCAAAAATTTAATCATACGAAAAATTTCTGTAACAAAATCCCGAACTGCGTGAAATGTGCAGAGCAGCACCTCACCAGCGCATGTCCTAGAAAATTGAGAGATAACAAAGTCAAATGTGTGAACTGGGGCGGCGATCATCCCGCAAATTATCGTGGATGCATTGTGTACAAGCAGTTACAACAGTCCAAATTCCCCCCGCTGAGGGCAAGAAATACAACACAGCAGAATGCAGCCCCACCCACACAATTCAGACAACCTGGTATAACATTTGTACAAAAGGCTAGACATAATGAGCCACAACAACAAAATGTAAATAATGCAATGCAATCAAATGCGATTACATACAATCAAAATAATGACGACATGGCAGAACTCAGAGAAACGATGAAAAACTGTCCGAACAAATGAGCACAATGTTAAATCTATTAACAATCCTGATTAGCAATAAGTAATAATGACCCAAGTACTAAAAATTGCAACATGGAACGCCAACAGCTTGTGTCAGCATACACAAGAGATAAAAATATTTCTACAAACACACAAAATCGACGTAATGTTAATTTCTGAAACCCGTTTCACAACAAAAAGTTATTTTAAAATCCCACATTACACAATATATGATACAAAACATCCCGACGGAACAGCGCACGGGGGCAGTGCGGTATTAATCAACAATAAAATTAAACCACGAAAGTAAAAAATACCAACATGACTACCTTCAGACAACCAGCATCGTAGTAGAAGACAATCAGGGGCCAATGACAATCTCGGCCATCTACTGCCCGCCGAAGCACAATAACAAAAAGGCGCAATTTGACCATTTCTTTAAAACACTTGGCAATAAATTTATAGCTGGAGGAGGCTATAACTCTAAACATACTCAATGGGTATCGAGAGTCACAACTAGTAAAGGTAAAGAGCTTCTGGCTTTTATACGATCAAACAATTTAAATTATTTAACAACAGGAGAACCGACATACTGGCCCACCGATCTGCTAGACTTCTGCATTACAAAAGGAATAAACACAAAGCAAATAAAAGTAGAATCAAGTTTGGATTTATCCTCCGATCATAATAATAACGATGTACACACAAATTCTAAACAAAGATAAACAACCCACCCTCCATACAAGAAAAACAAACTGGCATGCATTTAGAGAAAACTTAGATGAATTAATCGACTTAAAAATAGCTCTAAAAACAGAATCACAAGTTGACAACGCAGTATACAAACTCAATAGTGCTATTCAAAACTCAGCCTGGAGGGCCACACCTGATCAAAACGAAATGCAAGCAAAGGAAAACTGTCCACTAATAATCAGGGAAATGATTGCTAACAAACGTAAAATACGTGCACAATGGAGAAGAACCAGGTCAGCAGAAAATAAAAGGAAACTCAATAAAGCGATTAGAGAGTTAAAGGCACTGCTCCTCAATCATAAGAATGAACAAATACAAGATTACCTCGCCAACTTATCAGCCACAGACAATACTTCCCATAAAAGATAACAATGGAAAATGGTGTAGAAACGACAAAGAAAAAGCCGACACATTCGCGGACCACCCCTCCAAAGTTTTTAAGCCCCACCAAGCGGAAGAAAATACAGAAGAAGAGAGCAAAATACTAAAGTTTTTAGAAACACCTTATCAAATGGACCTACCCATTAAAAGCTTCAAGATGAAGGAAGTGAAAAGAGTCATCCTGAAAGAAACAAACCCTAAAAAGGCACCTGGATATGACCTGATTTCAGCTAAAGTATTACAGGAAACTACCAAAAAATGTCAAAAAATGATTACCCTAATTTACAATGCAGTACTAAGGCTGGGATACTTCCCTAATCAATGGAAGGTTGCCCAAATCATTCTAATAGCAAAACCTGGAAAATCCCCAACTGAAATAACGTCGTACAGACCAATTAGCTTGCTTCCTATACTCTCCAAGATCCTAGAAAAACTCTTACTAAAACGGCTCAGACCAATCATAGAAGACAAGAAATTAATTCCTAAACACCAATTTGGCTTTAGAAATCAGCATGGCACAATAGAACAAGTGCACAGAATAGTGAATCAAGTAAATAGTGATCTAGAAGGCAAGAGATATTGTTCTGCTGCCTTCCTAGATATTAGTCAGGCTTTCGACAAAGTCTGGCATGAAGGCTTATGCTATAAACTTAAAAATCACCTGCCACACCATTTCTATCAAATTCTAAAGTCTTATTTAAGCAACAGACATTTCTTAGTCAAATACCAAAATCCGTATACCAGCTTAAATAACATTAATGCAGGAGTGCCTCAAGGGAGCGTCTTGGGTCCCACACTATATTTGCTTTTCACCGCAGACCTACCATCCACCAAACAAACCACCGTTGCGACCTTCGCGGACGCTACCGCAGTGTTAGAATCACACCCCATCCAGCATCAGCTTCCAGAAATTTACAAATGAATCTAAATAAAATCCAAACGTGGCTAAAAACGTGGAAGATAAAAGCCAATGAAAGTAAATCAGTGCATGTAACCTTCGCAATCAGAACCGGCACTTGTCCACCTGTAACACTAAATGGAACTCAGCTACCACAGACTGAAGAGGTAAAATATCTGGGTTTACATCTGGACCGAAGAATGACATGGCGTAAGCACATATTTACTAAAGGAAAACAACTTGGCATAAAATTTAGCCGAATGTATTGGCTCATAGGGCGGAGGTCTCCACTTTCGCTGGAAAACAAGCTTTTGGTATACAAAACCATAATTAAGCCTATTTGGACCTACGGTCTACAACTGTGGGGGACCGCCAGTGCTTCAAATCTCAAAATTCTCCAGAGGTTTCAAAGTAAGGTGCTTCGAGTGATCGCGGATGCCCCTTGGTATGTACCAAACTTTGTAATTGAGCGTGATCTGCAAGTTCTCTCCATTCGTGACAAAATCAAAAAACAGTATGCAAAATATCATAATAGACTTGAAATCCATCCAAATGAACTGGTTAATAAATTAACAGACATTGCCGGGGAAGTTAGGCGGCTGAAACGCTTCAAGCCGGCGGACTTGACTACTAGATTCAATTAGTTAGATTTAGTATATCTTATATTATAAATAGCATGTAGTCAAAAATACCTAATTATCAGGTGTAAGTTGCAAAGAGAAGGATCACAGGATCAATCTCTACATGTCCATATCTAATTATTAAGTGACAAAATTTACCTATTGTTCACCCCTTGAACAGATTGTAAATATTATCAATTTTATAAAAAAAAGACGCTACAAAATGTAAAGCCTAGTTGCTACGTTTAATTTTCTAGTAATTATTTGTTTCACGTAGTAAAAAAAGAAAAAGTGCTGATATGGATATTTCCCCGACTTTAGCGCACGTTTAGCTCTATCAGCTTAGAAAATAAATATTATCATGTGCTCAGTTTGTAACAAAAATTGTTGTTCCAATTTTTAAATTTTGATACTTTTTAATTTTGAGAGTTTTTACCGTTTCGAAAACACTTATTTATCATACTAACCTCCTAGTACTGTTACGACACTGAATTGTATAGCAACCCGCAAAGCTGTCAAACTCATTTTTGAGTAAATAATCATTAAAAAACGTGTTTCAACGAAAGTTGACGTTGCGTTGCCGTAATTCTAATAAAGTATTAAGAAAAAGTAACAATCGAACGTATTGACGCAAGTTGTTTATCTCACTATATTTATCTCCTACTTATTTATAGTTGTTTACTTGCTGATGAAGTAATTAAATAGCCAAGTATTTGAACTATCAGTTTTGTTATTGATTTTATTCGAAGTGTTTGCATATAGAGATATAATGGAGGCAGGTACACTTGAGCAACATGAAAAAAGTCGCAGGAAAAGTAAGTTTTGAAAATTTGTTTTCTACATTTCAAATAAATTATATTGTAAATAAAACAATTTATAATTTTGTGAGTTGCTAAAATAATGTTATCAAACGTTTGACGTTATTTTGTTCATTTAAGTGAATCTGAATTGCGTTTCGTGACCAACAGGAAATAAGGAATTTAATTTAATCTAATTTAAATTAAAAATTTAATTTGATTTAAACAGGAAAGATTATTAGAATATGAGCATAACATCAAATGTCAAAGTAGAAGCGTTTTTTCCCAACAAATCATTTTTGAATCTCGGTAGCATATGTCACTAGTCCGGATCTGTAACTTGGCGAGACAAAAAAACACAGCTGTAGAAAGCAAGAACAAATAAGTTGCTAGTTAAATTTTTTTAAATTCTCTTTCGGTTTCTTTATAACTCAAATTTAACGTTTCTTACAACCATTAACGAATTTGCCACATTTTTACAAATGGTTGTACTTCTTATTAGAACAAATCTAAATATTTGAAATTTTTGTTTCAATTACAACTGAAATGCTTGAAGATTAAAAAACCAACCCTTTTCAGCTAAAGCCGCTTTGCCAAAACAAGCAGATCAAAATAATGGACAACAAAGCAACAACATCTTAGCTTCGTTATGTAGCATTCTCATCGTTATTAGCTCCGCTCTCATAATCTTTGCAGCTGCTAGAAATACCATCACATGGTTTGTATTTAAAATGTTATACATTGGCAGTACATGCATAATACAATAATATTAACCTTTTAGGCATTGTCAACGATTTTGGGGTGCATCTGGAGATTTCTGGCAAGCATTATGGAATAGAATTTTAAATGTAGTAGGAGAAGATCCTGTCACTTTATGGGTGTATGGTCCATTATTTGTAACATTCATCGTGTATTGGACCGTTGGCGCAATTTATACTTTGTTGGATCTTATCAATCAACCAAAGGCTGTTATGCGATATAAAATACAGCCAGGAATGAATGAGCCCGTTGAAACCAAAAGGCTTCTAAAAGTGAGTGTCTCAAACTACCAAATTTACTAAAGTACCCAGTTGTAGCGGGTATCTATCGTAAAACACCATTAGAAATGCACCGGTGTTTTATGTTGTTAGCAGCTGTTTAAACATTCAAGAAACACACTTGAATACATTACTTGTAGGTAATTGGATGGGTTCTAATAAATCAAACCGTAGTGAATGTACCCTTTTTCTTTTTGGGATATCAAATTATACAATGGCGTGGTTATCCATCAATGCGAGAACTGCCAACTTTCCATTGGGTGCTGTTTGAAGTTGCAATCCACATCCTTATGGAAGAAATAGGATTTTATTATTCCCACAGGTATTTTTAACTAACTGTAAACTTTTATGGAGTAAAACAATTAACGTATTTGTTTAAGGTTATTACATAATAAATTCCTGTACAAGTACATTCACAAAAAGCATCACGAATGGACAGCACCCATTGCGGTTACAGCAATATATGCCCACCCAATTGAACATGTTTTTAGTAACATATTTCCACCCTTGATCGGTGTCGTCATAATGGGCTCACACGTAGCTACGGCTTATTTGTGGTATTCTCTTGCAATTATAGCAACGTTACACTCACATTCCGGTTACCATTTGCCTTTTCTGCCCTCTTCGGAGTTTCATGACTATCACCATTTAAAGTAAGGGTTATTTAATGAATTTTATTCAGAAAATATGCGAGTTTATTTTGCAGGTTTAATCAATGTTTTGGTGTTCTGGGCGTGTTGGATCGCCTACACGGAACTGATGCGAAATTCAGGAGTACAGTTTCATATACCCGACATGTTATGATGCTGAACTTGGTACCTCCAAGAGAGATGTTTCCAGATCCTACACCAAAAGAAAAGCTTGGAAAAGAATATTAAGAAAAAAGTTTTGTTCTATAAGAATTTGTTTTATATATCTATATTTCAGTCATTGTTTGCAATTTTTAATTGTAGTGTCAAACAACACTCATTACATAGATAATAATTATAAATACTTATAAAACACATTTAATTTAGATAATTATATAATTATATAAGTTTTTAAGTTTTGTATGTGTCGATATTAAAAAAATATAGTATTTATCGGCCCTCGAGATTGTTTACAAATTTGTTCAGCATTATGAAAAATACAGTACCTACTTGAATTTAAAATTACACAATTTCTAGAAATTCAGTTTATCGCGATCTTAATGCGGATTAAAGCCAAATGAGGCTAATTTAAATAATTTATTGTGACCCTTAAAAGCTATTGTAGTAATTGTATTTTGGGTTGCCTAAAATACTTGTTTTTTAGTTTTGATTTTGTTTGAACATTGCGTTATTTTCATCAGCTTAGTTCAGTTAATTGTCAAACAAACAATGTTAAAAAAATTGAAAAGAGCTATACAAATTTTGTAATGACTTCTGAAAATTAAAAAACAAGCAAATTTTAATCAAGTTAATTAAAATGCCTGGGCTTTATAAAATACAAACCCTTAAACTTATTCCAACCCATTCAAGTTTTACATCGTTTTATAGCTTCGAATGTCCATAATCATAATATGTTCGAGTTTTTAGTTTCCGTAAAAATTGAAAGTACAGGACCGTACTAACGCAATTTCTATTTTTTAACAATACCAAAAAAACATCATGTTCTAGTATCTACGTGCAATTTTGCAAAAATTCATTACACGTTTACATTAAAAAGTGTAATTTGTTGTTTAACATGCATATTTTATCGTCGTTTTAGGTCTAGGGGTCCCCCAGAAACGTCTCGCTTGGTGGCATTTGGTGCGAAATGCCAGATATTAAATATGTTCAATTCCGTAAACGTTCGTCATATTTAATATTTTTTAATAACTTATACGTTCAAAAATTTTAACGCTGTTAAAATAAAGACGGTTTTTCATATACAGGATCATAATACGGTATAATTTAACATTATGTCGGTTTGCACTGCATATCCACCTGGAATAGCGTGCCAGAACTGAATAAATATTTTTATTTAGCTGTATTATTAATAATTTTCAAATAAGTAGATGTACTTCTTCATCATTTCGTTTTCGGAATATGAAGTTTGAAGCACATTGACATGTGTAAGATGTTAGATGATCTAATTTTCATCCTTATGAAGATTTAATACCGAAAGCTTTGTATCACTAAACCGCTTTGTAATTTATATTTGTTTGTCATAAAATTTACGTAACAAACAACGATTACCTTTTTAAATTTGCTACAACATGCACTACATCTCAGTCAATGGAAACCTTATTAGTCATATGTTTCCCAGTGTATTACAGTTAGGTACATGCTGCCCTACTTAATGTTAATGTTATATTAACAAAAAGACGCGGTCAAAGCACCTACCGAAAGCACGTTGGACGACACTGAATGTTTTAACAGACATAATGCAAAACATCTCACGTACGAAAAGACATACGGTTTCCTGGAAACAGTTAATAAAAGAGGAGGTTTTTTTAAATTTTACAAACTCATCCCAACATACAGGGTGTAAATTAAGTAACGCATAAATTCATTTACTCAGCTATTAGCAATTTTTTAGAAAAATGCTGGGACAGGTCAATTTTTATTTTCATTTTGGCACATTTTTAAAAACTATTTTTTTGTAAACTTCAAAATGGCGGCCGTGCGCCATCTTGGAAAACAATTTTAAATAGAAAGGGGGGTCTTGCGACGGCTCATTTTAAAGCTATTACTGAGGAGAGTACAGGTGCAAATTTTCAAATATTTTTATCCACCCAAAACAAAATGGCGGCCTGTCAAAACTCTACTTGTTTACTTGTTGGAACTAAATTAGAAGTTTAATGTAATAATGAATAACAATTTAACCTATTTATTATTGTTGTTTTGGTCCCCGTCTGCCTATCCACCTCCCTGGAATGTTTCATTTAAATAAAACTGGTAAGACTGGTACTAAATCTAGATACCTAGAAGCGAAAGTTTTTGTAAAAAACAAAAAATAAACAATAATAAATAGGTTAAATTGTTATTCATTATTACATTAAACTTCTAATTTTGTTCCAACAAGTAAACAAGTAGAGTTTTGACAGGCCGCCATTTTGTTTTGGGTGGATAAAAATATTTGAAAATTTGCACCTGTACTCTCCTCAGTAATAGCTTTAAAATGAGCCGTCGCAAGACCCCCCTTTCTATTTAAAATTGTTTTCCAAGATGGCGCACGGCCGCCATTTTGAAGTTTACAAAAAAATAGTTTTACTCAAAAATGTGCCAAAATGAAAATAAAAATTGACCTGTCCTGTATATATATTGCGTAATATATTTACACGTATTTTTAACTTAAAGTAACAATAAACAAAGTAGCAACGTATACAAAACTGCAAACAATATATAACCCTTGTCAGCGAAACTGTTCACTTGCTATTCCAAACGGCTAACGTAAAAGTCAGTTGTACCATAATAAAGCGTGTTATAATGTAATTTCTCAATAATGAGGGTGCCAACCCGGCTGAAATTTTACGCAGACGCAGCTGACAATATAAAGAACGTAGTTCACAATATAAAGAACGCACACCAAAAAAAACAGCAGGTATTTAAATAGGCTAACTTTAAAACATGGTCAAGAGACTGTTCGTGACAATCCAGGAAAATGAGGTTTAACTGCAACAAGAGTGCTGTCATCAGAGCTCTGATCAATACAAATAGAGAAATAACTATCTCTGAGATAGTGAAAAAAACAAGAACACGTTTATTGACAGCTGAAATGACTATTGTTGCAGTTGAATCTCCTCTTCCTGTATTGTCACTGACGATCTCACAATCAATTTTGTTCGGTTTGACGCTTTCATTAACGAGAAATCTTAGCCGAAAATTGAATGTGCTACTTCACAGTTAACAAATGACAGTTACATCGGCCGTATTAAATAACAAGTGAACGGTGTCCATGACAACGGTTATGTATTGTTTCTTGTTGAGAGAGAGTTGGTTTTGAAATTTGCATAACAAATAACTGCATTAATCCTAAATCACTGCGTAGGTCTCGTAAGTCTGTGTTCTATTAAATTTATACAAACGAATACGAAAGCGCGTGCGCATTTCGAATGGTCGCACTATCATCTAGTCGAACAATACAAACTTTTATTTTTTTTATTTCAAAGAGTTTTAACTGTAAAAATGTTAAAATGAAGAAAAACGAGAATTATATTTTAAACTCGTCTTACTAACACCTATAAAAAAAATAAAATGGGTATGAGAGGGCCCCTCAACTTACGGCTATTTTCTGAATTTACACCACTGATTAAACGGTATTATTTTCAAAAGTAAAACATGTGACAAGTTTTAATAAAGTTTGCTATAGTTTATTAGCGAGTTATTATTTGTTGAAAATGGATAATAAAACCAGCCACACCTGTACAAAACTAATTTTCGTTATGCCTAACTCTAAGTTTGCATTACAAAGGAGAGGAAATATTACAATAATTATTTCAGATCTGGTAAAAGTTGTTGCGAATATTATATTACGCATAGGATGTTTTAAAATTACGGTGTAACTAGATTAATACAAAAATTTAGACAAGAATGTTTTAAAAAATGTATGTAATTGGGTGCATTGTGTGTACGCATCATATCTCCCGAACGGATAGGACGACTTCAATAGGCTGTAGGCATATAATGTTTTTTAAACTCTGTAGACTCATAAAGATAAAGATAGGCTACAATTTGATTTGTGTCCCAGTCCGGTAATTTCTCTGTGACGCCCTCTATGAATTTTTGAAAATCAAAAATTTATGACCTTTTGACTAATAATCGGTGGACAATAAACTGTTTTAGTTTATGTTTATGCTAAATTGCTCATGAGTGATAGTAGGATAAAGTTAACAAAACACCGTTTTGTTTTCCTATAAAAACTTTCTGAATTCAATAAAACAAGTATGGAGACAGAATATCGAAACAGGTCAGTAGAGTGCGCTCCCTTTTCGCTATCCGAGCCGACTACTATCAGTGGCGGCTCTTGCTCCAGGAGAAATATTTATTCTTTACTAGCGTGTTCTTCCGTCAGCAATCCAGTCAAACATACGAATGGAGCGACCTAAACAGTTGGTGGGCGGTATAATGTTATACAAATGTACTTTTTCCAAAGAATCCAGAAACAAAACCATAACATCTGGTTTAGAAACGTAATACGCGAGGCATGCTCGGAGGCGAGCTCCAGTCCGTAAGAAGACAGATCGCCGGAAATGCTGAAACTACAGACCAATTTCCCTATTAAGTACAAGACATAAAACACTGGTAAAAACAACTGATAAGAAACTGGAGGACAATGTAGAAAACCACACAGGTGATTATCAAGGGGGGTTCCAAAAGTCACCGGGGAAATATAGACCAAATTTTCGGGTTGAGACAGATACATGAAAAATGCTGGTAGAAAAAGATATAACTATACGCAATTTTTATAAGGCATACGATAAGTTTCAAAAGTACCCTACGAAACTGATCAAATTAGTGATGATCCTTAAAAGAACATATAACCAGGTAATAATAGAGAGAACTAACAGGGAAATTCAAAATTAACAGCGGGTTAAAGCGGGGAGATCCCATGTTAACGGTTTTGTTCAACATTGTGCTGGAGTGAGTGATAAAAATCAGCGGCATAAGAAGAGATAAGAATTCACACCTAGTGCTTAGCTCATGCGGATAACCTCACACTTTTAGCAAGAACAAGAAAAGAATTGAAGAACATAACGAGAAACATAATGAAAGAACAAAGTTAACATAGAAATTAATGAAATGATAGTATTAGGAGAAACAAGAGAACAAATCGGAAGGAGTCTGGGAACTATAGTAGGCGGCAAAATGTATTCTTTCAAGAGGGCGGATGGTATTGTGTTTCTAGGAACTGAGATCGTAAATAGCGGAAACCAAATCAAAGAAATCGAACGAAGGATTTACAAAAGAGAGTATAGGGTCGCTTAAAAGTGTTTTAATTGCAAAGAAAGTGTAGCGGTCAGTGAAAGTAACACTGTATCAAACAACGATCAGATCAGCAGTAACATAACGCGAGTAAGCCGTGGGTATGCACTTAAAAAACTGTGCAAAAAAACGGATAATAAATGTGATAAAGCAGAACGGAATAAAACTGCTAAGACCAAAGAGGAGACCGAGAAGGTGCTAACTGGTATTTGTGGAGAAAGAGCTTAGGGAATTAGGCATAAATGATTCTGAGCATAATCTAACAAGTTAGTAGCGTGCGCTCCCATTTCGCTAGTCCAGCCGACCACTATTAGCGGCAATTTTCCAGGCCCAATATTTACCATTTACCAGTGTATTCTCGCGGAAGGGATAGAGTCACAAATGCGAGTGGAGTGACCTGAACAACTGAACGTATGTGTATAATGTATAACTACAAATGTAGTTTTGCAAATACGCCTATAATATCTAAAGTATAGAACTTGAGCAAAGTGTTTCACTCATTTTTTGTTCTGAATAGGTTTCTTAAAAGTTTGTTTTGTCAGCTATTGATAAATAATGGTATTTACCCCTACTTCGGTATATAAGCTCGCTACTATGAGTTAATTTTAGTATTTTTGTGTATTTTATTTTAAATTTATGATATTTACAACGCCTCCTTCAACCAACCCCTTTAAAGTAAATAATTAATGTATGTTCTTATATGAAAAAAAAATTATCACCATAAAAAAATTCAAAAATATTTTAAAACAAAGCTATACAACAAATCAGTTTCATGTATGTTTATCTAAGCCTGATATTTCATGGGAACAAGAGAGCTAAAAATAAAATGAAACTGAAAGCATAAACTCGTGCGATAAAGCTTATATAGTACTAACATAAACTTTGAAAGTTGGTTTTTTTATAACTCCGTGTCAGGGGCTCGATACATATGTAGTGCAAAATATCACTCGAAGTCAAGGATAACCAAGGATAGCCTGTTTCAGTCCAATATTGACTTCAGAAAGTGAGCCCGCTTTGCGTCAAATGCCGGGATATCGATTGGTCTCGGAGTAGGTCGTGCTCGTGAGGATGGCCATGCAATGAACAGAATTTGCAAAGAACAGAATGACCAACGAACAGAATACCCGAAGCCGAAGCCGATGACATGCGAACGTAAAATAGCATTTAACAGAAATTGTATTTAACAGAATAGAATTTAACAGAATACTGGAAGAGGTCACTTTATTCGTGTTCTTTCGGTTTTAGTACTTTTTAGTTATATTTTGATGAATTGTTGTGGTGATACCCACAAAAGACTAATTTTTGAAACGTCAACAAACAGCAGTCAAAAGGGTTAGGAATTTGAAGGTTAAGTACACAGAATATACCTTTGGTTAAGTAATCAAAATCTAATGTTTTAGCACAAAGATAAAATAGTAGCGTTGTGCGGTAGGAAATGCATATTTAAAATAAAATAAAACTATAACGCTGTAGTTATTCTGTTGTACTGCGAAAAAGTGGTACAGAAAATTTGTTGTGTTAATAAATAAATAAAAAGTTGTATTCCTGCATATATACCTGGTGTACAATTAGAAAAATTGACATGGAAATCCAACGTTAATTTTTAACCCTGTATGCCAATCGTCCTTTCTGTATTTATCTTTTTAATATAAAGGTAAACTCGCAAGACTTCAGTAACTTTTAACTGTCCCACGAAACCATAAACAGCAATCTTATGTGGTATATCAAGTTGCTTGAAAATCGTAATTAATTTTTAATTAACTAACTACGTTTTGAAAATTTAAATTTTTCATTAATTTAGCCACTACATCCATTTCACGTTTAGCTCCTACATAATTTGTGGCATTGTCTGAGTACATCAAATTGTCATTCAAATTTAAACCGTTTGACGTTTTTGAACTGGCATCGAATACTACTCTTAATTTGGTAGTGGTGCTAGATTCTTTAATTACCGTATGATGGGGTAAATAAAAACTTGGCGCCTCTACCTCTTGTAATGGAAAGTTTCCATGTGACCTAAGTTGCGATATTCGCTCATAAATTTTCCATATTCTTTCCTAAATTGTATTTTGTTATTTAATTTTCTTTCTATATTATAAAATCGTTTCAATGCTATTTCATAGGAAAAACCTAAATTCACCGAATCGTATTTAAAAGGAAGTTTGGCAATAAATCTGCCATTGGCACATCTGGACATCGTTTTTTTAAAATGCGTTTGGCAATTTCTTTCTTCCCGGGTCCATATTTTATGGTGGTCTGCTTGCGCCTCAAGTTCCCAAAATCTTTTTAAACCGTTGTCCAGCTGGCTTACGCTGTTGATGGCCAAATTACAACGTACCGGCGATCCATTAGGGATGTTTATGGTATCCCAATAATCCAACCTAGATTTGTTTTTTGAAAAACGGGCCCCGGTGAAATGGTTTGTATCTGACCAACACCATCTATTATAGGTGGTGTTGATCTGACCGACGCACAATAGTTGCCAGAAGATTTCTGCACCCAACAATAAATACAGATTTATTTATATTGTCTACATGTACGAAAATTATGGCGAAATTTACTTCGTATCTTAGTGTTAAGTTAGAGGTGTTATGGAGCAAAATATTCAAGGAAAATGTAGAGTTATAAGAATCATAATTTTATAGTAAAACATGCTCTTTTTAAAGAACATAAGAAGCTATATCGTAAAAAACTGTTTTCAGAAACTTTAACCTCTCACACAGCGAAGCGCATAGCGTTAGTAACCTATTTTTATGTATATATACTTTCAGGAAAACAATTTGTAGAGTGTGTTGCCTAAACAACAATCTTATCGTAATATTTGGATGTTAATTGTATGGTTCAAACAGTTGAACTGTTTTTCTTTATGTTGGTTACACTGATACAAATCGAAGTTATCCGAATTTAAAATGGTTCTGATTATTGCAATTCTGTTCAATACACATTCTGCTCGGTGATTACGCACAATCGTTTTCCGAATACGAATTCGCTTCGGGCGACTTCGGATTCTGTTTAAATATCATTCTGTTAAATGCAAGTTCTGTCAAATGCATACCCACCCTCGTGAGATCTGCTGGCGATGGCCATGCAATGAACAGAATTTGCAAAGAACAGAATGACCAACGAACAGAATACCCGAAGCCGAAGCCGATGACATGCGAACGTAAAGTAGCATTTAACAGAAATTGTATTTAACAGAATAGAATTAAACAGAATACTGGAAGAGGTCACTTTATTCGTGTTCTTTCGGTTTTGGTACTTTTTAGTTAGTTATTTTGATGAATTGTTGTGGTGGTACCCACAAAAGACTAATTTTTGAAACGTCAACAAACAGCAGTCAAAAGGGTTAGGAATTTCAAGGTTAAGTACACAGAATATATCTTTGGTTAAGTAAACAAAATCTAATGTTTTAGCACAAAGATAAAATAGTAGCGTTGTAGGGTAGGAAATGCATATTTAAAATAAAATAAAACTATAACGCTGTAGTTATTCTGTTGTACTGCGAAAAAGTGGTACAGAAAATTTGTGTTAATAATTAAATAAAATGTTGTATTCCTGCATATATACCTGGTGTACAATTAGAAAAATTGACATGGAAATAAACGTTAATTTTTAAACCTGTATGCCAATCGTCCCTTCTGTATTTATCTTTTTAATATAAAGATAAACTTACAAGACTTCAGTAACTTTTAACTGTCCCACGAAACCATAAACAACAATCTTATGTGGTATATCAAGTTGCTTGAAAACCGTAATTAATTTTTAATTAATACATTTACAAATCAAAGATCTTTAAACAGCGTAAATGGTAAAATGAAAATTATTAGGCAGTTTGGACAGTTCTAATAATTACCTAAATAACGTTTGATTGTCTCGATATCAAAGTACAGCTCATGGTATAGCTGTTTATTCAAAAAATAATTAGAAATCGGATTTTCTATGTCAGTGTTAGCCAAATTACATCTGAAAGTAGTAATATACCTAACGGTAAATGTCTAGAGCAGCTATTATTTCTAATAGCAAATTAAATTGTGGACCACAAATTTTAATTTTGGTACATTTTTTAATTAAAACAAATGCTTATAATAGAAAATTATTGCAATTATTCAGTTACGCTATAATCCTTTTTAAACAAGAAATACCATTAAATTTCTAGTTTAAAGAAGGATTATAGCGTAACTGAATAATTGGAATAATTTTCTATTATAAGCATTGTTTTAATTTATGAAAAAGATATAATTGACCTTGGGCAAAGATGGCTGTGGATGAATGTTATAAAATCGGCTTCTATTTATCAAAAACCACAAACATTTCAGATACTATAATTACTTTGCCTAATGAAGGTACTACCTTCAGTAGATATAGGTACTTTTGCATCGTATATTAGAGAGACCACATTATAAGACTCCTGCGAAATAAATTATTGTTATCAAATGCTAGAGTTGCTGTATGTAAAAATTTCGTGATCCATACTATTTTTATTGACTTTTTAAATATTCAGTTATTCAGAACAGATTTTATTAGATATTAGTTTTATCATAACAAACACCAAAGAAATATTTATTGTTAAAAAAAAACAAAATAAATCTCAAAAATATAAAATAAGATATACAATGAATTCCACAAACGAATATGAAAGACTAGAACTATCATAGTTTTATCATAACAGACACATAAGAAATATTTATTATTAAAAAAAAACAGATACAAATCTTAAAAATATAAAACAAGATATATTATGAATCCCACAAAAGAATATGGAAAACTAGAACTTCATAAGTAACATAACTATACAGTGAGTTTTTTTTTTAAAGACTGGCCATAGGTTTTTACATGTAAATGTTTCAACCCTCTGTTAACTTTTATTTTTGTGAAAATTACGAAGCTTTGCATTATTTTTAGATTAAATATTAACATTAGCTAGTCATTTATTTCATTTTATAATAAATGGTAAACCACGGCGAACCAGAATAGATAAGTTACAAACAATGTGCTATTTGCAAATAAATAGTCCGAATGCCAGAAAAGAAACATAAAACATTTAATTTGATAACAATACATGATTTATGTTATAACAAGGTAGTTTAAATCAAAATTTGTAAGAAAAGACACTTTTCCTATGAAAATTTGTTGAATTGTTACTATTGTCAGAACAAAATTACAAATGTCAACATAAATTTTAGCCTACTAGAAATTAAAAAGTAGCAATTAAAAGCAAACGGAATTCAAAAATTGCTTTTTTGGTAGTTTCTTCGTTGCTTGTAGATCGATAAATTGAAACCGTTTCAATACTTATCAAATTCTACAACTTTATTGCAAACTGGGTTGGATATTCTCATGAAGACAAAAGTTAACAGGGGGTTGAAACATTAACATGTAAAATCCTATGGGCAATCTTAAAAAAAACTGACTAGAAAAACTCATTGCATAGATGTTAAATGGCTTGAAAAGATCTACAAAAGTATCGCTACCTAGTGTAACTACAAAATTTACTTGAAAAACATTAACTTCTGTTTTACACGTACCAAACGGGCTATATTTTGAATAACTAAATTACTGATAATAAATTAGAAATAAATTCATCTATATTAGTATAAAATTAAAATAATGAAAATTGATGTAGCATTGCCCATGATCTATTTAATGATAACCTACAATAGCAAAATAACAATAATATTAGCTTAAATAAATCATAACGATACAATTTTAAAAATAAGTGTAATAACCTTGTATTGCTATAAACAAATTGAACTATAAATACTTAAGGTCTGTAAAATTTTGAATTTAAATATTTTGTAAAAGTTTTAATGTTTCTGTCAAATACCGAACATTTTGTAGGTAAATTCTAAGTGAATTTGTATCTCTCCTACTTTTTGCGATTTCCATACTGTGCATGTTTTTTGGACATCCCATACAACTTCAAGTGTCGAAATGTGCGCGGGAAACTTTTATATATTAAAGGGCCAAAAAATTTTTGCTCAAACACGAGGAATCTTATGGTTTACCCCGATACCCGGACAAACTATCTCAACCCCGATATTCTGGGTTAAAGCCGGACGTCTCGCAACCCTACAAAATGCTGACCTCAACTAAAAAAAAAAGAAAAAATACAAGTACATTTTTTAAGGAGACAGGGACAGGGATAAAGAAGAAAATTCTGAAGATGCGATGGAAATATCTTGCGAATTAGTGGATATTGTTGATTTGCTGGATAATGCAGTTATAGATCGAGAGGTTCCGGCTCGGGAAAAGGGCACTAGAGGAGGTGGTTCAATGATACAGGGATGGGGAACATGGGGTATGGGTGGCTCATTAATTTGGGAAAGTTTAGATGTAACAGCTGCTGGTAAAGGAATACGTATATTCGTTCTTGCCTGACTGGATTGCAAAGGCAATGGAGAAGGTTTAGATGTTCCAGAAAGTGGTGCTAAAGGTGGTACTGCTGTAACAGGATGATGAAGACCTTGAACAGCAAGCTGAGGTTGTTGCGTTACTGGCACATGAATTCGAGAGGAAAGTGGTGTATTAATGGAGTGAGGGTGATGCACAGGAGGGACAATTAGAGGACGAATTTGAAGGCATGGATGTGGTCCACGAGGAGGAACAGGGAGAGGTAGATTTGGAAGTTGAGGGTGAGGTTCCACAGGTGGATCAAGTAGGGGATGATCATTCGGAGCAGGAATTTGACGGCGTCGCCGTACAGGTTGTCGAAGATGAGGAGCAGGAGCAGGTGGATTTGCAATTTGAGGATGAGCACGAGGTTCTACTGATGGATCAACTGGGAGATGAGCATTAGGGGCATGAATTTGAAGACGTCGCGGTGCAGGTACAGGTTGTCGACGCCGAGGAGCAGGACGAGGTGGAATTGGGCGATCAGGAGCAGGTGGGGGCATTACAACATGGAACTGAGGAGCTTGATATTGTATTTGTTGGGGGTGGTGAACAATTGGACCTAAATTAGGAAAATTGAGGTTGGCATTTTCATTGGCCTCCTCTAGAGGGACCCAGTTATGTAACCTGTTGTGCAGCGTTTCCATAAAATGTTGCACCTGTCCCAGAAAATTGGGAACACCTATAATTCCTGTTGCCAGACGTTGCCATGCAACATCTAATTGTTGTTCAAACTGCCTGTGAACTGGTCTGGCAAGTCGTCTTAGGCGTGGAACTCGATCGGCCTGCCGTACTTCCAGTTCCACTATTTCTTCAATTTTTTAGTTGTCGCATAAACCGCTTGTCGAAATTTCTGCTCATATTGATAATTTGGTTTGTTTATTTTATAATTTTCTTAACAGGTTTCACTGGGGTATCTACAGATTTTTGAGTATTTGCAGATCTAAGATTTTCTACTCGTTTTTCCAAGCAGTTAATTAAATATGTTAATTTTGGAATTTCGGATGTTAAAGTTGTCTGCCACTGACTTTTTGTGACGTAACCTAATTTTTCTATTATTATTGGTACTAGCAAATCGTCCCAAGCTTCAACGGGCAATTTAAAGATTTCTAACTCTGCTAAATTCTAAATTCGTCGTTAAATTATCTAAAAGTTGAAGAAGTGATGCGTGAGATGCTTTAGTTATAACAGGTGCTTTAATAATGGCTAACACAGTTGAACAGTTAATCTTTTGTTTTCATAACGTTTTCTTAGAATATCCCAAGCCGATGCATAATTAGCTTCGGATACCGGAAAACGTTCTACTGCACGCAAAGGTTCGCCTATTAAGCAAGATTGTAGGTAATGAAACCGTTCGCAATCATTAAGACTATCATTTCGTTGCGTAAACAAACCAAAAAATTGCGGTAAATTAATTATCATTGGCGTAGCACGTACAAATTAGGGCACAGCAATTTTCATAAAAAAATAAATTTGGCAAGTCACAATTTAAAGAAACTGTAAAAACATTTAATAAAGCAAAAGTAAATGATAGGATTTATTTAAGAATATTATTGTAGAAAAGATTTTTCATTTATAAATTACAATATAGATGCTTAAAATTAGTGCTTTGTAGATACGAACTGAATCGTCATTGTTCAAGTTCTCCACGATCCATTTTATTCCCAGGAAATCAAATCATGGTCAATGTCTGGACACAACCCCAAATAAATAACGCCAAACCATTTCCAGTATTAATGCATTTAATTAAACAAATAATTTCTATCAACAGGACAATATTATTGAAGAATATAACTTACAAGTCTACTTACATTACAGAAATACCTGTACAAAAAATAAGTTTAAGCTGTAGTTAGCTTAATTTATTGTATACATTACCAGAAAAACATATTTGATTTATAAATTACAATAGCTGCTCAAAATGAGTGCCATTGCTTTGAAAACACAAATGAACTCTCCTCCTCATGTTATTAAAAACTCTCTGCAAGTCGTCTACAATAATGTTACGTATCTCATTTTCAATGGCCGCTTGTAGTTCTTCGAGAGAGTGTAGACGATTTTTGAACGCATTATTTTTTAAATGGCCAAATTAATAAAAATCCAGAGGTGTTAGGTCCGGGCATCTTGGAGACCATCGTCCATGGCTAATAAGTCGATCATCATAAAATTCTCTGAGATAATTTAAAGTAGCGTTTGTTGTGTGAGCTGTCGCTCCGTCCTATTGGAAATAACCCTGGTTTAACTCATCGTCGAGCAACTGTTCAATAAAAAACGGTTGCAATATATTATCACGATATCTCTCTACATTTGTAGTATCGTGAAAAAATATGGGACCAATACTTGGTCGTCTTGGCATAGCCACCCAAACACCAATTTTGATTGGGTGCAAACAAATGAAACCACGCTTCGTCAGACATAAAGGAGAGATCCAACACATCCTCATGATTCAAGTTCTCCATAAACCATTGGCAATACTGTACCCGTTGTGGAAAATCATGCGGATACAGTTGTACTACTGATACTCTGTACGGGTGCATATGCAGATTTTTTTCGAGTGCTTTTCGGCAAGTTCCATAAGAAATACCTGTACAAAAATAAGTTTTAGCTGTAGTTAGCTTAATTTACTGTATACATTACCAGTTTGTGCAGATAACGTCCTGATTGATTTATGTGGACTTCTTTCAATTCGAGGTTGAATATCCTCTACAACTTCTTCTGTGAGTATAGTGCGTCTGCCTGTAGACTTGCCCTTACAAATGCAGTTCTTGTTCTCAAAGCGATGGACAAGAACTAGCTTATGGTTTACAAAGTTTTCATAGCCTACGTTCTCATTCGGGAAAATTTCACTAAACTGTTCAATACAAGATTGCAACGAATATGACCATGAACCATCTGCATTCCGGGTTCCACTCCGGAAATGGGCCATAAGAATAAATGCATCTTGTTCAGTTGTAAAAGGCATGTTAAATGAAAATCTGAAATATGAGGTTATGTTATGACATTAATCTTGAAAGTAACTGCATTCGTACACTTACCTTTAACCGATTTATTAAAGGTAGATCAATTAGTTCTGAAAAGAACTGCTTTTTTAAATAAATGTCTCAGTTTGGTAATTGTTAATTAACAGAAAAAACGTGAATAAAAATAAAACAAGTACGAACGCTAATGAAACAAAACCACATTGCAAAAGGAAATCAGCACGGCACGCAACATTGGATATTTGGATAATAAAATTCACTACATGTAAATTAGACAATGGTCACGTGGTTATTAAACATTGATATTAACTTTGTATAATTTCAGGCAAATAATTTGTAGAGTGTGTTGCCTAAACAACAATCTTTTCGTAATATTTGGATGTTAATTGTATGGTTCAAACAGTCGAACTGTTTTTCTTTATGTTGGTTACACTGATACAAATCGAAGTTATCCGAATCTAAAATGGTTCTTATTATTGCAATTCTGTTCAATACACATTCTGCTCGATGATTACGCGCAATCGTTTTCCGAATACGAATTCGCTTCGGGCGACTTCGGATTCTGTTTAAATATCATTCTGTTAAATGCAAGTTCTGTCAAATGCATACCCACCCTGCTGGCACTGCTAGCAGTTTGTGCGAGGATCATCAAGGATTTAAAGTTTGGCATGGTGCCCACTCGGACCCAACCGAACCAAACTCTAATTTCACATACAAATCTTTGGCTATACCATTTCTAAAGATATCACCCTAGTCTTATTATTTCTCATTCACATGAAATAACTCACTTTAACTACCCTCTAAATCACAAATTAATAGTTTTCTAATGCTAATGCATAGGAATTTAAACTAAAATTGGGAATAATAAATTGATTCGGCGAAAAGTACACATCAGTGCTACGATAAACAATGTTCGTGTACTTTGGCACTATTCATAAAACTTTTCAGTGAAGTAAAGCTAAAGCGCTGATTTGTATGAAAAGTAATTTTAAAACAGAAAATTGAAACTGAAAGTAGGTACATACAATAAAAAATAAATAGCTGTTGAGTAAGCAAAATTTCCGTCAAACAGTAAATCGTATTAATTGAATGGTAAGAATGGTTTTAAAAAGATTTTTTATTAAGTTTTTTTAGTATATATTTATTATAGATAAATAAAAATAGGTTTAGCATTTCACAAGCTCCATTTTCAGCGTTTGAAAAATTATATATTCAGTGTTTAATGAATACATATTGTAAATTAATAAAACAATCTGGGCAATATCGCTGGCGCCGCAGAAGGAATATTGAAAAACAATACTTAAACGGTACTGAAACTTACCAAAGGCTGAACAAGTACTAGAAAAATAGCTATGAACGTAAAGGTGTCACGGATGTCGGTCTGAAAAGCTTTAGTCTAGATGAACAGCAGCTATATCTTTATCACATCTGTAGTAGTCGCCATTAGCACGTGATAAAACACTGAGAGTAACTGTTTGAAAAAAAAACGTACATTTACAAAAGCGACGCTAGTCTATTAGCTTTCCAAGATTTTTGCATTTAATTTTGTAACGGAACAAGAATATTGTTTCGCAACTAAACGATTCTCCACCTAAACCAAGAGAAAAGCTGAAAATCCTTACTGTTTTTTTAAGTAACAGTTTTACGACAAATGAATTTATTTTCACCAAAAATTGAATTCTAAGCCATCGTAGTAAAATGAGCGCGTGCGGTCCGCTGCAAATCCCCACGAAGCACAGTTAGCAGGGCATCAACATACGTTTTCCATTAATGTATGTCGCAGTGTTTGTCAAACTATTGTTTTTGCACCTTTTTCTAAATTTCGATATTTTTACGCCCTTATCCTTCTAGTACCAATGACAGAACGCGACAAGTAATATTAAAACATTTCCAGAATATTTCGAGGTATTCGCAGCTTTCTCAGGAGACTTACTGCATATTTTCAAATGGTAGGTAAGAGTATATTGCGACTATACAGTGCATGTTGAAGCAGTCGATATTAATTCGTAAAGGGATATATGTACAAGCAGTAAAAACAAAAAAATGGCATGACGATGGGGGTAAGTTTAGTTGCATATAAACGTAAATTCGGCGACTGTGAAGCGTCATGATCAACAGCAGCTGCAGAAAACTGTACCGAAATTAGAATTGAGAAAGTATTCGAAATTGATTTTCTTTGGTGGCTTTTTTGAAGACAAACCTCAATTCAATATAGAAAGGGAACTAAAAATGCCCATTTTTTAATGAAATAGCCAACTTCGAAAAAATCTGCCCTTGAAAACAAGCGCATAGATGCCATTAATTAAATTTGAGTATTATTATGTTTCAGTTCATTTACATTTTCTAATTTTCATAAATTTTATATTATGTTTAATAATAAAATAATACTCATAATGAAAGTAATAATAATATAATATTATCTAGACCAGGACACAGTTGACGAAGATGCATTTGCGTCTGCATCTGCAAGATTACATATTGCATGTCGTATTAACGTAGTCAGAGATGTGTAATTACAAGTCTAGAGGAATTTGGACATTTAAACTTCTGGGTTAGCATAAGTTGCAATATTTCAAATAAACTTTGTTTATGGAGTTTACATTCTACTGCTAGATAAGGATTTTAGAAATGTATAAATAGTCTGTGATGTTTTTAATAAAGTACGTGTTTTACGAGTGACACGTCGTAATTCTTTGCCGTGTCTGGCAAAAGAACTCTTAGATTAGTCAAAATCAACCCTAATTATTGTAACTTGACACAATAATAGAAACAACAAGAAGCAGCATCGACGCCTCTACACTCACTGGATCATCTCCAAATCAATTCCCTAACTCATTTGGATTTTTGAGTCAGTCACATTAGTTCCAAGATAAGTCCTTCGAGCCGGATAATCGAGCCAGTCCGAGGAGAACTTGTCTGCAGGAAAGTTACCGGATTTCAAGAAAAATTAAGGACGCTCGATTCAGCACAAATTAAGTACTAAAAACAATCAAAAAAGGATTTAAAAATTAGATGGATCCTGCAGGGAAAGAAAAATCAACCACGCACAATGCAGTACAAATCAAGTACTGAAAACAAACAAGAAGGATTCAAGATTCACATTGGTCTTTCGAGCCAACAAAATGAGCCAGCTCGAGGAAAAAATGCCCACAGGGAAATTGACAGAATTCAACAAAAACCAACAACGCACAATTCAGTCCAAGTCAAGTACTGAAAACCAACAAAGAAGGATTCAAGATTGGTCCTTTGAGCGGGATCAACACACACGCCAAAAATTCAGTACAAGACAAGTACTGGAAACAATCAAAGAAGGATCCAAAAATCACATGGATCTTTCGAGGCAAGAAAAATTAACTACGCACAATTCAGTACAAATCAAGTACTGAAAACAAACAAGAAGAATTCAAGATTCACATTGGTCTTTCAAACCTTCAAAATGAGCCAGCTCGAGGAAAAAATGCCAGCAGGTAAATTGTCAGAATTCAACAAAAATCAAAAACGCACAATTCAGTAGAAGTCAAGTACTGAAAACAAACAAAGAAGGATTCAAAATTCACATTGGACTTTTGGGCCAAGAAAAATCAATGACACACAATTCAGTAGAAATCAAGTACTGAAAACAAACAAAGAAGGATTCAAGATTGGTCCTTCGAGCCGGATCAACAACACACGCCAAAAATTCAGTATAAGACAAGTACTGAAAACAATAAAAAAAAAGATTCAAAAATCACATGGATCCTTCGAGGCAAGAAAAATCATCTACGCACAATTCAGTACAAATCAAGTACTGAAAACAAACAAGAAGGATTCAAATAAAGAAAATTCAAAACCCTTTAGTTCTCACAAGAACTTTTGTACTCTAAATGTACATTTCGACTGCTAAGCAGTCATCATCAGTAGAAAAAACAAAAAAGAAGAACTACAGCGGAAACTGAAATCACAGTTACGGTGCAGAAACGTCCCTTGTGTTAGAACTCACGCATTGTCGTTGAGTGCGTCTGTTTTTATGGTTTCGTGGATCCTCGGTTCTATTTGCCGTGCGTGCGTTGAACTTAAGTAATGATGAATTTGGAATTAAGCCGGAATCTTGATTTAAAATGTTGTCTTTGAATTTGTAAATAAATCTACTTTCCCATGCATCGAGTTCTTTGCTGTTTTTTACGGATTTTAAGAGTTTTAAATGCGATATTAAAATAGGATGTTCAGAATCTAAAATATGTGCTGCTACACAAGATTTTTCGGGTCTGTTAAAACGGAAGTGCGATAGGTGTTCTTTAAAACGTGTGCCTAATTTCCTTTTGGTTTGTCCAATATAATGCATGGGACAAGTAGAACAGTTTATTTGATAAATTCCTGACTGGTCTTCTGTCGACAAAGGGTCCTTGGTGTTACCTAGTAGATTTTTGAGACTATTTTTCGTAGAAACGATGGGCCGAAAACCTGCATTTTCTTCTCTTAAAATCCGTAAAAAAACAGCAAAGAACTCGATGCATGGGAAAGTAGATTTATTTACAAATTCAAAGACAACATTTTAAATCAAGATTCCGGCTTAATTCCAAATTCATCATTACTTAAGTTCAACGCACGCACGGCAAATAGAACCGAGGATCCACGAAACCATAAAAACAGACGCACTCAACGACAATGCGTGAGTTCTGACACAAGGGACGTTTCTGCACCGTAACTGTGATTTCAGTTTCCGCTGTAGTTCTTGTTTTTTGTTTTTTCTACTGATGATGACTGCTTAGCAGTCGAAATGTACATTTAGAGTAGAAAAGTTCTTGTGAGAACTAAAGGGTTTTGAATTTTCTCACAGTTGCTCATTTATATTTAAGAAGGATTCAAGATTCACATTGGTCTTTCGAGCTAACAAAATGAGCCAGCTCGAGAAGAAACTGCCCGCAGGGAAATTTCCAGAATTCAACAAAAATCAATAACGCACAATTCAGTACAAGTCAAGTACTGAAAACAATCAAAGAAGGATTCAAGAATCACATTGGTCCTTCGAGCAAGCTGTCGACAAACCACTGAAACACAATACATACGGATTCTACACTCATCAGCAGTTTAATTCCCGCCTTGTCATATTAGCATTCATTCTTGGCTATGTGACACAAGAAATGGGCCAAGAACAGTCAACCAAGAAATCAACCGACAACAGTAGAGAAAGAATTTGAATAACAACCGATCTATGCAACTCCCGGAGGAAGGCACCCATCATCACGAGTCATTTCGTGTTCCGGGAAGAATGTTTAAGTTACTTAAGCATATTTAATAAATTATTATTTTAATCTTAAACACAATTATTACTTATTAGATAAATGACATGTAATACTTAACAAAAAGCAGGTCATATTTCATAACATTAAGCTTGCAGTTTTGAATACACATTGCATGTTTTTATTAACGTAGTCAAGGATGTGTAATTACAATTCTAGGGCAATTTGAACATTTAAACTTTACATTTTACTGCTAGATAAGAATTTTAGAAGTGTATAAATAGGCTGTCGAGTTTTTAATAAAGTACTTGTTTAAGACGTCGTAATTCTTTGCCGTGTCTAGCAAAAGAGCTCTTAGATTAGTCAAAAATGTGATTCAAATGAGTTAGGAGTTTTGATTTGGAAATGATCCAGCGAGTGCGAAGGCGCTGATGCTGTCGTGACCTTGTAGTTTTATCATTGTGCCAAGTTACAATAATTAGGGCTGATTTTGACTAATCCAAAAGCTTTTTGTCCAGTTGTTTCCCCATTGTTTAAGAAACTTGAACAATCAGAAACAACTGAATTTATGCTTGCAATCCAAGATCGTGTAATATCACCAAAGAACTGCCTTGCATAATTAATGAAAAAGCGGTGGTCGACAAATGCAGAAGATGCGGAACAACAAACGGGCTATAGAACCCATTTCCGGAGGGTGCGCTACATTAGCTGGTGCGGATTACACACAGAGACACAACAATGTAGCTAAGAAAATACATCAACAACTAGCTAAAGATATTAAGCTTATATCATCAGATACGCCATACTACAAATAACACCCTACTGAAGTACTGGAAAACACAAACACACAAACAAAATACAAACTATACTGTGAACGTGAAATAAAAACAGATATTAAGGTGAGTGCTAATAGACCGGACACGGTGCTACACGACAAGCTGCAAAAGGAGGTATCCATTATTAATATTGCAATACCATTCCCTATAATTTACAATCCACATACGCAACAAAAATTTATAAAATGCATAAAACTAGTCGCGGAAATCAGGCAAATGTGGAGAGCAAAATATTCCGAATCTACCCATTAACAACATACACAACTGACATCGTTCTGAAAATCTTTACAAACAACCTGGAATCCCCGAAAATAAACCACCTACTACCATCAATACTACTACGCCCATCAATAAATCGGTCATATTAGACAGATGCCATATTGTCAGACGTTTCCTAATTGCCGAGTAGGCAGAACTTGGTAACAACCCGTTCTGTCTGCTAGATAACCATTTAAATAATGAAAATAAAATAATAATAAAATTTATTGCCATGAATTCATGCAAACATCGGCATTGTCAACACATAAAAATGTGGCATAGAAAAAATATGAATTAGAAAAAGAACATATAAAAAAGTATACATAGATTTATATTTCGAAAAGACATTGTCAAAATACAACGCATTATTATTAAGAAACTTCCTTAGGGAATTTATAAGTACATTATGTTACGTTTTGGTTTTTCATAGGAATTGCGTTATAAATTTTTAGGCAATTATAGTGTGAACTTCTTTTATTTTAGAAAGTGCAGTGGTGTTGGGGTATTCTTAAGTCCTTTAATATTTATTACATTAAAAATTTGATTGTTCCTGACAAAGTTTGTGATATTTTTTTATATAAATATAAACTGATGGAATTGTCATTATACCATCTGCATGATTTGCGCGTAGGTAGGCGTAACATAATTCGTATAATTATTTTTTTTATAAAGTTTATATATTCGACTTGCGAGATTGATTTCCCATTTAGCTTTACATACATACCTACAGATATTTGTCAGTGAACTTTTTGAAACAAACTATGCCGACTTTATTAATATTGAGTAAAAGATTATTATTTTTACACCAATCTTCCATTTTAGCCGCAACTTCAAATTTTTGCTGGACAGCTGGCTGATGTGTAAAGGTGCGCTGCCCAAGAATGAATAATTTGCATCCGATTTTGATTTAATTGTATTGTTTTATACTTTAAAGTGGGAGCTCCCCGAAGACAATGCACTAATAAATTTTGATTTATCATCATCATCATCATCATCATCATTATCTTTCTCCTCTTATACCCGAAGATGTCGAGGGCTTTCACTCCGGGTAGGCTTTCACTTGTGTAATAGGAGGTAGTGGGGCCTTTTGGCCTTTAGACCGCTACGCTCCTGAAGCTTATGCCACCCTTTATGCACATTCATTCAATACCATTCACACGTGTGTTTTAATTGTCTGTAATATGTGTATGTGGGGCTATTGTTACTTGCCGAGGTCAGCCAGTAAATCAAGGCAAGCGCCGTTAATTGTAACCCAACGTCGAATGGTTACCGAGTTCGATACCGATCCACAGAATTACAGAAAAATTTTCTGCTTCTTCCAGGATTCGAACCGAAGAATCTCGCATTGAGAGCCTGATCCTCTTACCACTGGACCACTCGGACTTATAAATTTTGATTTATTTACAGGAATATTATATTGCTTTCATCAAATGCAGACTTTAATTAACAGTGATCACTTGACTTGGCTACATTGCTGTGATTTAGTTTTATTTAATCTTAAGCAGGTGGTCGTCTCAGGACAGCTGCACGCATCTTTGTACATTACATGTAAAACCATGATTTTAAAGCACATGTTGACATGTATCAATGTGTTGTGTGGATTATTGGAGCCAATCTAATATTTAAAACTTCACGCTTTCAAATTTTAGGAATTAGGGTAAATATAGAATTGAAGTTATTAACATAAATAGGGGAAACTTTAAACCTTTAATTAGCACAAGTGTTCAAGACAGCTTGAGAGTCTGAGACAAAATTTTGTTGATACTTTTATCAAATCAACAATTATAATAGAGTGGGGCTATAATTTTATTGGAAAAAGAAGTAAGTCCAACCTCTTGGAGAATGGACATGGATTTGAAGAAAAAAGTATGTTCCCTAAAGGAAGGGATCAATCTTCTGATTCTCAAAGATAACTCAGTTCATTAAAATCTTAACGCCAGTTGGAGGCATTATTGCTAACATTCTGTTGCAGTATTACAAGTCTGGGAAAATATCATAATAGTGGGTTTTGGGGTTAAAGGAGCACTTTGCCAAAATCAAAGAGGCTTAATCGTAGATGCCGATTTCGGTCGGTGTACCTGCTTAGGGGTATCACAAGCGGCGCTATTGTACTTTAAGAATTAGGCGTAGCAATTGAGGCGCTATTGCAAGGAAATCGATTGGAATGAGTGACGGCACCATTTCCATATTGGTGTCGGCACGACGCTTTTTTCGGGCGTTCTTGTTACCCATTTGTTCGTAATCGATCGCTGTTATTGCATTCAATTCTCAGGCGTATTGCTACGCGGCGCTATTGTCCTTCGGGAATTAGGCGTAACGGCTAAGGCGCTGTTAAGATGAGACCTAATTCGACAGAGTATTGCGTACAAATGAGTGATAGCACACCACGTTCTTGTAAAAAGTACTCAGTTACTTGCGTAACTTGTACAATTCTCAACATTTATAAGCAGTCCCAAAAAGAAGTATCAGTATAAGTAGAACTGGGATACAAATTCGGATTGGCAACTTTACTCCACACAACTGACGTGCAAATTCTATATAAATAGTTCCCGCACTCATAACACTAACATTTGCATCACAAAAATAAATAAATACTTTAAAAGGTTTACTGTTGCTTAAATAAACTTAACACCTTATCCTTTTTAACCTAGATAAAAACAGGTTTAATCAGACATCAGTAATAATTAACACACAGCGTAGGCCCGACACTGATCATCGCAAATAAATAATCAATTTAGCATAAATACTTGAGTAATTTTAAATAATACTATTAAAATTTGTAGATAAAAATATCTGCGACACTGCACGATCACAGATGAATCGAAGTTTGGGAAACAATGCAGGATATATCGTCTGCAAACCGATAAAGAAAATTTAGATTTAAAGTATAATTCATGTCATTCACAATACCACAAAAAAAGAGGTTCAATATAAACCCTTACGGAACGCATTGGATGATTAGGGTTGAATTTGAAACAGTTCTGTATTCTTATTATTTACTACTAACTTAATACAAACTTCAAATCTCTGTTAAGTATGATTGAATTAATTTAAAACTTATTCCGCAAACACTATAATATTCTAGTTTACGTAATAGCAGTTCATGATCAATCAAATCAAATGCCTTTGATAAGTAAAAAAAAATGGATGTAGTTGATGTGTTTAGTAAAAGTTCACGCTGATTTGTTATAAACAAATTGTTTTTAAGAAAAATGCACTTAATTTTTTATAAATTTCAGAAAAAAGATAGTACCGATATTGTTCGAAAATTTTCTAAATTATTTTAATTTTTTTCTTTTAAACTGGAATAACTTTTGTTAGTTTCAGTTGGTCTGAAAAAAATCCGGCATTCATTAATTACATTGGTTAGTGCTTAGTGGTTGAGAAATTATATCTGCAACTTCATCAAGAACAACGGTCTGAATACAATTATTGCCTGTTGCTGATTTAGAAAACAGTTTAGTATCTGTTTAACTTCAATGCTATTAGTTGGAAATAAAAATAAAAATGAAATCTGTGGAAGGATATTGATTTTATCATTTTAAGAAACTTTATTATAGTTTAAGTTACTCGTGTCAAAATAGCTCCTAAACAATTCAACTTATTTCTGCTCTTTTATAAGAGTGGCGTTAAAAATATTTCAGACACTTTATAATTTTTTAGATGAATTGCTTACAATGTTATCATTACTGTTTTTCCTGTAATTTTTAATATAAAAGCGAAAAATGTTGTATTCATTTTTATTTCGATAACATTTCACTGTGGTTTGTGTTTTTATATAACAAATACAAATTTCTAATGTGGTGTGACTAAGCTTTAATCTCATTGCCGATCCAAAAACACTGTGAAGAAATTCTCTTTACATTTAATTTTAGAAAAATTTAGTTCAAGATAATAATAAAAAAAATCTGACCGGCAGGCAATTTATTTACTTGGTCTAAACTCTCGACTTCAGAACTGGGAACTGCTTTACTGCCGAGCTAGTAATGTTCTGAACTTAATAATATAAATTAAGTAATAATTAATCAGTTTAACAGATATTTATTATAACTTTTACGTATTTCGACATGTTTACATGTCATTATCAAAAGTGAGATTAAAAGTAAACAGTTGGTGTTGCTATAGGAACAATAGAACTTGATAACTTTATCTTGATTATCTCTATCTGCATATGTCTTAATTATTCATTAAATTTAATTAGTTGGTGATGCAATTATAATGTTCAAAACATGCATCTTATAGAGCCAACTCTTAAACATCGGCTACGTGGTTGAATTTGTTTATAACATAACATAACACCATTGAATACGTAGTTGGGCTAGTAGTATTTGAGTTTGAATAACTACTTTAACTTCCATTTTGTAGTACAATCCTGCGTCTCACTAAATGCCTAACTTTTCTCCATGTGGCACGTGAATAACAATAATAAATGATTATATAAATATGGTGATATTTAAAAACGAATAATATTTTCCATAAATTTCTGCATTCCATTTCACACAGAGTTTTTTTAACGATTCACCACGTTATAAAAAGTTCTGAAGCTGAAGTTTCACGCTGGGCATGAAAAAGGCGTGGCCGATTGAGAGAACCCTAATTTTTAAATTCACTTTCACAAATAATGGCAGTACAATTTATTACGTACAAAGCCCTAAGCAGATCAAAATATTTTTGCAGCTTATTTAGTTCTAAGCAATTTATTAATAATCACCATTTTTTGACTCTCATTGTTTCGCCTATAATAATGTCAGGTTTCAAGGATTTTCACTTCCACATAACTCTAGTATACATTGTCTGTATCTCGGAATGCGTGGTTTTTAGTCGAAAACAGTTAAATTTGCCCACAGAAACATTGAAAAAATTACATAAATCTAAACTTCACAATTTTTTTTAACCGTTTTGCTAATTGTATATCATATTAACACTAACTCATTTAAAGCTTGCTTTGCGGTGAATTCACTTAGCTTAGTTGCCGGAACAAACATAGTTTTTTTATTCAAAATTGTTTTTTCATTTTACGATTTACCTACGTTTTTTCTAAAATGACGGATTTTGCAAAATCCCTACAACGACGTATGCACATACCCACGGACATTATGTCAAAACTCGGTTCCTGGAACTCTAAAGCATGTTTATTTTCAAAATTTCGATGTTGATTTTTTTTAACACAATACCGTTTTTACTGCGTACCCAGAGAAACAAAACGTAAAATCGCAGCTAACTTCAATGCAATTCTAAGAATTTTACTGTTGCTCTTTAATTAGCGATAACCCGATCAAAACATACATGGTGTACTATAAACCATTAAAATTATTTGAAATTCAATTTTATTGCATGAGAATCTAATCAATCATAGTTTGATATATTGTCACCTATCAAGGCAGCTAATTTTTATTTTGTGCGTTATTGATAATATTCATGGACATCCATCAATCGTAAAAGCTGCAGATTTCATTACACATGAAAGTTAGTATCATAGCTATATCAGCGAAAATTTAAGATGCATTTGATGCAGAAATATGTGCACGTTGCAAATTATACCGAAACTGAATTTATAACGACATATATTAAAACTCTGTCGTAATATATATTCTCATAAGATATATTGTCACGTACCTAGAGAATAATTATCAAATTAAATTTAACATATTCACAAATCTGAATTAGCGTTTGTAATTATTTTATAGTATAACAACGATCTATTTATTATAATGGTGTCGTATAGTAATAATACGGACTACTGCTCTATGATAGCGTGGGCCAGAAACACCATGGGAAATGTACTTGAAATTTGAACAGTAAATAAAGTGAACATATTTGAGCAGCAATATTTGGAGTTTCGAATCATGACGCGCTTTAACTAAACCCTTACCGCATGTGGTGACATATATGGGACATTACCAACAAATGAATGTTTCGAAGTTCTATTGAAATTCTTGCCGCTACCTCAGTCTGTACCATATGTGGCACACTCGCTTCTATAGGTTTCGTATATGTAGTGCCGCTTGCCGCATGATAAGGGATGACCTTTTAAAATCTGCCAGCTTGCTTACTATAGATAATTGATATGATTGGTAAACAGTAAAAACTTGAAAAGTCAGAGAGAAAAAATGTGTAGGTGAAGGTAAGTGGTTATATATTGTAGTTTTACCAATTTTGGTAGGTTAGAGACTTGTGCCATATCTGGAACGCTTTGAAGTTATGATTAGTTATATCAGCATTTTATTACAGAAAGATACAAAGACTTTTTATAGGACGAAACAAGCCACAAGAACTGTAATTCTAAATGAAGACCTAAAATGATTTTCGAAAAAAAAAACAGAATTTGACAAAATACTGGCACAAGACTCAGATAGTCTTAGATAGTAGAGATTATGATAAAGTAGATGTTAACTCTGAGGTTCCTGAGTCCCAGAACGTAGATCATGAATGGGACAGTGAACATGATGCGCCATTGGTAAGGTTTGTACAGAAGATAGCGAAAATCAGAAGAAAATGAAAAAAGGAAAACCACAATGGAAAAACCCCATTCTTAAATGTTCCTGATCAAGATATCATCTTCAAAGGTTCTAAATCAGTACCCGCGGAGATTAGTCAAGTAGAGCTGCCCTATCAATTTTATAAATATAATTTCGTACGGGAGATACTGTCATACACAACACAACAGCCTGAAATAGGTTTGAAGAAATCAAACGTTTTCTTCACTTCAATGATAACACTGGACTGATACAGCTTGGACAACCTGGACATGACAAACTCTTCAAAATTCGATTTTTTTTTCTGAGTAAAGTGAGAGATGGGTATTTAGGGTACCAAAAGGAGAAGTTATTGACAGTCGACGAGAAGATAATAGCTACTAAGGCAAGATCTATTCTGAAGCAATACAACCCAAATAAGTCGCATAAATGGGGTTACAAAGTTTTTGTACTAAATGGTGTGTTGGTTTACAATTATGATTTCAATATTTTTGCTGGATCTACTAAGCTTCAAGCACACTAACCAGATCTTGGAGCAAGTAGTAACGCGGTTGTAAAGCTAACAGAAACAGTGCCAAAAAATTAAAATTACAAAGTTTTCTTTGATAAATGGTTTACTAACACAACACTTTATGTATATCTTACAAAAGAAGGCATTTTGCTTTCTGCTCAATTGTGGAAAAAGTTGCAAGGATTGACGGAGTGGACGTTTCTGTAGTTGCTTGGCGCGATGTGAAGAGTCAGCCAACATCTGATGTGAGAAAATATTGTAAGATGACTCATTCATACATTATTATTCCACACTCCAATTCGTATTGTTGTATATAATAATTATACGCGAGGAGTTGATTTCTTGAATTTTATTTTAGGTTACTACGGAATACCTATAAGATCGAAAAAATGGTATATAAGGATCATTTCTCATTTCATAGATATGTGTGTCAGCGCATGGATACTGTGCAGAAGAGCAGTTGCTATCAACTCAGACGTGTATTTTCCAATTTTAGAATTAAAACTGGCATAAGCAGAAGTTCTTGCTGGATTAACCAGCGTACACAGGAAACGGAACACCCGGCAATTCCTTATAATCACAATTAGATGTCGCTGGAGGACATTTAAAAAAACAATTAAACAGCAAAGAGGGCCGAGTGTTACCTCATTTAGAAGGTCTTTTAATTCTGCGTCTGATCTGATGTTTTAAAAAATAAATATTCATACAGAACAAAATAAGGCGCCTTGGTTTTTAATCTAGTAGGTTATTTTTTAATTTGTTTGATTGCTGTTTCCTGTCATTGAGAAGCTAATAATAATTCAGGTAGCTGAAAACACAATAAAAACGTTATGTTCCAACAGGACGGAGCACCGCCTCATTCTTATAGGCCTGTTACTGACCTCCTCAATGGTAGGAGAAGCCCCGTGGAATGACCGGATTGAACCCCCTTAGATTTTTTCTTTTGGGGATATCTGAAACCTCCAGTGTACAGAATCCTATCAGAAACAATTGAAGAACTGGAGCAGCGCATAACACAAGTTTGCAGAGATATCACTCCAGAAAAAGTAAGGGAGGAATTTCATAACAGACTTTTAGAGAACACTTCGAACACTTGATTTAATTTTGTTTTGTTTTATTTGTTATTTTAAATAAACTTGTTTATTTTCAATTACACCACAAATTCAAATTCTAAGCAAAATCATATAAAAAGAAATAAAATTTTGTCATTTTGTTCTGGGAATAGCTTTTTACTGAAAATTCTGAAAAAGATCAACCCAGAATTGCAAGACCTTTTAAATGAGGTGTCACTCGAGTCCTCTTGCCATTTAATTTTTTTTTCATAAGACGCCAAGGCGCAATTTTGCAAGATACACAATTTAAATATGTGCTAATGTGCCGAAATATAAAGTCGTCTAATAGTTAGTAGAGAGGGGGTATTTTATAGACACACTGTATAATTAATAATTAAGACACTAAACAACCTCATTATAAAGCTGCGAAACGAAAATAAACCTGCTTAAATTCTTTATTTTAAAATAAACATCCGCCATTAGTTATTTCGTATTATATTTTCTGACACATTTCAGTGTGGATTCTTTTTCAACGAACCGCTTTTGTTAATTAACCAAGGAATGTTTTTTATTGCGATCTGTTTTAATTTAGTTAGGTAATTCTGTTTTTGATTGCTTTTATAATATAATTTCAAAGATGTCAAAACAACATGGTTTAATGTATTGAACCCATAATTTCTCCATAAAACGTAAACGTAATCACTTTATTATTCAATTTCAACTCGGTTGCGGTTTTATATTGTTTGTGGTCGATTTAGCCTGGGTAATGATTAACCAACTTTTTAAATATTAACCATCTTTAAATTGTGGAAATTAGCTCAGAGTGTGTCAACGTAAGGCTATAATTTTTGGACAGATTGTTACTATTTTACACTGTTGCAAGACGCATACGGAACTAATGGACGCGACAAAGAAGGTAGATAATAGGCGCGCGATGTGGGGATTCACGTATCGTTGGATACTTTAAGATGTTTAAATAATTGAGACATCCGTTTTAAACTATGCAGAGAATTGTGAATCCCCATTTATCCCATCTATTATCTCCTTTCCTTGCCGCACTCATTAGTTGCTTATGTTTCATGGAAAATGGTGACAATCTGTAGACATTACTGCAAATCTGCTTTAACGTAAAACAAATAAAAATGTATTCTGTAGGCGTACAGTAAGAGATATTACACTATTTAAAAAAAAACTATAAATAAAAATTCTAAATGTAATTTTAAGTACTATATTCAAATTATAATGGCCGTTGAACGTAACTTCCTGCAAGCAAGAAATAAATCCAGAACACCGCTACATCTGTTATTTAAGCTCACTGTTTAACTACTCTAATTTCTCTAAATAATATGTGGAAACATTTGCTATCTATCTACTAACTTCGTATCTCTTCCGCCTGCCAGTGACGGGTCTGCTATAAAATATATTTACGTACCCATTACAGAAGGTACAGATTCGCTTGCGTAATCGCCCGCTAGACTATTCTAAAAAACAAGCTCCCAAATGGTACAATATTTGCTTGCATAACTAGAACATAATCTACGGATACCTCATTACCGAAACAGACTCGGAGAACGAGACATCGCGTCTCGACAACGAGCTTGCATATCGACGCAGTGGTCGCGATCTTTACAGCCGTGACGGGCAACGCAACGTTTCCTTTCAAAACTTCGCGTACAAAGCTTCTTCAAGATTAATACATACATGTGGCAGCAATGACAACGATGGATAAACGAAATAACAAATTTAAAATAACTATTTCATGAATTTTCACAAGACGCTTACTAAGATGTATTTGTACAAAACTTTGAATTAAAAATGTAGCATAAATAATCAAAAATTCTTCTTACCAGCCACCACAAAACATCATAGGCTATTTAACTGTTGACCAGCTAGACTTCAACACTCATAAAAGCAGAGAAAAAGCATGCAGGCTTACCACTATTTACATAGACACGGTGTTGATTTATATTTCAGACACAGAATTTCATCATGTCAAATTAAACTATTGCAAATATTCGCCCCTCCTAATTGTCTTAGAGAAACATAGTTCAAAGATAATTTGCTCAGCATTAGAAACTGCATAAAATGCAGCACAATTATTATTACATTAACAATGATTGTTTTTAGTTGTCAAAGTAATGGCTAGCCGCCATAAATTTGGTTAATTGTTTAAAAAGTGTTTCTCATATTTATGGAAAATGGTGGTGAAATTGCAATATTAAACCATGCATTCGTTACAGTGTTTAAAGCTGAACAAATTATATCTTTCCAATTTTGCTTTAAAATAATTAGGAGAGCGAATATTTCCAATAATTAATTTTACATGCTAAAATCCTATGTGTCAAATCTCTTTCTCTCACAAGTAAATTTGTTTGTTTGCTATTTTTACTCATTGCCATTTTATACATATTGGTCCATAATATATGTATATAGTAAAACCGGAACTGTCTCAACTTTATGCGACGACGAGCTATGCTCTTACATCTCGACACGGCATATTTAATATTAAGTTTGTCGGTTCCGATGTGTATGTTACAGTCAGGTAGGGTGATGCGGAACTTGATTGAAAAAGCTTGCATGCTGTAAAAAGTTATCAATAATGACTAGTATGTATATCACACAGTAACTACGAATAAAAAAATACCTAAGAGTTTGACTTTATCAAGTATTAAAGTAATACAAAATTTTAATAAACTTTTTGGATAGAATACTTACAGTATTTCAAAAAAACTGTTTCTCCGCTAAAAATTCAGACTACAATAAATTTATGTTATTTATTTAAAAATGGTTGCTCATTTAGATTGTCACCTTACTTTTACCCCCTTTGATATACACCATTCGTTTCCGGGCAAGTTTTAATTAAGCTTTTGATACCAACCATTATTAGTTTTTGCGACGCTATCTCAGTCAAACAAAATTATTGTTTGCTTGGTTTCCTAAAATTGCACTGTGTTGATTATTTAAAGGAGGCGTTCGGATTTAATTTAATTAATTCGCTATTCCAGATAGGGAGGAGTAAATCACTCTTCAACGGCGAAATTGCGTGGTTCATTACAAAATAAGCATTTCTATTGGCCCTGAAAATTGGCACAACCGCGATACAGAAATATTTAATGGAATAAATTTCGAAAGGAAACTTACCGCAAAAGGAAAATCGTTTGAAGAAGCCTTTATTGAAAACCACTGCTGCTTCCGTTCACTAATATTTGCCGCGATGATATTGAATGACAACAATAACACGAATTATAAATCATACCTACGAAAAAATTAGACCTTAGGTGGCAATGAAAGAAATTAATCTCTGTTGGGCTCCTTTCAAATAATGTTATTTACTGACGCTGTTATGTACAGCAGAAATATACGTGTTTGTGATTGTAATAACATAAATTTCAAAAAGCACTGACATTTCGTTACTACAGAAACGCGACTGTATTGATCGCTGTTTCTATGATAATTCCCTTATAATTAACCTTGTTTTTACTAAAGTTCTAATAATCATTTAACTGAAAAAACAGCCTGGCAAAAACCTTGAAAAATCTGATATGCATGTGAAAATTGCAGAGTATTAACAAATGAAATTTGTAGCGGGAAGCATGTTTAAAAAAATTGCGAGCACTTGTTTTGAACAAATGAAGCTTCGTTTTCGTATTTTTCTTTAAATAACAAGTTTTGACAATAATAACGTCGCGTAGACCGCCTAGACCGACGAAATTATTTTAAAAACAGCAGCATGCATCATTAGAGAATAGTATTTTATAACCTTTCAGGGTAGTGCCACCAGTTTCACAGCTGTCCGCTTACGCTGCAGCTACAGCTGCTGCGAAGTTAGGTCCGTTTCCGCGTACACCGACGCTTACATTACTATTGCAGTAACGTTTTAAACATGCTTTCCGCAACCAATTTCTAGTTTTAATTTGACCTACCCACAAGCCCCTCTCTTCACATTCATATGATATTTTACGGGGATTTCGTCATGCTGACCTTTTCAATAATTATCCAGCAAGTAAACAAACGTCCGTCCGGGCGTGCACACTCAAAACGGTACTAGTTTCACATGCGATTGACGATCAGCACAATCTTACGCATCGATTTCACATGGTACGTAACGGTAAATTTGAAAATGTATCTACAAGGGGGTATACAGAAAGCTGTTGCCGCTATTTGTTTGATTAGATCAATAAACTGTAAAAAACAATAACAATAATGATTTATGTGAGATTGTGGGTACATGCTATTACTATGAAGATATTTTAACACCTTTCAAGGTAATGCTTTTATGTTTTTTCAAGGTTTTATAACAAGACATGAAGACATGAAAAGATCAACATTTAACAAACAGTACATTGAACGAATGGGGGATTATACATAGATAATTTATAGTACAGTAAATAAATCACAAAGTTAATTCAAACACATTAAACACACGTCTTCTACGGGGACATCATTTTTAGGTCGTATGCTTAACAAGCATCGGGCAGGAAACGGGCAGGGCTAGCGCTTTACATCTAGGGTTGCGGTGCTCTGAAAGGAACTGGTGATGTTGCAATGTTTGGAGAAGAAGCGGGGTTATTTATTTCGCAGCTGTGGGAAAAACAAGGTGCAGTAGAACTTTGTCTGTGTAAGGCAGTAAGCTTGCGCTCGATTCAGCAGCAGTTATTTTATTGGTTCTCTGTTTCAAACCTGAATACTAACTGAACCTCCGCTCAAAATGCAGCGCTTTTACACTACTTTTTGGCCATCGACGCATAGCAAATAACAAACATTGCCCGCTGTCGCATAGTATATCAAACAATTATTTTTAAACGTGGCGGCCGTAGCAGGAAACTTAAGTCGCATGTTGCTTAGTGACGTAAAAAGAGACAGACCTGCTCTCACTAATTTTTATTTGGACATGGAAGAATTAAAAAACGCAGAAGGCAGAATTTATAGGTAATGCGAATGTCTATGGTAAACCACTTGTATGCCTTATTTTTCAGATCCATATTTTTGTAACTTTCTTCTGAAGAATCCCAAATGGATCTTCGCTCTTTGATCATCGTAATTAAAATTTCGGTGTTGATAAAGACTTTGTTGTCCCTATTAACGCTTATAACCTCATGAATTTTAACAAGTTTTGTTGGCGAATCATAAAAAGCATGTGCTCTGTTGCAACACTGCAGAGTTACCTGGAACAGTTTGACAGGATAAATGTGAAATAGTTCATAAAGATCATGGTTTTGATACAAACTGACGGTACTTCGTGCGGGAGGCCTATCGTGAGAGCTCTGCCGACGATTTAGAACAATGGTACTGCTTGTCAGAGCTTGTAGAAGTCATCTGGATGCAGATATAGAAAACCAAGATCTAGTTATAATGATTTATTGTTCCTATAGCAACACCAACTGTTTACTTTTAATATTCCCTCTGAAAATAACATGTCAACATGTCGAAACACGTATAAGGCTAAAATGAAGACCTGTTGAAGTTAAGAACTATTTTATATGAACTTTAACGAAGTAACGCTCGAACTTATAAATAAAACAATTATATACATTGTAATATAATTTTTTCATAAATTTAGTTTTGTTTTTGTACGAAGAAGTATATGTTTACTAAATTTAAATCTCTGGCTTATTAAATAAAATGAACAAATCAAATAATCTTTAGCCAAAGAAAACGTTACCTTATTTATATATTAAAACCTTCATCAATTATCAATTTTCAGGAAGGTTGGCGTATTCTAGGAAATATTTACGTGGAAACGAAATTCCATCCATTTACATCAATAATAGGCACGTATTGTGCTTCTGACATTTTCATCCTTGCATTTCGTATTTGAGTAAGGTTCTCCATATTTACGTATAACCAGCGAGAATTTGCACCTAAGTAGTTTAGGCAAATCTAATATCAATCAGCCAAATGCCAGTAGAAATGACGAAGGTCTCCGAAGAGCATTCTTTAACAGTATAGTCGAGAATTTAGTATTCATATTACCTACAACGATTTTATTCACTGAAAAAATCAGGAGACTGTTGTTTATGCATTAATTAATCAGATTAAGGTCAAATATATTCAGAAAAAGCAAATTCTGAAAAATACTTAAATATAAATCCAGGGTACCTGCATTAACCCGAAACAATTATCCAGATTTTACGAGGTGATAAAGCATATTTATGCAGATTTATAAATAATAAACATTTCTGTATTCTTGAATAATGATTAGGGAAAAAGCAGTGAATTTTAATATTAACAGTTCCGACCTTTTTAGTATGCAGATTTCATAAAAATGGTAACAAGTATCCATTTTTAGACTGCGTTTAAAAAATTTTGATGTTGATGATATTTTTTATGTTCCTATCTTTTCTCTCGTCGCCGCCTCCGCGAAACGAAAATTTATCCAATCGCGTCAAGTTAATCCTCGTTAAACCTAAATTGTTTATGTCAATTTACTTTTTAGCGAATTAGACAATCCCCGACTCGGTCCGTTACAATTGAAAATAGTTTAATGCAACATAAGACGAAGATAGCGCTCTTGTTTAACCGATTTAATTTTGCTTCAGTTTCAATCGTACATGAAAAGTGACTTTTTTATCCAATCAACAAACGTTCACTTCGTAAAATTCAAGTGGATGGATGGAGTTTCCATCCGATGCACGGAGACGCCTAGATAAACGTAGTCGCATTATGTTTACATCATCACTGAATAATTGCTCTGCTGCTAATTGATCTTTACGCAAACTACTATATCAGTTGTTCAATGTTTCCAGAAAAAGTGATTATCTGTAAAGTTGAATAGCATTTTCAGTGAATGAATATCGATAATATGCACAATTTTAAATTGTTGAGTTTTGAATATCACCGACTTATTAGAAAACCTTTTATCTTAGATTTTCAGTTACGCTCGTGCACTTCAAGCAAGCTGTGAAATTTAACAAAGCAGAATGGCATTTCCTTTGTTTTATTTTAATTTGAGCGCGCAGCCGGAGTTTATTTACGAACAATTTAATTCAATTATGTGGCTAAAATGAGCACTGCTTTAAAGTTTAAAAATGAAGCTGGACTTAAGCTGGCATTCCGTTGGAATCAGGGAAGAGTAAGGAATTACTAATGGTGCAATTTGAAAAGAACCTTCTAAGATTTTCTAGATTGTCTCATTTATAGGATCGTATTGCTACATTTTACATTTCGACTAATGAAAACTTCGCCCAAAAGACGTTTTCTGGTTAACCAAAATGACAGGTTGTTTATTAGTTTAGCTTAGACAATTTATAACTCAGGGTTGTTGTTTTCCAAATTTAACCTTAATCTAAAGAAAATTAGAATTTAAAAAGAATTATAAAAATACTACAGTTTTATGTAAATCACATAAAGGCAAATAAAATAAAAGCGTAGCTTTGGTTATGGTACGGCACAGAAAATTAAACTTAAAAAAAAACATTTTCTTTTGCTCCTAGTGAAGCATCAATTTGTTGGCTTTCAGTTGCGCATCAATTTTAGATCAATCACTTCTAGACATAGCTTTAAACCTCTTCGTTGTCTATTCGATCCTAAGCAGGCTTTACTGGATCTGCGTGTCACAGTAAAATCACTCCATAGCAAATGGAATTTAATGACATCTACTCTCAACAAGGCACTTTTTTTGGAAGTGGTGTATATTTGCAGTAACTCCAAGCAATAGGCTTGAAAAATTTGAAAAATTCGGATAGAACTCACAGGCGATTAAGAAAGTACTATACACAAATACAACGAGAAAGGTTCTTCGGGGTATGGATTCGGAACCGAATATAGTGTTTTTAAAAATGTTGGAATTTAGGGTTTAAGTTTGGTATTGAAGTATGACTTATATAGGAGAACAGTGTGTTGCTACAAAAAGGCTCCTACGGAGATTATTACCTAAAATAGTATGCCTGAGGGCACGCAAGCAGCCGTAATCACAGCAAGCGCAGTAGCCTTTAGACGTGTCCAACCACGTAAACGCATGCCTCAACAAACATCAAAGTCACAATAAATTGAGGAGCTTGCTGAAAGCAGGAAGTAGCTCTAGTTTTGGGTTAAAAGGGGGTTTATAAAGTGATTGCATAAAATATAAATAGTGTTAGCGTTTGGTGTAAGAAGGGTAGAGATTCTGCAGCTGTGGCGTAAATGTATCATACTGGACCTACTTTCTAATTCCTCTAAGACAAGTTACACCAAACAAAACAAGTACCGCACAGTGGACAATGAACGTATCTTCCCCAAAACGATATCGATTATCAGAAGCGTTTAACCGCAGTCGACACGACTTACATGCAATAGAAACGAAACGGAAAACACCGAAGATCACTATTAAAGGCGTTGAGTGTCTAATGTTTAGACTATAAAAATTGATCTTTGTAAGCAGCTGTATGTAAATGCTATAATCGTATATACGTTCCGCCAGTTAATTTTTCCATGCAAATAAGAAACAGAGATCCCTTTTTGAGTAAGTACGCTTTATTTGTCTAATTGTAATTACCGGAACGCCAACGCATTCTGTTTCATAAGAACACATAATACAAAGTCTAAACACTAACCTCTACTTTTAATCCCTTATTATTTAAGCTAGAAATTCACGGTTAGTAATTATGATGTGGCCATTTGCACATTCCTAAATCCCAGACGCGTAGATTATTACCGAATGACATTTTGCATACCTTAGATGCGTTTGTTTAATCAACATGTCAATACCTTTTTAACAAAATTATGCATTATTAACTTTATCTTCTTCTTCTTCTTCTTCTTCGTCTTTAATTAGGCATTGTAGCCTGTGATTCTTCACGCTTATTATGGTCCTTCGCCTGATGTTGATATCCAACTTTATCAAATATGTACATATATTTAGACTAGGGAACATTTTCTTGATTAATTATTGTAGGGTGCAAGCAAAGAATATACACTACACATATTCTCGGTTTGCTACTATTTTTGTGTCTTAGTATTTAATTAGACCAAACTAATACTAAAGAAAACAATTTCTATCGCATTTCTTAAAAAATCTTTTGATAAAAGCTAGGGAAACAGAATGTTTATACATCTTATATTTCTGTGTACTTTAGGTACATAAAACTTAACCCATCTTTCGTGTAACCTAAGTACGAGATTTTATTAGTTGTAACTTAAGTACGAGACTTTATTATTTGAATTCTACCAAAAACGCTGTATTTGCAAATTACATTTCTGTTTGCTAAACAGTGGCGTATCCAGGAAAATATTCTAGGGAGGGAAGCATGTTCTCACCCTTACAGCTTGAGAACATGTTGTTCCACCCATTCTGCGTTTTTTAACGATATGTTGCTACTTATTGGTTGAATTTTCTCTGTTAACCTAAAAATTTTTTTCCCTATGTGATTTTTTAAAACATTTTTTTTAAACAGGTGTAAATCAGCCTGATGATGTGGTTCACCCGAAACATGTAGCGCTTTATCCGTCAACTTTTTAAAATATAAAGAATTTATGGGGAAGACTTTGTGTTCTTTACTTTACTACTTTTAACCTTCTCACCCCATTTGGAAAAAAAATGGCATCCACGTCACAAAATTCGTTGGATTATAATACTAATTTATTTTTTTTACAAACTTACAAAAAAATAAAATGTTTGTCTTCTATTGAATTTTTAGGCCTGTTTTAATTACATTTGCTTTTATTATTACAAAAAAATACTTTGAACTTTGGGCCCCTCGCAATTACGGCTCCCAATGCAACTGCACTGGTTGCATCGGCACCGTTACGCCACTGTGCACGATTTAAGCACATGTCTTACAGCTCGAGACCGCTTCTTTTTATTTTTAAAACCGGTTACAAAAAAACATGGGGCGTAGCCCACGGGGTCTGCTAGTTTATAATTAATATATTAAATTGTAAAGCTTAAAATCAGTTACCTTTGTTTCATAAGTGTTTCTTGTCATTTTGCGTTTGTTTGTCGCCTTTTAGAACATGAAGACGTTAGCTCCAAAATACAATTTTGTCCCCTTCTAAGCATTTGGTTTTTTTTTAACATTTATAGCTGCTTTTTCCTTCGAAGATTATACCAACATAATCTAAAAATACAAACGTAATATGTAATTAACAAATAACTCTAACACGTTTTTCTTATTTTTCCAAAACCGTTACTAACTTATTATTACATCGTATTAGTGAAAACGTCAGAAGGCTTGGCCATGGAAAACAACACTCACATCGCGACGCGAGTTATGTATTTAGCTAGTGCTTATCTGTGCAGTTCTTGTAGGATAGTATTACACCGCTTCAGTTGAAGCTAGATAACAAATAGATATAATCATGTGAATTTAGTTTTAGAAGTTAGTCTTATATTATTATCGAAGCAGCATGTTTCTATGCTAATAAGCTTATTTAATTTATATGTACTCCAACATATTCAATGCAGTGTTGAAAAATTAATATATTTTTTGTTAACTAAGTCCACGGCTTATTTAACTCGCGCCGTAGCTTAATTCATAATATTGCAAACTGACATTTTTAATTACTTTTTCGCTTAACATATAAACTTGGTTCCGACGTAAGCTTAGTTTTCAATGACAAAGACTTACGATTTTTTGGTTGCTTATAGTATATACGTCTTTGCAGCAATTTTTCTCAATAAGCTTGTTTATTTTGCAGTAAGAACATTTCAGCGCCTGCGCAAGTACTGGTAGAAACGGCAGGTTTAAACGCGGTCGAGCAAGGAATCCGTTTTAGCATGGCATTGTCAACACAATTTACTGATATAACAATAAAGAAAAACGAGGTAGTTGGTGGTTGTAACAACTGTAGAACCACACAGTGTAGTTCAATTAAAAGGTGATTAACGTGACGTGAGCGAAAAACGGTAGGAAAGAAGCCAGAATTAGTAGAAAAGTAGTTGTGAATTTTTTAGGTTAAATTATTATTTACTCTAAACGTTCTCAATTATACGCTACTGAAGTGTTACGTGTGTCCAACATATAATAGTCTTATTTGTATCCAATACAAATGCTTTTATTTTCAGAGTGAAATTACAGGAAATACAGAAATAGTGGCTAATGTTGACAATGACACCCACTACACCGAAATATTGGGCGCATTAAAAGAAAAACAAAGTAGAAAATCAGGAAATTAGTAAGCCTGTTTTTGTAATTTTGTAGTGAGCAATAATCACGTCCGTAAGGCTTGGCCATGAAAAAAACCGGTGTTTGCACTCTATTCAATTGTTTTCATCTCCAAATTTTGACAATCTCAGGGCTCCTTGTAAATTTTATTAACAAATGGCGCAACTGTAAACGCCAATTTTATTTAAAAACAAATTTGAAAAGTAAGAAATGTTTTTATTTATTTTTTCTACACCTATTTAATTATATGACAATTATTAGCATTTTTTTCGTGAAAAATCGTACCTATAATTCACTGTAGTGAATTATGGATTCATAATTCACTGTATCCGACCAATCACAAATACAAATTCAAAAATCACTGTTTCGCTGATTCGATGATTTTTAAATCGCCCGCGATCAACTCTTTCTGCGGCTGACAATCGACTCGCGTGACAGCCAAGTGTATCGCCATATTGCTTGTTTACGTTTTACAATCTGTGCAAACTAATAATTCAACCACTAAAACGAGTCTAATTTATCTGTATAATAGGTGCAGAAAAAGCATAGTATCACATTCGCGATTATGGCCATTATTCACTCGGATGATTTGCGCCACTCGCCTAGGGCTCGTGGGCTCAAACATCATCTTCGTGAGTAATGGCTGTCATAATCGCTCATATAATAATATACTATATTACCACGGTAATGTTCTAGGCAAAAATGCCAACATACTATTGTTTGTGCGGCCTATCAACAGGCGATAACAAAAATTTATCATGATTTGCTGTTCCCAAAGCGAATTTATCTATTTTGTTTAGCTATAATTGCTAACTTAATGGAATTACAGACTAAAACATAACGCGAGAATTGGAGTACAAATTTTAAAAAGAAAATTCTCGAAAATGGTTTTATTTGTAGTAAGCATTTTAATAACACCATTCAAGTTAAACTTAAATTACGGATACTCCATAGTAAAAGAAATTTGTAAGACTTGTATCAGCAGTTTTATATGATAAAACTAATTTACAAATAAATTTCAGAATGTTCACTGCAGACAAAACTGATGCGTATGTACGATAATGAGAACATATCGATAAATAAATGGTTTGTGTTACAATTATGCTTTGTACCAGTTAAATTTATGCAGTGACAGTGTAACGCGTACATTTCATACTAGTAAATAAGTCCTATTATTCTGGTGACTACATCTGTTCTGCACACAGTGTGTTTTTGCACTATAAAATCAGCTTATTGTGGCGACTTGTTTGTCCAATATTGTTGGTTGTTAATATTATTTGAATTTAAGTATCATTATACCTTTTTTCAACTAAAAACCACTACAAAAAATAACTACAACAAACTATAAACATTACAGAATGAATGTTTCACTTACTTGCATATTTTATTAATAAAAGGAAACGAAAGTAACTAATTAATCTAACCTTAGTAAATAAGTGTTGTACCCGGAATATGGTTTAAAAGTAGTGATATAAATAATCATCAAACCGCCCCAAATTTGAAATATACCTTAAATTTGAAGTTTTAAGAGCGTCATCTATGCGCAAATCTTGCAAAGAGTCCGGAGATTGTCAAACTTTTAGGATGAATTTATTATATAGACAAATGGTGGAGTTGCAACACCATACTCTTCCTTACATCACTGTTTGCAACTAGATGATGTAAGTTTCGACATGAGTTTTGTATTGCATGGCTAAGCTTTTTGACTTTTATTTTGTTCGTGTCGTGCTCATTTTCAGGTATTTTTATTTTATTTACCTTAAAAGTAGACATGAAAATTAGAAATATTCAAAATTTTTACTTGGGATTCAGGTTAAACTGAAATTTATTAGTAATGGTTAATTTTGTGCTGTTTTGCTGCATCGATACGAGACACCTAATTGCTAACAATAAAATTTCAGTTATTTAAATTTCAATTTTGTGATCTACCTGATAAAGTGGTAATATATTAATTTAATGTATGAGGTATGTAGGTATGATAAAATAAAAAGGGATCAAATATCATTAAAATTCGATTTTATAAACAGTTTCTACATCAACATAATATTTAGGACACCAGTGTCTTTTTGCAGCAAGTGAGAAAATGTGCCGTCGTTTCCGTGAACAGTTTAATCTACACCTGTCATATTTCTGACACAAACTTCAACCTCGTATGTGCTTTATGTCATCAACCTAATCAGTTTTCTAGTTACCAAACACAATTTGAAAAATATAAAAAACTGTCTTCCAGATTATCCGCTACAGTTCCTGTACACAGCGTGTTTTAGCGTGAGTGACCAAATAGTTGCGTAGCTTTTCTCAGGTTTGGCGGCGCGGCGCATACAGTAGTTTTCGCGATTTCGCGGCTTGGTTAATTAAAAGAGCATTACCCAGTAACCCCAGAACCTTGGGGTAAATATAACATAGTGGCACTCTGACTAGTGTTGATGGTTTAATATTAATTGTTGATGTGTTGATGTTATTGTTGATGTATTGATATGATGTTATTGTTGTTACTTCTTCTTTTTCTTCTTGTTTGAAATTGATTAAGTCTGTTGAAACAAGTATCTAAGATCTAGTAACTAGGTTTAGTCTTCGAAATCCCACTGCCTGCTTAATTACGAGTATTAACCTGTGACCCCAAAACGTAAACCTTGGGGTGGCCAGAGGGAGGCCCGCAGCCCCATTAAAGTCCCATTGTCTTTTAAGCACAGTAGCATGGATTAAAACTCCATTGATCAATTTAATAATTGGTTAACAGGTATTCGGCGTGATAAGCTTTGAATCCTTCTCTTACAGATTTTAGATACGTCGAGTCAGTGCATTAAAGATAATACTATAATACACTCAAATAGTCAACTATTAGAGACTACGTACGTATCAACGGCGGGAAATACCTCTCCCGTAAGTAACATATTTTGATCAATTTTGGCTAATATAGTAATGTATAGCTGCTTGTGATTTATGTTAATACTGGTGAATGCTGAATGTTTGATGTGTCCGAGAGCACAATATTTACGAGAAGAACGTAAATAGAGGAGGCCTGCGCCAGGTTTTTCGAGATGGCGACCTGGTTGCATAGATTGATCTGTTAAAGACCTTGTTGTCTCTTTGTAAACCCATCTCACATAAATATTATTTCATTATCATATAAACGAGCACTCTTATTTCTACATGTCTCTCGTAGCTAAAGTTTTGAAATGAGAAACAATTCAAAAGTAAAGTTGGATAATGTACTTTAACGTTAGAAAAGTGCATCGTAAATGAACATACACACTGGCAAACACACACGCCTTCCGAGCGCGCACACACACACACACACATACACCCAGGCGCCAACAATAATTTTAAAGGATTGGTAATCTACACATCTAGAACGATGGAGATTTACCACTTTCACAATTATGTTTTCTTAACAACATCCGATGAACAACACTAACCACTATACATGGCACAAAACAAATTTGGTACGGTAACAACCACACCTAATATGTACGAAGAATTTTTCACAGTCGTTTAGATTTTAAAAATTGTTACCAACTGCCTACTACTCAGAAATTTATCACAATATTCTAGGAGTAGGTACGCTCACGATGATTAATATAACACAGACTGTGGCGTAGGAGAATGAGCTTTCATTGAAACGACTAGGTGTTTACACATGTATTTATAATGAGATGAAGGTGTGAGCTGTGGTTCACTGAACCACTTACCGTATCACACCTGAAATAAAAATACATTTTAATATGTGACAAGTGGACTACCTTAACGGTTTTTTTTTCAAGTGAATTTAGGTTACGGTTAAATAATTCATTAGTCATATGCGTGCTAGAAGCTTTTCACGTTCGATATTAATGTAATGACCAGATTTCTGATATAGAACTTTAGTTTCTCTTCTAGAACATTATTACTATATGACCTAATTGTGTAGTTTGACGTAAAGTGCGTATTACGCGAGAACATTAATTTAAGCAGTTGTTGCTTTTTTATTGCTTAATAAATCATGCTGAGAAACAAAGCCTGATAATGTAATTTAGTGTAATGGTCGGCAACAAAAGAATTTGTATGTGAGAATACACTTTTTCTAATTGGATAAATTAAAGCCTTGTAGTTAGATTTCGTTCGGTGTATTACTGTATAATTTTCAGTTAGATCCTTTCGGTTATGCGTTATCAGTAGCAATATCTCTGCATTGGATACTTTGACGAACATAAATAATATATCATAAAATGCAATTCCTTTTTTTGAAAATGACACGTAATTGAAAAAATTTATATTTTTGTATATGAAAAGCCCAATTACTGCAAATTCCACCGTTCACATTCCCGTTGAATTGCCAAAGCCGAATATTCCCTTTAGATTTAACGTAGCAGAATCTATATCGTAAATCAACCGTCACAAGCCCATGACGTCACACATTCTTTCATAAAAAGAATAATATCCAGGATTTATTTCCAGTTTTTTCGTATTTATTGTTCTTTTGTTATACGCTTTTGCATTTGGCACAGCAATATTAAGATAAATTTACCTTACTTTTTTATCGTGAAACTTGTAAACTTTTGGCAAAATGCCACTAATAAGGTTAAAGCATTCACCTCTATCCACTGCAAAACAGTTGCAGGACCAATGGGCTAAGTTGGAGAAATCTCCTGCCGTAAGTGACAGTTTTGTATTTTGACTTTGAAAGTTTAGATGAATAAATGAAGCACGACCTACTGGGTCACGCGGGGCGGAATCTCTACACAGCCTGCTCAAATGTAAGCTTCAGATTTCAAAACATGGTGTTCCTTACGCGAATTTCGAGTTTTTATTGTCATATTAACCAGTGCCAAATTTAGCAAGCCATCTTTCATGCCGTAAATCATAACTGAGCCAAAGTTTGATAGTTTAAGCAATTTCTGTCTTGCGGTTTACTGAATGTTCACCAAAAAATGAAGCCCTTTACTTACAAAAAATTAAATAAGTGTGGCCTAATTAGACAAATGATAGATTTCATGCGTTGTACGAGGATCGTTCGAAATGTATGTGGCCTAACACAGAGATGGTGCTAATTCGGCAGAAATTGCATTACCATTTTTCAGAACCATCCTTTCTTAGGTTAAATATGACAGTATAGAGTGATCTGTCAATTAGTTTGTGTTTGACAGTGCGCCAAAGTGACCGTCTCGAGTGATTTCGTAAATAATGAAAAAACTGAGTTGCGAGCAGTTATAAAGTACTTTCGTTTGAAAGACACCAACCGAAATCAAAGCAGAGTTGGATTCGACATTTTTGAAGTCCGTTCCTTCGGTTTCAATGGTTAAAAACTAGGTTGCCGAGTTTAAGCGTGGTCGTGTGAGCACGAATCCCGCAGTGTACGCCCCGGATATGATTGAAAAAGTCCTTCGTATCGTATTGGATGACCGTCGAAAGTGCGCGAGATAGCAGACATAGTGGGCATCTCAAATGACAGTGTGCACAGAATTTTAACTGAGGAATTGAAAATGAAAAAATTCTCAGCGCGGGTGCCGCGTCTGCTCACACCGGAGCAAAAACTGAATCATTTGATTGTTTCTCGCGACCTTTTGGCACATTTTCGCCGCAATCCGAAGGATTTTTTGCGCCGTTTCATAACCATAACCGTCGATAAAACCTGGGTCCACCATTACACTCCCGAAACCAAGGAACAGTCCAAACAATGAACACACAAAGGTTCTCCGCCACCGAAGAAGGCAAAAACGGTTTTGTTAGCAGGAAAGGTTATGGCAACTGTATTTTGGGATTCTCACATAATTATCTTCGTCGACTACTTGGAAAAGAGAAAAACAAAAATTGGCGAGTATTATGCCAATTTGTTGCAGCAGTTGAGCGACAAAATCAAAGAGAAACGGTGTCATTTGGCGAAAAATAAAGTGCTTTTCCATCAAGATAACGCACCTGTCTGCAATCGCCATGGCCAAACTTTATGAATTGGGATTCGAATTAGTGCCTCGTTCGCCCTGTTCGTCAGATTTGGCTCCCAGCGATTCTTATCTATTTCCAAACCTAAAAAAATGGCTCGGCGGTAAAAGATTTTCATCCAATTCCAAGGTAATCGCTGCTGTAAATAGTTATTTTGAGGACTAGGGTTCATCGACCTACAAAGAGGGCATTCCTGCCTTGGAGCATCGTTGGAATAAGTGCGTTAAGCAAGCAGGAGACTATATTAAAAAATAAAATGATTGTTTGCCCAAAAAACTTGCGTTTTCTTTGTTAGGCCACGTTCATTTCGATCCTCGTAGCTAAGTTTCAAAACTGACCGCTCCTAATTAGCGCCATATTTTTCTTTCTATAATTTTTAAAAATTGAACAGGCTGACTAGAATCCACCGCCTTAACTCAAAAGGTCGTGTGTAATAGAATTATGATAATGCTCAATAATAATTAAAATTAAAGCAATTCAAGGCAAGAGTTAAAAAGTTTAGTCATTATATTCGATAGGTCTTTGTATTGCTTCAAACAATTGTGCCTTGTAGTTTCTACTCCGGTGAACACATTGGATTTAGCCAAATCCGAAGTAAGTTCAACTTGCTTGATGTATTAAAATAACTTTCTGAGTACTTAAGTTATTTAATTAATTATTTACTAGTCGAATGGTATCGGCACACCGACAAAACTTCTTTTCATGTGCAAACATTTAATAATTACAACGGAGCTAATAAAAAGGAATATTAGTTGTAATTTTAGGAAATTCAATTTCATATTCGTGAGATATACATATACACTTATACAGGCCTTGGTCGAATAGCTGAGCGGGGGTTGCGGTACCGAGTTATCTACGAATGTTGGGGTAGGTTGACACTTAACCGCTGACCACCATACGCAATTGCTATAGTGTTACTGTGTGTATAATAAATACTTAAAGCTCAAGATTTTCTGTTTATATTTAATATAACTTGTACCAAGGCATAACAGTGGCGACCTACCCCAACATTCTTAGGTAGCTCGGTACCGCAACCCCGCTCAGCCCTTTGCCCAAACCTGACAACATTCGGTTGTGGACCTTTGTTACCTATCACAATGAAACCTTGGTCAAATTATTTATACAGGCTGTTTGAAATTATCGGGGCACCACTGTTAATTTCGTTGTTATTGGAGTTACGAGGTCGTTTAACTTACTAAAGTATTGCAGTTTTTTTGCGTTGATTACGATGCTGTATGCGAACAAACAATTGAACCTCTTCTTTGTGAGATATTCCATAAAATAGTTGTTCTTAAAATTGAGCATCCTGTATATTTTTGCATATTCTGAAAGAAAATTTAATTCTGAACGAAAAAGTTTTAATCCGCAGCAACCTAAAGTGGATAATACAAAAAGAATAAATAAAATTATTTTGTAGCCAGCATCAAATTGCTTTATAGAAATAATTTGTTGATAAACTCTATAAATAATCGTCAACAACTTTTTTACTATCTACTTTAGGTCACTACTGCATACAAACTTTTATATTCAGAATTGAATTGTCTGTCGGGATATTCAAAATTATACAGCGTAAACGCGATTGTTTTTTGATTAGAGCATCGTAATCAGCGCAAAAAAAAGTGTAATACTTTGTTAATTTAACCCACTTTGTAACTCCAATAGCAATGGTGCCCCGATAACTGCTAACGCCCTGTAGAATCTACAATGTTTATGGTTATTTAAGACTTTGTGTTCGTATCTAAAACACAATTTTCTTCCACTTAATTAAAGATAAATATGATATATGTTGGACACTTATTAATACGCGTAGGCAAAAATATTACTTTTCCTGATTAATTTTGAAAACAGCTGTTATTATGAGATAACAATAGTCACTACATACTTAACTTAAATTCATTATTCTGCTAATTTTACGAATCTCCTTTAACTAATATAACGTATGGGACATAACTTTTGAGAAAAAGTTTGCCTTGAAATTTCTACTCGATTTTGATGTCTGATCTAGTTACCATGAAACCGGTAAACAAACCATGTTTTGCTTTTATTGATAAATGTCAAATTTATTCAATAACTAAGTTCAAAATGTCGTACAAACTTGAAATTCGCCAAAGTGTCTATCGCATTGTAGGACGGTTGCCCAAACGTGAAATTGTTAACTTGTTCAGAGATGAAAATGTTAGCCAGGCAACGATTTATAAGACAATAAGAGAATGCGAAGAGGGTATACCTTGTACTAATTTGCCGAAAACTGGAAGACCTCGTGTTTTGGCACAAAACAGGATTAATAGACTGGTACAATCCGCTCAAGACAGAATTGGAATCTCTAGTCGAAAGCTGGGTCGCCGTTTTGAAGTCTCATACAAGACCGCCCAGAGAAGTTTGTCCAGAAATGGTGTACATTATCGAAAAAGAAGGAAGTGTCCCAAATACACCCAGGCACAGCTCGAAAGAATACCTAGATGTTGCAGAGCTTTGAGACGAAGGCATTTTGTGAGGAACCGTGTGATTATAATGGATGATGAGAAATATTTCACGCTGTGACATTCTGAAATGAAAGGTAACGATGGATTTTACACCTCTGATATAAAAGCGAAATTTTCTGACAATGTTTTAGTTTGGTGCGCGATTTCTGAGGCTGGGATTTCAACACCCTATGTTGGCCGAGTTCGGGGAGAAGCTGTAAATGCTGAGCTTTATACCCAAAGATGTTTACCGAAAATGCTTAATTTTATTAATATCCATCATCAGAACGACGATATAATATTTTGGCCTGATCTTGCTTCGTGCCATTATGCCATGAGGACTGGGTATGGTTGGAGCAGAATAACGTCAATTATGTACCGAGAGAAGATAACCCTCCAAATGTCTCTCAAGCTCGGCCAATAGAAGAATTTTGGTCATTATTGTGTCGAAAGGTTTATGAAAACGGTTGGGAGGCCCAAAATGAACAACAATTGCGGGCACGAATTTATAGAAAAATTCGGGAAGTGGACCCGAACATCGTCCAAAGGAAGATGAGACAAGTCTTAGCCGAATTGCGTGGCTTTGAGGACCATGGTCCGCTATCAGTTTTGTAGATTAGTTTTCATGTTGCCAAAAGATGTAAAATTAACCATTAATATTTAAGTTTGAATAAAAATTCGTTATTTTGCTGATTAAGCCTGTTGATTTTTTTCTCAAAACTTATGTCCCATACGTTAATAATCTTCTATGGAAAATGTTGTCTAGGAGTAGCTACTTGTTGTTCTCAGTTTCTTAGTCTTGGTCTTAAACAGTAATTATTAACTTCACATAAAGGTGTCTAACGTGCCTTAATATTACCTCAGCTGGCAAGATTATATTAACTACACCCAAACTCGTATTTAATTAATTATCCATCCAGCTTATAGTACTTTCACCTGTGCTTGAAGGGAAATCTTTCTTGATGTAAATCTTGTTTGGGTTCTTAATAAACTACACACAATAACAAGTGAAATTCTGACTGAGATAGGTAAATATCATATTATCCAGTAACTTTGTATTTTAAAACAAGCTTATTTCTAAAAAAGTTTTGTTTCCAAAAATAAGGTTTTATGGGCGCTAGAGGTTTACAGTAATAACAAAAATTTACTAACGAGGATTTCAGATTTCATGCAGGTCAATACCATTCTCTACCGTCAAAAATTTTAAATAAAGCTTCAGAATATCATTTTCCATGCCAGAACTTCAAATTCTTATCGGCTTTGCAAACTATTTTAAGTTGCTTTCTAATTATTTCAAGAATCTATTTCAAAATTTTTGTAATTAATTAAAATATCACTTTATATTGATTAAATTTATAAAGCTTTGAAGAATGACGAATCCAATTTAAAGTTCAATTCATTTACGGTCCTTGTTTATTTCTATTGCGGCTCAGACTTTTTGAACTAAAAATGTAATTTCCGTTTATTGTACCTGTAATGAATCCTCATAATTTCAACCAGCATTCTCAAAAAGAATATTTGTAGGTAGGTCTCGTAGATTTTTTTTCATTCAGCTGGTTTGGGCCATACATAAAAGACCAGACTTTTAGTCTCAATATAGCAAAAAACTGTGTTAATATTCAATAAGCAAACAAAAAGAATGAGCGTACTCAAATCCAGTCAGTTAGACGTGAAACTGTTGCACGATTTTGCAAGGATTCTACAACTACAACTGCAATGTTTTAGGTGCATCGTTTCGTTCAGTGTTACTTTATAGTTGAGCTAAGCCAGAGGTCTGCACAAAAAAATATTATTGCAAAGTTTCATAAAATTGTTTCGTGTAATACTTTTACAACCCCTGACCAGGCATATTCTACGCTTATTAACGCCGTTAACAAATAGCTCAAGATAAACCAGCTGGCCAGATGAATAATACGTATCTAAACAAGCTCCTGGGGTCAAACATGTGGGTGTATTTGCTATTTTAAGCCACAAATAATTCGTTTAAAATTGTCTATATGCGTATCCCGATCGATTACGTAATGTGCATATAAAAAATCGTATTCACCGAGGTCTGTCAGTTTTTCTTCCAAACATTTTGCCAAGTTGCTTTTTGGCGACTTTTCGAAAAATCTATTTTCAACAAGTGCCGTCAGTTCTGATGCTAATTTATATTTACAACATGCATGTGGAAATCTGCCTATTCCAGCAATGCATAAAAACAGTTAAGATCAATTGAAAAGTAATTATTCATGCATGTTTGACAAATTTTAAAAGTTCCCTTTTGTGGACGTTTATAACCTTATAAATATAACTAAATTATAACATATTATACACCAACCCATTGTGAATTTTATAAACTACAAAATATGTCTCTTACAATTTTCTGGCAGAGGCTACGGTTTAAGCGCAAAAAAATAAAAACTGCAAAACTGCACCTTTGAGGGTAGTTTCGAGGTGGTTTCCAGCCATGTAGGGTCGGTATGTTTTTACAGAACGTAAAGAACAATAAGCGCAAGGGATCCTGCAATTTGTAGCTTACTACTAATTTTTTCCGGGTTGAAGCTTATTTTCGCCCAGATTTGCAGGGATTTAGAAATCTTTAAAGACGTCTGTTTAAACGACGTTACCACTTAGGTCTTCTGTTACTTC